>BSBK01001370.1:205000-891666 GCA_027943335.1 Chamaecyparis obtusa
AGAGCTTACATGTCTCTTAAGTGTAAGATTCAGTCTTTACATGTGGTATTAGAGTTGTGTTTAAACACTTGAACTTTGGTATTCTATTGCTAAGTTGTGTAATCATGCTTGGTGCAGGAAGTGATTTAACACCATGCAAACTAGAAACAATAATAAGGGTGGATCCATTAATGGAATGGTCAATGAGGAACCAAATCCAAGGATGGATGAGATTCTAAAACTCTTGGTAGAATAGAGGAATCTCTTACAACAATAAAGTAACTGTATGGAACAAGTGGAATAGGATGGAAGAGGCAAACATAACAAATATGAAAGAAGAAAGAGGGAATAGGATCAAAGACTAGAAGCTCAGCATAAATTGGATGAAGACCAGCATTTGGAAGCACTGAGAAAAGAAGAAGAGGATAGGAGGAACGAAAAGAAGAAGAAACAAAATGCAGATCATGGGGCTGTAAATGTGCAGGTAATAACAGAGAAAGAATAGCAGAGGAACTGAGTAAGGAGCACAAGGTCATACCTCCTACATTTGATGGAAAGACTATCGGTGATTCTATTGAGGCATGGATAGTATCCATGGAAAATTATTTCTGTGCTCGTAATCTTTCAGGTGAATCTAGAGCTATGTGGGGTCATTTTCAATTAGTTGGCAAGGCTAGTGCTGGGACAATGAGATGGCAAAAAAGAGGATGCAGCATGGTGAGATTTCTTGGGAGGCATTACTAGTACTTTTTCATAAGAGGTGGTGTAGACACCTAAAAATCCTTTAGAAAATAAAGTATTTTTATTTTCTGAAAAATCCCTGATGACATCATCATTTATTAATTAATTATTAATTTAATTAATTTATTTATTTTTATGTCATTAAATCCCTTTATCTTAATTAAAAACATTTAATTAAGGAATCCCTCCCAAAAATGTTTAAATCTTATTTAAACATTATCTCCTTATTTATTAATTATTTTAATTAATAAATTGACCAAAAATCTCAAAATAAATTATTTATTTATTTTTTGCCCAAAACTTGGCCAATTTCCTTAAGACCACTAACCTCTTCCAGAATCTTCTAATCCTTCTTTAATTTCGATTAAAGGCTAATCCCCTCATTTCCTAACCCTAATCCCAACTCAAAATAGTTAATTAAGATTAAATATTTAATTTTCATATTTATTAAATATATTTTAATAAATATTCCCAAAACCAAAAGCCTTTGGAATGAATAAACATTTATTCCATAAAACCTAAGAAAACTCTAGACTCTTCTAGAAACTTCTCAACCCAACCTCTTCACCCATCCTAATCCTAAAATCCCCTAATCCTAATCCTAATCCTCCCCCTAACCTTGTCACATTCCCTAAACAACGTTAGCCAACTCCTAAGCTTGACCCAAAGTCAACAAACTTCTAGAGGCTTCTTTTACATGCATTGAAGGCATTTAAGGCCTCCTTATCCCTCTTACATGCATTTATGGTGCATTTAAGAAGCCCCTCACCCCTTTCTTACACCCTTTGACCTTAGGCACATTTCCCAAATTGTGCTCATTCCTCCCATCTTTCAACCCAATGCCCTTGTGACACTTGTCACAAGGAGGTGGCCCTGAACTAGCACAATCCATGTGCTCCCCTTTGAATGAATCTTGGCCTCTCTTAAAGATTTTGATCCTGGCCACTCATTCTTCCTTCCCAAATCCTATAAATACCCCTCCTTTCAAGAGAAAATCAATTAGCTTAACTTTCATTCTCATGCATTGTTATCATGCCCTTTTATTTCTAGACTTAGCACAAATTATTCTAATTTAGTTTACTTTCAAGCATTTTAGCTCATCATAGCTTAGTAATAATGGATTAACATGGTTTTTATTGTTGTTTTGCATAGCATAGCATCATATCACATCTCTATTTGGTCTAAAATCAATCTTAGCATAATCACACTTGCATTGAATCTCCATTTAAGCATCATAGTTTGAGTTCTTGAGGCCTTAGGGGCAATCTTGGGTGTTCTACCCATTATTGTGCCATTTTTTGAGGTTTTCATGAGTCTCAAACCATCTTAGAATGCATTAGAGTATGCTCCAAGTGCTTAGAGAGCACACCCACATCCCTCTTATCAGAGAAAATCAAACAATGCTTGGGTGCACCTATTTAGGCTCAATCTGAGGTGGCTAGCTTAGAGTTTTCTTTGTTTTGCATCGATTTCATGCTTAGACTAACATCAAATCCTTGTTTGGCTTGAAGTCTTTCAAAGCAGGTACCCTCGAAAGCCTAGTCCACAGGTGGCTACCTAAGTTATACTATGATAGAAAAGTGGTCCAATTTCAAAACTTGATTCAGGGAGTTTTGATTGTCACTGAATACCATGAGAGATTTTACCACTTGGTAAAGTATGTACCTCAATATCAACAGGATGAGAAGTTCAGAACCCACAAATGTATTCTCGAATTACATCCAGAGATAGGATCAGAAATGGGTATGCATGAGCTTGAGACAATTGAATTTTCTTTTAGGAAGGATTTGAGACAAGAGAAGAAACTAAAGTAGGTATCTTCAATCAGAGTGAGTCAAAGGACTAGTGCACCCTATTAGTCCATTTTCCTGTCAATGCAAAATTCTTTGAAAATGGCCTTTTCCCTGCAATCTTTGTTAGATGTCCCACCCTGCTGCAAGCTTGTTTTAATGTGCGAAGAAAATCCATAATGTTTCATGGTGTGCACCCTTAGCCTTGTGTTCTTCATGTTGTCACCTTGCCCCAGTTTAGATCGCATCTCCTAAATCATAAAACCCAAGGAGATATTCAAGTTTCAAGGTCTACAGGAAACAATTTCAGAATATGCCTAAGTGTCAAAAACCCACAATGTTTTTGAAAACCCTCAATGTTTTCAACTTCCCTGCTACCTTTTGGTCTATCAAAAACCCTGGATGTTTTCAATCCTTTGCCATTGTGAAAACCTTGGATGTTTTTGATCTCACTCTTCTGCCCTGTTTGTTGGCATTCCCTAACTCCGCAGGTTCGACTAGATGGTGGGCCCAGGTCTTCAAGGGCTTTAAAATGATTGGTTGTCACATGATCGCATGTTAGAAATTTCTAACATGCGACCATGCGACCAGTTACTTCTTGTGTTGGGGCCCGTTGGCGGGGAGGGCAGTAGTCCCGCTGGCAAACTGGGAGGACAAGGTGGCAGTCTTGTGGCTTTGTTGCATGATCACAAGGGCCATCTTTTGGCCATGTGATCATGTGACAAGGGTGCCATGTTGGTGGGGAATGGTGACATGGTGCTAACGCGGTGGCTTGTCACATGTTTGCATAGCCCTTTTCCTGGCTATGCGATCATGCGACAACTGTTTGGACGTTGCAGTTGTGGAGTTAAGGCAGGTCCACTATGTGGGTGTTGCTGAGTTGTTTGGTTTTGATTAGTTGTTGACTGGTGAGGTGGCCGAAGACTTTTCAAAGGGGCCCGCAACTGTTGTGAATTAAATGTGGCTGCTCGATTTGCTAGGAAGGGGAAGAGATCTACAGCCACATTTTAAATTTTGCTGACTAGCTATTGCATTTGAATTCAAATCTACAGAGCATTTTCCTAGTGACAGGAAGGACTAGTTTTAAATATTTTAGCGGCCTGATTGGATTTGTTTGGTGGCACCAGTGGTTTCAGGGTGATTTGGTGATTTTAATGATTACTTGCCATAGTCTTTTTCCAAGTGAGGGTTGACATGGAGGTGTGTCACATGTTCGCATAGCCCTTTTCTTGGCTATGCGATCATGCGACAACCATTGTTTTGTAGGGTTTTCAGGTAGTTGGCTATTTGTGATGAATGTGTTAGCTCAGAATTGATTTTGTAGGGCAGTTGTAGTTGCGATGATGATGAAGAAGATCTAGGTTGTTGTCCTGGTCTGATCTTGCTTCCTGGGTGCCGTGATGAGTTAAATGCAAAGGACTATTGTTTTGGTGTGGGCGGCTAGGGTTTTGATGTATGTTAGAGATCTCCATGGTTAGTACATGAAAAGTCATCAGACTAGCTCTGGCATTGAAGTTGTTCTTCCCACAACAAGAAATCACTTCTACTTGTTATTGCAGTTAGTCTATGATGATGAAACCAATGCAAATGTACATCAGCTTTGACCTGATTTCTTCCTGGGTTTCTAGGCTTTTTTGCAATCTTTCATTTCTTGTTGTATTGGGTGGTTGCATACTTAATTTTTGTGTTCTAAGTGATCCTTTGCTTGTTTCAATCCTTGTTCCTATAAAAGGATTTTTAGGATCATTAGGAAGGGTTCAAATTTTGATTAGTTCCAAGGGTTCTGGTTTCTATTGGTTCCAAATGAAGGGTCCTTTTCCTGTAGATATTTCCTTTTCTCTACATATAGAGTTCCCTCTTTCCTCTCTGGTTTTCTGAGAATATAATACAGATTGTAATAGTTTGTCCTATGTACGAGACTTAGTATATTTCTACTGTTATCAAATTGTCTCCATTTGAATCCTGAACTTATTGATTATAGCATCAAGGGTGTTGTAGTTTTTCTATTTGCATTTCCAGTGAGTGTCTACAATAGAGTTGTCTTCGTAGAGATAACTGAGTTCAAGATTGGTTTTCAAGTGTGTATGTGCTAAGATATCAAGGGTGTCTCATGCTTGTCTTCCAGTGGATGCTGGTTAATGTATCATCTATTTATAGGTCTCTTCTAAGGGGAGGGTTAAAATCTTTTGAATAGGTGATAACACATTTGGGTACATATGTGGTTTGATAATGTATGGTCTAATCAATGGTGTGTGGTTGATGTAAGGCATCACCATATTTGAATTTATTGTCTTCTTGTTTCATAAGCTCTCTATTACAGTGAGGTATTTGACTCTGTTGCCCATTGGATAAGGCACTGGTCTACAAGAGACTTAGGGTATCTCAGGGGTCCTTTCAGCCCAACATTAAATCAAATACATTTCCCTTTCATGTTGGTAGTAGTAGTAGGATTTTCTCTCTAGTCTTTAGACTCATTCTATGCAAGTAGGGCTATTGCATAAGGATTGGCTTCATTGGGGTACAAGTTACCTAAAGGGGTGTGAAGACTATTCCACACTAATCTATCTGCAGGCCTTTTATTCACCAAAAGGATGTCATGAATGTGTAGATAAGGCAATACCCACCTGAGTGACGTGGAGCTCAAAGAAGGAGGATTCCTTTTTATCATCATCAATTGGACTATTTTCTTGTCAAACTTGTGTTCCTAACGTATGATTCAAGCCCATCTATTGATTCAAGTTTGGTCCTGCAAGGAAAAGATCCAACACACCCCAAGGATTTAAGAGGAAATTTCAAGATAATAAACCAAAGGACACTAGTCAGAAATAGGTGCAAAATATGAGAGGCAAGGGTAGAGGTAATTCTGGTAGGAAAAATAATGGTACAACCAGAATAGGGGCAACAATAGGAATGACAATAGGAAGAATAAACCTAATGGTACATGGACCTCAAGATGGTTGCTACACTTGTGGAGGTGATGCAGAGGGTCTAGGACTCTAGTGTTTCCTCTAACTTTTCTAACCTCTTCTAACCATCTAATGGTTAGTCCTTGTGACTTCTTCTCCAATGTGGATCTCCAAGATCCTCTCAATCAACTTCTCCTCCAAGGTATAGTTGATTCATAGAAGATTCACAACTCCTAAGGTCAATTAGCCCTTCACTTGCTTTGGTTTCTTCACTAGATCTTCCCTTTAGAATCCAAAACCCTAGCTTAGGATCTTCACACACATCACTAAAACACTTAATTGAGTCCTTGAAACTTCAAAATTCATTTGGCACCTTCTCCCACACTTTTGGTTATTCTACCAAGTCTTTTTATATCAAATTCACTAGGAAGCCTAATTGGCTCACTTCCTAGTAGGTCTGTTTTCACTGATTTTAGGCTAATGCTCCAAAATTCCCTAAAAAAACTCATAGAAGACCATGAAAATATTCAAGGTATCCACTAGAACTATTCAAATCCAAAGTGTAGGCTTCTGGTTACACCCAAAACTCAATTTACTAGCAAGCCCTAGTTTTTAGCCTATTAATTAGGCCTTTGGACCAGTCTAGACCAATTTCTACCAAATTGGTCTCCAAACTTCACTACACCTTATCTCACCTTGTGATTATTCAAGGGGACACATTAGGGCCTCCACACATGCTACTAAGTTCCTTCTCCAAGATCATGGGTGCTCGTACCAATGCCTTCTTTACCCTGTCTTGGCTCACCTGTTCTTAACAGTCAGCCATAGGGCTTCCATCTTGGCCTAGAAATCTTAATTCCACAAAAAAAATGAATTCATAGAGATTATGTACAAAATCTAACCTTCCATCCCCTATGGTTTCAACCATTTCCACCTGTGGATGCTCAGGTTAGAGCCATTTCAAGCACTAAGGTTCTGTAAATGGATTTTATAGACCAGTGCCTTGAAATGTCTTTCAAACTTTACCACCCTAACCTAGAAAAAAAATAATGAATTCATAATTGAAATAACTCACTACTCTATACTATCATGGGTCATGATCACCCTGTTCAATCCGTACAGACAATACAAGGCACAAGAAAACCCTACAAATAGTGAGAACTACATCATAACATCCTTACAAAAGATTCTTAATTATGGAATTCAAACTAATACTTCATTAACCATTCAAATCCATTGATCTCATGCTCATATACCGAGCATGAGTGGTTACAACTACCATAACCTCCATTTAACAACTTTTACAAAAAGTTGCAAAAGTTGCTTGAGCAACTTTGCAAAGTTGCTAGCAACTTTTTGACAAAGAGTGTCATTTGTCCTTTTAGACCAACTCAATGATTAAGAGTGAATCCTAAGTCCTTAATTAGGAAATTTAAGGTCCTAAGAGCTTTCCTAGACCATTTCTACCCAAAATTATCTCTTTGAGACTTTATAGGCCATTTAGGCCAAATGGACCAGTAACCCTTCATGAGATCATTTGGCTCTTACAAACATAAGCATGATCCAACCTAATGGATCTTATTCCAACTCACACAAAACACCTATCACAACCTTAAACACTCACTAAATAAGAAAAATGGGAGGTGCTCTACACCATACTCCCCTGGGACAAAGAACTCAAGTCCCTTGAGTTAGGAGGTCTTCAATGGTGACTCCATGCTTCAAGATATCCATCTCTATCATCCAAATGGCTTTAGCATTAGGCAACCCCTACCATTTTACTAAATACTCCTTATAATTACCCTTCCTTATCTTTTTTATCACCTTAGTATCCAATATACTGTCCAATTTCAGTGGGATTGGGGTTGGCAAATCTTTAACCCAATCATCATCTCCTAAGTCTAAAAAAAATAGTTGGACCTATGTCTACCGATGGTCCCTTATAAGGATAAAGGTCATATACATTGGAGATGGGTGAAATGCCTAAATCAAGAGGCAATTCCACTTCATAAGCATTCTTGCCATATTTGTGCAAGATCTTCAAGGGTCCTATCTTCTTCATGAGTAACTTGGTAGGTTGTCCCTTGGGTAGTCTCTCCTTCCTAAGATAAGAAAGGACTAAATTCCCTACCTTGAATTGTAGATCCTTCCTTGATTGGTCTGCCTTGGCTTTATACTTCTCTCCCTATTTTTGTAAGGTCCTTTTGACCTGCTCATGCAGCTATTTCATCTACTCTGCAAATGTCTCCCCTTGAGCACTCCTTTTATCTTGCAAACTGAGATCTCTCAACTCTAAGATCCCTCTAGGATGAGTCCCATAGAATATCTCAAAGGGGCTTTTATGAGTACTCATATTAATGGATTCATTATAGGAAAATTCTGCTTACCCTATGATGTGATCCCATGACTATCCATGTTGCTTAGTTAAGCATCTTAGCAAGTTCCCTAGTGACTTGTTTACTACCTCCATTTTCCCATCTGATTGTGGATGATAGGCTGAAGAGAAAGATAATTTTTTACGTAACATCTTCCATAGGGTCCTCCAAAAGTGGCCCACAAATTTGTTGTCTTTGTCACTTACTATATTCAGTGGCAGTCCATGGATCCTAACAACATCCCTAAAGAATAGACCTGCAATATGTGAAGCATCATTGGTTTGCTTGCATGGTATGATGTATGCCATCTTGCTAAAATGGTCTACCACAATAAATACACTGTCATTTTCCCTAGGTGTCTTTGGTAATCCCAAAACAAAGTCCATACTCAAGCACTCCCAAGGCCTTTGAGGTATGGATAGGGGTTGGTACAATCCACTACTACTACTCTATCCTTTAGCCCTCTAATAGATCTAACATTGCTCCACAAACTTCCTAACATCTGATTGTAACCTAGGCCAATAGTAATGCCTATTCACCTATTCAAGTGTCGTATCCACTCCAAAGTGGCCTCCCACGCTTCCTTGGTGTTTCTCCTTCACTATGTTTTCCCTCATTGAGCACTAAGGTATACACATTAGAAATCCCTTGAACAATAGTCCTTCCCGCAATATGTACTCATTGAATTCCACCTTGAATCCCTATCTAAACTTTTCACATGCCTCATAGGCATCCTTGAAGTCTATGTCCTCTTTGTAGAGATCTTTCAAATCTTCCATACTCACACTTTGCAATTGAATTTCCTATATAGAGAGTATCCTTCTACTAAGAGCATCAACAACCTTGTTGCTAACTCCATTCTTATGCTTGATAACAAAGGTGTAGGCTTGCAAAGACTCAACCCACTTAAGATGTCTTTGGTTCAATTTCTCTTGCCCATTTAAGAAACTAAGGGCATGGTTATCTGTATAGACCACAAACTCTCTTGGTAGGAGATAATGTCTCCACATTTTAAGGGCTTGTACCATTGCATATAACTCCAAATCATAGGTGGAGTACTTTTTTTTAGCCTCATTCAACTTCTCTAAGAAGAATGCCATAGGGTGTCCTTCTTGGCTTAGTACTGATCCAATGGCTAGCTTGCTAGCATCACATTCTACCACAAATAGCTGATTGAAATCAAAAAACCTCAAGGTAGGTAGTTCTGCAATCCCTTTCCTCAACATCTCAAACCCCTTATTAGCTACCTCTATCCATTTGAATTGACATTTGATTCCACCTTTAATGGTGTTAAGGATAGGTGCACTCACATGACTAAAATTCCTCACAAATTTCCTATAGTAGGATGTGAATCCATGAAAACTCCTAACATCCCCTATGGACTTAGGTGTAGGCCAATCTAAGATTGACTTGACTTTATTGGGATCCATCTTCATCCAGCCCTTAGAAACCACAAAACCAAGGTAAACTAGTTCAGTTTTCAAGAGCTCACACTTGTCCTGATTGATCATCAAATTCTCATTAAGTAGTCTCCTCAAGACCTACTCCAAATGTTCCATGTGCTCCTCCTTAGACCTACTAAAAATCAGAATTTCATCAAGATAAACTATTACAAACTTACCTATAAAGTCTGCCAACACTTCATTCATGACCCTCATAAATGTACTAGGGGAATTAGTTAGGCCAAAGGGCATCACAAGCCACTCATACAACCCTTCATTAGTGTTGAAGGCTATCTTCCATTCATCACCAGGCCTAACTCTGATTTGGTGATAGCCTAACTTCAAATCCACCTTAGAGAAATAATAAGAGCCTCCCAAATTATCCAAAAAATCTTCAATTATTGGCATTGGAAACTTGTACCTGATGGTAATCTTGTTGATAGCCCTAGAATTAGTGCACATCCTCCATTTACCTCCCTTCTTTGGTGCAAGGACAGTGGGTACAAAACAAGGGCTCAAACTCTTCCTTATTAATCCCTTATCCAACAAATCGAATTTGTTTTTCTATCTCTACATTTTGACTTCGTCTCATCTTGTATGCTGCCTTGTTTGGCAAATTTGCTCTAGGAATGAGGTCTATTTGATGGCTTATTTCCCTCATAGGTGGAAATACCCTTGGTAACCCATTGTCCACTATCTCATGATAATTTTCCAATAATGTTTTTACCTCTAGTGGTATGCTAACTTTCTCCTTAGCCTCCTCCTTTGGCTTCAATACCACTACCCAAAAAACCTCTTTCTCTTTCTTCATAACCTTAAGAAACTCTTTACCACTCAAGATCATGGCACTAGTCCCCACATGCTTCTCTTCATTAGATTCCTGTAATGGATCCATCTGAAACTTCTTTCCTAGCTTGGTGATTACATAGTTATTCCTTTCACCATCATATATTGCCTTTACATCACACTTCCATGGGCATCCTAGAAGAAGGTGACATCCATCCATGGGCAATATGTCACATAGGACCTTGTCCTTGTATTCTCCTATTTCAAACTCAACCATAGTTTGTTCATCAACTACTATTTGTTGTCCCTTATTGAGCCATGATACCTTGTAGGGAGTGGTATGAAGTATCCTCCTAAGCTTTAGTTTTTCCACCATATCTATGGATACTATGTTCTTAGTGGATCCAAAGTCCACTATCACCTTGCATATCTTTCCATGAGACCTACAAGTAGTTTTGCATGAGGTCTTCCTCTGAGGTTGCTCCATGGTGTTGGGAACCTTCAATAAAGTCCTTCTCAACAGGAGATTCTCCCCATCCAATACTAGCCCTACATTGGAGATAGGTGAAGTGACACTTTGGGTGTCATCTTCCTACACTAACTGATTCCTCCTTTCACCCATTGATGATGAAGAACCCTTTTCAGGACACCTACCCATTGTATGCCCCACTTGATTACAATTATAACATTTGTCAGTGAAGACTAAATTATCTCTTCCTTATGACTGAAACCTACCTCTTGGTGTCCCTCTTCCTCTATATCCTCCACTCTAGAATGAACTCATATATTGATTGCCTCCATTGTTGTCAGTAGGTGGTGTCTCTTCCATCCTATTTGGTGTCTCCTCTTCCAAAAGTACCCCTACCTCTAAATCCTCTGTTATAGCTATTACCCCTACCTCTTTGTTGGAAATCATTTCCATTCCTCCTCCCAGCCTTATCCTCTACTCTCAAGGCTAACTGAAAGCATTTGTGCATATTATCAGGAGCCATCATGCTGATTTAATCTTGGATTCCTTGCCTCGATCCATTGAGATACCTTTTTACCTTCTCTACCTTGTCTTCTTTCCTTCTTTCCCTTAGGCTCAACTTGTTAAACTCCTCAGTATAGGTGTTGACTAATAACCCTCTTTGCCTTAGATTCTACAACTTTTGATACATTTGTATCTCATAATCAGTGGGTAAGAATTGTGCCCTCAACCTGATTTTCATCCTTTCCCATGAAACTATATTCTTTTTCCCATTGGTTATTCTATCATCTTACATCATGTTCCACCACACCAATGTAGATCCCTTGAGCCTAGATTTGGCATAACTGACTCTCTTCTCTTCTGCCACTTCTTTGTAATCAAACTGATTATCTATGGCCTCTAACCAATCCAAAAACTCTTCACCATTCAAACTACCACTATAGTAAGGAATGTGTTCCATACTATCCTTGTTGATGGACTTAAAAGCATCCAAGAACACCTTATCCTTTTATTCAACCATTTCTTTACCTTTGTTAGATGTCTCTCCTATCTCACTTTTAGTTTCATCATCACTCTCATCTCTCCATTCAATGATTCTCTTACCTCTTGGTTCTGATAGGCTAGCCTTTGCCAATAGTTCTTGGACTGAGTCCACTATGGGACCCCTACTCATTGCCTTGGGTGGCATGTTGTCATCCTCTTGATTCTCCTCCCCTTTAGACATACACAACCTTCAAGAAATTTTTTCTCTGATAACACTCTGATGTAGAGGGTCTAGGACTCTAGTGTTTCCTCTAACTTTTCTAACCTCTTCTAACTATCCAATGGTTACTCCTTATGACTTATTCTCCAATGTAGATTTCCAAGATCCTCTCAATCAGCTTCTCCTCCAAGGTATAGTTGATTTATAGAAGATTCACAACTCCTAAGGTCAATTAGCCCTTCACTTGCTTTGGCTTCTTCACTAGATCTTCCCTTTAGAATTTCAAACCCTAGCTTAGGATCTTCACACACACTGCTACAAACCTTAATTGAGTCCTTGACACTTCAAAATTCATTTGGCACCTTTTTCCACACTTCTAGTTATTCTACCAAGTCTTTTGATATCAAATTCACTAGGAGGCCTAATTGGCTCATTTCCTAGTAGGTATGTTTTCACTGATTTTAGGCTAATGCTCCCAAATAACCCAAAAAACCTCACATAAGACCTTGAAAATATTCAAGGTATCCACTAGCACAATTCAAATCCATTGTTTAGGCTTCTGATTACACCCACAACCCAATTTACTAGTAGGCCCTAGTTTTTAGCCTATTAATTAGGCCTCTAGACTAGTCTAGACCAATTGCAACCAAATTGGTCTCCAAATTTCACTACACCTTCTCTCACCTTGTGATTCTTCAAGGGTCCACATTAGGTCTTCCACACATGCTACTAAGTTCCTTCTCCAAGATCATGGGTGCTTGAACCAGTGCCTTCTTTACCCTATCCTAGCTCACCTGTTCTTAACAGTCAGACATAGGGCTTCCATCTTGGCCTAGAAATATTAGTGCCACAAAACAAATGAATGCATATAGACTATGTAAAGACTCTAACCTTTCATCCCCTATGGTTTCAGCCATTTATACTGGTGGATGCTCATGTTAGAGCCATTTCAAGCACTAAGGTTCTGTAAATAGATTTTACAGACCAGTGCCTTGAAATGTCTTTCAAACTTTACCACCCTAACCTAGAAACAAAATAATCAATGTAGAATGGAAATAACTCACTACTCTATACTATCATGGGTCCTAATCACCCTGTTCAATCCATACAAGTTGTACAAGGCACAAGAAAACCTGCAAATAGTGAGAACTATATCTTAACATCCGTATAGAAGATTCTTAATTATGGAATTCAAAATAAAAATTCATTAACCATTCAAATCCATTAATATCATGCTGATATACCGAGCATGATTTTTTACAACCACCATAGCCTCCATTTAGCAACTTTTACAAAAAGTTGTAAAAGTTGGTTGCTAGCAACGTTTTGACAAAGAGTGTCATTTGGCCTTTTAGACCAACTCAATGATTAAAAGTGACTCCTAAGTCCTCAATTAGGACATTTAAGGTCCTAAGACCTTGCCTAGACCATTTCCACCCAAAATTATCTCTTTGAGACTTTATAGGCCATTTAGGCATAATGGACCACTAACCCTTCATGAGCTCATTTGGCTCTTACAAACATAAGCATGATCCAACCTAATGGATCTTATTCCAACTCACACCAAACACCTATCACAACCTTAAACACTCACTAACTGAGAAAAATGGGAGATGCTCTTCACCAGGAGGTGACCACTATGCTAGTATTTTTCCTCAATGATCATCCCATAGAGATGGGAAAGGACCTCAGAGTCAGTACCAGATTCATACATATGTGAATAATAGACAAGTTGATTTTCAAGGATCACCTAGTCAGATGTCCGGTAAGCTTCTTGGTCATGATATTTCTTTTTTGATTGATACTCGAGCAACATAATGCTTAATAGATCCTAGATTTTTTTCTAAATTACTAGTTAGAGTAGGATATATGATAGAACCTTGGATGGTAGAATATGGAAACAAGGCAGAGGATAAAGTTGAGAAATGTCTATCTTATAGTGAGATTAAACTTCCTAATTTTCAAACATAAGTAAAATCATATGTTGCACCTTTAGGATCCTATGATGTTATTTTGGGCATCAATTGGTTAACAAAACATAAGGTCGTAGTGAACTGTAAAGATAAAATAGTAGAATGCCTTGATGATCTGAGTAATCTTGTAATGCTCTATGGTATGAAAAGGTCGCTTGAACTTAGACAAATTTCTGCCATGCAATTGAAAAAGGCAAAGAGAAAGGGGTGTATTATGTATGTGTCTTATGTCAAACATCTAGACATACCTCCTAGTTTAGAAGATTTCCCTATTCTGTAAGAATTAAAGGATGTTTTTCCCTAAAGAGTTACCTAGGTTACCTCCAAAGAGATAATTTGATTTCTCAATTGATGTGATGCTTAGAACTGAGCCTCAATCCAAGGCTCCATATCATATGACCACCACTAAAATGTATGAGTTGAAGGTGAAGTTGCAAGAAATCTTGGATAAAGGGTTTATTCGCCGTAGTGTTTCACCATGGGGAGCTCTAGTGATCTTTGTAAAGAAGAAGGATGGTACCTTATGATTTTGCATAGATTATAGAATGCTCAATGGGTAAAAGTACAAACCTGTGTCACACTTTTATAAAGGAAATGGACAACAACATACAAATTTTTAAACTTTGACGATATAAAAGTGGGATTTTGTGTTTAGAATTTGAAGATGATGTAAACTAATGAAATGTGTAAAATTTGATGAAGTTTATACGTATAATTTTTTAAAAAAAATTTGAACAAAATTTGACATAGTTTTTTAATTTTTGAAGTGCATTTTTTTATTGCTGAAATATGCTGAAAATCTAGGGTCTAGTCCGCATTATCAAATTTTAAGCAAATAATATTTTTTTACTCCGATTTCATAATATGTTTTAGATGACATGTATAGCTAGTGCATAAAAAAAGAAAGATTGCATTTCAATACATATTTTGTCTGTTATAACTATCCAAAGTCGGTGTTACCTGAAATCAATAGTTTTTAGTCCGCGTTAACTTTTTCCTATCAAATCTACACCATTTTTAAAAAAAATTACATATTATTGAAGAGGACTCTCTCCTCTAGTGTTAAATATAAAGTTTTAATTTTTCTGACATGATTTGATATTTTTAATATTTTTCGAACAAGTGTGTTCTTAAATGTTAAAATACCTACTTGAAGTAATTTCAATTTATAATATATTATATGGAATCAAAATATGATAAAAATTATATGATTATAATCCTGACTCCGAGCTCTAGAAAACCCTATTTTTAGATTTTAAAGAAAGGTAAATTTTGATAGAGAATCGAAGCCCAGAAGTGAGAACTTCTGAGTCATCCCAATTTTTTCTTACTTGGCTGCCATGTGGGAGGCCACATCGACAGGTTCAGCCGAAATGGGTTTAGCTGAACATATGGAGTTCGGCTGAACCTGGATCGGCCGAACCCATGAGCGGTTTCCTGACCAAACCCGGTCACATGTGAGCTAAGCGCCTAAATTTCAATTTTACCCGCTTTTTTAAATAAAATCGATATTTTTTAGTTTTTTATATAAAATGATTTTTTTTTTTTAAAGTTTTTTGAGATTTATAAATTATTTTAATTTTATTTGTAAGATTTAAATAGTTTTTATTTTAAATTAAGTGTTTTTTAATAGTTTTTTTAAATTTATTAACGCTTTTTATTTGATATTTAGGTATTGGATGTGAAATTTATTGTAGATTTATATTTATTAATGATTTTTATGACTTTAATTTTATTCATTTTTTTTGTTAACAATTATTTTAATTTTATTTGTAAGATTTAAATAGTTTTTATTTTAAATTAAGTGTTTTTTAATAGTTTTTTTAAATTTATTAATGCTTTTTATTTGATATTTAGGTATTGCATGTGAAATTTATTGTAGATTTATATTTATTAATGATTTTTATGACTTTAATTTTATTCAATTTTTTTTGTTAACAAGATTTTGGTCAGTATTTGATATACAAGTTTACAGATTTAAGCTCTGATATTGAATTGAAGAATTGTGAAAGCTTTGGAAAACTTGAATCTGAATAGTTTTTGCAAATGGGGAATAAAAGAAATAGAATCAGAAAATATGATCAAACAAAGGATGACAAAAAATATCGGAAAATAGATAATCAAGATCAACCTGTTGAAGTTCAAGAAGATCAGCAAGAACCTATTGATATTGAAGAAGATCAGCAAGAACCTATTGATATTCAAGAAGATGCAACTGAAACAGGAGAACAAATTGGTAGTTCCAGAGGTGGAAATATATCTTTTGGCATGGGCAATTTGAATGAGATGAATGAGGATTCACTTTTCAGTCAACTTTCATCAGAAGAAATGTTATCTGAAAGTACAATTAAAAATCATTGCAAAAAACTTTGGGATGAATACTTTGAAAATAAAAGTATGGTTGGAAGAGCTCAATTATTTGTTAAGTTATTCAGGAAAAAAGAAATGACTCCTGTTTTGGAGTTGTTGGGTGTTGACAACAAGAAAAACTCAAGAGACAATGTAAATCGAACAATAGTTCAAAATTTGCAAGATGCATTGAATAGCATTAATAAATCAAGTCGAGGAGTTGATTTAAGTGCTGCACGTAGAGCAATTATGACTACTTTATCTAGTACGAGGTTGACACAGAGAAAGAAAGTGAATGCAATTTCTGATTTACTGAATGTATCTAGAAGAACTATTCAAAGATATATCAGGAAGAGAAATATGTTAGATGAAAACATTGAACACAATTGGGTAAGTATTTGTAGGCTTCCTTGAAAAGACAAAATTTTTGAAGATGTAAAAAAACTAGTCATTGAATATTGGACTGCTCACTCTCATGTTTCTTCTAATAGAAGAGATACAATACAGATGAAAGATGAAGAGACTGGTATGAAAATTGCACATCCAAAACATTTTATAGATACAACGCAAAGTGAATTATTTGAAGAATTCAAGAAAGAATTTTCAGATGTGAAAATATGTCAGAGAATGTTTGAGAGGTTGCGCCCTTGCTTTGTATGCATAAATAAGGTTCGTGAAACTTGTTGTTGTCGAAATCATGTTGAGTTTCATCTATACCTGTAATCATATAAAAAAGTTATGGCAGTTCTTGATTCAAATATGGTCATCCCTGGAAGTACGACACAATTTGTGAAATCTATTTTATGTGATAAATTAGAAGATTCAGATGAGTTCAAAGTATAGTGCATAAAGAATGCATGCAGTGATTGTGGAGATTTGCATAAATTTCCATTGCAAATTGACAATATTAATGTTTCAACACCAGTTTTGTGGAAAAGATTTGAATATGAGACATATCAAACAAGGAGTGGAGATGAATCCAAAAAAATTATTTTGAAGGAGAGTGAATTGCCCTACCTTGAGTTTATGACCAGATTTTGTACTCTCATTTATCCACATATCTAGCATTGTCATGGTGCACAATGGAAAGCTAAACAGTTTTGTGATTCGAAAGATTGTTTTCCACCTGGTTGTATTCTTTCAATTGTAGATTTTGCTGAGAACTATACATTTTCCCCTCAAAAAGAGCTTCAAGCTCAATATTATCATTCTGATCAGGTTGCAATATTTGTGCAAGTGACCTATAGACATGCACAATATGATTTTAATGAGGTACAAAGTCCCGATCCAAATGAACGCATTATCATCAAGGAGGTTCATTTCTATATCAGTGATGATAAGGTTCGTGATAGGAGCTATGTGGCTCATTGTTTTGCAATGTTTTTTTAAGACATTGCAAATCGTGGGATAAAGGCTTCACAACATTGGATTTGGTCTGATGGTTGTGCAAGTATGTGTATTGATACTTCAATTTATTTTTATTTTCATTTCATTTTTTTTTAAATCATTAAAGGATGACATGTATGTATGCACATGTGCAACTTAATTTTGCAGGATAATTTAAATCTGCAAAAGCCTTTAATTGGCTAGCCATGCAACATGCTAGACGTAATGTTAAATTTTTGTGGAACTTCTTTGAAAGTGGACATGGAAAAGGAGAGCATGATGGAGTAGGAGCATGTGTGAAGTGTGCACTTTGCCAACATGAACTTGCAGGTACACATGATGTTCAATATATATATATATATATATATATATATATATATATATATATATATATATATATATATATATATATATATATATATATATATATATATATATATATATATATATATATATATATATATATATATATATATATATATATATATATATATATATATATATATATATATGAATTTCAAATAATTTAAAATGTTAGCTTAGACGTATTTTCTTTAAACTGATAATTCAAAAATATACATAGGTAACATGATAGACAATTCAAAGAAAATTATTGAATGGTGTCAAAGTCATTTTGCTCCTCGGGACACCAAATACAACAAACGTTATTTTTGGGAAGTGAAAGGTAATTTATATTTTGTTACATAAAATTTTAATTTTGTGTTCATGTCAATCTTTTCACAATTGAACTGATTTAAAAATGTACAACTTTTATTTCATATTGTAATAGATATAGACCGATCTAATCCTTACAATTGTCAAAGAATTGTTGGTATTAGAAGTTTACATCAATTGATCACTACAGGACAACACAAGCCTAGTTTGATTCAAGTTAGAGAAAAATCATGTTTTTGTGCTCACTGCATTGAGGACAATCCATTAAGTCAATGTGAGAATATTGCAAATGGATATGTTTCACGATGGGATATGAAGGAGTTAATTAGAATGCCTCCTTATGAAGATGATGACATTAACATAAACATTCATGATCCTATATATTTAGCTGATTATGAGCGTGTCTCTGATCTAGTTGTTACAGGTGCGTGCACATACATATTCTTTTATTTAATTTTAATTTATCATATTTAAGTGATGTTTAATTTTAATAGAATACATTTGTATCTAGGTGATATTTTTTTTGTAGTTGCGGAGCCTGACAATATAGAAAGTGTAGATTATTATCTACTAAGATGCATGAAAGCAAAATACAAGTTGATAGAACAAATTGTAGATGATGATGAACAGACATATCCAACTGGTTCAGTTATTATTGAAGGAACCTATTATCAGCAAAAAAAGGTTAACAAAAATGGTGTTCAATTTGTTGAATACATGTCTGACAAAAAAGTTCTACATTACACTCACTTGGTTATAGCAACAAAGTTGCAATTTGAAGCATTGCCAAAAAAATGAGGTGTCAAAATTCAGAAGTGGAGGTTGTCTATTGAAGAACATGAAAAACTTTTGGAGATAATAAAAGATAGAGAGGATCCAGACTATATGTATCAGGAGCTTTAGAACTCTATAAGCTTCTGAATAAACTTCCTTTTGTAGCTCTTGTACTTTCATATTTGAACTCTATCTAGCTTGAAGTTTCATGTTTGAGCTCATATACATAGCAAATATGTTTTTATGTATGTATGTATGTAATCATGCTTTAGTTAATTATATGTTTTACTTTAATTATGTTAAAATTTTAGTTAGATTAGTTAGTTATGTCGGTTAGATTAGTAATTAGTTATCTTTAATTATGTTATCTAATTATGTTTACGTTAGTTAAAGATGTTCAATAACATTAGTTATCTAATTATGTTCACTAATTAGATTAGTTAAAGATGAAATAACAAATTAGTTATCTAATTATGTTAGTTAGATTAGTTAATTTTCCGTTAGTTAAAAAGATGAAATAACATTAGTTATCTAATTATGTTCACTAATTAGATTAGTAATTGTTAGTTAAGTTAGATCTAATTATCTAATTATGTTCACTAATTATGTTTGAACTAATTAGATTAGTAATTGTTAGATTAACTTAATTATATTAGTAATTAGTTATCTAATTATGTTCACTAATTAGTTTAGTTAAAGATGAAATAACAAATTAGTTAACTAATTATATGTTAGTTAGATTAGTTAATTTTACGTTAGTTAAAGATGAAATAACATTAGTTATATAATTATGAACTCACTAATTAGATTAGTAATTGTTAGTTAAGTTATCTAATTATCTAGAATTATGTTCACTAATTAGATTAGTAATTTTGTTAGATTAAAGTAATTAGATTAGTAATTAGTTATCTAATTATGTTATCTAATTAGTTATATAATTATGTGCACTAATTAGAATAATGTGTACACAAAAAATAACTCTAAAAGATGAAATAACATTGACTATACATGGCATAATATATAATGTACATACATTAACACGTGTACACAAAAAATAAGTCTAAAAGATGAAATAAGTCTAAAAGATGAAATAACATTGACTATACATGGCATAATATATAATGTACATACATTAACACATGTGTACACAAAAAATAAGTCTAAAAGATGAAATAAGTCTAAAAGATGAAATATGTAACCATGTAACCATATACCACATGTAACTCTATAAGCATATAACCATATGTACCATGTAACTGGATATATAACCATGAAATATCTAATATGAAATAGTCTAAAATGAAATGTCTAATATGAAATGTCACATGAAATATAGACACTCAACTAGGGCCCTATCCAGATCCGTGACCTGATGTTGGTGCACCACCTCCTCCTGATGCCGCTTCACCTCCTCCTGATGTCTGTGTACAATAAACAAAATACATTTCACACATATGTATCATGTACATATATAATAAATTTTAAATACTTATGATCATAGAAAAATTAATTTTTTGAACAAACATCTCGATATACCTGTGTATCATGCTGGATAGGATCACGTGGAGTCTGTAAATCTCCATATCCAGGTGCATCAGGTGGAACAACACCAATCAGACCCCCTAATGCTCTACCAATAGCACTCAACTCTCTCGAATCACATTGTATATCTAAAGGATCAATATCCATGTATGTAAGCAATGTAGTAAAGAGCTGACGACCTTGACGCGTTGATGAAGTGCTCTGAGTGGTCTGATGAAGAGTTGTAGGTGGTGGTGTAGTAGGTGAAGGACCTGTGGGTGGTGCAGTAGGTGGAGGACCTATGGGTGCTGTAGTCTGTTGAGGACCTGTGGGTGGTGTACACTGCTGAGAACCTGTGGGTGGTGTAGTCTGCTGAGCACTATATGTCCTAACAAATGCAAGAACCTCCCCGAGTGACATCCCACTAAGCATCTGTATGGTCTGATATGCCAAAAGTAAATCACTAGATAAACATGCACTCGTGTGTCACAAATGGTCCATATCTGATATAGCTACAACCTCTAGAGGAGATGGTATGTCAACTATATCATATAAGTCACCACCACTACATGATGCACCAGGCTGTGTAGGTGTAGGAATGGCTGAACGTGAACGTAACACATATCTACCCACATGATCAGATGACATCTCCTAAACCTGTGTGGCGATAGTAGCTATGCTAGAATACACATCAGTCCTCAGTGTCTCATCTGCCGCAACCGCTCCTGCTACTTCTAAACCTTTTGGTACGACCAAAAGGTTTGGACCCACCCTTGCCCACTTATCAGCTGGCACAGGGGCATCAGGTGCTCTAAACCTGTCATATAATCTACCCTTCCCCTACCCAACATAACTGGGAATATCTGTATAATCAACATCCAGATGCAAATGAAATTCTACATAGAATTGTTTGCAGAAATACAATGGCAGCTCATACTTCTGGGGCCACCTGTGCTGCGAGGCCAACCATCGAGGATATATGAAGGGTCCCACAAGATCATCCTCACATCTCGTCACCATATATCCTCTCACCTTCTTCTTATCTAAATAATGAGGAAACATACCCTTCACCATAAGGGTGGTAACAAGTGTATCAATGGTGCTGTACTTCACAGTGCCAGTGACACTGCGAGACAAAGAAGTATAGAATCCATGAGAACTAATCTCATCATATGGGTTGTATGATTGAACAGTGTCAATCATACGTAACATCTCATCTCTAATAACATTCACCCTATCCCTATTAGGGATAGTGGTGGATGAAACTAACGTCTCCTCCAAAATCTGTAGTGCTCGTCGCAATCTGTCAATAGTATCTGCAAATAACTTCTGTCTAGCCTCAGCTATATCAGCTGATGCATGAGAGCTGTGAATACAAGCACTACCACCCTCCCCATGAACACTAGCCTCACCAGAATCTACGGAAGCTCTACCAGATGCCATGTGTAATAGATAAACAATCTGAATATATATAGAGAGATCACTGCATGCATGTACATGTACAAATTTAAGAAACATACATGTTACAAATTTAAACATGCATACATGATTTACAAATTTAAACGTGCATACATGAACTATAAATTTAAACATGCATATAAATTAGTTATCTAATTACATGTTATCTAATTATGTTCACTAATATTGTTAGATTAGTAATTATGTTCACTAATTAAGGTTAGGGTTATATTAACTATGATTAATTTGCATGTGAGTATTTATATTGGGTTTTAGTTTACAAATTTATGGGTTTTTAAGGTTGAGGTTAGGTTATTGATGTTGAATATAATTATGTATAGTTGGGTTAAGTTATCTAATTATCTAGTTATGTTCACTAATTATTCTAGTTATCTAATTATGTTCACTAATTAGATTAGTAATTAGTTATCTAATTATGCTATCTAATTACATGTTGACTAATTATGTTCACTTAGAATTATATTAGTAAAATTGTTAGATTAGTAATTATGAACTCACTAATTATGTTGACTAATTAAGGTTAGGGTTATAACTATGATTAATTTGCACGAGTATTTACATTGGGTTTTAGTCTACAAATTTATGGTTTTTTAAGGTTGAGGTTAGGTTCTTGATGTTGAATATAATTATGTATAGTTGGGTTAAGTTATCTAATTATCTAGTTATGTTCACTAATTATTCTAGTTATCTAATTATGTTCACTAATTATATTCTAGTTAAGTTATCTAGAATTATCTAATTATGTTCACTAATTAGATTAGTAATTGTTAGATTAGTAATTAGTTATCTAATTATGCTATCTAATTACATGTTGACTAATTATGTTCACTTAGAATTAGATTAACTTAAAATTGTTAGATTAGTAATTATGAACTCACTAATTATGTTGACTAATTAAGGTTAGGGTTATAACTATGATTAATTTGCACGTGTATTTACATTGGGTTTTAGTTTACAAATTTATGTTTTTTTAAGGTTGAGGTTAGGTTCTTGATGTTGAATATAATTATGTATAGTTGGGTTAAGTTATCTAATTATCTAGTTATGTTCACTAATTATTCTAGTTATCTAATTATGTTCACTAATTATATTCTAGTTAAGTTATCTAGAATTATCTAATTATGTTCACTAATTAGATTAGTAATTGTTAGATTAGTAATTAGTTATCTAATTATGCTATCAAATTACATGTTGACTAATTATGTTCACTTAGAATTAGATTAGTAAAATTGTTAGATTAGTAATTATGAACTCACTAATTATGTTGACTAATTAAGGTTAGGGTTATAACTATGATTAATTTGCACGAGTATTTACATTGGGTTTTAGTTTACAAATTTATGGTTTTTTAAGGTTGAGATTAGGTTCTTGATGTTGAATATAATTATACATAATTATAGTTGGGTTAAGTTAAATCTAATTATCTAATTATGTTCACTAATTACATGTTCACTGATTGGGGTGTAGGATTAGGATATCATCAAGCTTAGGGTAAATACATCATGTGGTTAGTAGTATGGTCAGGGTTAGGATTTTGATTGTGGTTAGTGTTAGGATCAAGCTTAGGATCAATGTT
The DNA here is from genome assembly GCA_027943335.1 of Chamaecyparis obtusa. Taxonomy (NCBI): domain Eukaryota; kingdom Viridiplantae; phylum Streptophyta; class Pinopsida; order Cupressales; family Cupressaceae; genus Chamaecyparis; species Chamaecyparis obtusa. The sequence goes on from BSBK01001370.1 coordinate 228,426, forward strand.
AAGATTAAAATTTTATAGTTAGGATTTGGTTTAGGTTTATAATTATGGTTTACCATTTCTAATTATATTTTAGCATTTATGGTTAGGGTTTAGCATTTAATGAGTATATGACTATGGTTAGGGTTGGGGTTTAGGCTTTTGGTTATAGTTATAGTTACATTTACATTTAGGGTTAAGTGTTAAGGTTTAATGTTAGGGTTAGGTTTATGGTTAGGGTTAGAAATTTGTTTAGGGTTAGGGTTAGAATTATGGTTACACTTAGAATTGCGGTTAGACTTTGGATTATAGTTAGGGTTAGGGTTTTGGTTATTGTTACAATTAATATTTAGGGTTATAGTTAGGATTAAATTGTTAAGGTTAGAGTTAAAGGTTAATGGTTACAATTACAAGTATGATCAAGGTTTAGGGTTACAATTTGTGTTAGGATTATCTATAATATGTTAGGGTTCTAGGATTAAAGTTAGGATTATAGTTAACTATGTTCTTAAGTTTAACTATGATTAACTATGTTCATTATGTTAACTATGTTTTTAAGATTAACTATGGTTAAATATGTTATTAAGTTTAACTATGGTTAACTATGTTCTTAAGATTAACTATGTTATTAAGTTTAACTATGGTTAACTATGTTAACTACATGTTTAACTATGATTAACTATGTTAACTATGTTTCACTATGCTTAACTATGTTAAATTTAAACTAAATTAACTATTTCATTTAAAGTAAAAAAACAAACGAACTATTTTATTTAAATTTAAAAAAAACTAACTATTTTATTTAAATTAAAAAAAACAAATTAACTATTTTATTTAAATTAGAAAAACAAATTAACTATTTTATTTAAATTAAAAAAAACAAATTAAAAAAAATAAAACATAATAAAACTATTAAAACTTTTTAAAAAAAAAAAAAAAAACATACCTCATTCGGCCGAAACCCTCTCAAGCCATCCTCAAAATCCGGAAGCCGCTAGTGAACAAATGAGGCCAGGAGGGCAATTTTCGCCTATTTATAATTTTTCGGGTGTTCAGCCGAACCTGTTTCGGCCGAAATGTGTTCGGCCAAACCTGTTTCGGCCGAAATGTGTTCGGCCGAAACTGGTTCGGCCGAACCTTTCCTGCCACATTGGCACCACTTGGCACCACTTGGCACCTCATATCCACCACATGGGTTCGGCCGAAACCCCCTAGTTTGTCCTCTACTGTGACACAGGTTTGTGCTTTCACCCCAATAAGGTCACCATTAAGAATAGATACCCTCTTCTACAAATAGATGAACTTTTGGTCAAATGAAGGAAACAACTATATTTTCCAAGATTGATTTGAGGTCTTCATATCATCAACTCTGGATCAAAGAGGAGGACATATCTAAAACATCTTCCAAGACAAGGTATGGTCATTATGAATTTGTAGTCTTACCTTTTGGATTGACTAATGCTCCTCTAACATTTATGAACTTAATGAACAATGTGTTCAGGTATTGCTTGGATAAGTTTTTAGAAATTTTAATTGATGATATTTTGATTTATTATAAGAATATGGAGGAACATGAGGAACACTTTCCAATATTTTTACAATGTCTGAGAGACAATAAATTATATTGGAAAATATCAAAGTGTTCTTTCTATAAGAAAGAGATTCACTATTTGGGGTATATCATCTCTACAGATGGAATTGTAGTAGATTCGGAAAAGATCAAAGGCATTCTTGAGTGGCCAACTCTTCATAATGTGAGTAAAGTGAGAAGTTTCATGGGACTTGTAGGATATTATAGGAAATTTGTTGAAGCATTCTCCAAATTTGCAGTACCTATTAAATCTCTTCAAAGGAGAAAGAAAAGATACAAGTAGACTGATGTATGTGAGTGAGCATTCCAATTGTTGAAATAGAAGCTTACATCTGCTCCTATCTTGATTATGCCAGAGCCTAATGCACACTTTACAATTATCATCGACCATTCAAGTGAAGGTATTGGTGGTGTTCTCATGCAAGATGGAAAAGTAGTGGCTTATGAGTCATGGAAACTGAAACAATATGAGGTTAACTATGCACCTCATGATTTGGAATTGGCAAAAAAAATTCATGCTTTAGTGATGTTGAGACATTACCTTTTGGGTAAGCCATTTTATTTGAAGACAGATCACATGGGACTTAGGTATATCTTCACATAGCCTAATCTCAATGCTAGACAAAGATGTTGGTTAGAGTTTCTGAGTGAGTATGATTTCTGAATTGAGTATATTAAGGGGAAAGAGAATAGAGTAGTGGACACTCTAAGGAGAAGAAGAAATATTTATTCTATATCAACTTTTAGAACTTGGTTGAGAGAAAATGTGTTACAAAATATTCCTGGTGATGATCACTATGAGATGATCAAGACTACCTTACTTGTAGATCCATCGGGTCACTATTTTGATGGATACACTTTTGAGGATTCTGGTATCATGAGATACCAAGATAGGATGTATATTCCCAACTGAGGAGGATTGAGGAAGGTGGTTTTAGAGGAGATACATTGCACTCCATTTTTAGGACATCCAGGGGTAAACAAGATGATTTCCAATTTGAATCCATTGTATTTTTGGCCAGTGCTAAAGAGAGATGTGACATCTTTTGTAGCCCAGTATTTAGAATGTCACCGAGTTAAGGCTAAACATGTCCACCTAGTAGGACTTTTGTACCCACATGATATATTGGAGTATAAATGTGAAGTCATCAGTATGGATGTTATCCATGGTTTACCCATGACACGATGTAATCTTTGTTGTAGTTGATAAACTAACCAAGGTAGCTCACTTTATTCCAGGGAGCTTGAGAGATGGATCTTAGGCTTTGGCCAAGAAGTTTGTCCAAGAAATTTTTAGATTACATGAGGTACTTGAGACTATCATATCAGACAAGGATACTAGATTGACTTCAAGGTTTTGGACAACCTTGAATACTTCTTTGGGAACTAGGTTGAATTTTAGTACTGTTTATCATCCACAGATAGATGGACAAACTGAGAGAGTGAATCAAGTCATTGAAGATTTACTCCATACATATTGCATGGATCAGTAGTACAAATGGGAAGAGTATCTTCCACTGGTGGAGTTTTCCTACAACAACTCTTACCATGCTTCTTTGGGAATGGCACCATTTGAGGCAATTTATGGATGAAAATGTTGTACTCCTATCAGCTGGGATAGAGTATAGGACATGATGACCATTGGTCCTAATATGTTGAGGGAGATGGAAGAACACATGGCTCTGATTCATACTTGGCCGAAGCAAGCAGTTGATAGACATAAGAGTTATGCAGATAGGAATTGTACTTTAAGATAGTTCTAGGAAGGTGACAAGGTTTTTTTTACATGTGAGACCACATAAAATCTCAATTTATTTTGGAAAGTCTTCAAATCTTGCACCAAGATATGTTGGTCCATTTGATGTCTTGGAGGTCATCAACCCTATTTCCTATAGACTTTCTCTACCACCAACTCTTGCTAGAATCCATAATGTCTTTCATGTTTCTTTGTTGAAGCCATACCATCTATATGCATCTCACATACTAGATTGGAATGAATTGCAGGTTTGGGATCCGAGGGTGGTGTTTGTGCAGCCTACCCACCTCATTGATCAACATACCAGCTGAGTCCATAACAAAGATGTAGTGTAGTATAAGGTCCAATGGGATAATTTCTCTATTGGCAGTGCTACTTGGGAAGATACAAAATCCATGCATAGATATTTTTCCATAGTGATGTTCTTGGATTATATTTTCTATTATGTTATGTTTATATTTTAGTGAACTTTTTCTATTCTTTCATAAGACATCGGGTCGATGTCTCCTCTTAGTCGGGACAGATGTCATAACCCTATTTGGTTCTCCTAATTTGTAGGACTCTCTAGTGACTTTGTTTGACTTGTGTGAATTTGGTCGAATATTTGTTGACCCAAGTAGTATTAAATAAATGTTTAATACATAGTTTATTTTTCACTTATTTTTATGATGAAACTTGCTGATGAAATAAAAATATGAAGTAATATGTGGAATTTTACTTGCATTATAAAATGATATTATAGAAAATGCAAACATGCAAAAAGAACATATTATTGAATATGAAATTGAAGGGTAGATTATGTTATACAAATGAAATATTTATTTTAATTCAATTATGAATTTAATGGACTAACCTACTGATGATCATTTGAGTATTAGTATGAACTATAGGGAATGGATACATGAATGTGATCAAGAACACACCACTTAGATATTTTTTTTCATATTACATGAGTTACTTTGCATGTATGTATTAGATTAAATCAAATTCATGAGTTATCAATTGTGTGTATACTCAATTTTATTTACTTTGAAAGGAAATGAAGTTTAGTTTAATTTCTTAACTTATGTTAGTTTTTAATTATTTGAATTAGCCAAGTAAAAATTGATATATTTATTGATTCTTTATTTAAATCAACAAACAATGTTTTTGTTATGTGGAAATTAAATATCTTTGGGAAATAAGGATTGATTGACTTAGCTTATCTTATCTTCTAGATAAGTCATTTTTGCATTGAGTAAACAATGACTTCATTTTCAAAATTCTTCTTGTGATCTGGCTATCTTAAATGATTATTTAATAAGACAATGAAACACTGCAGTTAGAGGGGGGTAATTTCATGTAATGGTCCCCAAATTCTCTCCTCATATGCACTTAATGGGACGACAAGTGAGTAAGGTATTTTTTTGGAGGATGTGCTAGCTATAAGCACACGCCTACGATAGGCATGAAATTAGAAGAGGTTGATACAATGAAACGACCCAACATACAACATTAAAATAGGGGGGGAGTACATTTTTCCTCTCCATCTAATTTTGCATGCTAAAATAGCAGGCATGTATGCTATGATATAAAGAAGATTCAACCTTCATAAAGGAGTAGAGAGTGAGGGTAAAAAGAAAACAATACACAACAGAAGTAAAAAAAGAAGAGGATACACAACATAAGAAAAAGAGGAGTAGAACGGTTTAATTAAATGGAAGAAAAAGAAATGCAACTATCACACACATTGTGAAATGAAGAGGGATCTATATTTTTAAAACAAGGGAATTAGAGACAAGCTGGGCTAAAAGAATGGAATCTATAAGTTCTTTGATGGGGTTTCAACTATCTGCAATTCTCACTGATATTTTTTAGGTTCCCTTCTATTAATTTTTAATCTGAGTATTTTTTATTGGACATAAATTGTTAGGAATTAATGCTAAAGTGTTTGGCACCCATTCTGTAGTAGTTTTTGTTACATTCATGACTATGATTGTCATTGATGTCAACACAGTGTTTTATCGAAGACTTGTAGAGAAGCAGACAATATTTTGATTAGCGCACGTGGTATATTGCAGTTGGAGCTATGTGACATTGAGGATATACTCTTTGATATGTTATGTGTCTATGTTTAAGAGCATAGATAGTAATTATTTTATTCATGAAAGTTAATATCATTTTGGTGGAAGCAGTATTCAGGTAGTGTTCCTGAGTAGCAGTTTTTGGAAATCGGATGATATCTCCTAATCGGGATGGAATCTGGCTTTGCACAATTAAAGGGAAGTTAGAGACACATTGACAGTGATATGGATGATAGCACAAACTTCGAAGTCACACGAGTGAAGATTTATTGTATTTGGAAGCTGACAATTTTATGTAATTTTGGTGTAGGGTGTGGAATCTTTTATTTTGTAATTGTGTGCCGACTCATTTGTAATTATTTGAGTGTGGTATAAAGGAAGGAATGTTTTTCCTTGTTGTAATGATGGTGTGTGATGTGGTATGCATGAAGTGAAGAAAAGAGCTAAGTATGAGAGAGAAATTGTGAAGGAAGACATGCGGAGTACAGAGATCTGAAATTGAGATCTAATGTAGCAATGAGTGCAGTTTGGCATAGTCAGAGAAGAGGTAACATATTATTCTATTGAATAATGAAAATATTATTTGGAAAATGATTTTAGTGATCTTACCCTAAAGTTGTTTGGGTAGTGGGTCCTTCTGTCTTCCATAACTCTTAATAGGGTTAGAATCTTTTAACAGGGATTCAAAATCTCCTAACAGGGATTTACATGTACTGAATGTATTTCATAAGACTCCTAACAGATTCCATCCTTTCACAAGGAATATTCATATTAGTGCATCTTTTTTGGGCATCATTCCCACTGGGGTTTACTCTTTGATCAAGAGGTTCCCTAGTCAACATATATTGTGTTATTGTGTATGAATATCTTTCTATGGTTGGTAATTATATTGCTTATATGGTTTAATGTTGTTCAAGATGATAAAAGTAATAATTATCAGATAACTGATTCACCCCCCCCCCCCCCTCTCTCAATTATCTTGGTGGACTTGACTTTCTAACAATTGGTATCAGAGCGGTAGGTCCTTGAAAGAGAAGTTTAACAGCTTAAGGAGATCCATGGCAAATTTTAGGAAAGAAAGCCCTAATTTTGATGGAGTAAATTTTGACAGTTGGAAAGAAAAGATGAAGACACATCTACTATGTTTAGGACCAGGTTATTGGTTGACTAGAAAGAATCATAAGACTATCATTGAAGAAGATGATCTTGAGACATGCTCTATTGATGAGAGAGATCTATTCATGTGTAACATACTTGCAAGAGAAGCACTTTTGACAGCACTTCCGAAGAATGAATATAGTCAGGTAAAATGTTTGAAAAAGTCTCATGAAATTTGGAAAGCTTTGCACTCTACTTTTGAAGGTGATGAACATGCAAAAAGAGTTAGATTACATAATTGGATATGTGCATTTGAAGATATAAGAATGTTGGAAGATGAATCTGTTAGAAGCTATATTGGTAGAGTGTCAGAAATTGTTGCAAGGATAAAATCTTATGGGGGAACAAAGATAGAGAATGAAGTGATATGGAAAATTTTGAGGACATTAAATCTTGTATTTAAGCAGAAAACATAGATGATTGAACAAGTTATACCTTGTACTATGAACTTTACAAGAGAGACTCTTCTTGGAAGATTAGAAGCAGCTGAGATGAACCTAAGGTTATCAAGAGACTTACCTAGAATGGAGATAACATTCAGTGCTCTTAGTATTCTCCCTAAATTATCAAGAAGCATCAGTGTGAGCGAAGATTATGCTGGCAGCAATAGATCTAGAAATGAAAATGACAAAAAGATTGAAGAAGGTATTGCCTTGCTTGTGAAAAGAGAACTAGACAGTAAGAAAAATTTTAAATGTTGGACTTGTCAAGAATATGGTCATTTTTCATCTAAATGTCCTAAGACAGTTAAGAAGTACATAAATAATTTCAAGCCTAGAATATCTAAGGAATGTTACTATGCTAATGATGAAGACCTCAAAGCTAGTATTGAAAGAACTTTAAGTGAAAGTGATACTGAGAATAATGATGAAATAAGATTTGTAGCAATTAAAGAAGAAAATTCTGAAACTAATGTTAAGGAAGAAAAAGCCTTAGTTTCCCAAGTTAAAAAGAAAGCTGATTGGATTATAGATAGTAGTTGTTCACATCATATGACTAGAGATATGAAAAAGTTCATAAAGTTTAACAATTATGATGGAGGAGTTGTTAAAGTTGGTAACAATGCACCTTGTTTGATTAAAGGTATAAGATCTATTACTCTTGATGGAAAGACTAATACTGATGATGTTTACTTTGTGGATGGATTGAAAAATAATCTTTTGAGTGTTGGACAGTTAGTTGATAAGGGATATCAAGTTTGGTTTACTGAGAAAACTTGTGTGATAAAGGATAAAGATGGAAATCTGATTGGAACTGGATCCAGAACTAGAGGTAATGTATTTCAATTGAATCCTACTGAGATGACATGTTTGATTACTAAGATTGATGACACTTGGTTATGGCATAGAAGGTTTTGTCATATAAATTTTGATAATATTGTGAAAGCGAGTACTACACTTGTAGTAAGGGTTTTTCCTAAAATTATGAAGCCTACTAACATGATTTGCAATGAATGTGTGATGGCTAAGTAGAAGAGAAGTTCATTTCCTAGTAAGAAGTTCACATTGGCAGAGAAGTTGGAGATTTTTCATACAGACTTGAGCGGTCCTACCAGGACTAGAGGATTCTATGGAGAAAGGTATTTTATGATTCTTGTTGATGATTTTACAAGAATGATGTGGATTGCATTTCTGAAAGAAAAATATGAAGCATTTGATAAGTTTAAGATCATTAAGAACAAAGTTGAGAATGAATCTAGAATGAAGATTAAAAGTTTGAGATTTGATAGAGGTGGTGAATTTACTTCTAGAGAGTTTAACACTTTTTGTGAAGTGAATGATATTAAGAGACAGTTTTCAGCCCCTAGAACACTTGAACAAAATGGTATTGCAGAAAGAAGAAACAGATCAGTGACTGAAGCAACAAGAGCTATGTTATTTGAAAATGATTTAGCGAAGACATTTTGGGAGAAGCGGTAAATACAGTAGTATATACAATGAACAGAGTACAAATCAAAGTAGACATAGACAAGACACCTTATGAATTATGGTTTGGACATGCACCCTCAATTAAGTATTTTATAATTTTTGGAAGCAAATGTTATATAAAGAGAGATGATGATATTGGAAAGTTTGATCCTAGAAGTGATGAAGGTATTTTTCTTGGATATTCTTTGAAGAGAAAAGCATATAGATGTTACAATAAGAGAACTAAAACTATTGTTGAGAGTGCAAATGTTAAAGTTGATGAAAAGTTCAAAATTCAAGAAAGAATGCTTGATTATGAATCTGATGAAGAAGGTCATCCTAAGCCTAACACTAAAACTACTGAATTATTCTATGAGACTGACATTGAATTGTTGAATGAGAGTCATGCTGAAGAAGCTAGAGAGGAATCTAGAGAAGAATCTGTAGTTGAAGCAAGATCTAAGACTATGACACCAAATAGGTATTTATCAAGACATCATCTTGTTGAACAAGTTATTGAAAGTTTGGATAGAGGATTTCTAACTCAGAGTAAGGTACATTTATGTTTGATTTCTCAAATTGAACCTAAATATACTAGTGAAGCTTGTGAAGATGAACACTGGATTAATGCTATGATAGAAGAACTAGATCAAATAGAAAAGAACAAGACATGGGAATTGGTCCCTAGACCTAAAGACAAGAATGTAATTGGAACTAAATGTGTATTCAGAAACAAGATGAATGAACAAGGAGAAGTTGTAAGAAACAAAGCAAGATTGGTATGTAAGGGATACTCACAGCAAGAAGGAATTGATTATGAAGAAACTTTTGCACTAGTAGCAAGAATTGAAGTAAGAATGTTTTTGGCCTATGCAGCTTTTAAGAAATTCAAAGTGTATTAGATGGATGTGAAGTCAGCATTTCTAAATGGAGAATTGGAAGAAGAAGTCTACATTGAGTAGCCTGAAGGTTTTCCTTTGACTCAAGAAGGAGACAAGGTATGTAAACTAGAGAAAGCATTATATGGACTAAAGCAATCACCTAGAACTTGGTATGCAAGATTGGATAAGTATTTGTTGAAGTTGGGATTTGCTAAAGGAACAATAGATAGCAATCTGTACACAAAAAAAATTGAAAATGGTTTGTTGACTATAGTTATTTTTGTTGATGACATCACTTTTGGAGAAGAAGATGAAGCTAGTGACAAATTTGCTAATGAAATGAAGACTGAATTTGAAATGAGTATGATTGGTGAGATGAAATACTTTTTGGGATTACAAATAACACAAAACAATGATGGTATCTTTGTAAGTTAGACAAAATACTTGAATGATTTGTTCAAAAGATTTGGAATGGAGGACTATAAACTAGTTGGAACACCTATGGTAACCAGACATAAGTTATCTAGCACTGATGAAACACTAGCAGTTGAGCAGAAGAAATACAGATCCATGATTGAGGACTGCAGTATTTGACACACACAAGACCAAATATAGCACATTTAGTTGGAATTGTAGCAAGATTTCAAGTTGAACCTAGAGAATCACATTATGTAGTAGTAAAGAGGATACTGAGATATTTAAGAGATGTTGGTACTCAAAATGCAGTTTTGAGGTGCCATGTAAAACGCTTGCTAAAGTGCTCCTTTTGGTCCAAAATGCACATGTGAGAAGGATGTTTCTAGGTCCTGTCATGAGTGGAGAGTGATTTGATACATTTCATATATCTCATTGAGTCATTTTGAGCTTTTAGTTCGGGTATTGAAATGGGTTTGCATAAATTCATTTCTAGGAGGTCTCTAGAGTCCAAATTTGTGTGTGAAATCCACCCGGGAGGGTCACTTTGAGCTTGAATATAATAAGTCCTGTTGAGTGTCATGAAAAGGTGGATTAGGGGACTTTTCATATGCATTACATGCAGCTCATGTTTCAATTTTTAGGTCATAGTGATGAGTTTTGATGGGTTTTGCGTCCACTTGTTCGGGGGTGTTTTCATAAATCTGCTTGGTTCACATTTTCACAGTTTTGTCAGAGGCCCTGTTCGTGATCTTATAAGTTACATTATGAGATTGGTCATGAGAAATGAGTCATTTCCCTGCATTATAAACAAGTTTTACTTCATCCTGGTTGGTTTGTATCTGATGATGAATCCATTGGATGAGTTTCCCAATGCGATTCCATTTGCAATTTTTGCTGTTTGGACAGGGTGCACTGCGAACTTTTGTCAGAAGCCTACTTTGACAGCTTGTATCTTTTTCCCAGGTGATCTAAATTGCAATCCAACTGCTCCCCTATTTTCCAAACATGAAATACTTCTAGGACCTGAGATGATAAGTCCTGACGAATCCGTTTGGTCAGTTTTGTGAGCCCTTTCCATTTGCAGAAATTTGAAATTCCCAGTTGTACTGAACTATTTGTTTGTCAGGGGCCCACTTTACGAGGTTATAACTTTTGACTAGTTGACTCTTTTGATGAATTTCTTTTTGCATTGTCTTGCAAAGCTAGAGTACTAACCCCAGTCCCAATTTCAGCTCCCTGCCAATCCATTTGTCTACCTTTAAAAATCAATTATGGCAATTAAAAATCATTTTCTGACAAGTTTGTTGCAGGAACAATTTGAACTGGGCAAGTTTGCAGGTTAATATCTTTCGATTCAGGTATAGTCATGAGATGCCAATTTGGGGAATGACAGTTTATAGATCAGAGAATATGCCTGTCAGAGGGCAGGGTCCAATCAGGTCACTATGTCAGTTTTTGAAGCCAGTTCCAGAGCCAATTTGTGTGAGCTTGGACAGTGCAGACATGATTTGTTTCTAAGTGGCAACTTTGATTGGTTTCATCTTTTGGCTCATGTCAATTTGAGCGATCTCCTTTGATGGGCATACCGTAGTGTTGAAGATGAACTGGTGTTCCTGATGGCACACTCATGTGGGGTCTTTTGGTCAAATTCTAATGCCATTTCTAAAGGCCAGTTGGTGTTAATGTGCAATCTTGCAGAGGTGTAACGGATTGATTGTTGTGATCATCAATTCGACGCATCATGGGTTGACTTTACTAAAAGACTAAAGTTTAGTAAACTAGCAGTGAAAGTAGATTTCAGCATATTAATCCTCAAATCAAGCTTCCAAGGACCCAGAATCTTTTAGCATGTCAATAGAAATGTCTTCTGGATGGCCAATTTTTGAAATAAATATTTCAAGGAAAAGCTTATAAAGAATTTTTCCAAAAATAATTTTAAGGTTAATAGAAGTAAAAGCTTTTCCCCTGAGAAAGATGTGACACATTCATTACTTGCTCTTTATGTTTCTCCCTGTGTTGAAGCAAATTCATCATCAAATTTTCTTACAAATTGGAAATGGAGACTAGAATCCAAGGAGTAACAAAAAAAATGGAAGTCCGAGAAGCTAATGTTAGTAGGGATGAAATATTTTATTATGTCAATTATTGGTTACTACATAAGCTATCCAAGGCTTGAAATATCCAAGTGAAAACCCTAGTTGGAAACTCATAGACAATGTGCCATAGGAGGCTTCTTGACAATATTCCCAAATACAGGGCATGTGGACTCTTTTGGTTCTAAAAAAAAACATTTGAATCAACAAGGCAAAATGTGGGATCATAGCCTATGAAAACATTCTGATATGTCACATTAAAGAAGACCAAATGCAAAGTGATTGGAGACCAAGGGAACTCACACAATGTGTAGAAGAATGCAAGCTGCAAACATTTGGGAGTCTCACGTGCCAATGTGGGATCTCCTGCACAAATAACGAAAGGAGTAAAAAATGGAAATCATTAATTGTTTTGTGGAGCTTCCAATTAGCAAGGTTGTCTGCATAAAAGAATTAGAAGATCCAATGCAATGGATAAGGTTTCTCACTTGGGAAACACTCACTAACGCAAAGGGAAGCCTTTGTAACATCAAGGAAGAAGGTGTTGCAGTATAAAGACAAGAGCCCGCGTGAATCTATGGAGCTGCCGGTCACACCTTGGACAATGCAAATAGTAGAGGCTTCATTAATATGAAAGCCCACGCAAGTAGATAAAGGGAACCAGTAAGTGAACCTAAGTTTGGAGGATGTGTGAAGTATAATTGTAGACATGTGAAAATTGCCTTACGCATTCCAAGAGAGAATCCCATGCATGTTTAAGGTAAGTTTGCACTACAAATAGCCTCATGCGACAATGAAGGAGCCTGTGCAAAGGAAATTCTCATAGCCAACATTTCAAGATGATTGCCAGCATTAATAATTGGGAGTGCCAATGCTAACAGACTAGTCTCGAGCATTGAGAGTGTCTCTCATGTGACAGGAAAGATGCCTTGTGAAATAAATAAAGAGACAGCATACCAGATATCAAAAGATGTTTGAAGGTTTGCAAAGGAAGTTGCATCCAGTTCTGGACATATTCATGCATAAGTTTGAATTACTGTGCCTTGAGTGTACACTGTCAACCACAAATATTTGAGACACTCACGCAATGCTGGGAGGCCACATGAAGACCAATTTGGGGAACTGACAGGTGTTGGAATTTCTAAACAGAGAACTTGTGCAATGTTTAGAATGGATGCCACTGAAAATAGCATGCAATGTAACTAATTCAAATGGTTTATGCAAACCAAAGCTAGCGGAATACCTTTTGTTATTTCCAAGTTGGCATTTGCTAAACTTTTTGATTGTTCTTCTTCACTGATGGAACATCTTTTACCTCTTCTCTTGTAATTATTATCGCCTGGTTAGTTCAAAAATGGTCACAGGATGGGGAAGCTCACGCAATTTGGAGGAGCCTGCCATATGTGAATAAGTTTTGGGGTTCCTAGTCAAAGGAATACCTTGTGCATTCAAATAATGCCAGCATACCATAAAAAAGAGACTAGTGCATTGAAGCCTTGGGCTAGTATTAACATGAATGCTGCTTCCGTGAACGAGAAGGGCCTGTTTATGCAATTACAAAGCAAGGGACCAGATTTTGAGTTGAAGAGCCAACACACAATAAATATGGCCTCACATGTTGGAAAGGCAATGAAAATGGCGCATGGTGTATGTGCAAGCAACAAGTGTATGAGTTTGTTGCAAGCTAGGTGCAAGTTTTCTTCACAATGCATTATGTAAAGGAATAGACAATGTCCCACATTTGCCCTGGCGTGAATAATTTATCATTTATAAACAAGACCAATCAATGTAAAGGAAAAGCAATTGGAATGGAGGCTCACGCTATTTCATGTGCTTGTGGGCCCACCTGTAGGTGCGCCCCAGTTGGGCGATGATCAATAATTTGACAAGAAGGTTTTAAAACTTCAAAAACAATAATCCCACATGCATGTCACTGAGGGTATTTGATAGGTTTATAACCAAATCCACTCTAACATGAAATAAGATTGAAGGTTGGAGGAAGCCATACACGCGATCCTCAGTCTTCCCACCCCATTTTCTGTGCCAGTGGGCCTAGGAAATTTTTTTTGCGACAGAGAGAAGGTTTCAGAGGTGACATGTGTCAAGTGCTCACACATTCGCCGGATGAGGCCGGAAGTCAAGCAAACTTCACATGATTCAGAGGTAGAGATTTGTTAACCGCCAGTCGTGAAGTCACTAAATGCTAGCAGTTAGGGGCTGGCCATTCCACAAATTGGAGATAACTCACTCGCCAGTTCGCAAGATACTTGATGGTTTAGGCTAAGAATTCTGTGATTTAGAGATGACCGTATTCATGCATTTGCGAGATACTTGGTGGTTTAGTCAAAACATTCTGTGATTATGAAAATGGAATGAGATTGCTTGGTCACCAAATAAGTACAGATGAGGTGGTAGGCCGGCCAATCTGGGCCTACCATGTGTCAGATGGGTCCTGCTGCAGGGGTAATAAATAATATTTTATTTAAAATTCTTGTGCATCCATATTGCAAAAATCAAAATTAAAATGATAAATTTCTATAGTTTTAACTATAGTGAATAAATTCAAATATTGAATTTGCAGACCTGAGAGAGAAATTAATGGCTGGGGGCTTTATTTTTCGCCCAAATATCAAGTATTATATATCATTGGAAAGGTGAGAGAATGAGGATTTCATTTTTAGAATCAGATTTGATGCAGGTCTAGCTGGTTTCAAGATATTGGCAGTTGAAGTTTCAGGGGGGCTAGGAAGATAGTTTTGAGATATCTGATTTGTTATGTCCGGTGACTCATGTGTTTTCAAGGGGATAGAGTAGATCAGGTTTGTTGTTCCAGACTTCATGACTCATTCAGTGAGTAGTTTAGAGGATGACAAGTGTTAGTTTATGGATGAATCTAGAGTTTTCTCTTCTCCTTATTCTGATTTCTGAGTGTTGTACAGGGTTTTGAATTTTGGTTCTCTAAGGGAGAAATCAAAGCAAGTTCCATTAATGCAAGCTTGGTTTTGAATTTACTGTTTTAGCCTAAGTGCAATGTTAATTTGAGTGTACTAAAATAGGTTTTATCAATAAAATATGTCTAGAATCTCATTGCAAGTATTTTGATGTCTCTGTGGTTTTGGAAGTTCTTATGAATTGGATTTGTAAGGCAATGTCCAATTTTTCATTTACAAGGTAGACTGTGAGTTTGTCCATAAGTTTCCTTCAAGGAAGGAGTAAATCTGGCTAGATAATCTTTGAGAATTTCAATAATGTATAGATTTGATGATCATGTGTTTGCAGTGAAAATGGTAGTCTGTAAGGTAGGGTATTGATTTCAGGTGTTTTTGAATTCATGAAGTTTTGTGGATGTTTTCTCAATTTGACTCCACACCCTAGGATAAGGCACTGGTTTTGCACTAGACTTGCATCCAAAATCATTAAAATCAATCACATTTCATTTTATGTTTTGGTGTGTTGAATGATAAATCAAGTATGATGGGTAGGAAACCATCCCCTGATTCACTCAAAATAGTGAATCCCTTCACAAGACATTAGTGTTTTGTCTAATCCATGTTTATACATGCTTGTGATTTGTAGAGAAATCATCAATTGAAGCATATGTTTGTAGGCATACCCGCCTGGGTCCATGGAGCCCAAAGTAAAGAAGGATTCAAATCCTTGTTGCATTAGCCTTTCTCTTGACTAGACAAAGAGCATAAAAGGGAGAGAGCACTCTAGTGTTCTATTTGTTTCTCCTGCAAGAAAAAGAGTTAACAAGAGGCACAATGGACTATGGATTGTGGTATGAGAAATTTGATGACTTTACCCTATGTGCATATATAGATGCTAATTGGGGAGGCAGTGTTGATGATAAGAAAAGCACCAGTGGAGGAGCATTTTTCCTTGGAGGAAGATTAGTTTCTTGGCTAAGTAAGAAGTAGAATTATATTTCACAAAGCACAGCAGAACCAGAGTATGTAGTATTAGCAAACAATTATAACCAGATAATTTGGATGAAGCAGATGTTGAAGGATATTGGAATTGAATTTGTTGAACCTGTTGTTATACATTGTGACAACACTAGTACAGTCAGTATGTCTAAGAATCTTGTACTACATTCTAAGACAAAACATATAGAGATCAAGTATCATGTTGCAAGAGAGAAAGTTGTTGAGAAAGAAGTCAGACTGGAGTACATAAGCATAAAGGAATAGATACCAAACATATTTACAAAGCCTTTTCCTAAGGATACATTTGATTATCTGAGAGGTATGCTTAGGGTTATGCCCCAACCTACTTTTGAGTAGTGATGCAGTTGGTTACATCCATCCAGTAATTTATGAGCCCTATCTTTCTTCTAGACTGTATGTTGGTACTTCCTCTATGGGGTAGTATGTGTATCTGAGCTGAGTCATGAGGACTCTAGTAAATGTGTTTTTTCTTCTGAATAGTGTCTTTTGACATTGATTTGTTGACACAGTGATGAATTTTTTTTCATTGATGTCAATGGGGGAGAAGTATGCATGAAAAACAATATGAGAGAATTGAACAGGATAACGAAGCAAGATTTGATTGATGAAGAGGATTTGAAGAAGCAGTGTTGCAGTATTGGATTTTTGAAACATTGGATGTTTTTCATCTATGTTGCCATCAATGCAAATAGGGGGGATTGTTAGGAATGAATGCTAAAGTGTTTGTCATCCATTTTGTAGCAGTTCTTGTAGCATTCATGACTATGATTGTCATTAATGTCAACACAGTGTTTTACCGAAGACTTGCAGAGAAGCAAACAATATTTTGATTAGCCCACATGGTATATTGTAGTTGGAGCTATGAAAAATTCAAGATATACTTTTTGATATGTTATATGTCTATGGTTGAGAGCTCAGACAATAATTCTTTTATTCATGAAATTTATGATCATTTTGGTGGAAGCAATATTTAGGCAGTGTTCCTGAGTAGTGGTTTTTGGAAATCGAATGCTATCTCCTAATCATGATGGAATCTAGCTTTGCACAGTTAAAGAGAAGTTAAAGACACATTGATAGTGGCATGGATGATAGCACAAACTTCTAAGTCAAATGAGTGAAGATTTATTGTTTTTGCAAGCTGACGGGTTTATGTAATTTTGGTGTAGTGTGTGGAATCTTTTATTTTGTAATTGTGTGCCAACTCATTTGTAATTATTTGAGTGTGGTATAAAGGAATGAATGTTTTTTCTTGTTGTAATGATGGTGTGTGATGCGGTATGCATGAAGTGAAGAAAAGAGCTAAGTATGAGAGCGAAATTATGAAGGAAGACATGCGGAGTACAGAGATCTGAAATTGAGATCTGATGTAGCAGTGAGTGTGGTTTGGCACAGTCAGAGAAGAGGTAACATATTATTCTATTGAATAATGCAAAGATTTTTTGGACAGTGAGTTCAGTGATCTTACCCTGAAGCTGTTTGGGCAGTGGGTCCTTCTGTCTTCCATAACTTTTAATAGGGTTAGAATCTTTTAACAGGGATTGAAAATCTTCTAACAGAGTCCATCCTTTCACAATGAATATTCATATTAGTGCATCTTTTGTGGGCATCATTCCCACCAAGGTTTACTCTTTGATCAAGAGGTTCCCTAGTCAAGATATCTTGTGTTATTGTGTAATTGTGTATGAATATCTTTCTATGGTTGGTAATTATATTTCTTATATGGTTTAATGTTGTTGAAGATGATAAAAGTTATAATTATCAGATAACTGATTCACCCCCGCCCCTCTCAATTATCTTGGTGGACTTTACTTTCTAACATAAATGTCTAAGACATTCTACAGTAAGCCAAACATCTTAGAAATTTAAATGGATTGTTTTCTTTTTTCCTATATCTGTAAATGCATTTTTGACCAAAAGTAAAAAATAATTGTAGTTGTATCTTTTTGTAGATATAAAAATGAACCTTGGGTGTATATCAACAGAGCCAAGATGTTGGGTAGCAGCTTGAAATTTTAGGATTTGTTATTTGGTTTTTGTTTTATGTTCTTGGAATTCTTGTCATGACCCCAATCATTTATCTATCCCGTTTTCATCATTTTTATGTTCCAAATGTAGGACTTTATAGTCTAGTGCATCATATGATCAGATTCACTTGCTATTGTCAATTCTTTGAGATCTCTTGTAGTAACCAAACTGCACTAGTAAAACATTGTGTATACGATAATGAAATGATTAGGAGTTTTATTTTATTGACCCTCAACCATGATATTGTTAGGAATGGGAACACTGAGAGGGGGGGGCGAGGGGGGGGGGGGTGAATCAGTGTTCACTGTATATTAACTTTTCACTTTAATCTAAATACTAAATTATAAATATTTAAGTACTGAATTAAACATTCACATAAACATGAAACATGAAATCAACACAAGACACCAATATGGTTATGGGGAAACCCAAATAGGAAAAAACCCCGGTGGGACTTGATACCCTCTAATAATTTGCACTAGTGTTTTGTGATCCTTGTTAGAAGATCCTTTACCTTGTTTGGGGTAGCTTTACAATGCTTTTAGTATAGTAGACCTTGTTAAGGGTCAGACCCTATTAGGATTCTTTTATAATGATCCATGTTAGAGGAGTGGACTCACTGCTCAAATGATGAAAGCTACAACCTTCTGAATTAGATTCACACTATATCTGTAGGTGAACTATCACTGTGACACTGCTTGTCAGATCAGTTCCTTTGGTGCACTAATGCTTTGACCTCTACAAAAGCTCTAATACATCTTATGCTCACTTCGCATACCTCTTGTGTTCTTATCACAACTCTATTCCAACTTCCATACCAATTATAGTGGGTGCATCTTATATTTATGTGCTCATACCAAATATACAATTAGGTCAGCCCTATAACTAATTAAAAATAATGCTTCCAAATGAATTGCCTTAAGCATGCTTACAATTATACATGTACATATGTCAAAAAACTAAATACAATGGGTTCATAGCCTCTACAACATTAATTTATAATCGCAAACTAAAAATCTAACTGTCGGCTCCATGCTCTGTTCTCTTCTGGCACACACTGGCTGTGTAACTTCAACTAACTGTAACTTTCACATATTTTCATATCTACTTATGTGCTCTTAGACTAAGCATAAGTATAGTCTAAAAACCTTAACTTCCAGGGTGCATACCTTAATTCATTTGTACACATGTGTGTTGATGCTCTGAGTCTCTGGTGCTTTGTATGTTGTCCAGTCTTCAACACTTAACTGAATTCTAATTTTTACACTTAGTGCACTAACTCCAAACTTCTATATGACTTTGTTTCCATAATGAAAACACTATATCTAGTCATATAGCTCAGTATAGACAACTTGCCAACAATCTCCCCCTTTGTCATTGATGGCAACAAAGGAATATGGCCAAGTCTCTAACTATCCCTTTACATAGAACATTTTGTCTTCTATACATTTTATACAAACTCTTATATCTCCCTATACATATATGTACTCTATTGGTCCTATTTTCAGGCTTCTGATGTTCTCTTTTCCAAATCCTAGTTTACCTCTTGTTTGCAATTTTTCCTGTGGTCTAGGTATCTGAAATTCATTCAATTTTTCCCTAACTAAGTTTGAAAACCCTTGCCTTAGGTTTTTAGCCTTAGTAGGTTTTAATTTTTCATGAAAACCCTTGTGTTGGCCCTATTTCTTATGTTTCATCATTACTTTTTGGTCACTAAAGTGTTAACCGTGCACATGATTATTTCTTTCAAGTGTTTGCTGAATCATGAAATGCCATTTCATATCTTTGAGTTATTTGGTGAATTGGTGAATGTGTTAAAACTTTGTTAAGTGTTTCCCTTGGTCGCTAGGTCTCCAAGTATTTAGTGGTTATCAAAAAGTTTTGCATGAATTAGTGAATGTGTTGTCTCCTATTCGCTTATTCCCTGACAGTTTCCTGTTAACTCACAGCGACCTAGCATGGCGAAAATTTCTTATTCTTAGAATTGGGCGGTTAAAGTTCATATCATCCAGTGAATCGGTGAACACCATTGATAATCTGAAAGATCAGCGGTTGTGATTTACTCTCAGAATAATTTGGGTCCTACATATTTTGATTTGGTGACGGGGTGACTAGGTGGTTGTATTAGTATCCTCTAAGTCTAGTGGCTCTGATAGTTTGACTTAATAAATTTGGCAGAGATGGTGTTTTCCTTGTTTGCTTATTCTCATAATAAGTTAGTGAAGTTCTAAATCTTCTAGCGACTCATCGATTCAAATAATCACATACTCTCTTAAAAGGCTAGAAGCACTCAGTGAATGGGTGAATCAAATAATCAAGAGGGTTAAAAGGCCTTTAGTCACTTAGTTGCATAGTAGAATGGTAAATGTTTAGAATATTGGGAGATTCAGCGAATGCTTTGATCACTAAGTCTCATAATCAAGAGACTAAGGCTTATATTATCTCAGTGAATTGACGATAGCCATTGATTGGTGTCAAGATCAATGGTTGATCCAGAATCTTAGTTTGTAAATGGAAGTTAAGGAGGGATTTAGCGATTCAGGGACCAAACTATTCACCAGTTCTCACAATAAGCATGCGCTTAAGTATTTCTTTCAGCGAATAAGTGAAGTCTTCAGTTGCCAAGTCTCCAAGAAAGCTAGCAGTTAACCAGGACATTAAGAGAATGAGAGATAGCTGTTGTCACTAATTCTCCAAATAATGACTATAGTTAGTTGCTCGGGCATGTTTTCCTTGTTCGCCAGTTCGTTAAATGAAGGATGACGTAAGAGTTACATTTCAAGAACCAGTGAATCCTTTGATCGCTAGTTCTCTGAATATGAGCTAGGGTTACCATTGTATTAAGCAATCATGAGAAGTCTTCAGTCGCTAGTTCGCTAAAATAGGATCATAAAAAAAAAGGTAATAAAGAAAGGATAAAGGTTGTTGCCATGTGGATAAAGTACACTGTCACGCTGGAGAAAAGATAGTTGGCCATCCAATCAATATCAAAGGATGTTTTTATGATGTAAGAAAGTTGACAGAATACCAAATCGTAATCATTTATTTTTTCCATTGCTTTCAAATTTTCAAATCTATCTCTCAACATCCAGGCATTGGCTAGCATTGATTTGAAAACTAGTGATGTGTGAATTGAATGCAGAAGCAATTGGAAGTAGATTTGCAATGATTTTGGCAATTGTACACATTTTAATTTGCATCAATAAATGGGCTAAACTCATTGTTTTCTGTGTTTGAAGTCATTGGAAGAGAATTGTATTTTCTGAGATTAACCTTTGAGTGTCAAGAAAATTAAGTTTGTAGAGTTGAGAGAAATTGTGCGGAAGCAATGAGTCAACCAGAGTTGAGCATGACTTCATCCAGTGGTGAAGCAAAAACAAAAAGTGGTGATGACAAGAGAGAACCAAACTATTCAGATGAGTTCATGAAACTACTGCCTGGTTCTAGTCAGAATAAGAGAGCTCCTAATGATGTCTTCAAGGATTTTCTAGGTCAATGCAGAGATCATATCACACCAAATTTCTCAAGTTATACCATTTTCAATTATTTTTATCGAAATAGGAGTGGGCCAGTTCCCGTTTGCAATGTGTGGGCTTTGGGTTTAGGGAAATTGATTGTCCCTGATGTGTTCTTATATGCAGACATAATTGTTACTTTAGCTAGGTGTTATGATCTTATCTCTAAGACAATTAGGAAGCAAGACTGGTCACCGTTGGTTACTCTTGATAGGGGTTCTTTTATGAAAGCTTTTAGTTTCTATACATCTTCTTCTACTGAGATTGATCTGAACCAAGAAAGAGAGAGGTATAAAAGTAACTTAGTGTCAGTAAAAGACCAAATGGTGAAACATATCCCAAAGCAAGGAAACTATATAGCTCCCCTCCCTACTAGCATCAATGCTCCTTACTAGTTTAAATCCCTCAATCACTATATGCAGCAAACTTGTTATGGGTTGTGTAGAGTTCTAGGAATAGATGGGGATGAAGAAATGTTGCCAACTAATCTTTTAATGATGATCTTAGATATTTAGAACTCTCTAGTGAACATAGATTATGATTAAATCCATTATGTAATTAATAGGATGCATGAAGGGTTAATATTGTTGGCATTAAATAGAATTGCCACTAGTGACAACACTTATTTGCATTCTGGGTGCAAGCCGAGCAGACAGTGCAAACCAAGCAGATAGTGCAAGCCAAGCAGACAGTGCAAGCTGAGCAGACAGTGCAAACCGAGCAGACAGTGCAAACCGAGCAGACAGTGCAAACCGAGCAAGTTAGTACAAACTGAGTAGGACAGTGTAAACTGAGTAACATCATGTCTACCGAGTCACCAGTCTTTACCAAGTTCAAAACCTACCGAGTGATCAGTATGAATCGTGCCTTCACTTCTACCGAGTGCATGACGATGTCGAGTAATGCAGTGGATGCCGAGTATCAGAAAGTCACCGAGTTAGTTTGAAGGAACTGTGTAACCATACTTGGGCCGACTTAGTAGCACTTATGTTTATTTGTCAAGCCGACTTTGTAATTGTAATTGTAATTAATTGTTTAAGACTTGTATAGAAACCATGTTGTAAAAATGTCAAGAGAAATGTAAGAAGAATATATGTGAAAAAGAAAGAAAGGCAGAGATAAGCGAATTACAAAGGGCTTCAGCAGTATAAGGAACAGCAAAGACAAATTCATCACAGAAGGTGATCAGTACATCAGCGAATCTCAATCAGTAATCCAGTTGCAAAGCAAGAGATCTACTATTTCATCCTAACAGGTGAATCAGTACTAAATCCTTTAACCGGGTAGACTTAACAGTCTTTTGTAAAATCTCCTTACCAAGTGCATACTTCATTGTATGTTTGTAAATCCTTTAACAAGGTGGATTTAGCAATCCTTATTGCTCCTAACAGGGCAGATCATTAGAAGTGATCAAATTGTAAGCCTTAACCGGCCAACTTTATTCTGCAGTATTAAAGCTTTGTGGGTTTCATCCCCACCCCAGTTTTACTTTCTTTTTGGAAGGTTTCTGGGTAACCAAATCTATGTGTCATTATTGTGAATGCTCTTAAGTTTCATGCTTTCTGTATGCAAAGGTTAAAGTAAATTACATGTTAAATTGAAAGAAAATTTGGAGTTACTGATTCAGCCCTCCCCTCTCAGTAACTCGGTTAATTCCTGAATATTTCCAACAATTGGTATCAGAGCTGCATTGGTTCTCTAGTCAAAGCCTAACTAGCTTGAGCAAAGATCCAGGACAATGGAGGTATTCAAACTGAACAAGGTGATTGAAAATGAAAAGCTAGATCTGGAAATGGCCATAGCTAAACTCAAAGAAGCAAAAGAACATCTTTCCCAATCCCTAAGAAGAAGGAAGGAACTTGCAAATCAGATGAATGATCAGAATTACATTGAAGAAAAGATTGAAGATCTTTTTCCCTCAAATAACTCAGATGAAGCAAACAATGCTGTCAAAGAACTCCTAGAAAAGAATGGGTCTCTGCAAGAAGAAGTGAGAAAATTAAAAAGAGAACAAGAGCTACACTCTACAAGATTCTGTGAGATCTTGGAACAAAGAAACAAGTTGAAAGATGAATTAGATGGAAGGAACATTGAAGTCCAAAATAAAACCCTTTAGCTAGAAAACCTAATTGATCAGATCTCTCATACAAATGAGGAAATTCTGAATCTAAGATCAGAAATAGAAAGCACAAGAGAAGAACTAAGATCTGAAAAGGAAATCAATCTAAGATTAGTGGATGACCTAAACGCTGAAAAACAAATCAATGAAGGAATGCTGAAAAGTCAAGAAGACTTGAATCAGCTGTATGAGCGAAATCTTCATAGGCAAAAAGGAAAAGCAGGACTTGGATACAAAGGAGAAGGCAAATCCTCTAAGAAAGGTACTCAAAGAAATCAAAAACCTACTTTGTAATCACTGTGGTAAAATAGGACATACTTCAAATAAATGTTGGAACAATGAAAAAGCAGAATTCAATGGAAAATGTTACAGCTGCAATCAACATGGTCACAAAGCAAATGAATGCAGGGAAAAATCAAGATTCAGAGGTAATTGTCACAAGTGCAACAAACAAGGTCACAAGGCATCTGAGTGCAGATCCAAGACATTTAATCCAGCAGAACAAATTATGAAAGCAATGTTTGGATGGGACTACAACACCTGGTGTAGATGTCATTACTGTGGAGAATATGGACACATTGGCATGAATTGCATAAAACATCATCTAAGGAAAAGAGATACTACCGTAAGATGCTTCAAATGCACTAAACTCGGTCACATAGCCAGAAACTGCATGAATGCTAGTAAAGTTGAAGATGGAAAGAAGAATGAAGCAACTAAGGTCAGGAAATAGGTGAGACAAAAATGGATTCCTAAATCTACCGAGAAATCCAGTCCAAGTAATGGAATGGATGGCTCTACCGACTCAAACTAAATTTCTAAGAAAGCACTGGAACTGTATTCTCATAGACCAATCTCAAGCGGTTCCAGAACCGAATTAAAAGAAAGATCTAAATCAGCATACAAGATGCAGTAAGATCATAGGGAGGTCGGTATCAGTCTTTACCAAGCAAGGTCGGTATCAGTCTTCACTGAGCAAGGTCGGTACCCGTCTTTACTGAGCGAGGTCGGAGCAATATGAATTCTCGAGTTCACCGAGTCGCGAAGTATTTACCGAGCAATTAATTCTTAGTGGGTGACAGTTTGTCGGAACTCATACCCTAATTTGTACTGAGCATTAATGACAGAATTATAAACAAAAGGCAAGTAATTGAACTCATTCTTCACCGCGAACCTTTAGCACTTTGAGAGCAAAAAATTTCAAAAGCAACCCAGCGATTCAATACTTTTGCGAAAGGAATTTTTTGTGAGCTACCATGGCATCATCTAGCACTTCAGTGAAGAAAGGATCTGATATGTTAGTCCAAGGGGAATGGAAAGCACCAGATTTCAAGATCGTGCCCGCAATCGCAGCAGCCCTAGATCCGAACGGAGCTCAATCTCAGATTCCTCCTAAGGTACTACTTATTAACGATATCTGCAATCATTTCAACTGTTCAATTCATGAAATGGGGAACCTAGAACTAGATATTGTGCGTGAGGAACTGTGTGTGGATGGTATTCTGAAACCCGAGCACAAACATCTGGAAGATAAAGGTTTAGTTCACATTGCACATCTACCTCGAAACTTTCAAGATAAATGGGTTAGATACATTCTCAGCCGTGTACATGATGGCAAGATTTGGCTTGAGCAACCCATAGAGATCACAAAGAAGATGATTCATCAAATCACCGGTCTTCCCATGTTAAACAAAGCAAAAACTACCAAAACCCTAGGTCGGACGGAACTAGAGAAGAAAACCCTAGCCGAGTGGGACGGTAGAGGCATGAAAGTTAGCAGCATTACCAATGCTGAACTGAAGTTTGGTACACACATTATTGCCCATAAGATTTACAGTTCTAGTCGACAGAATAGTGTCTCCTATGAAGCTATTGACCTAGTATACAAAGTGGTCAAGAATAACTTAACTTTTGACCTAGCAGACTTATTGTTAAAGCAGTTTAACAAAAACATGGAAAGCATTCAAACTTCCAAAAATAATCCATGTAAGTTTGGATCCTTATTGGTCTATTTATTCTTCTATGCTCAGAAATTCTTCCCTTCTAAAGGAAAAGTTGTATGGAGAAAAGATGTGCCAGCACTTTATGAAATAAATGAATACATCTCAGAAATGGGTGAAAATTTTGAAAGCATCATGGATAATTATTTTGAGTCTTTCAAAGAGAAAATGAATGACAAATTTTGGATTCCACAGAAGTTGGTGGAAGATTACAAAGATGACATTTGTTGTATGGTGGATTGTGATAATGTATATATTCAAGCAGCTAAACCGAGGACTGTATATGTAAAACCTCTCCCTTATGAGGTAAATATTGGTGAAACCAAGAATATCATTGAAGCTCTTCTTAATCAGCCTGTCAATCCCAAAGCTCCATATTTTGGAACATTTGATGAAGCTAAGGTGAGAATTGAACTAAGCATAAAGCTTCCACAGGCGGTAAACAAAGGAAAGAAGAGGATAGCCAAAATGCAAATGATAACCGAGGACAAAGAAGAAAAAGATGAAGAAGAAGAGGAAAAGGATGAGAAAACAGAGGAACCAGAACCTGCAAAGAAGAAAGGAAAGGTATTCATCACTAAGGCACCTAAGCCTCCCACTGCTGTATTTACAAGGAGAAATGCAAGAGGCAAGGCAGACAAGGAAGACAAGGCAGATAAAGACATAGTATTCAAAAGGCCTCCTCTAAACTTTCAAGAAAAGATCAAACTCTTTAGAGACGGATCAGGATCTAGAGTAAGTAACATAAAATCTTTTAAATATGAAACCAGATCGGAAATAGAATAGAAGGAAATAGAAGATGCTGTTATTGAAAAGATGGGACAGTGGAAATACTCTCCTGATGACATAGCCCCACAGGTTCCAGCTGTCTTATTAAATCCAATAAAAATGAGATGGAGCAATGCAAAGCAAACTGTGATAGACATATTTGATTAAACCCTGAGACAGTTAATGCCGAGCTTGAAAAATGATGAAGTAAAGAAGGCATTAAAAGAAAATGAAAATAAGATGACACTAAGGTTCAATACTTGTTTGATTTTGATCAACAATATCGAATCGGTTGTGAAGGCTGCAAATGCCACATGGAAGAACATATACCACCTTCACCAACCGAGTATTGAAATAGTAATAATAAAAGATATTGAAGATGACAGTGATGAACAAGAAGAAGACACTGAGGTAGATGATACTGTGAGGATAGCAGCAGAAGTCATTGCATCCCTTCCTACCTCTCCAGTAAAAGTTTCTACATCCAGCCCGAAGACACCTTCAAGCATGGTTGTGACAACTTCAACATTTGTCCAATCATCTATAGCAACAACAGAAGCAACTACCATTTCTTCTACCGAGTTGCAGTCTCCCGCATCATCAAGTTTTCCAGCAGTAAGTTTTCTAGTTTTTGAATCTTCAAGTGTAAATATTTTAAGTTCTCCAGTAGAAAGTATACCAGTCTCTATAGCCAGCCCTACTATATCTACTGTCACTAATACCAAGGCATTAAGTACAGATAAGCCTAAGGCTCTACCGAGTATAAAATTTTTGGGTAAGAATGTAGTAGAGGATATAGACCTAGATGAAGAGATAGAGATTCCAACATTAGATTTTGCAAATCTATCAGCGGACCAAATGCAAAATATAGGTGAGATCCTCCAAAGGAAAGCAAAACAAAAGAAGCTTAAAGAGGAGAGAGACAAGGAATATCAAATCATCAAGGATGCTAAGGACATTTTGTCTGATGCATTAGGTATTAAAGTAGACTCCTCCCAACATGTTTTGCTACAATTGGCAGAAGCAGTTAATAAATACAATGAGGATTCATCTGGGACAGAAAAGTTAGTTGAAAGAGCCGAGAAGAGATTCAACAATAAAGTGCTTGAGCACATTGCTCAGCACATAGCTATTAACCAAGTAGAATTGTCTTCAATTTTGTCAAATATTGAATCTATCTATTCGAATGCTACCTCTCTTTTGGCCAGATTGTGCAATATTGCTGAGTTCACAAAGGATGTTAAGGATAAAATGAATAAAATGGATGAGGATATAAAGATTAGCATACAGAAGCTGCAACTTGAACCAAGTTCAAGCTCTGCTCATCACATGAAAATCTCACACCTATCAAATATGCAGTCTGATCTATTGAAAGAAGACACAAGGATCCAGTCCACACTGCCAGACATCCAACACATGATTCTTCCCATCATGAATACAATGTATAAGCACATTGAACATTCCAAAACATTGATTCACGACAATCAGTTCTCTATAGCAGATCACATGATTGAACTCTCTGCAGAAGTCCAAATTGCAATCCAAACATGTAAGATTCTGCAAGAAAGTTGGGACAGAACCCTGGCACTAATAATGAAGGTACATTCTGATTTTCTATCAAATTTTGGATTCTCTCTGTAAATAACTTGTATATACACCTTTGGCATTATCGTCAAAAAGGGGGAGATATGTATAAAGGGAGATATATGTATAGAAGAAGATTTGTATAGAAACAGTTAGCACATTGAAAGGGGGAGACAATGTATAAAGCCCTATAACAAAGACAAATTTTGAAAAATCAAAATAAAACTCAGCATGATTCATGTATATAAGTTTTGGCCAATAAGTGTTTTTGTCACTAATGCCAAAGGGGGAGATTGTTGGCATTAAACAGAATTACCACTAATGACAACACTTATTTGCATTCTGGGTGCAAGCCGAGCAGACAGTGCAAACCGAGCAGACAGTGCAAGCTGAGCAGACAGTGCAAACCGAGCAGACAGTGCAAACCGAGCAGACAGTGCAAACTGAGCAAGTTAGTACAAACCGAGCAGGACAGTGTAAACCGAGTAACATCATGTCTACCGAGTCACCAGTATTTACCGAGTTCAAAACCTACCGAGTGATCAGTATGAACCGTACCTTCACTTCTACTGAGTGCATGATGATGCCGAGTAATGCAGTGGACGCCGAGTATCAGAAAGTCACCGAGTTAGTTTGAAGGAACCGTGTAACCATACTTGGGCTGACTTAGTAGCACTTATGTTTATTTGTCAAGCTGACTTTGTAATTGTAATTGTAATTAATTGTTTAAGACTTGTATATAAACCATGTTGTAAAAATGTCAAGAGCAATGTAAGAAGAATATATGTGAAAAAGAAAGAAAGGCAGAGATAAGCAAATTACAAAGGGCTTCAGCAGTATAAGGAACAGCAAAGACAAATTCATCACAGAAGGTGATCAGTACATCAGCGAATCTCAATCAACAATCCAGTTGCAAAGCAAGAGATCTACTGTTTCATCCTAACAGGTGAATCAGTACTAAATCCTTTAACCGGGTAGACTTAACAGTCTTTTGTAAAATCTCCTTACCAAGTGCATACTTCATTGTATGTTTGTAAATCCTTTAACAGGGTGGATTTAGCAATCCTTATTGCTCCTAACAGGGCAGATCATCAGAAGTGATCAAATTGTAAGCCTTAACCGGCCAACTTTATTCTGCAGTATTAAAGCTTTGTGGGTTTCATCCCCACCCCAGTTTTACTTTCTTTTTGGAAGGTTTCTGGGTAACCAAATCTATGTGTCATTATTGTGAATGCTCTTAAGTTTCATGCTTTCTGTATGCAAAGGTTAAAGTAAATTACATGTTAAATTGAAAGAAAATTTGGAGTTACTGATTCACCCCTCCCATCTTAGTAACTCGGTTAATTACTGAATATCTCCAACAAATATATGTCAAAGAAAGTAAGGCACCCATCAGATTCTTGCATTACTCTATGTTGATGCATTTGATAGTTTTTCAACATTAATAGTTTTGATTTGAAAATGCTAAAGCCAAAGTTCACTTTCCAAGATCAGCATAATCCAATGTAATTATGGGTAAGGTTATGGAATTCTACTTCCAATGAGGGGGATTATTGTGTTTTTGAGAATTTTATAGTTTTTCCCATTCTAAAAATGTTAGGCATCAATGTGACAAGATTACCAGCAACGATGCTCAAACTCCTCATACCAATGCAATTAGAGAGAAAATGGGAGGGAAACCATAACTGGGGTGATTTTTACTTTGGAGAGAATTCCACAATTTTTAGACTTTATGGTTCTCCCCAACCCCCACACCTGTTACCAAAATTTGTGCCGCCAAGAGTTACTTTTTTGGAATTTGTATGGTAGTTGATGTGGACAACTAAAGAACTTTTGGCCCCTCATAGGAAAGGTACTTTCACACCTAGGTAGTTCAAAATAGGTGATTTCTTGATTGGTAAGAGAGTTTTTCCCCAAATTACTACTTCGCTAAATCAATTCAAGATGGTTTCTGGTGCTTGTAGACATGTGGACCCTGAGGATTTTATTAAGACTACCAGATTGACATATATTCCTAATATTGGTGTCGGCAGGGAACATGAGGGCCTTGATGAGGAAGATGTAATTAGGAATATTATAGAGAAGGATGAGGTCACCAAAAGATGGGATAAGTTTTTTGACTTGAAAGATTTATCAAAACAATTGAAAGCAGCTCAGATTCCTTTTGAGGGCTTTTTCCCTGACCTTCCTTATTTGAAAAGAATTGATAAGATGATAGAGATGTATAACACTCTATCAAATCAATAGGAGAAAATTCTTGATCAAAAGATGCCAAAGAAGGGGAAAGATTACACATCCTCTGATTATGAGGAGTTTTCTGATGAATCACAATAAGGAAATAGCCCACCACAAGTTGGGGATCTACCAGTTGTTGATCCTATTCAAGACCAGCCAGAGACAGAGAACTTTCTTGAGCCACCTTTGAAGAAATAGAGGGTTGAGAAAGTAGAGCCTTCTAAGAAAGGAAAAATAAAAGCAGTGATTAATAGAGAATCTACTCTTGTACTAGTTGTTAGGTCTTACCATCACCAATTGAGGAAAATAATAAGAGCCAGCAAGATGGTGGCTACTAATGAGGAAAATGAAGAGCAGTCCCTATGGTTAGGATAGGATATCAGAGAAGTTTAGCAAGAAGAGTTTTTAAGTGATGACCAATTCATCAAGAGTGATGAATTTAGTATTTTTTCTTATTTGGAATAAGCAACAAGAAGTAGCTAAGGCCATGCCTAAAGGGGTGGAACCGAGTGAAGAGACTTTGAGGGCTTTAGCCTCTTATGATATTAGCCTTGATCCTATAAATGTGGATGAAGCCAAAGAAATGGTTAGAGAAAGTGGAATGGTTCTAACTCTAGGATGGGATTTAAATTCTTCTTTTATTATAGATCAGATAAGGAAGAAACCATAGGGTAGTCTATCCTATGAAGTTCATATTGGTGATATGATCAAAGGAAGTGGCTATGACCCTAAGAACCAGGCTGTTGCAATGTGGTCTATTGCCCCTAAGACTAAAAATCCATCCCTATTGAGTATAGAGGATCACATGGAAGGAAATAAGATTATATGGACTGTATAAAACACTAATGATCTTCAGGTCTCCAAGGCAATCAGTCATTGGGCTAACCTCAATGAAGCAAAGATAGTTCAGTTATCAGAAAGGTATTCAAAGTTATTTGAAAGTTCAAGCATGATGGCCAAAGATAGAGACTTGAAAATGATGAAGATCAAACAATTGGAAGATGAGTTGGTAGAAATGTAGGTTAGGCTTGAAGAAGCCTCAAAGATAGTTCCTCCCCTTCCTTTACAAGTTGAGGCCCCTCCTCAGTTAGATGTAGAAGTTCATGATAAACCTGCTGAGGACTTGGAAAACATAAAATTTGATGCATCTCTAGACACTATAGCAAGAATTGTGCAATATAGGCAGGGCAAGATAAAGGAAAGAATGGAGTCAGTCCATAAATCAGTTAGTCTATTACATCAGGCCAATGAAAAGGTAAATGAGTTCTTAATTACCTTGGAGCCACTCTTTAGTACATGGTCAAGAAGGAGTTCATTATTTGATAAGTTTGATGACTTGCAAGAATATAGGTAAGACATCCCTAAGATAGTAAGTGAGGTGTTTGAAAAGATTGGTTTGATAAGTGCTACATCAAAGTTTTTCAAAGGTAAGTCGAACCAAATAAAGGCCAAGCTGGCTATGTTTGATAAGGATTATAGCAAATACTTGTCTCCAATTTATGATGATAATGGAAATGTGGTTACTTTGGAAGAATGGAAGGTGTCAATGGATTATTTGGTGATTAAACAAGATGCTTTCCTAAAGGATGACAAGTCCTTAGACTTGGAAAGGTCCAATAATATCATTGATAGTCTTTTTAAGATTGAGAGTGATTGCATACAATTTGTAGCAAAAGCTAAAAATATAACTAATTCCACATGGGATCGGCAAATCAAATCACTACAAGAATTGTAGGCTTACAACTGGCCATATGATGATGATGTAGCAGCGTGGGACAAGTTGACAAAAAAGAAGAAGAAGAGGCCAATTGCTCAAATGATAGAAGAGGAAGAAGAATAGAGTACAAATGGCACCTGATCCAAGAGTTGAGGGAGAGCATGTTTCAAACAAGGGATGATGTACATTAGCCAGATGGTGGTCAGCATTCATGCAAAAAATTTAGCAAGTGCTCTGAAATATCTTTAGACAAAGGTGCCACTTGTAAAATTGTTTAGTTGAGAACTACAGTCTATTATCTTAATTAATATCTTTCAGTTTATACTTTTGTTTTTAGTGCAAGATCTTTTCCCAGCCATCCAAAGCTTGTTGCATCCTTTTGAGGATTCCAAGATGGTTGTGGGTATATATAGCAAGTTTTTGCTCATTTGTAAAGGGATACAATTTTGTAAAGAAGGTTATGAATATAGAGCTTTATTTTTTGCTAAGTTTGGAAAACTGTACTGAAACTTTTGAAATACTAATACAAAATACTGGAACTACTTTCCTATCATTTTTTGTCTTCATATATGGGTGTTTTGATTTTCTTATGCATTTAACCACAAGGATTTTCAATGCATTGTTTACTAGGTAAATATAGGGGTTGAGCTTAAGTATCTTTCAAGGAAAGAACAAATCTTAGGGGAGGTCTCTGGGAATTAATTGTCTATGTATGAATTTGATGACAGATATGGGAATTGAAGGAGTGAAATGTCAGGCATTTCATTTTGGTTTTTAGTATACTTGTCTTAGTATGATTCAGTGGATGTGGGGTTTGACTCTATTGCCCAATAAATAAGGCACTGGTTGAAACTGTACTTACATTTGTATCACCAAGAAAATACAAATAACTAATGAATTTTACTTTTATTTCATAGTCTCTACCGGAAAGTCATTCTATGACAAGTTTGTAGATGTTTATTGTAATGCTTTAAAGAAGCCCTTAAAAGAGGTTATCCTTCCTTGAGTTTATCTCACAAAAAGAAGAAGGATAAATATCCTTATGCCATTGTCTTATGTCATTTCATTCATAATTTTCATCATAGTGTTATGTATTAGGGTGATTTGGGGAGCAATAAGAATTGTGATGTTTTATTGAATGAATCCTGAGAGAAAATAGCATAGCAGTGAAGGACCTAATTTATAATCAAAGGCTCATGTATATAGGTAAACCCACCTAAGTTTATACTCAAAGGGAACAAGGCTTGAAGCCTTAATACCTTAGTGCTTGCATTTTGTTAGATGCATCTATTGGGACTATTGGAGTTATAGTTTTATCAAGAGTTTGTGAATTACAAATCATCTATAGATCTGAGCACTTAAAAAAATGGTGACTCTACTGGGGATACTTTGAATTCAAATGTACAATAGGTTGGTACAATATTGATTCATTGTGTGTTTGCAAGCCAATATAATAATTTGATTCCTTCTTGTTAGTGGGTGGTGACTCTAATAATCTATGTTTACCAGTCGCTGGTATTTGTAAGTTTTGATATATTTTATGTGAGATACCATGAGTCAGCTGAGGTTCACTAGCTCTTATTTCAAGGACCACCCAGAGAATAATATGGGTGAAGAGCTTTGTACACCTAGTAGAAAATAATGGTCTAGGAGAAGTCACATTACTGCGAACTCCACAGGACCTTTAAAAGATAGAGTACCTACACCACTTCCCCATGAAACTTCTTCCTCTTTAGATGACCCTAAACATGTCAAGAATGTCACGCCTAGTGTACACTTTACCCAAGAAGAAGAAATTACAAAAGTAGGTTATTTCCCTACAAGAGAAACCCTAGAACAATTGGGAGAAACTTCTGATGCTGAAACCGCCTCATATGATTCTAAAAAATTGAGGGAAGAGGTGCTTGCTTTAAGAAAGAAGGAGCATGAACAACTAGCTGAGATTGCTAATAGAGTGAAAATAAGGGAACAACAAATTTATGAATTTCTCATGGAGTGGCAAGAACTTATCATCAAAACTAGGAGAAATGAAGCCCAGGATAGGGATTTAAGCCAAAATGTTCAGGGTTTAGACAAAGAATTGTTTGGTGATATGGAGGTTTTGAGGAAATAGGCTCAGGATACCAAGCTTAACCAAAATGAGTTTGAAGGAACAGGCCATGTTCTTAGGAAATTGCACCCCTCTGAAATCCAGGGAAATGAGGATATTAAAAATGCTCCCAAAGAAGTCCCTGATAAGGGAAAATGAAAAATGGTGAGTTTGAATATTAATGAGACTAAGAATGTTGTTGTTGTTCCTAGTGTACCTTCTCAAACAAGTGTAGATTTTGAAAAAGCTAGAAAAGCTAAAGAGGATTTAGCTATTCAACTTGAGAAACTAGAATTGGAAGCTATTGCAGATGAGATGAAGAGGAAGATTGCTTTCTTGCACACCAATATAAATACATCTACTAGTAGCTATGTCCCTATTATCTTAGGAATGATCCCACCCAATCAGCCTAATACTTCACTTCCAAATCCTCAAGCCCTTCATCTTGGACAAAGTACAACTAGATCAAATCTGAATACAATTCAAGTTCCCCTTGCAGCTGGTCGTCTAATGCGAACTGTACCTTGTCAAAATATTGTAGCAACCCCTCCAATCCAACCAAACTTTCAAAGGAGACTAGTCCATTTGGATAGGTATAGGCATTTATTCTTTGATGGTATTCCTAGTCAACCCAATGCTGTCCAAAATGAAATTAGAAAGAAAATTCCATTGTTCACTGGAAATAATGTAATTACCCATGAAGAACACTTGAAATTTTTCACAGATAAAGTTAATGACTATGAGATTGAGCATGAGGATGTTATAATGAAGCTTTTTGTTCAATCATTAGTTGAAGATGCTTGAGATTGGTATAGAGGTTTGCTAGAGAATAGTATTGCCTCATGGGATGAGTTTGTTAGATGTTTCAAGGAACAGTACGCAGAACATGTGAATTCAAGCTGCATGCTCAATGAGTTCAACAATATCAAAAAAAATTACAATGAGAGCATGTCAGAGTTTAATAGAAGGTTTCAAAAGGCTATGTATAAATTGTTCCAAGTTTTCAGATTAGATGATGCAGTGTGCCTAACCACATATTTCAATTCTATGGATGGTAAAATGTCTTATCTACGGAGAGATAAGAATCCCCATACCCTTAGGGGTGCATTTAAACTAGCCATAAATATTGAAAGAAACCAAAAGGCATCTGGTTAAATGTACAAGAGGGATGAGGGTAGATTGTGGAAGGAAACCAGGCCATAACCTACAAGGCCATCCAAAGATGAGGATAAAATAGACAAAGGGGCTAGTATTAACAAAGACTTCCCAAAAAAGTTTGACAAGGGTGGTAGAAATTTTTAAGATACTAGACCACCTTATCAAAGGCAGGATAGAATCCCCAGCTTAAGAGAAATGCCCTACAAGACAAATTGGAAAGATGGGAGGCCTGTTCCTGACAAAAATGAGCCCCAAAAGGGAAGAGATACACTAGATCCCTTGAAGAAAAGTACAACACATATTGTGGAAAATACCCCTTGGTGTGTGGCTTGTAATATGCCTCATTCACCATTCCAATGTGTTGTAGCTCATGCCTTGGGAGAGGAGGCCAATGATTCATATGCAAGAGATTACGAAGGATCTGAAAAGTTTTCTATTAACATGTTCACAACTAAAATAATGGGGGACCTTGTATCCTCAAATGATGAAGAGATTTGTCTTGATGTTGGTCATAAGAGAATGATTTTCTCAGATTATGAACAACAAATATTTACTCAATCTGATCATGATGAGTCTGATAATGATAATTGTAAAGCTCATATGGTAGAATCAAGGTCAGATGAAAAACAATGGAGAAAGCCTAGTGAAGAAGAGATCAGAACTCTAATTGTGGCTACTATAACTCAAGCCAAGTCCTCATACAATTTGAAGAAAAGAAAGGTGGATACTGATCAAGGAGTCCCTAGGTCATTATTTGTTAAGAATAACCTTCAAAATAAGGACTCTCCAAATCCTAATGTTGTAACTAATGAGGAGGGTTGTGTATTTGAGAAGAAAAAAGTAGAGGAAATTATTGTTGACAAGAATAAAAGGAAAGTCGGTAGGCAAAAGAATTATCCTGATATTTTTGTTGATCCCCCTACCTTTGACATGAGACATGTCTTGTCCCAAATGAAGTTTTCTATCCCCTTGCTTGAAATGTTGAAAATTGAGGAGCATAAGACAATAGCCTTGGCTCTCATAAGTGAACAAGGGATAGCTCCTCCCATGCAAGAGAAGGGAATTTCAGTAGAAGAGCCTATTTCAATTGATAACATCTTTGATGTATGTGTTGGGACTATTGTGACACAAGAGCCTTCCTCTATTGACCCTTTCTATGTGACACTAATTGTAAATAATTTTCTGTTGAAGAATTGTATATTTGACTCTGGTGTTGCTACAACTATAATGCCTTATCATGTAATGAAAGAGTTAGGATTACAAGTTGACACGTCTAATGGAAGGTGCTATGCTATGGATAATAGGGTAGTACCTATTGTAGGAACTCTAATTGGAATTGAAGTAAAAATTGTTGTATTCCCAGAGGCCACATACAAAATGGATGTGGTTTTTGTTGATACAAAACCTCATTATGGTATGCTGCTATCAAGACAATGGGCTGTAGCAGTTGGTGGAAAATTGCAATTGGACTTGTCATATGCTACTATCCTAGTCAATGGGACTGAGGTAAAATTTTATAGGGACACTCATTCCTCAGTCATGATTGAAAAAGTTGCACCAGAAGATTTGAACTGCTTTGTAGATATTGACATGAACAATTTCATGATTGAGGAGGTAGTACCCCAGATCAAAAACATAGATCCAATTGTGGATGAGTTGATACCATAGCAAGATGGGCTTTGGAAAATTTTATTTGATGGTGGATGCTCCAAGGAAGGATCAGGAGCTAGTGTTGTTTTCATTTCCCCATCAGGTATTACATTTAAGTATTCTTTCTTGCTGACTTTTGAGTGTACCAATAATACTGCTAAGTATGAAGCTCTGATATTGGGATTAGATGTAGCCATAAAGAATGGTATCAAATATTTAAAGGTTGATGGTGACTCCCAATTAATTATAGCCCAAGTAAGATCTCAGTATGCTACCAAGGATGAAAGATTGAAATTGTATAAACATGCTATCTGGGATAGACTAGATTTTTTTTATGCTTTCAATCTGCTTTGGGTAGAAAGATCCAATAATATCATGGAATATTTTCATGCTAATGTTTCCCTTAAGAGTGATGATATTACCCGCATTGGTGTTTCTATGCTAGAAATCAAAAGTAGGCCTGCAGTGCCTGACAATTTATATAATTGGCAAGTTTTTGAGGATGATTTTGATATCCTTAGATTTTTTCAGGGCCTTGATCAGTATGATGGCTAGAAAATAGATTTCAGTGAAACACAATAGCGTGTTGAGGGAAAGGAGTGTATCATGGGAAATGAGATAGTACAATTACCCTCAAATCATATACCTAAAGGGTTAGTGGAGCTAGAGGGAATATTCAAAATAAATGATGGTTATCTATCTCAAAAGTCTAACACTAAAATGGAGGACGTAGAGGGAATAAACTTAGGATCTAAAACCTCCCCACAAATGGTGTACATTGGAAAGAAATTGAGCAGAGAAGTTAGAGGAAATTTGATAAGACTTTTGAAGAGATACAAGCATGTATTTGCTTGGTCTTATGATGATCTCAAGGCATATAGGGCTCATTTGTTTCAGCATGAGATACCTCTAAAAGAAGAGACTAAACCATTCAGACAGAAATAAAGACCTTTTAACCCTCTGCTAGCTACAAAGATGCAGGTTGAATTGACAAAATTAAGAAATCCTGGCATCATAGAACCAATTAGGCATTCTACATGGGTTTCCAATCTTGTGCCAGTAAGGAAAAAGAATGGTGACATAAGACTTTGTGTTGATTTCAAGAACCTGAATGCGGCCTCATTAAAAGATAATTATGGATTGCCTAATATGGAAGCCATGCTACATAGGGTAACTAGTTGTGAGCTCTTGTCAATGATGGATGGTTTCTTAGGTTGCAATCAAGTGCTGGTCAAAGAATCAAAGTAGTTTAAGACAACATTTACAACCCCATGGGGAACATATGTATATATTCGCATGCCTTTTGGTTTAAAAATGTTGGAGCAACTTTTCAGAGAGCAATGGATGTTGCATTCAAGGAACTAATCAATGCCTTGATGGTTGTATACCAGGATGATCAACTGCTTATTCTAAAATGGCTGAGGACCATTGTTGTCACTTGGAAAAGGTCATTGTCAAGGCCTTAGAATTTGGTGTCTCCTTAAATCCAAAAAAGTGTCAATTTGTTGTGACAGAGGGGAAATTACTTGGACAAATAGTATCAAAAGAAGGAGTCAAGATTGATCCTGAAAGAGTAGAGGCAATAAAGAAGGTCCCTCCACCAAAAAATATAAAGGGTGTGTAATCTTTCTTAGGGAAAATTAATTTTGTCAGGAGATTTATTGCTAATTTTGCAGAGCTGGTGAAACCTATAGTCAAACTTTTAAAAAAGGATACAAAGTTTGATTGGATTTGTGAGGCTCAACAGGCCTTTGAGAAAATTAAACAAGCAATTCAGGAAGCCCCTGTTTTGGTGTCACCTGATTATTCAAAGCCATTTTCTCTATTCTCCTTTGCATCTTTTCATACAATTGCAGCCATCCTTTTACAAAAGGATCAGGAAGGTTTTGAACATCCTATAGCCTTTTTCAGTAAGTCATTATAGTTGGCCGACCTAAATTATGAGTTAATGGAAAAGCATGCATATGCATTGGTGAAGGTAGTTAAAGCTTTTAGACCTTATCTAGTTTGTTCCAAGGTTAATGCATATGTACCTCATGCAGCAGTGAAAGATATTTTGGTTCAAAGTGAGGTCACAGGGAAAAGATGCAAGTGGATCAATAGGATCCAAGAGTTTGATCTTGATCTCCACATTACCAAACTGGTGAGAGGTTTGGGACTTGCCAAACTAATGACCAAAGAAAACATGGACCTCATCCAGGTAAATAGTATTGTTGTCAATGAAGATACAGTCACTAGTATTGAAGTACAACCATGGTACAAGGATATTGTTTATTTTATTAAACATGCTAAGTGTCCCCAGGAGTTAAATGATAATCAGAGGAGAAGTTTGAGATTGCAAGCCTAGAGGTATGTGTTAATCCAAGGTGATTTTTATTGGAAAGATAATGATGGAATTTTGTTGTTTTGTTTGGACAAACACCAGTCAGAAAAGGTATTGAAAGAAATACACTCTGGGTTGTGTGGAGGACATCATTCTGCTCAGTCTACAACTCATAAGATTTTGAGGATAGCATATTATTGGCCTGT
The DNA here is from genome assembly GCA_027943335.1 of Chamaecyparis obtusa. NCBI lineage: Eukaryota > Viridiplantae > Streptophyta > Pinopsida > Cupressales > Cupressaceae > Chamaecyparis > Chamaecyparis obtusa. Next base: position 267,607 of record BSBK01001370.1, read on the forward strand.
ATTGTTCAAAGATACCCATTCTTTTGTTAGAAAGTGTGAGCCATGTCAAAGGTTTTCCAAAAAATTGAAGTTCTCAGGTTCATTATTGTTGAACCCTATTGTTGCAGAAGCTCCTTTTGCAATGTGGGGTATGGATTTTATTGGGGAATTTTCTAAAAAGTCTAGTGGAGGACATAGTCACATTCTAGTTGCTACAGACTATTTCACTAAATGGATTGAAGTAATTCCAACTAAAAAAGCCACCAGTGTTGTTGTAATTGAGTTCTTGATGAGCAATGTGATCACTAGATTTGGTGTTCCTATCAAACTGGTTGTGGATAATGCCATGAGTTTTAGGTCTTAGGAGATTACTAATTTTTGTTCAGAGATGGGAATCATTTTGTCTTATTCATCTCCTTACCACCCACAAGAAAATGGGCAGGCAGAATCTAGTAATAAGAGCATTCTACAAATTTTGAAGAAAACTTTAGAAAAGAACAAAAGAAGTTGGCATGTAAAGTTGAAATAAGCATTGTGGGCTGATAGGATTACTGAGAAAAGAGCTATAGGGAAGTCCCCTTTTGAGATGGTATATGGTGTGAAATCAAGATTACCAATGAAGAACTTCTTTCCCATATACAAATTCATGCAGGAAGAAGGTATGGAAATTAGTCATCCACTACAAGACCGAATGATTCAGTTGGTTGAACTGGATGAGATCAGAAGGGAAGGACAAAAAGAAAATGTCAAGTTGCAACAAAAATGAAATATCTCTTTGATAAGAGAGCAACTGTGAGAAAATTCCAGCCTGGTAACATGGTTCTTCAGTGGAATGCCAGAGCTGAAGACAAGGGGAAACACAAAAAAATTGAGTCTTTGTGGATGGGACCTTTTGTTGTTCATCAAACTCATGGCAAGGATTCTTATTTTTTGCAAAATTGGATGGTGAAGATTAGGAATTTCCAGTGCATGGACAATTTTTGAAGTTTTTCTTCAATTAGTTCTTTCTCTTTTCCATGCACAGTAGGCTTGTATATGTGTATAGGTGTGTTTGTTTTTGTTGTGTGTTCTTTTCATGTTTTAGGTTAAGGTTTTGTGGTCTACCACCCAGAGATTCATAAGTTCTTACTGTGATCTTGCACTCAAGCATCCTTAGATAGAGCCACTATTGGTCCTATTTTCAGGCTTCTGATACTCTCTTTTCCAAATCTTGGTTTACCTCTTGTTTGCAATTTTTCCTGTGGTCTAGGTATCTGAAATTCATTCAATTTTTCCCTAAGTTTGAAAACCCTTGCCTTAGATTTTTAGCCTTGGTAGGTTTTAATTTTTCATGAAAACCCTTGTGTTGGCCCTATTTCTTATGTTTCATAATGACTTTTTGGTCACTTAAGTGTTAACCATGCACGTGATTATTTCTTTCAAGTGTTCGCTGAATTGTGAAATGGAATTTCATATCTTTAAGTTATTCGGTGAATTGGAGAATGTGTTAAAACTTTGTTAAGTGTTTCCCTTGGTTGCTAGGTATCCAAGTATTCAAAGCTTATCAAAAATATTTACGTGAATTAGTGAATGTGTTGTCTCCTATTTTCTTATTCCCCGGTGGTTTCCTATTAACTCTCAATGACCTAGCATGGCAGTGATCGCTTATTCTTAGAATTGGGGGGTTAAAGCTCATATCATCCAGCGAATCGGTGAACACCATTGATAATATGAAAGATCAGCGGTTGTGATTTACTCTCAGAATGATTTGTGTCCTACATATTTTGATTTGGCAACTGGGCAACTGGGTGATTGTATTAGTATCCTCTAAGTCTGGCAGCTCTAATAGTTTGACTTAATAAATTTGGCAGAGATGGTGTTTTCCTTGTTCTCTTATTCTTGAAATAAGTTAGTGAAGTTCTAAATCTTCTAGCAACTCACCGAATCAAATAATCATGTATTCTCTTAAAAGGCTAGAAGCACTCAACGAATGGGTGAATCAAATGATCAAGAGGGTTAAAAGGCCTTTAGTCATTTAGTCGCATAGTAGAATGGTAAATGTTTAGAATATTGGGAGATTCAGTGAATGCTTTGATTGTCGAGTCTCATAATCAAGAGACTAAGGCTTATATTATCTCATTGAATTGATGATAGCCATTCATTGGTGTCAAGATCAACGGTTGATCCAGAATCTCAGTTTGTAAATGGTAGTTAAGGAGGGATTCAATGATTCAGGGAGCAAGCTATTCACTAGTTCTCATAATAAGCATGCAGTTAAGTATTTCCTTCAACAAATAAGAGAAGTGTTTAGTCGCCAAGTCTCTGAGAAAGCTGGAAGTTAACTAGGACATTAAGAGAATGAGAGATAGCCCTTGTCACTAATTCTCCAAATGATAACTGCAGTTAGTTACTTGGGCGTGTTTTCCTTGTTCGCTGGTTTTCTAAATGAAGGATGAGGTAAGAGTTATGTTTTGAGAACCAGTGAATCCTTTGATCGCTAGTTCTCTGAATATGAGCTAGGGTTAACATTGTATTAAGTAATCACTAGAAGTCTTCAGTCGCTAGTTCACTGAAATAGGATCATTAAAAAAAGGGTAAAAAAGAAAGGATAAAGGTTGTTGCCATGTGGATAAAGTACACTGTCAAGCTAGAGAAAAGGTAGTTGACCATCCAATCAGTATCAAAGGATGGTTTTATGATGTAAACAGGGTGACAGATAACCAAATCGTAATCATTGCCTTTTTGCCTTGTTTTCAAAATTTTAAATCTATCTGTCAACATCTAGGCATTGGCTAGCATTGATTTGAAAAATGGTGATGTGCGAATTGAATGCAGAAGTAATTGGAAGTAGATTTACAATGATTTTGGCAATTGTACACATTTCAATTTGCATCAATAAATGGGCTAAACTCATTGTTTTCTGTGTTTGAAGTCATTGGAAGAGAATTGTATTTTCTTAGAGTAACCTTTGGGTGTCAAGAAAATTAAGTTTTTAGAGTTGAGGGAAATTGTGTGGAAGCAATGAGTCAACTAGAGTTGAGCATGACTTCATCCAGTGGTGAAGCAAAAACAAAAAGTGGCGATGACAAGAGAAAATCAAACTATTCAGATGAGTTCATGAAACTGCTACCTAGTTCCAGTCAGAATAAGAGAGCTCCTGATGATGTCTTAAAGGATTTTCTAGATTAGTGCAAAGATCCTATCACACCAAATTGCTCAGCTTATACCATTTTCAATTATTTTTATCAAAATAGGGGTGGGCTAGTTCACGTTTGCAATGTGTGGGATTTGGGTTTAGGGAAATTGATTGTCCCTAATGTGTTCTTAGATGTAGACTTAATTGTTTCTTTAGCTAGGTGTTATGATCCTCTCTCTAAGACAATTAGGAAGCAAGATTGGTCACCCTTGGTTACTCTTGACAGGGGTTCTTTTATGAAATCTTTTAGTTTCTATACATCTTCTTCTACTAAGATTGATCTGAACCAAGAAAGAGAGAGGTATAAAAGTAACTTAGTGTCAGTAAAAGACCAAATGGTGAAACATATCCCAAAGCAAGGAAAATATATAGCTCCCCTCCCTACTAGCATCAATGCTCCTTACCAATTTAAATCCCTCAATCACTATATGAAGCAAACTTGTTATGGGTTTTGTAGAGTTCTGGGAATAGATGGGGATGAACAAATGTTGCTAGCTAATCTTTTAATGATGATCTTAGATATTCAGAACTCTCTAATGAACATAGATTATGATTACATCCAGTATGTAATTGATAGGATGCATGAAGGGTTAATATCTGTCAAAGAAAGTAAGGCACCCATTAGATTCTTGAATTACTCTATGTTGATGCATTTGATGCTATTTTTCAACATTCATAGTTTTGATTTGAAAATGTTGAAGCCAAAGTTCACTTTCCAAGATCAGCATAATCCAATGCAATTATGGGTAAGGTTATGGAATTCTACTTCCAATGAGGGGGATTATTGTGTTTTTCAAAATTTTATAGTTTCTCCCATTCTAAAAATGTTAGGCATCAATGTGACAAGATTACCAAGAAGGATGTTCAAACTCCTCAGACCCATGGAATTAGAGAGAAAATGGGAGGGAAACCATAACTGGGGTGATTTTTACTTTGGAGAGAATTCCACAATTTTTAGAATTTATGGTTGTCCCCAACCCCCACACCTGTTACCAAAATTTGTGCCGCCAAGAGTTTCTTTTCTAGAATTTGTATGGCTGTTGATGTGGACAAATAAAGAACTTTTGCCCCCTCACAGGAAAGGTACTTTCACACCTAGGCAGTTCACAATAGGTGATTTCCTGATTGGTAAGAGGGCTTTTCCCCAAATTACTACTTGGCTGAATCAATTCAAGATGGTTTCTGGTGCCTGCAGACATGTGGACCCTAAGGATTTCATTAAGACTACCAGATTGACATATATTCCTAATATTGGTGTCAGCAGGGAACATGAGGGCCTTGATGAGGAAGATGTAATTAGGAATATTATAGAGAATGATGAGGTCACCAAAAGATGGGATAAGTTTTTTGACTTGAAAGATTTATCAAAATAGTTGAAAGTAGCTCAGATTCCTTTTGAGTGATTTTTCCCTGACCATCCTTATTTGAAAAGAATTGATAAGATGATAGAGATGTATGACACTCTGTCAAATAAATTAGAGAAAATGCTTGATCAAAAGAAGCCAAAGAAGGGGAAAGATTACTCATCCTCTGATTATGAGGATTTTTCTGATGAATCACAAGAAGGAAATAGTAGACCACAACTTGGGGATCTACCAGTTGTTGATCCTATTCAAGACTAGTCAGAGGCAGAGAACTTTCCTGAGCCACCTTTGAAGAAATAAAGGCTTGAGAAGGGAGAGCCTTCTAAGAAAGGAAAACAAAAAGGAGTGATTGATAAAGAATCTACTCTTATATCAAGTGATAGGGCTTACCATCACCAATTGAGGAAAATAATAAGAGCCAGCAAGATGGTGGCTACTAATGAGGAAAATGAAGAGTAGTCCCTATGGTTAGGACATGATATCAAAGATGTTTATCAAGAAGAGTTTTTAAGTGATGACCAATTCATCAAGAGTGATGAATTCAAGAGTTTTCTTATTTGGTATAAGCAACAAGAAGTAGCTAAGGCCATGCCTGAAGGGGTGGAACCAAGTGAAGAGACTTTGAGGGCTTTAGCCTCTTATGATCCTAGCCTTGATCCTATAACTGTGGATGAAGCCAGAGAAAAGGTTAGGGCAAGTGGAATGCTTCTAACTCCAGGATGGGATTTAACTTCTTCTTTTATTATAGATCAAATACGGAAGCAACCACAGGGTAGTGTGTCCTATGAAGTTCATATTGGTGATATGATCAGAGAAAGTGGCTATGACCCTAAGAACCAGGCTGTTGCAATGTGGTCTATTGCCCCTAAGACTAAAAAGCCATCCCTATTGAGTATACAGGATTGCATGGAAGGAAATAAGATTATATGGAATGTAAAAAACATGACTGATCTTTAGGTCTCCAAGGCAGTCACTCATTGGGCTAACCTCAATGAAGCAAAGACAGTTCAGTTATCAGAAAGGTATTCAAAGTTATTTGAAAGTTCAAGCATGATGGCCAAAGACAAAGACTTGAAAATGATGAAGATCAAACAATTGGAAGATGAGTTGGCAGAAATGCAGGTTAGGCTTGAAGAAGCCTCGAATCTAGTTCCTCCCCTTCCTTTACAAGTTGAGGCCCCTCCTTAGTTAGATGTAGAAGTTTGTGATAAACCTCCTGAGGACTTGGAAAAGATAAAATTAGATGCATCTCTGGACACTATAGCAAGAATTGTGCAATATAGGCAAGGCAAGATAAAGGAAAGAATGGAATCAGTCCATAAATTAGTCAGTCTATTGAATCAGGCCAATGAAAAGGTGAATGAGTTCTTAATTACCTTGGAGCCACTCTTTAGTACATGGTCAAGAAGGAGTTCAATATTTGATAAGCTTGATGACTTGCAAGAATATAGGTCAAACATCGCTAAGATAGTAAGTGAGGTTTTTGAAAAGATTGGTTTGATAGGTGCTACATCAAAGTTTTTCAAGGGTAAGTCTATCTAGATAAAGGCCAAGCTGGCTATGTTTGTTAAGGATTATAGAAAATACTTGTCCTAATTTATGATGATAATGGAAATGTGGTTATTTTGGAAGAATGGAAGGTGTCAATGGATTAGTTGGTGATTAAACAAGATGCTTTCCTAAAGGATGACAAGGCTTTAGACTTGGAAAGGTGCAATAATATCGTTGATAGTCTTTTTATGATTGAGAGTGATTGCATATGATTTGTAGAAGAAGCTAAAAATATAACCAATTCCAATGGTATCAGCAAATCAAATCACTACAATAATTGCAGGCTTACAACTAGCCATTTGATGATGATGTAGTAGCATGGGACAAGTTGACAAAAAAGAAGAAGAAGAGGCCAGCTACTCAAATGACAGAAGAGGAAGAAGAGTAGAGTACAAATGGCACCTGATCCAAGAGTTGAGGGAGAGCGTGTTTCAAACAAGGGATGATGTAGGTTAGTCAGATGGCAATCATCATCCATGCAACAAATTTAGCAACTGCTCTAAAATATCTTTAGACAAAGGTGCCACTTGTAAAATTGTTAAGTAGCTGAGAACTACAGTCTGTTATTTGAATTAATATCTTTTAGTTTATACTTTTGTTTTTAGTGCAAGATCTTTTCCTAGCCATTCAAAGCTTGTTGCATCCTTTCAAGGATTTCAAGATGGTTGTGGGTATTTATAGCGAGTTTTTGCTCATTTGTAAGGGGATACAATTTTGTAAAGAAGGTTCTGAATATAGAGCTTTATTTTCTACTAAGTTTGGAAAACTATACTAAAACTTTCGGAATACTAATACAAAATACTGGAACTACTTTCCTATCATTTTTTGTCTTCATATATGCGTGTTTTGATTTTCTTATGCATTTAACCGCAAGGCTTTTCAATGCATTGTTTACTAGGTAAATATAGGGGTTGAGCTTAAGTATCTTTCAAGGAAAGAACAAATCTTAGGGGGGGTCTTTGGGAATTAATTGTCTGAGTATGAATTTGATGACAGATATGGGAATTGAAGGAGTGAAATGTCAGGCATTTCATTTTGGTTTTTAGTTTACTTGTCTTAGTATGATTTAGTGGATGTGGGGTTTGACTCTATTGCCCAATAAATAAGGCACTGGTTTAAACTGTACTTACATTTGTATCACCAAGAAAATACAAATAACTGATGAATTTTACTTTTATTGCATAGTCTCTACCTAAAAGTCATTCTATGACAAGTTCATAGATGTTTATTGTAATGATTTAAAGAAGCCCTTAAAAGAGGTTATCCTTCCTTGAGTTTAACTCAAAAAAAGAAGAAGGATGAATATCCTTATGCCACTATCTTATTTCATTTCATTCATAATTTTCATCATAGTGTTATGTATTAGGATGATTTGGGGAGTAGTAAGAATAGTGATGTTTTATTGAATTAATCCTAAGAGAAAATAGCATAGCAGTGAAGGAGCTAATTTACAATCAAAGGCTCATGTATATAGGTAAACCCATCTGAGTTTATACTCAAAGTGAATTAGGCTTGAAGCCTTAATACCTTAGTGCTTGCATTTTGTTAGATGCATCTATTGGGACTATTGGAGTTATAGTTTTATAAAGAGTTTGTGAATTATAAATCATCTACAAATCTAAGCACTAACATACTCCATGTTCTATACAAGTCCCCCTTTGAAATTAATGACAAAGGTGCATTAAAAAATTTATCTACATACACTTCCTAAGGGAAAACATCCGAATATGCTACCTTGAGGTTCTAGATCTCCTTCTTCCAAAAGGTTAGTGAATTGACTATATGTAGATGGGAACATAATGCATATTGTAGCTTCTCCATCTTCTCCAATTCTGTGCTCAGACCTTGATCATAGGTTATCATGGTCGCATCAATCTCCTTTATGATTTGACTGAGAATGTCTAGAAAGGGCACAAGAGCGTTCCTCAATTGAGTCTGTCTAGATCTTATCTTCTCCATTTCTTTTTCTGCCTTCTCAATTATATCCAATTGTCCTTGATAGACATTGTTGCACATGTTTACATTAGTGGATGTGTCTAGCACTGAAATCTTCACCTTCTCAATTATTTCCTATGCATCTTTGATCTTCTTAAGATGGGCATCAGTGAACTTATCCTGATCCATGGATTCTGCAATGACTTTCCTTCCTTGATCTGAAAAGTCCTTCAATGATGCCTAACTAGACTTAAGAGAGTTCAAGTCTAGTGAAAAATTATTCATCAGTTCATTGAGTCTCTTCTTTAATTATTTCTCCTCTACCACTATAGCCGCAAATTTTTATAGGCTTGAAAATTTTACTTTGAACTGAGAGATGACTGTGCTCACATCATCAACTAAATGTACATTTATCATCTTCTTATCTTCTGGTACCAAACTATTCAAAATATTTACTAATTCTACCAGGAGAGGATTCCTCATTACTTGCTTCTCCTTGGCCTTCTCCATAGCTAGAATGCTGAACTTAATCAGGTCTTCTTCCTTCTAGGAGTCCAAAAAGCTAGTGTCAGGTGTGAAACTTGACAACAATGCTGAGGACGGAGTGATGTGAGTGCTATCCATCACCTCATGCTTCACCTTGACCAGATCAATCAAAGATTCATCTTTCTTTTCTACCTCTACTCCTTCTTTCTTTTCTTCATCAGATATCTCTTCTATGATTACTTCTTCTTGCTAAGTGGGAGGGATATTGTTGCATAATATTTATGCTTCCTCAGTGCTGAAAAATGCTTCCCCAAACTTGTCTAACTCCTTATCAGTAGCCACCATGGCTATTTCCACATTATCTATGATAATTGTGCTATCTTTGGGTGATTTAGTCATGGGTGCAGACTGATCTACTTTTGTTTGAGTTTCTGCTATGGGTGTTGAGTCCTTAGGACCTATCATTGGTACATTAATGGGCTCCACCACTTTATCTTCCTTGATGTTTGCATGAGTGATGTGCGTAGTAGGTGGTTTGATCTATTGTTCTAATAACACCTTCTCAAATGCTTTTTCTATTTCCTTCATTATCAACTCATAGTCCTTGTTCATGATATGATGAGTTCTCATTTTTTTTCTAAGGTGTAGCTTCACCAAATTCAATATCAATTCCACTTCTTCTTAAGAACATATAGGCAGAGTATCTTCTAATACTTTTTCTCTTATTCTTTGATCTTCCTCATTAGCTTGTCTCTTTAGATTTTCCAAAATATCGCATACTTTATCTGGAATTTTTGTTTTAAGCTCAAGGACTATTTTCTTGAAATTGATCATGTGTTTGATAGTCATACTATGAATTTATGATTTGTCAATCTCACTATAAGATTCATAGAACTTTTCTACTTGATCAATCCTGCCCTCATCAACAATTCTTGTATTTAGAACTTTAAGGCTAGGCCTGAATCCTACCTGAGGAGGTGCTTGAGTGTTTTTCTTGCTCCTTAATGCTCATGAGGATGGATGACTGGTGCTAGCTTCTTTCTTCCTCTTGAACAAAGGCTTATACTCTGGAGGAGTATCTTTGGGTACAAAAGGAGTACTATCTTCTTTATCCTTCTGACTATAATATTTCTCAATTTTTATCTTTTTCATCTTGGGATCTTCTTGTTTTTCTGTTGCTCTCTTCAATTCTAGGGAAATCTTCTCATCCCTTTCTTTATCAAGGTCTACTTGTGATACACCATGAATCCTTAGGATCTCTGATGTGAGCTTTGCAACCTTTCTTTTTGTTGTAGCACTATTTAGCTTAGCATCAACTTCTCTAGTCTTCTCTTCATAGGTTCCCCACCTAGGTTCATTTTCATCCTTAGGGGCTAATAGAAATACTTGTGCATAAGCTTCAAGAGATTGTTCTTCAACCTCATACCCAAGTGGATGAATCCACTTAGTTCTAGGTTCCACAGCTTCCATACATGTAGTATCAATCTCCACCATGAAGCATATTGTATCCTTATACCTTTCTACAATACTCTCAAGAATCATGTACCTCATCTGCATCCTTGCTCTGAAGGTCGTCAATTCTAGGGTAATGTAATCTCTAAGTGTGCTTTTTGTGGATGCCTTCTTTGATATTTGTGGCATGGTAGGAATGGACTTGTCTAGATACAAGTCTAATACTTTACCAGCTATATGAAGGTACATATAGATGATTAAGGACCCAATCCTGAATACCTTGGTCTTATCATGTTTTATAGCTTTGATATTGTCTATCAACTATGCGCACAAGATCTCATACAAGTTGAATTCTCCATCTTCTTGCACAAGACATATGGCTACTAGAATAGTGCTCGTAGACACACTATTCACCTTGTTGGTATGATGAAATTTGTAACCCAATATCATTGATATCAACTTGATGTTTGATTGCTCTATAGGCTCAATGGTCATGCCACGCTTATCACTTCTGGATTTACACACTTGCTCCAGCATTTTCCTAACATCCTTACCCACAGGAAGGATGGTGCATGTCTTAGAAAGGCCTGTCATCTCATGAATTAGGTCTCCAATTATTCTTACTGGTACATCTCCAATCCAAAACAAGTCATCATGGATTCTACTCAACAATATCTTAATCTATTCAATTTCATAGAATTCAAATGTCGTGGCATATTCAACAATGGGGTGATCATTCCATTTTGTGTATTCATCCATGAACATTTTGTTAGGTTTCAACATTGTGTCCATGTGCACCCTTAACCTATCTAGTCCAACAGGTTCCTTCTTACAATAGATGTAAGCCCTTATGTCTTCTACATGCATGATGCCCATCAACGTGCGGGAAAATACTCCTAAATAATATAGGGTTGATTTAAATAGGTGCCTCTCGAAAACATACCTCTTATTCTTAGAAAAATCAAAAACAATAGGAGTGGCCATGACTTACTTGATATTCACTTTCCAAATGATTTTTTAGATGTTCTGACAGCTTCTGAAATGATGCAATGAGCTAGGGTTTCTTGGAACCAATCAAATGCCCTGCAATTACTGATAGCTCAATCTCCAAATCTTCACAACAACTTCCAAGGCTCAATCGTCTCTCCAATCGCTCTGAGAATGAAGGAAATGAGTGAACAAAAAAAATTTTGTGTACTTAAAGTAAGAAATTTGCCATTAATGCAACTCGTGTAAACCAGGCTGTCACTTCAAATTTTCAAACTCAAGTTCCACTAACAATCAGCATGTGCGCTCTTGCAAAAAGGTTCCTATACACTCCAATAGCTTAAGTCCAAAGGTGCATACTTTGAGGATGAGTATACTAGCCATGGAGGGTTCTAGAGCTAAATTAGCTCCCCCTATGACCCTAAGGGCCATTTATAAAGATGTAGAGGGTGTGTCCACTTGGGATGCATCCAATACATTCTCAATAGCATTGTCCTTCTTTCCTTCTAACCAAATCAAGCTTGCATCCTCTGAGGCTTTTAAAAACTTGACATCTGCTTCAGGATCCAAACCAGGTTCCTTGGTGCTTTTAGGGCTTTCTTGACCTTGTGTCCTTCATCTACAAAACTTTGAGATATGTCCACCCTTGTTATAGGTGTGAAAAATCACTGGAGGTCTATTATTCCTTGGCACATTGACATGAGTCACCATTCTACATGTTCTAGCTGAGTAACCATTATTGTTACATATCTGACATGTAACATTCTGAGAACTTCTTGCATTGGTCTAATTCTGATTTCTTTGATCATGTTGAATCATGTTCTTCTTACTAGTCTTGCAATTTATTGCTCTATGACAAAATCTATTACATGTATAACAGTAACCATTGAACAGTTTTACCTTTGTACAGTTCCTTGCAATGTGTCCATGCTTGTTACATGCAAAATAGGTGCATTCTATAGGCTTGTGCTCATTCTTAGGAGGATCACTATTGTCTTTGTTTTGATCTTCAATCTTCTCATCATCAGTAGAGTTCTTTTATGAATCCTTTCTTGCTCGCATACTATCAATCTGATTCTGTGCTTCATTGTATCCAATACAGCTAGTGTCTCCTTTGATTCTTCTTGCATACAACTATGATTCTACCAATTCAGCACTGGTGTGTAATTTGTCAATATGATCCTTTGACTTCTTCAATTCAGATTCCAAGATTTCTTTGATATTCTTTAGCTCCAAGATTTCTAAGTTAGCTTCCTTTAGTTCTTCATTCAGTTGAAGGTTCTCCTTGACTTGTTCATTGTAGACATCCTGATAGTTCATCAGTTTGTCATCTAATTCTTCAAGCTGAGTTAACAAGGATGCATTTGCTTCACTCAACTTCTTGAATTTTTCTTCAAGTTCACTATTAGAACATCCTTTCAAATATTTTCTTAGTCTTTTGATAACTAATTGAGCATCACTAACTTTTTCTTTTAGTTCTTCAATTTCTCTTTCTAAATTGTCTAGGTCTTCAAGAGCTGCTTCAAGATTCTTCTTCAGATGTTTCATATCTACTTTTTCCATGATCTCCTCAAGTGGTTAAACTTCTATGCTTAGGACCAAAGCTCTGATACCAATTGTTAGGAATGGGAACACTGAGAGGGGGGGGGGTGAATCAATGTTCACTATATATTAAATTTTCACTTTAATCTGAATATTGAATTATAAATGCTTAAGTACTGAATTAAACATTCACATAAACATGAAACATGAAATCAACACAAGACACCAATATGGTTACAAGGAAACCTAAATAGGAAAAAACCCCGGTGGGACTTGATACCCACTAATAATCTGCACTAGTATTTTGTGATCCTTGTTAGAAGATCCTTTACCCTATTAGGAGTATCTTTACAATGCTTTTAGTATAGTAGATGTTGTTAAGAGTTGGACCCTATTAGGAGTATTTTACAATGATCCCTATTAGGGGAGTGGACTCATTGTCCTAGAGCTCACTACTCAAATGATGAAGGCTACAACCTTCTAAAGAAGATACACACTATATCTGTAGGTGAACTGTCACTGTGACACTACTTGTCAGATTAGTTCCTTTGGTGCGCTAATGCTTTGACCTCTAGAAAAGCTCTAATACATCTTATGCTCACTTCACATACCTTTTCTCTGCTTATCATGACTCTATGCCAACTTCCATACCAATTACAGTCGGCACACCTTATATTTATACGCTCATACCAAATATACAATTAAGTCGGCCCTATAACTAATTACAAATAATGCTTCCAAATGAATTGGCTTAAGTGTGCTTAAAATTATACATGTACATATGTCGGCAACCTAAATACAATGGGTGCATAGCCTCTACAAAATTAATTTATAATCACAAACCAAAAAGCTAACTGCCGGCTCCATGCTCTATTCTCTGCTGGCACACACTAACTGTGTAACTTCAATTGACTGTAACTTTCACATCTTTGCATATCTACTTATGCACTCTTAGACTAAGTGTAAGTATAGTCTAACAACCTTAACTTTCAGGGTGCATACCATAATTCATTCGTACAGATGTGCGATGATGCTCTGAGTCTCTGGTGCTCTGTATGTTGTCCAGTCTTCAACACTTAACTGAATTCTGATCTTTACACTTAGTGCGCTGACTCCAAATTGCTATATGAATTTTTTACCATAATGACAACACTATATCTAGTCATATATCTCAGGGTATGTGGAAGATCATGAGGGGCCAAAAAGTGGTGATGTTAGTTCAAAAATTTGACAATGTAGCTGATGACTTTTTTTTCACCCGAATTCGATAAAATGAAAAGGGTATCTTAAGGAGATTATCAGCTTTCTATCAATATAATTGCTGTCAAATTTTGAATTCAGTAAGTAATTATTAGTTATTTTCTAATTGAGTTACCTCTAAAGTGTTGATTTATATACTAATTGAAAAATGACTATAACTTTTAGACGGTATAACATTTTTGAAATCTGAAAAATGCGTCACATTCTATGCTTTGCCTACTATAAGGAAAAAAATTAAAATTGAATTTTGTAAATTTTTGAATGAGTTAAGGTGGTCAGACACGGGATTTTTTTATTCTTAAAATGTTGTAGCAAAAAATTCATAATTAATTTTTTTTTGGAATAAAATTACAAAAAAATATGCGTCACATCTGGGCATGAGTCTACTACTTATATATAAAATCTTATAATAAAATATTATCATTTGATTATGATTAAGGTGGTCAGACATACACCTACTTATCTTTTTCCTAAAATTTTTGTACTGCTACATTGAAATCTAAACTTTTGACCAATCATACTAACTTTTTCTCAAAAAGGGCCTAGTATTTTAGAAACTATATTCAATTTTCTATAGATTCTATTCTTACAACTTTTTGATATTAGGTTCATAGCTAGTTGAAATTTTCACGTCAAGTTGACTAACCTTGATTTACTGATTTTTCATTGCCACTTAAGGGCATAGTTTGGCTCCTCATGATCTTGCACATACCCCTCAGTATAGACAACTTGTGAATATATATATATATATATATATATATATATATATATATATATATACATATACATATACATATACATATACATATACATATACATATACATATACATATACATATACATATACATATACATATACATATCTATATCTATATCTATATATAGACAACCTTAACTTCTAGGGCGCATACCTTAATTCATTCGTACACACGTGCGATGATGCTCTGAGTCTCTCGTGCTCTGTATGCTGTCAAGTCTTCAACACTTAACTGAATTCTGATCTTTACACTTAGTGCGCTGAATCCAAATTGCTATATGACTTTTTTACCATAATGACAACACTATATCTAGTCATATATCTCAGGGTCACAAGATCATGAGGGGCCAAAAAGTGGCGATGTTAGTTCAAAACTTTAACAATGTAGCTGATGACTTTTTTTTCACCCAAATTCAATAAAATGAAAAGGGTATCTTAAGGAGATTATCAGCTTTCTATCGATATAGTTGCTGTCAAATTTTGAATTCAGTAAGTAATTATTAGTTATTTTCTAATTGAGCTATCTCTAAAGTGCTGATTTATATACTAATTGAAAAATGACTATAACTTTTAGATGATATAACATTTTTGAAATTTGAAAAATGCGTCACATTCTATGCTTTGCCTACTATAAGGAAAAAAAAATAAATTGAATTTTGTAAAGTTTTGAATGAGTTAAGGTGGTCAGACACTGGAGTTTTTTTATTTTGAAAATGTTGTAGCAAAAAATTCATAATTAATATTTTTTTAGAATAAAATTATAAAAAAATATGTGTCACATCTAGGCATGAGTCTACTACTTATATATAAAATCTTTTACCTTAAGTGGCAATGAAAAATCAGCAAATCAAGGTTAGTCAACTTGACATGAAAATTTCAACTAGCTATGAACCTAATATCAAAAAGTTGTAAGGATAGAATCTATAGAAAATTGAATGCAGTTTCTAAAATACTAGGCCCTTTTTGAGAAAAAGTTAGTATGATTGGTGAAAAGTATAGATTTCAATGCATTGAAATCTATACTTTTCACCAATCATACTAACTTTTTCTCAAAAAGGGCCTAGTATTTTAGAAACTGCATTCAATTTTCTATAGATTCTATTCTTACAACTTTTTGATATTAGGTTCATAGCTAGTTGAAATTTCACGTCAAGTTGACTAACCTTGATTTGTTGATTTTTCATTGCCACTTAAGGGCATAGTTTGGCCCCTCATGATCTTGCACATAGCCCTCAGTATAGACAACTTGTGAATATATATATATATATATATATATATATATATATATATATATATATATATATATATATATATATGTATGTATATGTCTATATATATATATATATATATATATATATATATATATATATATATATATATATATATATATATACATATATACATATCTATATGTATATAGATATATATATATATATATATATATACATATATACATATATATAGATATATACATATCTATATGTATATATACATATATACATATGTGTATGTGTATGTGTATGTGTATGTGTATGTGTATGTATATGTGTGTGTGTGTCTATATATATATATATATATATATATATATATATATATATATATATATATATATATATATATATATATAAGGAATGAATGCTTGATGTTGGCAGTCATTCTATAGTAGTTGTTGCATTCATGACTATGATTGTCATTGATGTCAACACAATGATCTTCTGGAGAATAGAAGAGAAGCAGATAGTGTTTTGATTAGCGCACATGGGATATTGAAATTGGAGCTATGAAATGTTGATGTTATACTCTTTGATATGTTATTTTTCTATGGTTAAGAGCACAAATAGTAATTCATTGATTCATGAAAGTTATGAGTAATTTGGTAAAAGCAATTTTTAGGTAGTGTTCCTGAGTAGCGGTTTGTGGAAATCGGATGATATCTCCTAATCAGGATGGAATCTAGTTTTGTGCAGTTAAAGGGAAGTTTGAGACACATTGATGGTGATGTGGTTCACAACACAAACTTTGAGGTTGCATGAGTGAAGAGTTATTGCATCTAGAAGCTGACAGTTTTGTGTAATTTTGATGTAGCATGTGGAAACTTTTATTTCATAATTGTGTGCTGACTCATTTGTAATTATTTGAGTGTGGTATAAAGGAAGGAATGTTTTTACTTATTTTATGTAGTTTTAATATGAAAGAAGTGTGACCATGGTTTTGGTTGCATGTGAATGTAAGCATGAAGTGAAGAAAAGAGTCTAAGAGGTTGTGAAAGCGAAATTGTGAAGGAAGACATGCAAAGTACAGAGATCTAGAATTGAGATCTAATGTAGCAGTGAGTGCGGTTTGGCATAGTAAGGAGGTAATATATTTCATATTATTCTACTAAATAATATTAAGGTTATTTGGACAGTGTGTTCAATGATCTTACCCTGAAGCTATTTGGGTAGTGGGTCCTTCTGTCTTCCATAACTCTTAACAGGGTTAGAATCTTTTAACAGGGATTCAAAATCTCCTATTAGAGATTTATATGTACTGAATGTATTTCATAAGACTCTAACAAAGTCCATCCTCTCACAAGGAATATTCATATTAGTGCATCTTTTGTGGGCATCATTCCCATCGGGGTTTACTCTTTGATCAAGAGGTTCCCTAGTCAACATATCTTGTGTTATTGTGTCATTGTGTATGAATATCTTTGTATGGTTAGTAATTGCATTGCTTACATGGTTAAATGTTGTTGAAGATGATAAAAATTATAATTATCTGTTAACTAATTCACCTCCCCCCTCTCAGTTATCTTGGTGGACTTTACTTTCTAACAATTGGTATCAGAGTGGCAGGTCCTTGAAAGGAAAGTTTAACAGCTTAAGGAGATCCATGGTGAATTTTAGGAAAGAAAGCCCTAAGTTTGATGGAGTAAATTTTGACAGCTGGAAGGAAAAGATGAAGACACATCTATTGTGTTTAGGACCAGGCTATTGGTTGATTACAAATAATAACAGGACTATAATTGAAGAAGACAATCTTGTAACAAGTACTAAAGATGAGGTAGATCGATTCATGTGCAACATACTTGCAAGAGAAGCACTCTTGACAGCACTTCTAGAGAATGAATACAGTCAGGTAAAGTGTTTTAAGAAATCTAATGAAATTTGGAAATTTTACACTCTACTTTTGAAGCTGATGAACATGCAAAAAGAGCTAGGTTACATAATTGGATATATGCATTTGAAGATATTAGAATGATGGAAGATGAATCTGTTAGAAGCTATATTGGTAGGATGTCAGAAATTGTTGCAGGGATAAAATCTTGTGGAGGATTAAAGAAAGAGAATGAAGTGATATGGAAAATTCTAAGGACATTTACTCCTGTATTTAAGTAGACAACACAAATGATTGAACAAGTTATACCTTGTACTAAAAACTTTACAAGAGAGACTCTTCTTGGAAGATTGGAAACAACAGAGATGAACCTGAGGTTATTAGGAGACTTACCTAGAATGGAGACAACATTTAGTGCTCTTAGTATTCACCCTACTTTTTCAAGAAGTACCAGTGCTAGTGGAGATTATACCATTAGCAACAGATCTAAAAATGAAGAAGATAAGAAGATTGAAGAAGGTATTTCCTTGCTTGTGAAAAGAAAACCAAACGGTAAGAAAAATTTTAAATGTTGGACTTGTCAAGAATATGGTCATTTTTCATCTAAATGTCCTAAGAGAGTTAAGAAGTACAAAAATAATTTTAAGCCTAGAAGATCTAAGGAATGTTATTATGCTAATGATGAAGATCTTGAAGCTAGTATAGAAAGAACTTTGAGTGAAACTGATACTGAGAATAATGATGAAATAGGATTTGTAGCAATTAAAGAAGAAAATTTTGAATCTGATGTTAAAGAAGAAAAAGTATTAGTTTCCCAAGTTGAAAAGAAAGCTCATTGGATTATAGATAGTGGTTGTTCACATCATATGACTGGAGATGTGAAGAAGTTCATAAAGTTTAACAATTATGATGGAGGAGTTGTTAGAGTTGGTAACAATGCACTTTGTTCGATTAAAGGTATAGGATCTATTACTCTTGATGGAAAGACTAATACTGATGATGTTTACTTTGTGGATGGATTGAAACATAATCTTTTGAGTGTTGGAAAGTTAGTGGATAAGGAATATCAAGTTAGGTTTACTGAGAAAACTTGTGTGATAAAGGATCAAGATAGAAATCTAATTGGAACTGGATCTAGAACTAGAGGTAATGTATTTCAGTTGAATCCTACTGAGATGACATGCTTGATTACTAAAATTGATGGCAGTTGGTTATGGCATAGAAGGTTTTGTCATATAAACTTTGATAACATTATGAAAGTGAGTACTACACTTGCAGTAAGGGATTTGCCTAAAATTATGAAACCTACTAACATGATTTGCAAAGAATGTGTGATGGCTAAGCAAAAGAGAAGTTCATTTCCTAGTAAGAAGTTCACATCGGCAGAGAATTTGGAGATTGTTCATACAGACTTGAGCGGTCCTACCAGGACTAGAGGATTCTATGGAGAAAGGTATTTTATGATTCTTGTTGATGATTTTACAAGAATGATGTGGATTGCATTTCTGAAAGAAAAATCTGAAGCATTTGATAAGTTTAAGATCATTAAGAATAAAGTTGAGAATGAATCTGGAATGAAGATTAAATGTTTGAGATCTGATAGAGGTGGAGAATTTACTTCAAGAGAGTTTAACACTTTTTGTGAAGTGAATGGTATTAAGAGATAGTTTTTAGCCCCTAGAACACCTGAACAAAATGGTATTGCAGAAAGAAGAAACGGGTCAGTAACTGAAGCAGCAAGAGCTATGTTATTTGAGAATGACTTGGTGAAGACATTTTGGAGAGAAGTAGTGAATACATCAGTATATACAATGAACAAAGTAAAAATTAGAGCAGACATAAATAAGACACCTTATGAATTATGGTCTGGACATGCACCCTCAGTTAAGTATTTTAGAATTTTTGGAAGCAAATGTTATATAAAGAGAGATGGTGATATTGGAAAGTTTGATCCTAGAAGTGATGAAGGTATTTTTCTTGGATATTCTTTGAAGAGAAAAGCATATAGATGTTACAATAAGAGAACTAAAACTATTGTTGAGAGTGAAAATGTTAAAGTTGATGAGAAGTTTAAAATTTAGGAAAGAATTCTTGATTATGAATCTTATGAAGAAGTTAATCCTCAGCCTAACATTGAAATGAATGAATTATTCTATGAGACTGACAGTGAATTGTTGAATGAGAATCATACTATAGAAGAAACCAGGGAATAATCTAGAGAAGAATCTATGGTTGAAGCAAGATCTGTGACTATGACACCAAACATGTATTTATCTAGACATCATCCTGTTGAACAAGTTATTGGAAGTTTGGACAAAGGAGTTATGACTAGAAATAAGGTACATTTATGTTTGATTTCTCAAATTGAACCTAAATCTACTAATGAAGCTTGTGAAGATGAACATTGGATTAATGCTATGAAAGAAGAACTAGATCAAATTGAAAAGAACAAGACATGGGAATTGGTTCCTAGACCTAAAGACAAGAATGTGATTGGAACTAAATGGGTATTCAGAAACAAGATGAATGAACAAGGAGAAGTAGTAAGAAACAAAGCAAGACTAGTATGTAAGGGATACTTGCAGCAAAGAAGGAATTGACTATAAAGAAACCTTCGCACCAGTAGCAAGACATGAAGCAGTAAGAATGTTTTTGGCATATGTAGCTTTTAAGAAATTCAAAGTGTATCAGATGGATGTGAAGTTCACATTTCTGAATGGTGAATTGGAAGAAGAAGTCTACATTGAGAAACCTGAAGGTTTTCCTTTGAATCAAGAAAGAGATATGGTATGTAAACTGAAGAAAGCATTATATGGACTAAAGCAAGCACCTAGAACTTGGTATGCTAGATTGGATAAGTATTTGTTGAAATTGGGATTTACTAAAGGAACAATAGATAGTAATCTATACACAATAGAAATTGAAAATGGAATGTTAGTTATAGTTATTTTTGTTGATGACATTATCTTTTGAGGAGAAGATGAAGCTAGTGACAAATTTGTTGATGAAATCAAGATAGAATTTGAAATGAGCATGATCGGTGAGATGAAATACTTTTTAGGATTATAGATAACACAAAATAGTGGTGGTATCTTTGTTAGCCAGACAAAGTACTTGAATGATTTGCTGAAAAGATTTGGAATGGAGAACTATAAACCATTTGGAACACCTACGGTTACAGGACATAAACTATCAAGCAAAGATGAAACACCAGTAGTTGAGCAGAAGAAATACAAATCCATGATTGGAGGATTGTAATACTTAACACACACTAGACTAGATATACAACATTCATTTGGAATGGTAGCAAGATTTCAAGCTGAACCTAGAGAGTCACATTATGCAGCAGTAAAGAGGATATTGAGATATTTAAGGGGCACAATGGACTATGGATTATGGTATGAAAAATCTGATGATTTCACCCTATGTGCATATACAGATGCTAATTGGGGAGGTAGTGCTGATGATAAGAAAAGCAACAGTGGTGGAGCCTTTTTTCTTGGAAGAAGATTAGTTTCCTAGTTGAGCAAGAAGCATAATTGTATCTCACAGAGTACAACAGAAGTAGAATATGTAGCAGCAGCAAACAATTGTAACTAGATAATTTGGATGAAGTAGAAGCTGAAGGATATTGGAATTAAGTTTGTTGAGCCTGTTGTCATACATTGTGACAAAACCAGCACAATCAATATGTCTAAGAATCTTGTATTGCATTCTAAGACTAAGCATATAGAGATCAAGTATCATGTTGTAAGAGAGAAAGTAGTTGAGAAAGAAGTCAGACTATAGTACATAAGCACAAAGGAACAGATAGCAAACATATTTACCAAGCCTTTGCCTAAGGATACATTTGAGTATCTGAGAGGTATGCTTGGGGTTATGCCCCAGCCTACTTTTGAGTAATGATGTAGTTGGTTGCATTCATCCAGTGGTATATGAGCCCTATCTTTTTTTGAATTGGATGTTGGTACTTCCTCTATGGGGGAGTATGTGTATTTGAGCTGAGTCGTGAGGACTCTTGTGAATGTATTTTCTAAAACAGTGTCTCTGGACATTGAGTTGTTGTTGACATAGTGATGAAATTTATGTCATTGATGTCAATGGGGGGGAAGTGTACATGAAAAACCTTATGTACCATCTGTTGGAGAGAACTTAATAGGATAACAAAGCAAGATTTGAAGAAGTTTTAGAGTATCAGTGCAGCAATATTGGATTTTTGGAACAATGGATGTTTTTCATCTATGTTGCCATCAATGCCAATGAGGGAGATTTTTAGGAATGAATGCTAGATGTTGGTAGTCATTTTGTATTTGTTGTTGTTGCATTCATGACTATGATTGTCATTGACGTTAACACAGTGATCTTCTGGAGACTAGCAGAGAAGAAGACAATGTTTTGATTAGTGCATGTGGGATATTGTAGTTGGAGCTATGTGATGTTGATGTTATACTCTTTGATATTTTATTTGTCTATGGTTAAGAGCACAAATAGTAATTCATTGATTCATGAAAGTTATGAGTATTTTGGTAAAAGCAGTATTCAGACAGTGTTCCTGAGTAGTGGTTTGTGGGAATCAGATGATATCTCCTAATTGGGATGGAATCTAGTTTTGCATAGTTAAAGGGAAGTTTGAGACATATTGATGGTGACGTGGTTCATAGCACAAACTTTGAGGTCACACGAGTGAAGAGTTATTGCATCTGGAAGCTGACAGTTTTTTGTAATTTTGATGTAGCATGTGGAAATTTTTATTTTGTAATTGTGTGCCAACTCAATTGTAATTATTTGATGTGGTATAAAGGAAGGAATATTTTTCCTTATTTTATGTAGTTGTAATATGAAAGAAGTGTGAGCATGGTTTTGGTTGCATGTGGATGTAAGCATGAAGTGAAGAAAAGAGTCTAAGAGGTTGTGAAAGAAAAATTGTGAAGGAAGACATGCGAAGTACAAAGACCTGGAATTGAGATCTGATGTAGCAATGAGTGCAGTTTGGCATAGTAAGGAGGTAACATATTTCATATTATTCTACTGAATAATATTAAGGTTATTTGGACAGTGTGTTCAGTGATCTTACCTTGAAGTTGTTTGGGGAGTGGGTCCTTCTGTCTTCCATAACTCTTAACAGGGGTAGAATCTTTTAACAGGGATTCAAAATCTCCTAATAGGGATTCATATTAGTGCATCTTTTGTGGGCATCATTCCCACCAAGGTTTACTCTTTGATCAAGAGGTTCCCTAGTCAACATATCTTGTGTTATTGTGTCATTGTGTATGAATATCTTTGTATGGTTAGTAATTGCATTGCTTACATGGTTAAATGATGTTGAAGATGATAAAAGTTATAATTATCTGATAACTGATTCACCCCCCCCCCCTCTCAATTATCTTGGTGGACTTTACTTTCTAACAATATATACATATATATATAGATATATATCTACATATTCATATATATATATATATATATATATATATATATATATATATATATATATATATATATATATATATATAGATATACATATACATATACATATACATATACATATACATATACATATATATACATACATATATTGCTGAAGGGTGCTCCCCTTAATACCACAAACACATAACAGAAATAGAGAAACAACAACAATATGCAAGAACAGAAAAATTGGCTTCTTATTATCTCCACAAATATGGAATTACAAACTTTCAGAATTACAATATGCAAAGCCACATGGGCATTCCCTTACAATATTTTTCAGGACAAAGCCTCAAACTATTACCCAGATCTACTACCCAGAACTATTCTGAACTGCCTAAGACAATAATACAGCCTTCCTTATATAGGCAATTTTTCACCGCCTGGGAAGGTTCCAGAATTTTAGCCAATAAGGCCGACCAAACTTAGAATTAATTTATTTTACATTTCATTACATCATAGTCGGCTCAAGATAACCTTTGAAACCCGAACAGAAATTTTGAAGAAAATTATTTTTCGCCATTTCAGGTGGCCCATCTTCCGAAGACCATAAGTCATCACTAGTTGACCCGATCGGCTATTATAACCCCATTTCAGAAATGCCACGAAGCGCTCTACAAGCTTGACCGGCGCAAGCGCCCGTCACCCAAATTTTTGACCTCATCCGGGGCCTCTAAAGCCTTCAAAATTGAGTTCAAAGTTTCTGTACCCTGCTGCCAATACCGAAAATCTTCAATATCTTCCAATATACACTTGATCTGGCAATGAAACTTTACTGGCAGACTTATATGAACAAAATGAACCTCCAAGAAAGAAATCAGATCATTCTGAGCACATACGAAAATTACCAAAAATAGTAACTTTCCATAAATAGCAGCTCTGCACAAAATAACCCTTATTGAATATAAAAACATAAATATTTTTGGGTGATGCAAGATTGCTCTTACACCCAGGATGCTCCTGCATCAGACACCCAGGGTAATTTGAGAAGTGACCCTGTCACGACTCAGGTGTGTAGAGGAAAACCAAGACGGTTAACCTCCTCCTTTGTTAGCCATGATGAATCTTCAATAGGTCATCCTTTCCACTTGACCAGATATTCTTCATATGTCCTGTTCCTTGTGCTTCTGCCAACATGACTATCCAGTATATCTTCAATCTCCTTAGTGTCTGAACTAGTTGCTGGAATACTCCACTGTGCTGTTGTGATCTCATCTTCAACACCTCCTTCATGATACTCTGTCAGATCTGAAATGTTAAACACTGGTGAAATATTTAGCTCAGTAGGCAATTCTACCTCATATGCGTTTCCTGAATCATGTTTCTTCGATATCCTGCATGGTCCAAACTTCTTCATTTTCAGCTTGTTATATGTACCAATTGGAAACCGCTCCTTCCGCAAATGAACCATGACTTCATCACCAACCTGAAATTCCTTATGCCTCCTTTTCTCGTCTGCCTTAGCCTTATACTGTGCGTTCATCTTGGTAATATGCTTCCTCACCTCCTCATGGATGTTCTTCAAGTGTTCTGCAAAATCCTCAGCTTCAGAACTACTTATTTCTCCTTTATCTATCTTCCTCAATTCATATGCATTTTTTGGACTACTTCCATATACAATCTGGAATGGTGATTTACCAGTGCTCCTGTTGACAGAATTATTGTATGCAAATTCTGCCTGTGGTAAAATCAAATCCCATCCCGTTGGCTTATCTCCAACCAAACATCTCAGCAAATTTCCCAAACTCCTATTCACCACCTCTGTCTGTCCATCAGTCTGTGGATGATGTGATGAACTGAACTTCAAATCTATCTTCAACTTCTTCCACAATGTACGCTAGAAATATCTAACAAACTTAGTGTCCCGATCTGAAACTATGGTCTTTGGCAAACCATGAAGTCTCACTACTTCTCTGAAAAACAATTCTGCTACATGAACAACATCATTAGTCTTCTTGCAGGGAATGAAATGTGCCATCTTTGAAAATCTGTCAACTACTACAAAAATTGAATCATGTCCCCGCTGTGTCCTCGGTAAACCAAGAACAAAGTCCATGCTGATATCCTCCCAAGGCTTCTCTGGTACAGGTAATGGCTGATACAATCCTGTATTCTGCTTCACTCCTTTCGCCATCTGACATACTCTGTAACTCTGTACAAACTTCTTCACATCTTGCTGCAATTGTGGCCAATAATAATTCTCACCAACCAAAGCAACAATTTTATCACGACCAAAATGTCCAGCCAATCCTCCACTATGCTTCTCCTTGATGAGATTCTCCCTCATAGAACTTCGTGGAATGCACAACTGACTCCCTCTGAATAGCATATCATCCTGGATGATGAAATCCAACCATTTCGTCCTGTCTAGAGTAATAGGTTCTGTACAAGCTTTCCAAGCTTCACCAAAATCAGGATCCTCTGGATACAAATTATTGAGTTCCTTGAACCCAACCACTTCAATCTGCATTTCTGTCAGCAATAGTTGCCTTCTGCTAAGAGCATCTACAACCCTATTAGACTTTCCACTCCTGTGTTTCAAAACAAATGTATAACTCTGCAAAAACTCAACCCATTTCAAATGCCTCTGATTCAACTTTCCTTGAATATTCAAATATTGCAAAGCTTGATGATCAGTATACAAAACAAACTCCTTAGGAAGCAGATAATGTCTCCACTTCTTTAATGCCTGAACTATAGCATAAAATTCTTGATCATAAACAGAATATTTCCTCTTGGCATCATTTAACTTCTCACTGAAATAAGCAACAGGTTTACCTTCTTGGCTCATAACAGCTCCTATTGCAGTACCACTAGCATCACAATCTACTTGAAACACCTTATTAAAATTTGGAAGTGCTAAAACAGGTTGTTCTGTAACTTTTTGTTTCAATAATTGAAAACTCTTTTCTGCCCCATTAGTCCACTTAAACTCTTTTCTATCCCCTCTCATTGTTTCAGTCAAGGGTCCACAAATACTGCTAAAATTTTGGATAAACTTTCTGTAAAAGCTAGCCAAACCATGAAAAGATCTTACCTCAGTAGCACTCTTTGGAGTAGGCCATTCAAGGATAGCCTGTACCTTCTCTAGGTCCATTTTTAGACCTTCTCCTGAAACTACAAACCCCAAATACACCAACTCTTTCTTCACAAAACTGCACTTCTTCAAATTAATCAGCAATTTCTCTTCTCTCAACTTCTCAAATACCATACGAATATGCATCATATGCTCATCCAATGTCTTACTAAAGATCAAAATATCATCTAGGTAAACAATGACAAACTTACCCAGAAATTCTTTCAGAACCTCGTTCATGAGCCGCATGAAAGTGCTCGGTGCATTGGTTAGCCCAAAAGGCATGACTAACCACTCATATAGTCCTTCCTTTGTCTTGAAGGCAGTCTTCCATTCATCTCCTTCTCTGATCCGAATCTGATGATATCCACTTTTCAGATCTATCTTTGAGAAATACATAGCTCCACTCAAACAGTCCATAATATCATCCATTCGTGGCAATGGAAACCTATACTTGATTGTGATCTTGTTTATTGCTCTGGAATCTATACACATCCTCCATTCTCCATTCTTCTTTGGTGCTAATACCGCTGGTATAGCACAGGGAATCAGACTCTCACGGATCAAACTTTTCTGTAACAGTTCATGTACTTGTCTATTCAACTCCTCACTTTCTACAGGTGTCATTCTGTGTGCTGCCTTATTCGGCAAACTCGCTCCTGGGATCAAGTCCATCTGATGACTGATCTTCCTGACTGGTGGTAATCCATCAGGCACGTTATCGGATACAATATCCTGAAACTCATTCAACAAATCTGCAACTTCTACAGGAGCATCTTCTACTTCCTCTTTACCAGCTTTTGGAATTAAAGCAAAACATACATGCTCATGCCTCATACCATCTAGGAATTTCCTTCCATCAACAAATGTTATTCTTGCATTACCACATACCTTTTCTTCGGTCTCCTTCAATGGCTTTAGCTTATGTCGCACTCCATCCTTTGTCAGGGAATAGGTATTTGCACGACCATTGTGTACAGCACATCGGTCAAACTGCCACGGTCTACCCAACAACATATGACATGCATCCATAGATATGATATCACACAATACCTCATCTTAGTATCCGCCAATCTTGAACTTCACCAGGCATTGTTCATTGACCATGACCTTGTGGTCATCTTGTACCCAGGCAATCCGATATGGATGTGGGTGTTTCTGTCTCTTGAGCTTCAACTTTGTCACCATCTCTTCTGACACCAAATTGTCAGTGCTTCCACTATCAATGATCACATCACAACATTTACCTTCACACTTGCACCTGGTGCGAAACAGGCTCCTCCTTTGCTCAGGTTCATTCTCACCACTCAACAGGACTCTTCTGTTAATCAACGTTTCTCCTCTTTCAGCATCTTCAGAATTTGATGATCTGGCATCTTCATCTACATGTGCAACTCTGGCCTGGCCTTCATTTCTCCTGTCCGTTCTGCCTTGGTGCTGAGGACATTCAAATGCCCTATGACCTTCTTCTCCACAGTGAAAACATGTTCCAAGGAAGCCACCTCTTCCAGATCCTTGTCCTCTTCCTCTTCCTCTCTGATCTCTATTATTCTGATCCTGGAAGCGATTGAAATTATTTCCTCGCTGATTCTGACTACTGACCTCATCCTTCTTTTTCGAATCCTCATTTCGGCCACCATATGACCATTCACCAGATCGTCCACCGCGACCTCTTCCATTTTGTTTGCTCTCAAACTTCTTGTTCAGCTTTTCCTCTACTTTTAGGGCAAATTGGTATGCCTCCTCAATACTGTTCATTCGAACCAGATTCAACTCCTCCTGAATGCTTGGCCTTAACCCATTAAGGTATCGGGCAACTTTCTCCTTATCAGCTTCGGTATGGCCTGTTCTGATGAGGAGTCGATAGAACTCCTCTGTATACTCCTGAACAGATTTTCCTGCTTGCTTCAAACTTTGTATTTTCTTCAGTAGGTCAAGCTCATAATCAACAGGAATGAACTGTCGCTTCAATTTTTCCACCATCCGATCCCATCTTGTGATTTTATCTTTCCCTCTTCTATTTTGCTCGAATTGAATTTCTTGCCACCAAATCTTCGCATGACCTTTCAGCCTGGCCTTCGCAAATTTGACCCTATCAGGATCCTCAACATCTTCATACTCAAAATACTCCTCACATTCATTGATCCAGTCGATCAATTCCTCTGGGTTAAGATTTCTAGAAAATGTAGGAACCTCAATCTTAGGTCTTTTCCCAATCTTAGAAATGGCCCGAAAAAGTCTTTCTTCCTCCTGGTTCACAATTTTGACTTCTCCTTCTTGATATTCTTCTTCGGCTTCATCCTCGCTTTCATCTCTGACATTAAGATTCATTCCTCTGCGAATCTCTTCTTGCAATGCTCGCACTTGTCTCTGCAGCTCTCTAACCTCAGGTGTTACAACACCAGCTCTTCCGCCACGTTCCCTTCGTGGAGGCATTTTCGCGATGCGCGCTGAAACCCTAGCCACGGTCCTGGTGCAAACTGCCTCACAGTCGGCGATCTGTTTACACACTCAAGAACTCCTGCTCTGATACCACTTGATGAAGGGTGCTCCCCTTAATACCACAAACACATAACAGAAATAGAGAAACAACAACAATATGCAAGAACAGAAAAATTGGCTTCTTATTATCTCCACAAATGTGGAATTACAAACTTTCAGAATTACAATATGCAAAGCCACATGGGCATCCCTTACAATATTTTTCAGGACAAAGCCTCGAACTATTACCCAGATCTACTACCCAGAACTATTCTGAACTGCCTAAGACAATAATACAGCCTTCCTTATATAGGCAATTTTTCACCGCCTGGGAAGGTTCCAGAATTTTAGCCAATAAGGCCGACCAAACTTAGAATTAATTTATTTTACATTTCATTACATCATAGTCGGCTCAAGATAACCTTTGAAACCCGAACAGAAATTTTGAAGAAAATTATTTTTCGCCATTTCAGGTGGCCCATCTTCCGAAGACCATAAGTCATCACCAGTTGACCCGATCGGCTATTATAACCCCATTTTGGAAATGCCACGAAGCGCTCTACAGGCTTGACGGGCGCAAGCGCCCGTCAACCAAATTTTCGACCTCATCCGGGGCCTCTAAAGCTTTCAAAATTGAGTTCAAAGTTTCTGTACCCTGCTGCCAATACCGAAAATCTTCAATATCTTCCAATATACACTTGATCTGGAAATGAAACTTTACTGGCAGACTTATATGACCAAAATGAACCTCCAAGGAAGAAATCAGATCATTCTAAGCACATACGAAAATTACCAAAAATAGTAACTTTCCATAAATAGCAGCTCTGCACAAAATAACCCTTATTGAATATAAAAACATAAATATTTTTGGGTGATGCAAGATTGCTCTTACACCCAGGATGCTCCTGCATCATATATATATATATATATATATATATATATATATATATAGACACACACACACACACACACACACACACACACATATATATAGCATTAATATTTGTAAGTTTCCTCTCTATGGTGTTCTTTCTCAGAAATTTTCTTAGTATTTCTCTTTGTTTATATGTTGTCTAGTATCTCTTTATTAGCAAGTTTATTTTTATTTATTTAAGTCTTGTTCAGGAGAATAAAATTACACAACCATAGGAAGGTCTATAATTGTGTCCCAAAATTTAGAGGATTTTTTAATATTAGTGATCTTCTAAATCTTCTGGGAAATGTCTTTGTTTTGGTTGTTCTTATCATTCTGAATACGTGTGAGCCACAACTTCTTTTTGTTTCATTTTATTTTTATATATAGCTTGAAGGGATTGAAACAATTTTTATTTTTTTTGGAATTAACTATTATCTTAGAACCTAGCCATAGGAAAAAGAAAATAAACACAAACATAAGTCTTTTGACAACCTATGAATTGGACTTATGATGAAAACTTAGGAACAACTTATTGTTTTTCTTATTTAAATTGTGTCAGAAACCTAATATGCATCGCGTAGCTCAATGAAATCATTGTATAAAGTATGATATACGATTTTACTATATGGAATGATTTTTTAGGATTGAGTATTATGGTAATTTCAAGAAAAATTAAATTTTGTGCAAAAAGGATAAAACTTGTCTTTATGATGTTTTTGATGTGAGTGTTCCAAGGCTTGCTTGCACACCTTGCTTAAGAAGATCTTCCTTGTCTTCTTCTAGGAACCTAATCTCCTCTAGGTCCTAATTAGGATTAGATGATTAAATAAGACATATTCCAACTCTTCTCTAAGAGTTTTATACCTTGTGCTTCACCTTGAAAGACTAACACCCTTTAGTTAGTTCAATTCTTCACCTACACTTAGAAGGCTCTAAGTGCCAACTCTTCACAAACTTCAAATTTCTTTACAGGGATGTCCATCATCTTAAAAAAATTCTTATGTTTTCCATTTTGATCCATTTAGAAGGATCTTCAAGCCTATCCTTATCGGATTTAAATCTTCACCTTATGGAGGCCTAATTAGGCTTATTTCCTTGTAGCCTTTTACAGAGGCCTTTTGCCAATTCTTGACCAAAATTTCCAAAACACTTACAAAACCAATTAGGGATTTGGATACCCTTTTGGATTTTACAAAGGATTTTGCAAGTCTTTTCCTCCTAGGTCATATGTACATAGGATTCCTATAGTCTAGGCCTAATAGGGCTAAAAGACCTATTATCTAAGACTGACTGTATTCTTGTTTGAATCTCACCAAACACTTGGCCTAATGGATTGGTATGAAATCAATCCTCATAGCATGTTAGGATATACCAAAATCATACCTGGAACTATACTTGTGCCATACAGTACTTCAAGACCCTACAAGAAATCTTCAATTCTTCAATCCTAAACCTCTAACTGGGCACTGTTTGCTCGCCTAGGGATTAGTAGTAAAAATAGCTCTCCATATCTTCATTACTCCTAATCCTAAATATATATAGACTAATGACTCCCCTAATATATCCATCCACCTTTAGGAGATTCTCATGGTTAGATTTCATGGGGGAACCATGAAATGACTGACTGGTCAGGACAGGACCAGTGAAGACTCTAAACAAAGAACAATTTATTCAACACACTAAAACTACTCTAATCAACTTGATTTATAATTGAAAAAGTCTTAGAAAAATCTAAAGAACACTAAAAAATCACCAAATAGAGACTTTTAATCCATTGCATGTCACTGTCACATCAAAAGCTTGAGATCTTCTCTAAAATAGAGTTGCAAAGCTCTATTCAATATTCACAAAACTATTACAATGCATGTCTCATATCAAGATTCAAGCCTTACATTAATTTAGATGCCATTTCCATGTTTTTAGGGACTATTGGCTGATCTCCTACTTCCTATTCTTTTGGGGATCCAAGGTAACCGAGATGCATGCAACATTTGCAATAATTGTAAATGTTGTCATGACAACTTCCTAACAGCATTTGGCATCTTACCTTCATGCCATCATCCTATTTCTTAGGACTTCTAACCTCTCTAGTTTCTAAGCAACCAACTCATGAATGGGCTCAAGGAATCTCCATTACATCATGTATGTGTTTAGGACACATTCATAGCTCAAATCCAACACTAAGCTTCTAAAGACTAAATAATTTAAAACCTACTAACAATGGCTATTTTGGTGACCTTAGTCCTAATGACTAACTCACCTAGCCCACAATAGAAAAGACCTTCTAAGGTCTAAAAAAAACTCACTCTACTCTTCCTACCAATCTGACTTGGCTAAGGTCAAATACAAACCAAAAGATCAACCAATGGAGGTTAGCCTAGGTGTGCTCCTGCAACAATTTTCTTGGGTCTACATTTTGATATGATTAGTGAAAGTTTTTTTGGAAAGGGTGATGAATATGGGGAAACAAAGAAGGGTAAAATTAATTTCTTTTACCTACCAGTAGAAATCTGGTCATTTATGCTTAGGCCTAAGCTATGTAGAAACATAATGGATTTTTTGGTGGTTAATGTATTTTTATCTCTTCCATATATGTGTTAGTTCTACTTTTGTAGTTGATAAAAGTAGTTAGTTCACAACTTGCACACTAGATTCCTTTCTGATCCATCTATGCCAAGTTGATAAATCACTCTCATAGGGTCAGTGTACTCTTAATTTTAGGATAAGCCCTAGGGATCTAACCACTTCGTGGTTGGGCGAAACAAATGCCTGGATTACATTTCTATCCCGAGACTTATATATGGACAAATAATTGTTCAATGGCAAAGGAGATAGTGTAATGCCCCTCTAACCCTAACATGTCCTATATATGCTCACTGGAAGTTAGGAAGTGTTATATGTGATTGTATGGTTATTTTGATAAGAGAATGATCCTTCTTGAGGATTTTTCTTAACCCAACTCTCTTCGAACCACTATAACTTCACATTCTAATTTGGGAAATAATAAATATTGTATAGGTATATCATCTTAAAATGGAAGCACTTCCATGTTAAGAGCATTTAGCCCTCTAAGTGAGTGGTCTGGGTCATGTCAAGCACCTTGAATCAACCCTTTTCTCAGATTTGACTTGTTCTCATTTTTCTTCTATCTGTCCTTGATTTCAGTATATATCTACATTTCCTGACATTCTAGGTTGGGGTCTTGAGGATTTTTACCTCAAGGTCAAATTCAACCTTGAGGGTCAAAGTTAACCTCAACCCTATCCTAGGTCAAGGTCAACCTTGACCCTAACCTAGGGTAGAGTTGACCTCATCCCTGAGCCCCAATCTAGCTTTCAAATTCTCATGATTTTTGGGTGTCGGGTTTCAGATATATTTGTTTTCCCACCTCCGCGTCGGCCATTTCGGGTTTCATAATGGTAAATCCTCAAATTGCATATAATGTGGGTCGATTTCTAGGGGTTAAGGTTAATTGGGATTTAATTCTCCAATGTCAGTCTTCTCTAGAGGTTTGTGCCCTACTTCACTATAAAAGGAGGTCTTCCTCTCTCATTTTATCCATCAAGTTTTTCATCTCATTCATTAATGCATCAAGCACTCTCAAGGAGACATTGGTGATCAAGTTTTGTAAATCAAGTTCTCTTTCAAGAAAGATCAAGCATTCCATTCAAGTCCTCTTCTCCATCCAAGTTCTCCATTGAAGATCAAGGATTCAAGCATTTAAGCCATTGAAGGGATTAGGTTCAAGCATTCAAGATTCATCATTCAAACCCTAGAGCTAGCCATCATGGTGGTTTGATCTTCCTTCAAGATCCTTTGTTCATCTTCTAGATCCATTCATTCTTCTATCAAGGTGGATTCCAAGCATACAAGCATGAAGGTTTTGTATTTACTTTCATGGTTTTGATTTACATTTACCATTGTTGTCTTCAAGCTTTCATATCAATATACTTGTTTACATTCAAAATACAATTGCATCTCTATCAAATTGCATAGCTTCATTGTTAGATCTATTTCTACTACTTGCTAGAATTCTCATTTCAATTTCAATATTAAGGTTGATTCCAAATTGGGGTTTGACCAAGGCAAACCCCTCAAACAAAAAAAAAACCCTCTTTTTCTTGCAAGTATAGGTGTGAAATTTTGGATCTGAGAGTAGATTTGGATACCCTTTTTGGCGAACTTCCAGGATCTGCAAACAAAGTCAGAATCGACCTTCAAATAAAGAATGTAGCATTTGACCTTTTATGAGGGTCAAAGACTACCTTTCATTGGAAAGACCAAAGATTTCTAGGTTTTCTTTGTCTCAGCATTTCCAGTTCGAAATAGGTTGCAGAATTGCACAAAAGTACACACACATAAAAAATTAGCATTTTCTAGATTTGCCCTGTTTTGAGGTTAGTATTTGTATTTCAATTATTCAGATTTCAAGCACAATTCTACCATAGGGAAATATTGGATTTTTCTCTCTCTTTCATATTCTCCATAGATTGATTTGATTGTGCATTAACCTTTTGGTTGATCAAATCAGATCTCTCCTTTGGGAATTTGGATTTAGGAGTGGATCTTATATTTCCCCCATACATTACATTGAATAGAGGTGATTCCATTTTACCCCTATTCATTTTGGTGAACTGGACATACTTACCCCTTTTCTTTTGTGAAATTAGATGCCCTATTGCGTTAGATTTTAGATCCTTTCTTGCATTTAGATTATATCTAGTTTATGCTCTTGCATTCAAAAATACAAAAAAATCTATATATTCAATAAAATCCAAAAACATTTCTTGCATTTCATTTTATATGGAGATTGTTAAGATGCTTTGGTGTGTAGTCATGTTCTTTATTACTCTTCTTTTAGCATCTCTTTATAATTCCTATGATGTTTATGAGAGTATCATTCACTTCATTATGTTGATGATCCTTCACTTTTCTCTTGCTTAATCTTTTGTGAAGTTCACCGACACTAGTCTACCTACATTTAAAACCTTCATTAAAGGTTTATGTGGTAGCCTTATTAATCTTTTGGATTATGTGAAGAATTTGGTAGATGATACACCATATCCAATCAATCCTAATCTTCCTAATCCTAATCCGATTTCTAATTCTCCATCTGGTCATCCTCACTCTTCCCGTACTTATGATGGGATTCAAGCTATAGTTCAGGATGTGGATGTGTAAGATTTCTTTGATTTACCTTCTCCTCTAATTCATGATGATATTAAAGGAAAGGGTAAAGAAACTTCTTCAAAACCTATTATCCCACCTTATACAACCTTTACTCTTGAACATGATAAACAATCACCTCCTGTAGAAGCTTTACATAATATGTACACTATCAGATATAATATGGTGACTAAACAAGGTTATAAAGGTTTAGGGCTTGGAGTTAATGAGCATGGTATTAGGTTTCCAATTCTTATACCCCCTAAACCAGATATGTATGGTGTTGGTTGTTCAAAATCTCAAGTCAAGGTAGGTGATGTTAATCATCATCCTCCTCTTCACATTCTTCTCCCCACACCTATCTTAGATAACCCTAATGTTCATCGAGAAGTGGCTAAGAAGGTATCTGTTGAGCTAATGAATTCTAAGAAAGAAATATTTAGAACTATGCCAATAGATGCTTTATACAAATATAGATGTCCTTTTCATTATAGAAACACACATTTACTTGTTGATTGTAAACATTTCAAGTTATATGTTAGACAAAGAGTTGCTTTAGGAATTATATCTCACTCTCATTGATGAAGGGTGCTCCCCTTAATACCACAAACACATAACAGAAATAGAGAAACAACAACAATAATATGCAAGAACAGAAAATTGGCTTCTTATTATCTCCACAAATGTGGAATTACAAATTTTCAGAATTACAATATGCAAAGCCACATGGGCATTCCCTTACAATATTTTGTAGGACAATGCCTCAAATCAATACCTAGACCTACTCTAAACTGCCTAAGACAATAATACAACCTTCCTTATATAGGCAATTTTCCACCGCCTGGGAAGGTTCCAGAATTTTAGCCAATAAGGCTAACCAAACTTAGAATTATTTTATTTTACATTTTATTACATCATAGTTGGCTCAAGATAACTTTTGAAACCCGAATAGAAATTTTGAAGAAAATTATTTTCTACCATTTCAGGTGGCCCAACTTCCGAAGACCATAAGTCATCACCAATTGACCCGATCAGCTATTATAACCCCATTTCAAAAATGCCATGAAGCACTCTATAGGCTTGACCTGTGCAAGCGCCCGTCACCCAAATTTTTGACCTCATCCGGGGCCTCTAAGGCCTTCAAAAATGAGTCCAAAGTTTTTGTACCCTGCTGCCAATACCAAAAATATTCAATATCTTCCAACATACACTTGATCTGGAAATGAAATTTTACTGGTAGACTTATATGACCAAAATTAACCTCCAAGAAAGAAATTAGATCATTCCGAGCACAGACAAAAATTACCAAAAATAGTAACTTTCCATAAATAGCAGCTCTGCACAAGATAGCCCTTATTGAATTCAAAAATAGAAATATTTTTGGGTGATGCAAGATTGCTCGTACACCCAGGATGCTCCTGCATCACTCATGCAGTTTTACAATTCCTTCATAATTTTGATATAGGGGATTCCCCCTCTTCTAATATAATGTAGATGTTCTTCCCCTCTTGTCTCATGACTGGGGGGCCAGAGGTGTATCTTCATCCAGTCTCTTAGGATCCATTAGACTTTTAGTATATATATTATGTCTCGAGCTTAATTGGTATTCTTTCTCTCCTATTTTTCTATGGTTTTGAATTATGTTTTTAATCATCCATAGAATCTTTCAAGATATCTTTTCTAAGACATTTGTTTTGCAAAGGTATCCCTTGTCTCTATCCCTAGGGGTAAAGGTACCTCCTTATTTCTCTTTGTCTAGGGAATTTCTTTCCTTGGCTTAGTGGTATTCATTTATATTGCAATATTATTTCAACATATTGATAGATATTTTGACTATGGATAACCTTTCTAATATGAGAAGGTTTTGACCTAAGTCATCACCTCTTCTCTATTTTTCAAATTACATTTTTTATAAACTCTCACCCTTGCTTTGGTGTTAGATTTGTTTCCCTCAATCCAAAGATTCCTCTTCCTCTTGATTGCAGGGGGCTTGATGATTGAATCTTTGTTCCTGCTTTTGAAAGATGATATTTTATTTAAAGCACTCCTCTTTGGTCAGGATCTTGTTGATATGATCTCTTTCTTTGAGTATCCTTTTTCCATGAGTGACATATCCTTTTCATGATTATCTATACTCTTGGATGTAGGGGTTAATATCCCTCACTAAGGATATGGTGTACATTGTTATAAATAGGATATCTCCTTGAATTGTGAAGTAGGTATCCTCTTCCATCTTTGTTCCTACACTTGGGGGGCAAGGATGCCACCTCATTCTTTTCCATATTTCGAGGATTCACCTCTTTCCTTGGTTAAGCAGTATCTATCTATTATGTGATATCCAATCATACATGAAAATTTTGGTTTGCATTGAGGATATATGTCCTTGATATCAACCTCTTTTGTTGTTTGACATTGGGTTTCCATGGTTGATATATCTCTCACCTTGGAAACTGAACAGTGTGCTATCCCTCACAGGGGTTACTTTTTTTTCACTTCTTGCATGATATCTCTTTGCATTCATCCCTTCCATGGCCTCATAGGAGCTATGACATTCTTGGATTGGAATGGGTGTTGTTTGTGGATATTGTCTTGATGTTGAAGAAGGCTTTATACTTGTTCTTTCCATTCCTTAACATGTCAAAATAGTATTTTTTTTTCCATATTAAGGGGGGGGCATATATAGGGTCTCCCTTGTACTATAGTTTTTATTTTTACATGGTAAATCTTGGAAGGTAACACACATAAGTTGCTAAATCCTAAAAGGACACGTATTCATATGCTAAATCTTCCTGAGGTAATGCACATAAGTTGCTAATTCCTTAGGAGACACACATTTTTCAAAAAATTTCAATATGCTAAATCTTGGAAGGTAACACACATAAGTTGCTAAATCCTAAAGGGACACGCATTTCCAATTTCAAATATGCTAAATCCTGAAAAGACACACATCTATATGCTAAATCTTCCAAAGGTAATACACATAAGTTGCTAAATCCTGAGAAGACATGCATTTGATATTCATAGTGATACAAGAAGGTGGATCTGTGGGTATTCTAGAAGCCGTCAGAAGATGCATTACAATTGCAAGCATAGTTTATGGGTGAATCTATTGGGCTCTCCCTCCAAGGTGATTCATGGTAAGGTGGGCATCTTACTAGGCAAGGTAATCACTCTTTTCCCTTTCTCTCTTTTCACTTTCATGCTAGTAGGACTAGATCATGAAGCTATGTCATTTATAGTGTTGTTCTTGTCTTTCTTATGTAAACATTTATGCTTTTACGATAGCTTTCCAAATATGATGTTAGTATAAGAAATGTTTCTTAGCAAGGTTTCTTATGGTAGTTGATTTGGGTTTATTTTAGTACTAACCCCTCTTTTGTGTCCTTTTGTTTTTCGCACCCTCGTCCACATATGTTGAGTTAGAATCCTTAGCCTAGGGGCTTGTGTCCCTAATTAAGTGTCATTCTATCTCATTTCTAATCCACTGGGATCTCTTCTTCCTTCTCCTTTACCAAGAGTTTGCATCGAATCCATACTCTTACTAAAGTGGGGGTGTAATGTATCATCTTAAAATGGAATCACTTACATGTTAAGAGCATTTAGTCCTTTGAGTGAGTGGTCTAGGTCATGTCAAGTGCCTCGAATAAGCCCTTTTCTTAGATCTGATTTGTTCTCCTCATTTCGCTTCTATCTATCCCTGATTTCAGTATATATCTACATTTCCTGGCATTCTAGGCTGGGGTGTTGAGGTTATTGACCTCAAGGTCAAAGTCAACCTCTGTTGGAAATATTCAAGACTATCCAGGTTACTGAGAGGGGAGGGGTGAATCAGTAACTTCAAAACTTTTAACAAATTCAAATCTTAATAACATTAGATTGATAATCTGACTGCATGCATGAGTAACAGAAAGAATAAAACACTCATAACACTTTGAACATAGAGATTTGGTGACCCAAAAACCTTCCAAGTAGGAAGTAAAACTGGGGTGGGGATGATACCCACAAAACTTCAATACTACAATATAAAGTTTGCCGGTTAAGGCTTACAATGATCACTTCTGATGATCTGCCCTGTTAGGAGCAATAAGGACTGCTAGGTCCACCATGTTAGAGGATTTACAAACATATAATAAAGTATGCTCTCAGTTAAGATATTTTACAAAGATTGTTCAGTCTACCCGGTTAAAGGATTTTAAGCTGATTCACCTGTTAGGATGAAACAATAGATCTCTTACTTGCAACTGTACTTGCTGATTAAGATTCTCTAATGTACTGATCACCTTCTGTGATGGATAGATCTTTGCTACTTCTTATACTGCTATAGCCCTTTCTAATTTTCTTATCTCTGCCTTTCTCTCCTCTTCATACTTTGCTAATTCACACCTTGGATATGATATAAAACATTGTTTATATACCAATCCAAAACAATTACAAAATAATTACAAAGTCAGCTCTTAAACAAGCTAACACAAATATTACTGAGTCACCCAAATATAGTGACTTAGTTACTGCAAACTAACTCGGTGACTTTCTGATACTCGGCATCCACTGCGTTACTCGGCATCGTCATGCACTCAGTAGAAGTGGAGGCACGGTCCATACTAACCACTCGGTTGTAGTTTCAAACAAGGTATATACTGGAGACTCAGTAGATATAGTGTCACTTGGTAGAGACTGAATTCCCTATTTATTGTGTTGGCACTCGGTAAACGCTACTCATCTCATCACTCGGTAAACATTGTTCTACTCGGTAAGCATTGTTCTGCTCTGTAAGCATTGTTCTGCTCTGTAAGCACCGTTCTGCTCTGTAAGCACTGTTCTGCTCTGTAAGCACTATTCTGCTCGGTAAGTAGGCAGAGTCTAAATAAGTGTTGTCACTAATGACAATCATACTTAATGCCAACAATCTCCCCCTTTGGCATTAGTGACAAAAACACTTATTGCCCAAAACTTATATACACAATCATGCTGACACTGGTTTTGATTATTCAAAAAAAAAAAATTATTTTTGTCATACTGTTGTATATTTCATGTCTACCTTATACAGTATATATACAAATATCTTATTTCACCTCATACTCATATTTCCTATTTATACTTTCTCCCCCTTTCATATCTCATATACCTTCTCCTTTTTGACAATAATGCCAAAGGTGTATATACAAATATTTTACACGGAGATACCAAAATGTGAGAGAAAATCAGAATGCACCTTTCCAATTAGTGCTAGAGTTCTATCCCAATTCTCTTGCAGAATCTTGCATGTATGGAGTGCAACTTGGACTTTTGCAGAGAGTTCAATCATGTTATCTGCAATTGAAAACTGATTGTCATGGATCAATGTTTTTGAGTATGCAATATGCTTCTGCATTATATCCATGATGGGAAGGATCATGTTCTGAATATCTATTAATGTTAATCTGATCCTTGCATCTTCTTTCAATAACTCTGAATGCTTATCAGATAGGAATCTGACTATCATCTGATGTGTAGAGCTTGAACTAGGTTCAAGTTGCAACTTTTGTGCACTAATCTTCAGATCCTCATCAATCTTATTTATTTTGTCTTTAATCTCCTTTGAGAACTCGGCAACATTACAGATTTTGACAAAAAGAGATGTTACCTTGGAATAGGAGGACTCAATGCTAGTCAAAACTGAAGATAACCCTGCCTGATTGATAGCTATTTGCTGAGCAATGTGCTCAAGCACTTCATTTTCAAACTTCTTCTCAACCTTTTCAAGCAACTTTTCTATTCCAGAGGAATCATCACTAAACTTGTTAATTAATTCTGCCAACTGCAACAAAATGTGTTGAGAAGAATCAACTTCAACACCTATAGCTTCTATCAAAATGTTCTTGGCATCCTCAATGATCTTATATTCCTTATCTCTTTCTTCTTTTAGTTTCTTCTGCTTTGCTTTCTTCTGGAGGAGTTCACCAACTGTTTGCATTTGATCTACAGTGAGGTTTGCAAAATCTAGCTGGGGAATTTGTATCTCCTCATCTAGATCTATAGCTTCTACTACACTCTTACTCAGAAATTTTGTACTCGGTTGAGTCTTTATACTTATTGCCTTTGTAGTAGAAATTATTGTAGACACAGTAAAACTGATAAACTTCCGACTGATGGGATGCTAACTAGAATACTTGATAAATCAAAAACTGAAGTATTTACAACTGTAGAATCTAAAGTACTTACTGCTGAAAAACTCAAATTTGAAGAAGGTATAGAAGACTGCAACTCAGTGGAAGAAGGAGGCTGAAGCTCGGTAGATGAAGTGGTAGCCACTTCTATCATTGATATATTGAGCTATGCTAGTGATGATTGGACATTTGATGTATTTGAGGGAGTTGTTACAATCACACTTGAAGTTTTCTCTGGGCTAGATGTAGCAATTTTTACTGGAGAGTGGGGAAGTGAGGCAATTACCTCTACAGCTATCTGAACTGGATCATCTTCCTCAACATTCTTCTTAGCTTCCTAGGTAGCTTCTTTCCCTACTACAACATTATCAATCTGAACTATTTCTTCTTCTTCTTCTTCTTCATCATTGCCATCTTCAATATCTTTAATTATCATAGTTTCAGTACTTGGTTTGTGAAGATGATAGATGCTTTTCCAAGTAGAATTTGCACTCTTCACAACCGACTCTATATCTTTGATCAAAATCAAACAACTGTTGAATTTTAGTGTCATCTAGCGCTCATTTTCTATCAATGCCTTATTTATTTCATCATCTTTCAAACTTGGCATCAATTGTCTTAAGGTTTGAGCATATATGTCCTTGACAGTTTGTCTTGCATTGGACCATCTCAACTTGACTTTATCCAATAGAACACCTAGAATTTGAGAAGCCATATCATCAGGTGAGTACTTCCATTTTCCCATTTTCTTAATAATAACATCTTCTATTTCCTACTGCTCTGCCTTTGATTTAATTTCATATTTGAGAGATTTGAAATTTGAAATTCCAGATCCTTCTCTCAAATCCTTAATCTTTTGTTCAAATGAGGGAGGAGGCCTTTTGAGTACTATATCATCATTGATTTTACCTTCCTTGCCCCTTGATCTTTTCCTTGTGAATACTGCAGTGGATTGCTCGGGTTCCTCGGTGATAGTTACCTTTCCTTTCTTCTTTACATGCACTTGTTCTTCTTTATTCTCATCCTTTTCTTCTTTACTCTTATCCTTTTCTTCTTCTTCTACAATATCTTCTCCTATGCCCTCGATTAACATTAGAGGTGTGCTAGATTGCATCTTGGCCATCCTCTTTCTGCCTTTGTTAACCGCCTGTGGAAGTTTTATGCTTAGCTCAATTCTTATCTTAGCTTCATCATATGTTCCAAAG
Source organism: Chamaecyparis obtusa (assembly GCA_027943335.1). Taxonomy (NCBI): domain Eukaryota; kingdom Viridiplantae; phylum Streptophyta; class Pinopsida; order Cupressales; family Cupressaceae; genus Chamaecyparis; species Chamaecyparis obtusa. The sequence goes on from BSBK01001370.1 coordinate 309,650, forward strand.
TATGGAGCCTTTGGATCAACAGGTTGATTTACTAGGGCTTCAATTATATCCTTTGTTTCATCAATGTTTACCTCATAAGGAAGAGGTTTCACCCATACAATCCTGGGCCTTATTTCCTGAATGTATACTCTATCACAATCAACCATGAAACAAACATCATCTTTATAATCTTCCACTAACTTTACTGGAATCTGGAATCTGTTATTCATCTTCTCTTTAAAAGATTTGAAATAGTTATCCATTATGCTTGTAAAATTCTCTCCCATTTCTACAATATACTCATTTATCTGATAAAGAATAGGTACATCCTTTCTCCATTTTACTGTGCCTTTTGATGGGAAAAACTTTTGAGCATAGAAAAATAAACAAACCAATAGTGAGCCAAACTTACATGGATTGTTCTTTGAGGTTTGGATGCTCTCCATATTCTTGTTCAACTATTTCAACAAAAGATCTACTAGGTCAAATGACAAATTGTTCTTCACAATTTTATAGGCTAGGTCAATTGCTTGACACGGAACACTATTCTGCCGACTGGAACTGTATATCTTGTGAGCTATTACATATGTGCCAAATTTTAGTTCTACATCGGTAATGCTATTAATTCTCATACCTCTACCATCCCATTCGGCTAGGGTTTTCTTTTCCAGCTCTACCCGACCTAGGGTTTTTGTAGATTTAGCCTTGGCAAGCATGGGAAGACCAGTGATTTGGTTAATCATCTTCTTTGTTATTTCCACTAGTTGCTCAAGCCAAATTTTACCTTCATGCACTCGGCTTAGAATATATCTTATACATTTTATCTGGAAACCCCGAGGCAAGTGGGTGATATGTGTTAAACCTTTATCTTCCAAATGTTTATGTCTTGGTTTGAGAACACCATCAACACATAGTTCATCACAAACAACATCTATCTCTAAGGTTCCAAGTTCTTGAATTGTACCTTTAAAATGACTGCGAATGTCATTTACAAGAAGTACCTTTGGAGGAATTTGAGACTGAGCTCCACTCGGATCTAGGGTTTCTGCAACCATGGGCACGAGTTTGAAATCCGATGCTTTCCATTCTCCATGAACTAACATTTCTGAACCTTTCTTTCCTTTGGTGCTGGATGAAGCCATGGTAGCTCGGTAGAAAAATTTATGCTTCAAAATTTTGCTTCGAATCGCTTGATTGCACTAGAAATTTCTCTGCTCAATATGCTGATATTCATGGTGAAGAATGAACTTGATTTCATGCTTTTTGTTAAAAATTTGTCATTAATGCTCCATAGGAATTAGGGTATTGAATTCAGCAGACTGTCATTCACTATGCATTAAATGCTCGGTGAAGATTCTGCAACTCGGAGAACATACGAATTCATACTTCTCCGACCTTACTTGGTAACCAAATGAAGTTAGGTTACTCCTGACCTTGCTCGGTGGTAATTGATACCGACCTTCTTGTGATCCTATTGTATCTTGCATACTGATTTGGATCTTTCTTCCTTTCAGTTCAGGAACTATTTTGGAATATGTCTATGAAGATACAGTTCCAGTGCTTTCTTGGAGACTTAGTTAGAGTTCATAGAGCCACTCCCTTCATGAGTGACTTCATTACTTGGACTGGTTTTCTTGGTAGGTTTAGGAATCCACTGTTGTCTCATCTGCTTCCTAATGCTATTTGCTTTTGCTTTCTTTTCATCTTCAACTTTGCCTAAATTCATGTAGTTTTTAGCTATGTGACCAAGCTTAGTGCAATTATAACATCTTATGGTAGAATCTCTTTTTCTCAAGTGATGCCTTACACAATTCATGCCAATGTGTCCATATTCTCCACAGTAATGACATCTACACCAAGTGTTGTAATCCCAACCAAACATTGCTTTAATAATTTTTTCTACTGGATTGGGTGTTTTAGCTCTACATTCTGATGCCTTATGACCTTGTTTGCTACATTTGTGACATTTGCCTTTAAATCTTGGTTTCTCCTTGCATTCATTTTCTTTATGACCATGCTGATTGCAATTGTAGCATTTTCCATTGAATTTTTCTTTTCCATTGCTCCAACATTTGTTTGAAGTATGACCAATTTTGCCACAGTGATTACAAGTAGGTTTCTGATTCTTTTGAGTACCTTGTTTTGAGGATTCACCTTCCTCTTTGTATCCAAGTCCTGCTTTTCCTTTTTGCCTATTAAGGTTTCGTTCATACACCTAATTCATATCTTCTTGAGATTTCAACATTCTCTCATTGATTTGCCTTTCAGCATCTAGGTCACTCATCAATCTTAAATTGATTTGCTTTTCAGATCTCAGCTCCTCTCTTATATTTTCATTTTCTAATCTTAGAGTCAAGATTTCTTCATTTGCATTGGAGATTTGATCAATAAGGTTTTCTAGCTGAAGGGTTTGATTCTGGATTTCATTGTTCTTTCCATCTATTTCATCTTTCATCTTGTTTCTTTGTTCCAAGATTTCACAGAATCTTGTTGACTGAATTTCTTGTTCTCTTTTCAATTTTCTTACTTCTTCTTGCAGAGATCCACTCTTTTCTAAAAGTTCTTTGATTGCATTGTTTGCTTCATCTGAGTTGCTTGAAGGGAAAAAATCTTCAATCTTTTCTTCAACATACTGGTGGTCATTAATCTGATTTGCAAGTTCCTTCCTTCTTTTTAGGGAAAGGGAAAGATGCTCTCTTGCTTCTTTGAGTTGAGTTATGGCCATTTCCAGATCTAGCTTTTCATTCTCAATTACTTTGTTAAGTCTGAATATCTCCATTGTCCTGAATCTTTTCTCAAGTTGTCAAACTTTATTCTGAGAACCACGGAGCTCTGATACCAATTGTTGGAAATATTCAAGACTATCCAGGTTACTAAGAGGGGAGGGGTTAATCAGTAACTTCAAAACTTTTAACAAATTTAGATCTTAATAACATTAGATTGATAATCTGACTGCATGCATTTGTAACAAAAAGAATAAAACATTCATAACACTTTGAACATAGAGATTTGGTGACCCAAAAACCTTCCAAGTAGGAAGTAAAACTGGGGTGGGGATGATACCCACAAAACTTCAATACTGCAGTATAAAGTTTGTCGGTTAAGGCTTACAATGATCACTTCTGATGATCTACCCGGTTAGGAGCAATAAGGACTGCTAGGTCCACCTTGTTAGAGGATTTACAAACATACAATAAAGTATGCACTCGGTTAGGAGATTTTACAAAGACTGTTAAGTCTACCCAGTTAAAGGATTTTAAGCTGATTCACCTGTTAGGATGAAACAGTAGATCTCTTACTTACAACTGTACTTGCTGATTGAGATTCTCTGATGTACTGATCACCTTCTGTGATGGATAGATCTTTTCTACTTCTTATAAAATTGTAGCCCTTTGTAATTCACTTATCTCTGCCTTTCTCTCCTCTTCATACTTCGCTAATTCACACCTTGGATATGATATAAAACATTGTTTATATATCAATCCAAAACAATTACAAAATAATTACAAAATAATTACAAAGTCATCTCTTAAACAAGCTAACACAAATATTACTGAGTCGGCCCAAATATAGTGACCTGGTTACTGCAAACTAACTCGGTGACTTTTTGATACTCGGCATCCACTGCATTACTCAGCATCATCATGCACTTGGTAGAAGTGGAGGCATGATCCATACTAACCACTCAGTTGTAGTTTCAAACATAGTATATACTAGAGACTTAGTAGATATAGTGTCACTTGGTAGAGACTGAATTCCCTATTTACCGTGCTAGCACTCGGTAAATGCCACTCATCTCATCACTCGGTAAACACTGTTCTGCTTGATAAGCAGGCAGAGTCTGAATAAGTGTTGTCCCTAATGACAATCATACTTAATGCTAACAAACCTCAACCCTAACCTAGGTCAGGGTCAACCTCAACCCTGACCTAGGGTAGATTTGACCTTGTCCCTAACCCCCAATCTAGATTTCAAATTCCCATGATTTCTGGGTGTCAAGTTTCAGAGATATTTGTTTTCCCGCCTCCAAGTCAGCCATTTTCAATTTCAGAATGGTAAATCCTCAAATTTCATTTAATGTGGGTCCATTTCTAGGGGTTAAGGTTAATTGGGATTTAATTCTCCAATGTCAGCCTTCTCTAGAGGTTTGTGCCCTAGCTCACTATAAAAGGAGGCCTTCCTCTCTCATTTTATCCATCAAGTTTTGCATCTCATTCATTAATGCATCAAGCACTCTCAAGGAGACATTGGTGATCAAGTTTTGGAAATCAAGTTCTCTTTCAAGAAAGATCAAGCATTCCATTCAAGTCCTCTTTTACATCCAAGTTCTTCATTGAAGATCAAGGATTCAAGCATTTAAGCCATTGAAGGGATTTGGTTCAAGCATTCAAGATTCATCATTCAAACCCTAGAGCTAGCCATCATGGCGGTGTGATCTTCCTTCAAGATCCTTTGTTCATCTTCTAGATCCATTCATTCTTCTATCAAGGTGGATTCCAAGCATACAAGCTTGGAGGTTTTGTATTTACTTTCATGGTTTTGATTTACGTTTACCATTATTGTGTTCAAGCTTTCATATCAATATACTTGTTTACATTCAAAATACAATTGCATATCTATCGAATTGTATAGCTTCATTGTTAGATCTATTTCTACTAATTGCTAGCATTCTCATTTAAATTTTAATATTAAGGTTGATTCCAAACCAGGGTTTGACCAAGACAAACCCCTCAAACAAACAACAAAAACCCTCTTTTTCTAGCAGGTACAGGTGTGAAATTTTGGATTTGAGAGTAGATTTGGATACCCTTTTCGGTGAACTTCTGAGATTTGCGAACAAAGTCAGAATCGACCTTCAAATAAAGAATGTAGCCTTTGACCTTTTATGAGGGTCAAAGACTACCTACCATCGGAAAGAGAAAAGATTTTTGGGTTTTCTTCATCTCGGCATTTCCAGTCCGAAATAGGTTGCAGAATTGCCCAAAAGTACACATAGACATCAGAAATTAGCATTTTCCATATTTGCCCTATTTTGAGGTTAGTATTTGTATTTGAGATTTCAAGTACAACTCCATCATAGGGAAATATATGATTTTTCTCTCTCTTTCATATTCTCCATAGATTGATTCGATTGTGCATTAACCTTTTGGTTGATCAAATCAGATCTCTCCTTTGGGAATTTTGATTTAGGAGTGCATCTTATATTTCCCCCATACATTACATTGAATAGAGGTGATTCCATTTTACCCCTATTCTATAGGTATGTCCCTTTATATCTTCTTATGTATCAGTGATATTTTAGGACCTTGATGTGAAGGGATCACCTCATAGATCTATATGTTTCTTTGTGAGATGCTCATTATCAATGTTTACAATTATCTTAGGTTAATTGTTTATAATCACTTAAGGGTTAATTGTGCTACCCACTTTGATGATTCTACTTGTTATACTTGAGACTAGACATGATTTGTTATTTTAGCATTTTGGACTATATCTTTCCTCCATACTAGACTTAGGTGATGATACCTCAACTACATAAGAGGATAGTGATAGACTTAGAAATGCATATCCATATTTATTTGGAGGCTCATAGGTTCAAGCCTTATTCTAGGGGGAAATGATGCAATACTCATCCTAGAACCCTGACAAGATTATTACATTTAGTATGATAGAATCTATGTTTGGTTATTCATATTTGATGATGAGACCTTTTGAGCATATGTTTGATTAATAAAATTGGTTTATGAAAGTTGGTAATTGATTTGTACATTATCAGTAGGACATTTTTCTTATATATATATTTACATGATTATATTATGAATATGATTCATTTTTGTTTTACAATATAGAGTAATGATTATTCTAGAGCTAACCTTACTAATCCATTTATGATTTTGTATTGCAACTATCTGATGTGCTTGTGGGATGAGGAGAGGCATTCGTAGTCACTCCTATGGAAGATCCATACAATGTCGCACTCTCCCTCCTTGTCTACCACTATGTTGTATATATGTTAGTATATATGTTATCTCAGCTTGATGATACAAGATGAAGGTACCAAGCATCGACTTCACCTAGCTACATAGGTCTGAGCATGCCTTCAAATCCTCAAACATTGTTGTGTGGAGATATTTCCAAGATACTCTCAAGGATTCCTTGTTGGCTTAGGTTCCAGTTTAGGAAGTCACCTTAGCTTGGGGGGGTTTGATCAGTATTATGAATCTCTTGATTTTGGAGATATATGTTTTAGAGTGTGTTTTCTTTATTCTTTATGTATGTTAAATTATCATGATTTTCTATCTTTTAAATATATATTTGGATGTATGTGGTTTAATTTATTATATACGTGTATGTATATATGGGTGTACACATATATACTTATGTGTATATAAATATATTTATAATATAGTTATGTATTTGTTTTATATGTGTGAATATATTTTATAATAATAAAATAAATAATATATTATAAAATAATAATAAAATTATTATAAGTAATTATCTCTTTCTAGAGTAAAACTAGCTTGCCTAGGGGTTTTAAACTCGAGACCTCCTAGGAGTTAGGCTAGTTAGTTTCCATTTGGGCTATTTGAGTTATTTGGTAATCTTATTTATCTTTATTATATTAATGTTTTTTGTGAAGTAAAATAAGTAATAAAAATAATGAAACATTTATTTAAGGCTTACTGAGTTGTTTAATATTTGTAACCAACTATAGTAGTTGGAGAGGTTGCTTCCCGTAAAGCAACTCCTCCAACCACAAGGTTGGATATGGATATTTGGATGAATGGAGAGATTTGGGGGAGAAAAAAAAAAGGAAAATAATATGAGGGAGATCTAGTTATGGAGATTCTATAATAGTGTTTAATTTTTCTGAAGAAAAAATGGAGAAATAATTGTTAAAAAGAAAAATACAGTCCTGATGCAGAAGCCATATCTCTCTAACCAACTATTGGATTTTGCTAATTTTTCAATATGTTGGTAAGAAGCCAATTGCACCACTTCTCACTAGAGAGATTGAAGAAATATGATGTGGTTCAAGATTTATAGATATATGTGCGTGGGTCTATCAAGAGGACAGGAAAGAGGAAGTTGGAAAAGATTTGGGTTTTCCAAAAGAAAGTTGGTCTTAGAGAAGAGATGATGGATTTAAAAGATTTAATTAAAATTGGAGACTATGAGAGAGGAAGAAGGTGTTAAGTTTCATAAGAATTTAGAAATTTTTCCTAGAAGGACAACAATTAATCCTGAAGCTTGGAAGAAGATGTTGGTTGTTACAGGAGCTGTGATTACTCAACTTTGGAAGGGATTCTTCATAGGACTCCAGGTAGGATCTGGAACCAGGAAGAATCACCCTCTTTCCTATATTCTTGTTATGTGTATGTGTATATGATATATGTAATATGGTTTTTTTTAAACTTTGTGGTTGTATGAATTATTAAATTTCTTTAATTAGTTATAAAAGTATATTATTCACAGGAAGTTGTAATACATGTGTTTGCAAGATTTCTTGGTCAAATCTCTTCCTTGAGAGTTTATTATTATTTATATGATTGTATTTAATGTGCTTATGGTGTGCAAAATTTCTATTTCTATTTATGTATTTATTTGGTTTTGAAGTTGGAGATGTGTAGGGATTTTTTTTGGGGAAGAATGTTATATTTAATGATAATTTATCTCTTACAAATTTCTTCCTATGAGGGTTATGGTTATATATATTCAGCCAGTTTTTGGCCTTGGAATTTGGCCTGTGACACCTTTATTTTTTCTCATGAGTTTGGTCTACATCATTTCACCCTTGAGAATGTTAAATTAATGCATGAGGTGAGTTACAATGTTGTATTTAAGGTGTCTTGTATTGACAACCATTCTATGATTCTTATTATGCTTATGGATAAGGTTAAGACTCATCCTGGGGGCTTGAGTGCACAGGAAAGTTTCTTAGACCTATGAATCAGATAATTTAAAGTGTATTATTGACCTTTGGCTTGTGATGGGGTAAGGGACTAGGAACCCTAAGTAAGTGGCTCATCATAGGTGTTGGAACCCTAAAGTGGTTGCTAGATGATCCTATGGGTGGGTTTGTAGAAAGTGATAACCTTAAAAAAAATTAACCAGGGAAGGGAGTGATTCAAAAGATAATGAAAGAAAATATAATAATGGCCACACAGACCTGATTGGAGTACCAGGACCAGGGATAACTACCAGGGAGGATCCCTACTTAGAAAGGGGGTACCTGGGTTACATGGTTTCCAGGGAGGATCCCAATATACAGATGATGTGACGACACTCACTTAGGTGGTATCCTAGAACCTTGACCTTGGTGTTATAGTATGGTGATGTTTTATATGCTTCACTCTTTCTCTTTTGAGTTTTTTTTTCTTGATGTATTTGGGCCTTAGATTGCCTTAGAGTCTTGAGAGTACATTGGTTCTATCTCCTAGCACGGGGGGTAGAACTTCACAAGTTTCACATGGTTGGGTGGAAAATCTCTTTCGAGGTATTGTTCATGGTTCATGTCTTGGATTGGATTCAGATTTATTCCTTGGTGAAGATATCCTTTATTGTGTCATGTATCTCTATCTTTTGTATTCATGATGTAAAGATGTATTGTAAGCCCTAGGGAAACTTGATGTAATTATCTCTCTGTATTTGGGCCATGTGAAGTAATTGTAATTGTAATTGAAATTGTAAGAAGGAAGCAATGTAATATGGGAGGGGTAGTCTTATGAGTTTCAAGAGGGAATGATTATTTGAAATCAAAAAATTGTAATGTATGTATGTAGTTCTTACCTTCTACCCTATCTCTCTTTGAATCATTGAAATGGGAAAAAGGAAAGTAAGGGTTTTAAATGGAAAGATTATTTATGTTTTGGAAGTACAAATGAATAATTTATAGATAAGGTTAATGGAAAAATAAATGAAAGAGGAAAGGATAAATGTATTTAGTTTATGAGATAAGTGATGTGTTTTTTGTTTCTATTTCATTTCTAAAGGTTGAATATTATGTAAATTAGGTAAGAAAATAAATTCATAATGATAGTTAATTGTATTGATGATTTTAATATTGGTAACAATCTTTAAGGGAAACTTTAACGACACATTCATATGTAGGAACATCAAATAATTTCTTAGTATTGTTTTTAAAAAAAATTATTAGTTTCTTTTATTGTACTTTAGACTTGTTCCTTATGGCTTCCTTGGTGGGGACATTATATATAGGAATATGTAGATGGATGACTATCTGTCTGATGGCATATATTTATTTAAGATATTTTATATCATTTTGACCTTAAGGCTATGTATTTATATGTAATTTTATTTATGTAATTTGATGAATTGATGTGTGACAGAATGGTCAACATCCCACATGTATTTTTCACTAATGTTGTAGTAATCGATAGTATGGTTGACCTAGCTTTTCATTGAGAGTATTCAACATTATCTCATATTATTGTATTTCCTTTAAATTTGAATGGAATTTTATATTGTGGAGAACTCTTATTGTCTTTTAGACTTGTATGTTTTTTACTTTCTGAGTTTTCCTAATGTAGATCTTAGGTGTCTCTTAAGTGTAAGTTTAAGTCTTTGCACTATCCTATGGTGGGATCATCTTGGTCTTTCCCCATTGTTTGGTTGGCTAGATAGTTTGGCAAGGACTAAACTGAGCAAGATATTACTATCTAGTTATCTACTGTGCCTACATTAAAAGGTAGAAGATTGACCACATCATAAAGGGGACCACAAATGATTTCAAGGATATGGGGAATCTTGTAAACTATGATGGTTTTGTTTAGAACTACGGTTATGAGTATATTGATGTTCACATGGTAGATAAATATGTCCTTATGATGAAGAAATATTCTTACTAAAGTTTAGATTTAGATTTGGATATAACCTAGAATTGGGATATGGTTGATTCATTTTTAAACCAATTAAAGTTATGGCTATTTAATGTTTGATGGTTGGATTGATTGATAGGTACAAATGAAGGTCAAATATTCATAGTAATTGATAGATATATTAGTTAAACCTTATTTTTTATTGTTAAGGAAATCCTTTCTAAAGAAATATTACAAAAATATGGATATACGCTAAAGTAGGTTTGTATACAATAAATGTACTAAAAGGTATAGGGGTTGAAAAGTAGATCTACTAAAGTACATGAAAAATGTGTTGAATTGAGGTGTAGACACACTATAATATGTATGGATTTGTTCTAGATATGCTATAGGATTATAGGGACATTAGCAGGGTCTAGAATTGTTGGCTTAATATTTCCTTTCCAAGTTGTGTATGCTACATCTTTAAGTTGAGGTGTATATATAGCCAGAAGTAGCTTTGGTTTTTTATGCAGTGTTGATTGTAAAATACTATAGAAACATTAATAGGTTACAAAAATATTCTAAAATATTAAATTATCAATAGTCAAATGAATTAAGAAATAATATATTCATTTAAATAGGTCATATAGTAGAAATGCTAAAGGAATGAATGGTTAATGTGTAGATATGTTGAAATTGGTTGTAAAGGTGCAAATATGTGAACCTAGGAAAAATATGATAATTTCACATGGAAAATATTTGTATTTGAAGGTCCTATGTCTAAGGCCTTAGCATGTGATATAATGCAAAGGATGGAATAATAAAAAGGAAGAAATGATGAAATATTTGGATACAAAATTAGATTAATGAGGTGGGTCAAGAATGAGGATCCTAGATGATGGTTTGATTTTCTTTAAATATTATATGCGATGAAAACTATACTTGTGTGAAAAAATCTTAAACATGCAAAATTAGGAAAACACAAGAATTTAATCCACACTAAACATGTTCAAACAAAACTTGTTCCTACACAAAAAATTTCAACACAACCTCTGATGAGATGAAATGAGGGTGCCCAAGAACCTTGTTAGATTTTCTCTTAGAGAAATTCTGGGTGTTCTCTCCCAACACAATAAAAAAATCCCACTAAAGAGATTGCATGCAAATGCAAATGAACCCTACAATGCAAGATGATAAAAGAGTGAATAAATTGAGAACAACTATAAGGAACTTTCCCCAAGCTTCACCAAATGATAATGCAAAATGCAATGATTAATCTAAAAATGAAGAATACAAGATCAAACTATGTTCTAAATTGCAATGCAAGATCCACACAATACTATAATGAATCTGTTAGTGTAATTAATTATTCCTAATTACACTTTACTTAATCTTACTTAGGTTAATGCATTGCATAGTAATTTTTGATTGCACATCTATTAAGCACATGGTGTAGTAGAAATTCCACTTTTGGTGTGATAGTTATCTTCACATACCTCGTTGTGTGTGAGATCCACCTTTCATGCTCTTATCACATTATCATCCTAATCTAATGCACATACTTTATTGCATATTGGAGGATGATCCACATTTGGTGGACATGTGATTACACCTAGCATAGGTGATAGCTTATCAGGTCCTTATCATTCTCTCATATCACCTATCCTATATAAGGAGGCCTATTATGTAATCATTTCATGAGCATTGAGCATTGAGAAATTCATTGGATCTATTCAATCCATCCTTGCATTCATATTTTCTCTCTTGTGCTTTTCTTCAACCTCTAGATCCTTGGTTCAATATTTGCTATTTGCAAATTCTTACAGAATCCATTACCTAACAAGTAACATCTATATTCAATAATACAAAATTCTCAAAGAAATCTAAACTAACATGAAAGATATGAAGTGCTCAAGTACTCAAATTCTCTAAGTATGCAAAATGCTCAAAAAAATGACCAAGGTTATGAATGAGGAGTGATGCCTCCTTTTTACATATTTTTGAAGAGTCAAAAAAAAGGTTAGGTAAGGTTTAAACTGGATGAGGTGGCATCCATGTAAGTGCCACATAGGAGCCACAAAGGCCAAAAGGAAAAACCATGCTAAAAGTCAACTACCTCTTGAGAGGACCAATGAAATCAACATTGGAGGGAGAAAATAATTTCAAATGATTGGAGGAGGAAAAAGATGGCTCGAGCTAGGTTTCTTGAGAAAACAAAGTCACATGTGTCTGCATCTGATTAAGGATAAAAGGATGTAAAACATGATTAGAGGAAAATTAGGTAGAAGAGAAATATTAGCAAAAAAAGGTGGGATTAAATTAAATTTAATCAAGTTTAGAGGAATTTTAGCAAATGGAGAGATTTCAATAAATTAAATTTATTTAAAAAGAAAATATGGAGGAAGCATGTATTAAAATAATTTTAACGCATTAGGGATACCATTTAAATTCAATTTAAATATCAAGGTGATGAATTGATTTAATAAAATAAATAGTCAAATTTAACAAATATAGTCGATTTATCAAAATGAACTATAGTGTTATAGGAAATATTAATTAAATTAATATAAGAGGGGAAAAAGGATAATTTTGGGTGTCTACATTTTTCCCCTCTCTGATGTGTTTTCAAAATCAACATTGTGCCAAAGAAGAGAAAAGAAAGATACCCCAAGAGTCATACCAAAGTGACGACGAGAGGACAGAGTGTGCCCCCTCAAGAAAATAACACAAAAAACAAATTTTGGGAATTTTTCTTGGAAGAAAGGGCTCACGAGGAGAAAAAGAGGGAAAATGACATTTCACAAGGTTTTGTGGGTGATGAGGAAAACATGATGAAAAAGGGGATCTAGGATGAAAAATGGGCCCAAGGGAGCCTACAAATAGCGCCCAAGGGGCCTAAATGGGTCATTTTCCATCATGATCGTAGGAGAACCCAAAGCAAAAGGAGAGAAAAATGGCTAGTGAGAGAGAGATAATACAACTGTGGGAGTGAGTATGAGTGTACTAGTAGCCTACGAACATGGGAGCTATGGTGAGTACAAAAACCTTACCTTGTACTTCCATTCCACACTTTAAAGTTTTTCATTTATTACATTTTTAGGGTAATAAATAGTAGAAAATTCATCAAGGTGGAGACACCGATCGATGTCTCCATAGGTGTCAATCAGTTGATTGTCATCTATGCAGACATTGATCTACTAATGGATGTCTCTGAAGACACACAAATCAGTGCAAAGACATCGATCAGGGGGGTAAGGTCAACAAGGAGTTGACTTGGTCAACCTACTAACTAGGGTTGGTCTAGATGGACCAGTGTCTCTATTTCAATTGATGGCTAAACCATTCAACATCTACGTAGGTATAAGTTCATCTATGCAGTTTGGCTGGACAAGAATGGGAGAGATCTAGAAAAGCACCTCCCATTGGGGATGGGGATAAAGTAAAGGATGATAGGGGTATCATGGCCCAAAATTTGTACTTCGTTAAGAAGGGAAATAACTAAACAACTAGACTAACACTAATGAAGTTGGATGCAGGCATAGGTCACACCCTTCAGATTGAAGGAGTGTTGGCCAGACACAATGGAGCTGAGGGAGAAACTCATAGGGAAAGAGTGTTGGAAGGTGACTCTATATGGACTACATTATGTCCATGAGTGGCTGAGAATCAAAGCACATAGTGCACTCATGACCACACTAATTGAGAGGGGGCACTCAGACACTTCTTGTTTTCATCTTCCTACTAGCAAGACCACGATCACCCTGTTGGACATGTGGAGGATTCTACAAGTTCCTGTTAGGCAGATGGAAGAAAAGTACCAAATAGATATTGTTGATCTCTATATGGAGGCTTGTTTCAGACAGTCTATTGGGGACATGATAGTGGCTACTCTAGTGTGAAATGATGGAGGCATATCTACCTAGATTGGCCCTATACCTAGTAGGACTCTTTGGAGGGAAGATGATGCCTGACCACACAAGCAATAGTTTCCCTCCTGGATGAGTGAGAGCTATTGGTAGGATGCTAGAGGAGGAAGAGAGTACAGTACACTACTAGGGGTACACTATCCTAGGTTATCTCTATTATAACCTACATATGTGAGCATACATGATAGAGAGGAAAATCAACCTTGGGATTGTACTTATACTTATTTGGGCTTGGGAGTATATCTCCGTGGTTAGACTAGTGCGAAAGTAGTAGATACAATAGATCTATGAGCCCTATGAATGTAGATATCTACCACCGATCATCTATGGTAGCACAACATCTATAGGGTATTGGCAGAGAATGCTAGATGAGATGTTGATTTTTGAGTGGACATCCTTTAGAGGATATGAGGCATGGGGTCTCTGGAGTGAGTAGCTCATGAGAGAGGATGGTAGACTTGATGAATATTACTTATATTTTGTTTAAACAAAACTATTGGTTAATAGGCATCCTATCAGATTTCACTGTACATGCCTTCACAAATCCGAAGGTAGTTTAGTATCATACAAGATGCAGTGCCAAATAGTGTTCCTCATCCTCTCCTCTCTATGCAGATGGGTTCTCTATGGGAAGTATGGGTAGATCTAAAAATGGCAGAAATAAACTAGAGGTCAATGATGAGGGTTATTTAGAGACATGGAAATGATTCAATGATTGATGCAAGGATGAACCTAATGTAGGGATGAACCTAACCTATGCACTATGGTGGGTTGTTCACAAGCCCATTAGACTTATAGACCCAGCATAGGTATAATCAAATAAGCAATAAGGGTTGTACCATGACAAGGAGGGATATGGAGATGAGGGAGGAGGATATGGAGGGAATTATGGGGATGGTGGGGATGATGGAGTAGGAGGGTTAGGACCATTATGAGGCTGCATAGTGAGGCTAAGAATTCCCTCAGAGAAGAGGAGGGGAGTAGTATATAGCTCAACCAACTACCAATGGCCCTCTTTAGGTACCAAAAATAGTAGCACCACATCCATTACAACCATAGGTATAAGTAAAGGAACCATTGGAACTAGCTACATGATACATGACATAGGTATCCCATGATACTAAATAGATAATAGTTTTTAGGGTTTGACAAGAGCTAGACATAAAGAGATAGGAACATGTTAAGTATACTAGGGGAGAGAGGGATAGCGCATGAACAACACTGGAGGAACTATAGAGGAAAGTGGACTCAGGTGATTTTACCATGGTGGTCACACATGAGGGAGACATACAATCTTAGGAAGAGATGGACAATCTTTAGGCAGAGGTAACTACACTCACTTAGCAACTACAAAATATGATGAGGAATAGGGAAATGTGGTAGAGGAGAGAGGATATCTATAGAGCCAAGTGTGAGCTCATGATATAGGGTCCCACTATCCTAGAGTTAGTGCAACTATTGATAGTTTTGATGGACTCATAGACAAACACAATGAGGACATGATAGAAGGCTGCCTACTACATGGGTCTCTATCTAATGTAGGGGCATTATATGGTACTCAATGAATCTTCATGGTGGCATTTTATTTTGGTTCTATGTTACTCGGTTGCAGCTTTAACTGACGGTCTTAGTTATTGAAGGAAGCTCGGTCGCTAAAGGAACTCGATGAAACTTCTTGTGCTCAGTGAAACTAGTACTTAGTGATGCCTATGGTGCTCAGTTGATGTGCTTGCTCATTGATGCCTGTGTTGCTTGGTGTTTCTTGGCATGGTTGGTTGTTTCATTGATGCTCAATTGTTTCTCTAGCACTCGGTTGTTCTGGTTTACCGACTAAAGTTCTTGGAGATTTGGTTGGCCAACTTGGTGCATCTATTTGTGGTAGCTTTTGTTGTATTCTCCTATGTAGATCTTGAGGCCGACATGGAGAATTAAATGTTTGTAAGGCTATTTGTGAGCCTACTATTGTTGCATTTAATATTTGTTTGTAATAGGAGCCAACTTGGCTTAGGAATTAATTGTTTCCTCCATCCAACTTGTGGCTGAAGATTAGTATTTAAGGAGTGTTTGGGTAGTTGTTTAGGGGTAAGTCAATGGGTAGATAAGAAGATTAGATCTAGATCCTGAGAGATATTGAAGATCAGATTGTTATCTACTGTTTGTAATAGAAGAGCTAGTGGTTTGCATTCTTGGAGACAAGGAGATTTCTTGGAGGCTTGCGAGCTCAAGTTTAGATCTACCTTAGGGTTTCCATCAGTTGCTGATTTGTTTCAAAGTTGGACTAGCTGAAAGATTGCCAAAATACTTTTTATTGTATTTATTCATAACCTGAAAGGCCTTATAGTTGGGCATGTTAATGAAAATTTAGTTGAAAACATTATCATGTTGTGTTATTCCGCATTATGGTATTTGGCTGCCTGTTTGGACTATCCTTAATTGGATCCTTTGTACTTGTCCTATGTCACTATCACCACACATTCCCTTTTGATCAGAGAGAGCTACCCTTTTTAGGGAAAGGTATATCAGAGAGGGGTATCATCAGGATCAATGGGCATGAGACCTTTGAGAGACAAGGATACAAGAGGAGGTGCAAGAGGAGACATAAGAGGCCCATCCTAGCTAGCTACATGAGGGTCATCCACTAGATATTTTGATACATTTTTGTAGATTTGTATATGAGATGAGGTGTACAAAAAGATCTAGGTGCATGTGTAAATGCATTATAAATGTATATTTTTTGATGTACCATTCGAGAGACTCAATGTAATTTTATTCTTTTATGATGATATGACGATGGACACTATATGGACTATGGGCATTGCATTCTTATTCTTACAATATTGATCTATATGATGATGTAACTACTTTGATGTTCATATATGGTTACTATGTGATGTGCGTGCTTTGATTTCTGCATGTATGGATGCTTCTATATGTAGGTTTACGATGTGACTAACTTTTATGAGACATGATGCATATGACATGGGACATATTATATATGTGATGATTATTATGATCCTAATGAGTTTTTGATGCAGGACATATATGGGTATATGTCTATACAAGTTGAAATATTATATGATGTATGATGATCTATGATTATGTTATATGATGCATTTATATTGACATATTGATATAGGGTAATTATATAATTATGTAATGATTATGAATAAGAAAATATAATGTGTAGTATATGTTATTTAAATGATTAATGATAATGAATTCTATGTATGTGATTTAATGATTAATGATTAATGTCATGGATGTATTATGCTTTATAGATGTATTGTGAGTATATGGGTAGATGATTAAGTATGATTTATGTAAACTAAATGCAATGAATATGATAATGCAAAGTGATATATAATGATATTAATGCAAGTATATGGATAACTAATGCAAAATGTAACAACACTAGACTAAATGCAAAATGATCACTAACAAATGTAAAGAACACTAGACGATAATGAAACCAAACAATACAAGATAAAATACAAACTAAAATGTAATGCACTTAAAAGAAACCAAGACCACTAGATGAATGAAATAATGCAAAATATGAAACTAAATGTAACAATGAAATTAAAATGTATATGAAAGATGACATTCTTTTGTGTATCAAAATAACCAAGATAGCTATCTTAGGATGGGGGGAAGATGATGAATAAAATAAAGGCATCACTATGCAAAATGCAAAATGACCCTAACAAATATGAAAACTAACTAAATTCCAAAGAGATTTTATGGGATTTGTATTATATTAATATCAGAGAGCACACCCTAGTTTGATTTTGAAATAGGAGGTATGCATCACATGCTAGAAAGTGTGGATGACATAATTCCTTTATGTGGACTGGACTTTGACAAAAATAATGATAGATTTAAGCACATAATGATAGATCAACATCATGGTGGAACCAATGTAATACATTCATAAAGGGGCCTAGTGCACACAAGTCTTTTAAGCTATGTGGTGGAAGTGTAAATAACCTACCCCTAGTGAGGCATGCATAACCATGAGTGCCTAATCAATGCAAATGTACTGAATATACCAAAAAATAGATCATACTCTAAAGACATGTATTGAAATAATCACCAGTCAAAACATACCAAGATATGGAAGATTGAGGCAATCATGAGTAGGTTTCACTAAAAGACAAAAAGATATAATCAACAAAAAAGTTCTCATGAATGAATAGTCATTGAGTCCACAATTCTTCCCATGAACAACATTGTGTGATGTAGGATTTGATGGGCCGATGTGGGAAGGATGCATCCTAATGGGCCAAGATTTATTATTTGTGAAAGTGGGTATTTGTTGGAATTAACATCAATTAATTGATAGAACAATAACTCGGTATTGATGTTGATTTTGATAAGAATGTACGCAGTCACTATGTGTGAAAAAGTCTCAATTGGATGGGATTCCTTTATTATGACCATGACCAACACCTCACCAGAGAGGGGAGAAGAAAAGTATGAGATGTGTGGAATAACAAGAAGTGATTACAAAATTGAAGAGGATCCCACACAAATATGGGAGCAGGTGGAGGGAATTGTATAGATGGTAAGGACCCTAGATTGACAAAGGAACGAATTTGATTACAATGGTGCCTGAAATAGGTTTTCACCATGGTACTTGCCTAGAGTGCTTGTTGCCAAGTTTTCACTACTATAAGATTTATAGCTTTGATATTTTTCCAAAAAAAAAAAACAAGATCATTTTCTATTTTTTAGGACTTTTTCCAAGATCATTTTATAGTCTTTTTATGTGTTTGTTGATTTTTATTTTTATTTTTGTATTTTTTCAAGAACTTTTTTCTATACAATGACTCTTCTTGGAAGATCTAGTATAGAACTTCTTCAAATGCTAAATATTGACAAGATTAGAGAGCATCTCCCCCTCTGGTGTTTCTATCTAATATTCTCTAGACCCAAATTCTCTTGTGACCATGAAGGGTCCCAACTAGTTAGGCTCAAATTTTCCTTCCTTTTCACGACTTTGGAGGTTCTTAATGTTGTGTTGCAAGACCAGATCACCAGCTAAAAACTCATGAGGTTTGATCTTTTTCTTGAGCTTCAAGCGTAGGCAATTTCGATACACATGCAGGTGGTTCAAGGCATTGAGGCATCTTTCATCAAGGAGTTTTTGTTCTTGTAAGTGGATAACTCGATATTATTCTTTAGACATCAAATTCTTCAAAGAGATTTTGAGGGAAGGGATCTCAATTTTGATAGGAAGAACAACCTTGGTACCATAAACAGGCATAAATGGGGTGGATCTAGTGCAATTTAACTAAAGGTATCAATCACGACCGACGTCGTCAACTATCTTTTTGAGTATTTTGAGGATAGTTTTATTGGTAGCCTCTACTTGACTATTACCTTATGGGAAATACTTGTTGGAACAATGCTATGTGATGTTGAATTTCTTGCAAAGCTTAGTGACATCCTTATTTTTAAAATTGGTTCCATTATCATGTATATCTTGTGGGATGTCATAGTGACAAATGATTTAGTTAAAGATAAAGTTTAAGAATTATTTTTCTCTACTATAAGTGGGAGGGATGGCTTCAACACATTTACTAAAATATTCAGTAGTAGCAAGGATATACTTGTGGACATTGGAGGAATTGGGAAATATTTGGCCTACAAGGTTAGAGCTCCATTGTGAGAAGAGGAAAGGGGTGATTTTGTGATGCAGGGGCACAGTAGATACAAGCGGAATCAAGCAGAATTGACTCGCCTTGAATCAACAACAAGCCTTGTTCAAAGTAACACATAGAAGCAATATTAAAACCACATGAAATCAATGAAAAAATAATGGATATGAGACAAGAAACTAGTAGCAACAATAGAGTAATTATATTAGATTTTCCAACATACCTGGCTGTGAGGCCTTTCGGGTTTCAACCTTCTACAATGAATTATGAAATTAGAATCATAGCTTGCATCCTATCTTTGTATCAAAGGATTTATCTTGACAATAATCCTTCCTTGATCTACTTCTTTATACCTTACTATATCAACCTAGAATCCTTATATAGCCAACAAAGTCACAAGTCAGCCAGTTAGGCATTTAATTACATTATAGGTCCAGCCTGGAAGAGTAAACCAAAACCAAATAAATAATGAAAAAAACTTAATGGGAGGTTAAATTTATGTCCAAAGATGACCCAATAACATGTCCCTAATTTCACAAGGCCCCATTTCATCACACGAAACTGCACAAGATGAAATACTCCATGTTTCACGTGAAATAGGCTGAAAATAGGTACCCAATAAAAATGATCATAACTTTTAACTCATAATGAATTAGGACTTGTGGTCTTAGGTGAAGATATTAATTTATGTCCTCTTGAATTCCATAAGATAAAAAAGGCTGATTAATTAAGGATCAATGGCTACAGGATGTGCAATCAGCTCATGGAAAATAGGAAAATACGGCTCTGACGGCAAGGAAAATAGCTATAACTTTGAAATGGTACATCCAATCCTTATGTGCTCATAGGAGAAGGTTCCAAAATAGGTCCTCAACATCATGTAATATTCTCACAACATGAAACCAATAAATGCAATGATTATAATGTAAACAACAAAAAATAATAAATATTTTTGGTTGATGCAAGATTGCTCAAAGACCCAAGATGCTCCTGCATTAGACACCTGGTGTAAATAAATAATTGATGTCCACATAAGGAATTTCTCATATTCTAACTTGAATCATAAAGATCCAACTCAGCTTATGTAATCCATGAACTGTCTTCAACTAGCTTATCTTTCCACTGAACTAGGTATTCCATGTAGTCTTTTCCTCTTGTACTCTTGCTCACTATGCTATTCAAGATCTTCTCAATATTGTCCTTATTCTTCTTAGGATAATATAGATCATCTTCTATCTCATCATTGGATTCAAAGTACTCAAAGATATCAGCAATGTTGAATATAGGTGATATATCCATGTCCTCTAGTAATTCCACTTCATAAGCCTTTCCACTATCAAACTTCTTCAGAATCTTACAAGGTCCAAACTTCTTCATTTTCATCTTGTTGTAGGCACCAACTTGAAATCTATTCTTTTTCAAATGAATCATAACCACATCTCCAACTTCAAAATAATTATTTCTCCTTCTCTTATCTGCTTCTTGTTTATATTTCAGATTACTCTCCTCCAGATTCCTTTTGACTTCATCATGTAAAGTTCTCGTGAATACTGCAAAATCCTCAGCTTTAGCACATCTTCTTGTCTTAGTAGGTAAATCTCTCAACTCTATGGTTCCCTTAGGATGAAATCTAGTAACAATCTCAAATGGTGTCCTCTTAATACTTCTACTCATAGAATTATTGTATGCAAACTCTTCTTGTGCCAAAACTAAATCCTAATTAGCAGGCTTATCTCCAACTAAACATCTGAACAAGTTTCCAAAACTTATGTTCACAACTTCAGTCTATCCATCTATCTGAGGGTGAAATGTAGGACTAAACTTCAATTCAATATTCATCTTTTTCCAAAGTGTTCTCCAAAAGTAACCAGTAAACTTAGTATCTTTGTCTGAAATAATAGACTTAGGCAAACCATGCACTCTTATGACTTCCTTGAAGAATAACTTAGCTACATGCATTGCATCAGATGTCTTCTTACAAGGTATGAAATGAGCCATCTTTGAAAATCTGTCAAACACTACCATAATAGAATCATTACCTCTCTGAGCTCTAGGCAATCCAAGAACAAAGTCCATACTCACATCTTCCCAAGGTCTATCAAGTACATGAAAAGGTGTATACAATCCCAAATTATGACTAGTTCCTTTTGCTACTTGACAAACTCTGCAACCTCTAACCATTCTTTGTACATACCTATAAATCTATGTCCAAAAGTATCTTTATGAAATCAAATTCATAGTCTTATCAATCCCAAAATGTCCAGCGAGTCCACCACTATGTTTCTCTTTT
This sequence comes from Chamaecyparis obtusa, assembly GCA_027943335.1. Lineage (NCBI taxonomy): Eukaryota > Viridiplantae > Streptophyta > Pinopsida > Cupressales > Cupressaceae > Chamaecyparis > Chamaecyparis obtusa. Next base: position 331,329 of record BSBK01001370.1, read on the forward strand.
ATTACGTTTTCTCTCATAGACCCTCTAGGTATGCACAATTGAACTCCTTTAAACAACATGTCTTCTTGAATGAAATAATCAGTCCACTTATCACTCACTATGTGCTCCTTACAAGCTTTCCAAGGCTCTGCAAAATCAATGTCAGTCTCATACAAACTCTTCAAATCATCAAAACCAAGTACCTCAACTCTCATCTCTGTCAGCAAACTTCTTCTTCTGCTCAAGGCATCAACAACTTTATTTGACTGCCCACTCTTATGCTTCAATAAAAAGGAAAAATTCTACAAGAACTCAACCCACTTCATATGTCTATGATTCAATTTATTTTGACTTCCCAAATAATGTAAAGCTTTATGGTCAGTATACAACACAAAATCTTTAGGCATCAAATAATGTCTCCATTTCTTCAAATCTTGAACAATAGCATAGAATTCCTAGTCATAAACTGAATATTTTCTTTTAGAATCATTCAAATTTTCACTAAAGAAAGCTACAGGTCTTCCTTCTTGACTCAAAATAGCTCCAACACTACTTCCACTAGCATCACGTTCAACTTGAAAAACTTTACTAAAATTAGGCAAAGAAAGTGTAGGCAACTCTGCAATTCTTTGTTTCAATGTTTCAAAACTCTTTTGTGCTCCATGTGTCCATTTGAAATCCATTTTATCTCCTCTCATAGTTCTAGTCATAGCATTACAAATAGAACTGAAATTTATGATAAACTTCCTATAAAAACTTGCCAATCCATGAAATGATCTTACCTCTCCAACATTCTCTAGTGTAGGCCAATCAAGTATAGCTCTCACTTTTTCAAGATACATCTTCAATCCATCAGTTGAAATTACAAAACCAAGGTATACAATCTCCTCTTTCATAAATAAACATTTCTTCAAATTAATCAACAACTTTTCTTCTTTCAATCTTTGTAATACTTGTCTAATATGCTCAAGATATTCTTCCTTAGTCTTACTGAATATAAAAATGTCATTAAGATATACATTTACAAACTTACCCAAGAGTCTTTTCAGAACTTCATTCATTAGCCTCATGAAAGTACTAGGTGCATTAGTCAAACCAAAAGGCATAACCAACCATTCATGCAAGCCTTCATTAGTCTTAAAAGCAGTTTTCCACTCATCCCCTTCTCTTATCCTAATATGATGATATCCACTTTTTGAATAAATCTTTGTGAAATACTTTTCTCCACTCAAACTAACCATTATGTCATCCATCCTAGGCAAAGGAAATTTGTACTTTACTATTATCTTGTTTATACCTCTAGAATCAATGCACATTCTCCATTCTTTGTCGGTGCTAACACAACAGGTACTGCACAAGGGCTCAAACTTTCCCTAATCAAACCTCTCTCAAGGAATTCTTGCATTTGTCTATTCAATTTAGTCTTTTCATTAGGTGTCATCCTATGTGGTGCTTTATTAGGAAAACTAGCTCCATGTATTAAATCCATATAGTGACTTATACTTCTCATAGGTGGTAAACCATCAAGTACATTATCAGAAATGATTTCGTGAAATTCAGTCAACAAAGGCTTAACCTTAGGTGCATGTTCTAACTCATCTTGTTTCTCAATCTTCCTTGGAATTAAAGCAAAATAAACATTTTGTTCTTTCATTTCTCTTGCAAACTTTTTACCATCAACCAAGCATACTCTCACTGTAGTACAATGACCTTCATCAAACTTCTCTACTAAAGGCAATAATACTTGTTTCTTCCCATCCATCCGAATAGTATATTGATTCAATCTACCATCATGCAAAGATTTCCTATCATACTTCCAAGGTCTACCCAAAAGAATATGACAACAATCCATAGGCATAATATCACACAAGACTTCATCATGATAATTCCCAATTTTGAATTTAACAAGGCATTGTTCACTTACAAGTAGTTTATGCTCCTTCTGGATCCAAACAATATGGTAAGGCCTAGGATGTCTTAATCTCTGCAACTGCAATTTTTCAACTAGCTCTTTGAATGCCAAATTATCAGAACTTTCACTATCAATGATTACCTTGCAACATTTTTCAAAGATCTTACATTTGGTTCTGAACAAACTTTTCCTTAGAATAGGTTCCTCATCAGCCTCTTCATTCCACAAGATCCTTCTTAGCATCAAGTTCTCATCATGTTCTGGCTCATTAGACATTTCCTCAACTTCTTCACAAGCCAAATTATTTATGCCATTACTTCTAGACTTCTTTCTAGAGTCAATACATTCAAAAGCTCTATGTCCTTCTTGACCACATTTGTAATAAGTACCTTTAAACCAAGACTTTTCTTTTCTCTTTCCATCATTTTTAATCCTAGAGTAACCAGTATAGCTAACTCTAGAGTAGTTACCTCTTTTAGCAGGTTCATCTCTCTGTTCTTTATCTTGTACTACATTGTCATATCTGCTGCTTTCTCCATAAGATCTTCCTCTACTTCTCTGAAATCTACCACCTCTTCCTCTTTGTCAATCTCTCTTCTACCTTTAAAGAGAATTAGTGTGCTTCTTCCACACTTTCTATTTTAACATAGCTAATCTCATCTTGAATTGATGTCCTCAAACCATTTAGGTATCTAGCCACCTTCTCAACTTCATCATCCAGATGTCCAGATCTGATATCCCATTTGTAAAATTCCTTAGTATATTGTTTCACACTCATTTCCTTTTGTCTTAGATTTTGCATTTTTCTCATCAAGCTAACTTGGTAGTCAGCTAGAAGAAACTTCTTCTTCATCTTTCCAAGCATCTTCATCCATGTCTTGATCTTTTCATTTCCTCTCTTATGTCTCTCATTTTGTAAATGATCTCACCAAAGAGATGCATGACATTTCAACTTTGTGACTGCTATCTTAAGCTTCTTATTATTAGGAGTACCTTCATAATCAAAGTATTTATCCATCTCAGAGATCCAATCCAAAAGTGTATCGGTCTCAAGTCTTCCATCATAGAAAGCAACTTCAACTACATGTCTGGAGTTAGCCTTAGACAAAACTCTCAAAAGCCTTTCCTCATCTTGTTCAACTATAGGTTCAGGATTAGGTGCTACTTATTCTTCATCACTAACATCTTTAAGATGTGTGCCTCTTCTCTAGGCTGTCTCTAGAGCTTCAAGCCTAGTTGCAATCTGCCTCAACATATCCATGATAGCATTATCATTTCCTCTACCATGAACCATATTGACAATCAGGTTCCAGCAAGATCGTAACCTTCTATAAGTTATAGTTCAGATCTCATCTCCACCACCCTAAAACCAATCTAATAAGATTCTCCATGATCCAATCCATAAGAAAGAACTTGCTCTGATGCCACTTGATGCTAGGGCAGGGTAGATACAAGAAGAATCAAGAAGAATTGACTCCACTTAAATCAACAACAATCCCTACTCAAAGTAACACATGGAAGAAATATGAAAACCACATGAAATTAGTGAAAACATAATGGATATGAGACAAGCAACTGGTAGAAACAACAGAGTAATTATATTAGATTTTTTGACATGCCCGATTGTGAGGCCTTCTAGATTTTGACCTTATACAATGAATTATGAAATCAGAATCACAACTTTCATCTTATCTTTTTCTCCAAGGATTTATCTTTATAATAATCTTTCCTTGATCTACTTATTGATACCTTACTATATCAATCTAGACTCCTTATATAGCTAGCAAAGCCACAAGTCAGCCAATCAGGCATTTAATTACATTATAGGTCCAGCTTGGAAGAGTAAAAGAAAACAAAAGAAATAATGAACAAACATTAATGGGAGGTTACATTTAGGTCCAAACATGACCCAATAAAATTTCCCTAACTTCTCAAGGCCCCATTTCATTAGATGAAACCATGAAAGATGAAATACTCCACGTTTCACGTGAAACAGACCGAAAATAGGTACCCAAGAAAAATGGTCATAAATTTTAACTCATAATGAATTAGGACTTGTAGTCTTAGGTGAAGATAGTCCTTTAGGTCCTCTTGAATTCAATAAGATCACAAAGGATTATTCCTTAACAATCAAAGGCTACATGATGTGCAATCAGCTTGTAGAAAATAGGAAAATATGGCTCTGACGGCAAGGAAAATAGCTATAACTTTGAAATGGTCTGTCCAATCATTATGTTCTCATAGGAGAAGGTTCCCAAATAGGTCCTCAACATCATGTAATCTTCACACAACATGAAACCAATAAATTCAATTATTATAATGCAAACAACAGAAAATAGGACATATATTTGGTTGATGCAAGATTGCTCAAAGATCCAAGATGCCCCTGCATCATTGTGGGTTGGAGTTCTTGAGAAAGAGCATGTATCAACTCGCTATGTTGTTGATAGGGTACAAATTTCTTCACAAAGTGATAAGCATCTTTCTCTATAGTCAGCCAATAGTATCAAGTATGTATAAAATCCTTGGCCAAAGTGAGTCCACTAGAGTGGGTCTCATAGATCCCTTGGTTCACCTCTTGTAAGTCTATTTGTACTTCCTCTAAGTTTTCATGTCTAAGAAAAAAGTGTTTCAAGAAGAGGGTATCACCAAGGATAGTGTAACATGAGTTTTAGCGGATGACAATTTTTTGTTGGTTAATGGTAAGGGTAAGTGGAATGATCCCATCATGAGGGTAGGAATAAATGTTGTGGTACAAAGGGGAATCAAGACCAACAATTTCACATACCATCATGGAATCTAGTTGATCATAGGTAGGGACAATAAGATTCTCTATAATAAAATTACATCGTTGACTGTTCTTTGGCATGGATATCAAAGAGGCAATGGTAGCCATTGCATCATCTAATTTGTTGTTAGTTCTTGGGATCTATTAAAATGTGATCTCTATGAGCTGTGACTTTAGATCTTCAACCATTTAGTGGTAAGGGAGAGACTTATCATCCTTTTCTTGATATTCATCATTAACTTTCCTAATGACCAACTAGGAATCATCAAATCAAGTAAGTTAGTGATCTTCCAGTGAATAGCCTGACAATGTCCTATTACCAGGGCCTTGTATTATATAATATTGTTTGTGAAATGAAATGTGAGCTTATAATATATAGGGATAAGGCCTCCTATGGTGTCAAAAAATAAGATTCCTTCCCCTGAGCCTTTATGTGTATATGATCCATTAAAATAGAGCTTCTATGATATGCTCACGATAAAAGTCATGATTTATTCATCTAAACAATTCATAACAGTGGGATGACTATCAGTAAAAGGAGATTTTTCTAATTGATCTTCAATTACTTGATCCTTAATAGCTTTTTGGTCTACATATACAATGTTAAATTCAATTAAGATCATGACCCATTTTGCAGTGTGTCTGGTGAGATTTGTCTTTTATAATAGGTAATTGAAAGGATAAACCTTAGCAATAAGTTTTGTTTTATTGTTAAGAATGTATAATGATACATATTATGCATGCAAAAGACCACAACCAAAAATTCTTTCTCAATAATGGTATAGTTTAACTCATAACCAATAAGTGTCATTTTAATGTAGTAAATAGCATGCTCCTTTCCATTATCATTTAGTTGTAAAAGAAGTGCACCAAGTGCCACTATTGTAGCCGATATGTATAAAATTAAAGGTCAGCCTAGAATAGGTGGGACAAACACTGGTGGATTAGCTAGATATTTCTTTAACTATTCAAATTCCTTTTGACACAAATAATCCCATAAGAACTTGTTATTTTGCACATGAGATGTGAGAAAGGATGAACCTTGTCTGCTAGCTAAGATATGAATCTACGGATTGATTGAAGTCAACCCTATAAACTACAAAGTTTTTTTAATGTTCTTGGAGGTGGCATATCCAAGATGTATTTCACCTTCTTAGGATCTACCTCAATTCCTCTTTGGGATATGATGTACAAGCTAGCAGTTTACATGATTTGATGCCAAAGATACATTTCTTAGGATTTAAACGCACCTTGTACTTTTCCAATCTTTCAAAAATTGTGGCAAGGACAACTATATGTGATTCTCTTGTCTTTGACTTCCCAAGGAGATCATCCACATAATCTTCCATAATGACCTAAAGGATATCATAAAAAAATATTATCATAGATTGCTGATATGTAGCTCCTACATTTTTAAGACTGAAAGGCATTACCTAATAGCACAATGTACCCTAGGGAGTAGTAAAAAAAATTGTGTGGGTCTTCAACTATAATTTTGATTTAATTATATCTAGGAAATCCATCCATAAGGGATAACATCTCATATCTTACAGTCTAAATCACTATAATATCAATATTGGGGAGTAGAAAATCATCCATAGAACATGCTAAGTTAAGGTCTCTAAAGTCAGTAAATATATGTATTCCCCCAGTAGGTTTACCCACTGGTAAAATGTTAGAGACCCTTTCTAGATATTCTATAGGTCATATGAACTTAGCATCTAGCATCTTTTTTAATTATTCTTTAACTAGTAAGGCAACTTGTGGATGCATCTTGCACAATTTTTTCTTAACAGGTTTAATTTTAGAGTCTTTTGCAAGGTGATGTACCACTAGATCCAGATCCAAGGCAGACATATCTTTATATGTCCATGAAAAGTTTATTTTTTCCTTACAGAGAAACTCGCTTATGTTTTTCCTTTCTTTCTCATAGAGTGATGTTACAATGTATGTGATCTTGGGATTATCTACAGTTCCAAGGTTGACCTCTGTAATACCCCAAAATTGGCACCTTATAATTTCAATCAATTTTGGTTCATTTTCTTCAATTTGACATCATTAAAGTCCTATTTTACCAGGCAATTTTCTCTCTCCTACCTAACTTTATTTGACTTGTTGTCAATTGCAAAAACCCTAAATTGCATTAATCTCACACTATAATTAATTCCTAAGTATTCGACTTTATTAGCTAAATAATCCCTATGATAAATTGATTTAATTCTAAAGTCCTAAGTGCTTTAAATTAAATTAAACCCACCCCATTTGGCTAATACACATAAAGGAATTAATATTATTTGGTTATTTGAATGGATTATCTTATTTGGATTTAATAATTCAAATTATTCGAAGGGTCACCCATATGTGGCAATAATTCATTCTTTTAATTAAGTAATTGCTCAATAGTTGTCTCAATTGGGAATGAAGAGTCAACTGTTTCATTTCAAGAAACTCTTCATCCTCTCTCTGTGCTTGTCTATATTATGAACCTTCTTCCTCATTTGAAAAAAGGGCAATTTGAGAGCACATAAATGATAGCAAATTTTAGTCTCAACTATTTCATATTTTCAATCTTTTTATTGCACATTAGTTTAATTCTCATTTAGTGTAATTGCATTGTCATTTAATATAGTTTGCTTATTGGTTAATAGCTTAATTCTCATGTTTATTTCAAGCTCTTTAGATTAGAATCTGCATTCTCATATCTCTTTCAAATTCTTAGATTAAAATCTACATTTCATTTTAGATTAATTGCATCTTCATTATAGCTTAATTTCTCATTTGTTTATCCTTTAAGATTTCAAAAATCCTCCGTCTTAGTTTGGTCTTTTGGTTGTTGGCTCTCATTTTGAGAGTAATTCAAACACCCTAGCTAATTAGGAGGCACCAGGTTGAATTGATAGATGTTGTGAATTGAGTAATCCATACTCACCTTCATAATTTTGATGATCGAGAAATGACTATGTTGTGTATATGGCTGGATTAGAGGTCCATGTTTAGCTATAGACATTCTGGCACCCACCGTTGGGCAGAAAAATTGATTTCTAGCCTCATCAATCTCAACCATTTTTTTGAATTCTACAATCTATTGTACATTTGTACTTCTCTATGTATGGAATTTCACATGAGATTTTTGAGCGTACCATGAAAAGTTTTTCATCTGATAGCACTCTCTCGTGTGAAATAGTACTTTCTCACACCAGGCCCTACACTTTCTCAGGCACAGTGCTACACTTTCTCACACGAGCTTTGTCATCGGTACTATTAAATTTTTCAATTTCCTATACTTTTTGTTGCAAATTTCTAACACTTTCATTTTTCTATTGATTTCATATCTTTGTTTCTGTCACAACATAACAGTGGTCTGCAGGTCTCTTTGTCGAAGATCATAAAAACTTGCTAACAGTTTGCTTGCAAGATGATTGCTGAAGATATTTTTAAAATGTTGTGCTTGTTTACTATTTTTTATTCACATAGTCTAATTAGGGATTTGTTAAAATTTCTTAAGGGTCCTAATAGAAAAGTAGGGGAATAGGCTCTTCATTACGTGGAAGTGATGCCCACAGATGAAACCGAGACCTAGATGTTGCTATAATGATGGATACTTGGGGAACAACAACAAGGTAGTGAATCTTTAGCACATCCACTTGCCAAGGGATTATTCTCTTCTCTCTTTGAGAGAACCAGAAACCCAAAAGCTTGTGGATTTGGTGGAGTGAAACTAGCTCAGTGATGAATATGATTGATTTTTTTGTGTAAGGTGAAGAGGTAGAGAAGTGTGCTCTTCTCTCTTTGAGAGAATCATAAAATTCAACCTTCGAATCCAAGCCAAGTTGTGTCATCTTTAGAGGGCCTACCGGAAGTTGACCCTCCAGGAATGACCCAAGTGAGTATGCACCTATCATCAATGATTCCACCTCACTATAATAAAGAATGTTTTATTGAGTCTAAAGACTCCAAAACCACTTTAACTTCCTTCTCTTGATTTTGACTATCATCTTGAGAAGGCTCCATCTGTTGTACTGAGCGGCCCCACTCCTAGCCCTACTTGCAGGTGTGTATGACTTTCGGGTGTTGGTGTGGTTGTGAGGCCCTAGTACTGTATTGGGGGCACTAAAGGTTAGTTTGAATGGAAGCCCACTAAAAACTTTCCTTAGTTAGTTACCTACTTGGATAACCTCCGAAAGGAGACATAATCTTTGCGTAGGGAGGTGGAAGAATCTCTCCCATAGATTCTCACCATAGGCATGCACCTGGACATTTGAAGGTGGTACATGACACTAGCCCCTGCTTCAAGGGTAACCTTTGAACATATACTATTGAGTCCTTGGAAACACCAAAAACACGGGTGCCCTCTAGGGGGTGACATAGCTGTGCGAGGTGAACACATGCACATAAGCAGTGAGGCAAAGGTTTTGTCTTCTCACCATTTTTTTTGTAGGGATAACTATGTGTTTGTTATCGAGTCTTAAACTTGTCCATCATGATTAAACAAAGACTCCCATGATACTACCAAGTTGTTTTGTTCTTGGTAGGTCTATTTACGACTACTTCTTGTGTCACCATTGCTTGTTCTAAACCTTCATGATTGTAAACGAATGCTTGAAACCTTCAAACTAAGATTATTGATTAAACTGTACTTCAAACTATTCAAAAAATGGAAATTCTATTAGAGAACAGTTCAGGCTGTCTCAAAACTTGACTTTTTACCTCAAAAATTGTGTCAAACTATCAAACTTTGGTTCTTTCCCATGCAAAATTTCACTCTTCGGAGCATTTTATCATGTGAGATTTCATTCTCTCACACAAAGTTTTGCATTCTCTTGTGCGGCCTAGTACTTTCTTGCGTGAACCTGTACCCAAATTTCAAAAATAGCAAGCTCATTCCCATTGCTTGGTCAACTTTTTACCTAATTTAACTTTTGTCTGAGGTCTATTTGCCTATTTTCCTAGCGTTCACTATCTAAAACTAAGTGTCTCAAGTTGTGAACTGATCGATTATTGCTTTGACTCATTTTGTCTCTCATTTTTATTTGTCTCATCTTTTGTGCTTTTGTACCTCACATCACAATAGTCTTATCTCAACTTTTCTAGCCATACTCTTGATGATTCATGCTAGGTGCATCTCACATCTTGGTTGTTCTAGCCTTTATCTCCTTTTATTTATTCCTAGAGATAGATTTTTAGCATTATCCTGAGTCTTCTCTCATCACATCTTCTTCTATGACTATCATGACTCAAAGTGGAAACACTTACCCCATTCATAATACTGGTCAAGGTAGAATGAAACCTCGTAATCAAGAAACAAGTTGTCCCAAACCTATTGTGCAATTTGAACATTGTGAGGGATGCTCAAGTTCTTTGTTGAGTACCTTGAAAGATATCCCACCTCAATCATCACCTCCAATGTTCCAAGAGTGTTTTAATCCATTGTTTCAAGTGCAACCTGGTTTCTCATTTGAAGAACAGGACAACATATTCTTCCAAAACAACTCATTATTTCATAACTTTGGAAGACCACTTCCTCGGACTAGTCCTATCATTGAACCCATCGATCCTGTTGATGATATCAACTCATTTGAACCTATTGATCATCTTGATCATGTTCACACACCAAAAGTTACCTTAGTTGTGCCCTTTCAGAATTATTCATATCATTTTACTAAGTCTTCATTTGTTGCACAGTCCTACGACAAGATGGGAGATCCGTTCGACTTCCAACCAGGAAAATACAACCAAACTTATGATCAATCTCAAAAAAATTAGCATCATGGTCAATCTTCCAATGACCAACATCATGCTCAACCTCAAAATGAGCAACATTATGATCAATCCCAAAATTATCAGAATCAGCACCAAGCTCAAAACAAAGCTCAAGACAATCAACTAGCGTATCACTATCATCATCCTCCTTATGATCAGAGTCAAGATCAGGTCCCAAGCATTTATGAGATTCTTGGCAATGATGGTGATGACATAATAACTAAAAATTACATAGAAGTTGCAAAAGCAAACAAAGGTCTTATCAAGATGACGGAGATCCTCCTTCTAGAGGAGAAGGAAAAATACTTTCTTGAGCTGGCCAAACAAGGGGCCAAATTACCCCCAGACTATCAAGTTGAAATGCTTGTGGCCAAAGAAGAAAAGACTGAGACCGCTAAGTTGCAAAAGATGGTCTAAGACATGCAAGATCAGATTAGCCAACTTGTGAAGAATAAGGAAAAACCTGCACAACAATTCACAATGGAAAGCATTTGTCCTTTCCCCTTTGATAGGAGTCTTCACATGCCACCCTTTCCCAAAGGTGTAGAGCTCCCTAAATATGGCAAATAATTGGGTGCTACCAATCCCCAAGATCACTTAAGAGAGTTTGGCACTTTATCCATGGAATTCATACATGTTCAAACCTATCTTATGCACCTATTTCCTCGTAGCTTGGGTGGACCAGCTATGGAGTGGTTTTCTCGATTGCCCATTGGCATTAAGACTTTTGATGAAATGGCTAATCTATTTCTCCAGCATTACTTGCATAATATTCAGCATCTAGTCAACATCTGGGACCTTTGCAATTTGAAATAGTGACAAGGGGAATCTTTTCTGACATTTCTCCAAAGGTGGAGACAATTATGTACAAAGTGTCCTCACAAGCTACTAGAGTCTGAGAGACTCGACATCTTCTTGGGCAATCTTGTCCTAGACTTCGAATACCAATTGTAATTACAAGGTCCCTTAACCTTTGATAGCATGATTAATCAAGCAGTATGAATAGAGGCCTTTATGATCAAGAAAGGGGAATTGACTTTGAACAAAGACAACAAACAAGGATCTTCAACCTCGAATAAAGATAAAGGGAAGTTTGTCAACAAGAATAGAGACATTGTGAATGATGGAGTGGTCGATAATGTGACCCTGAAGCCTACTAAGTTTGTTTTCAATCTCTCTTCTAGCATACATGCGATCAAAGCTACTGAAAAGCTTGCAATGGAAAATCAGCAACCTTCAAGGTTTTCTAGAAACAAACCTTGGGCATCTCGACCCAAGCGTGAATTCACTTCCTTGGGAGAACCACTTGATGTGGTCTATAAAACTCTTGTGTAGAATTAGATACTTGCTCCTTTGGAAAAGTGTCTCTATGACCTACAACCATGACCTCATTGGTGGAATGACAATGCATACTGTGACTATAACAAAAATAAGGGTCACGAGACTTCTACTTGTCTTCAGCTGAAACATAAGGTCGAGGATTTGATTGATAGCCGTGACATTTTTTTGGATGGCCATAACAATAATTTGGACCATCAAGCATTTAAGGATCCCTTCCCTCCTCACAAGAAGGGTGAATCTTCAAACACTAAGAATACTAATGCTAAGGTCAATTACACATACACTAACAATGACAATGTCATTGGTATGATTGAACTTGTTGAGGTTGAGTATTGCAGTGTGATTAATATTAAGGGGAGAGGTGATGCTCCCAAACCTAAGACCCCTTTCATCTTGTGTAGTTTCATGTCTCATTCATCTAAATTTGAACAACCTCAGGATTGTACCAATGTTGTTACTTGATCACGTGGAAGGGTTGTTTTAAAAGGTCCTAATCCTCCTGTATCTACTCCGAAACAAACTATGGATAAGACTATTGTTGGCCCTACCAACAAGAACATGAAATCAGTCCCTACATCTAGCTCAGCTAGTTATAGCATCTTAGATTAGCTCCAATGGACCAACTCTCAGATCACCATTTTTGAGTTGTTGAAGATCTTGCCTGCTTACATGTAGATTCTAGATAAAGCCCTTATCGAGGCAAATGTCCCCAAAGATCTTGATCTTGATTAGTTGTAATCTATGGTGGGTCATTTGACCTCACCTCATTATTTTTCCTTCTCTGAAGAATATGATCACTCTTTGAGTCATCCTCATAATGCTCCCTTGCACATATAAGTCGTGATAGGCCTTAAGCATGTCCACTAAGTGCTCATAGAAAATGGTGCTGGTCTCAATATCTATTATGCTAAGTTGCTTACCTAGCTAGGTTATAATGAGGATTGTATAGATTCTCACAAAAAGATTACTATCAAAACTTATGATGAAGAGGAACACAAATCCCAAGGCTTAGTTGTGCTACCTATCCACATAGGACCTGTTGAGATACATGTTACCTTTCAAGTTCTTGACATTTTTCTTGCCTACAACATCTTGTTGGGTAGGCCATGGATTCATGAGATGTAGGCTGTTCCATCTCCATACCATCAATGAATCAAGTTTCCATTCCATGGAGTGGAAGTCACTGTGCCTACTAATACCAACTATTCTTGCAATACCCTTGTGCAATATGCAGATAGTCTTGTTCCGACTAATAGGGAATCTACTGAGTTCTATGATGCTAAGCTCAAAGAAATGGAATAGACTCTAAAAATTAAGGATACAAGCATGGGAGAATATCAAATTGAACCTGTGTTATCACTGGCCTCTCTCCCCTTGTCTCCATGCTCTTATGGGAGAGCTTCTAAGAGTAACAAACCTTCTGATGACTCTCCTCAAATAGTATACGATGACACCTTTGTACAGGCCTCTACACCTTTAGAAGATGAGGATGAAGAAAGAGCTATCATAGCTTGGATCTATAAAGGGAAAGAAACATCTGAAATGACTACTCCACCTCCAGACTTAGAACAAGAGCCATAAAGTGAAGCCTTCAAGATCATGAAGTACTTTGGCTATAAAGGGAGTGGTCCTATATGAAGGAATGACAATGGTTTGTTGAAACCCATTGAAGCTATGGGTCACCGCACAAAGGATACTACTGGCTTAGGCTTCAAAAGGATCCCCTTTCATTTAGGGATAAACAAATTTGTGCCAGAACCTAAACCTGAACTAGAATTTGAAGATACTACCCTAGAGGTAAATCCAGAGGCCAACTCTGATGAAGATACTTTTCCATATCCAATTCCTCCAGAATTTATTGCACTCTTTGCAAAACCTGATGAGCCTGTCATACATGTCCACCTGATAGAGATTGATAGTGATTTTGATGAGACCACTTTGGTGCATCGACTCATGTATGACCAATGGAGAGAAATAAAAATGGTTGAGTCTGATTCTTAGGGTGAATGGCACATACCCCCACATTTCCAAGAGTAGTTTGAAAAAGACCGACTTCAGCAAGCCATTAATGCTGCAAGGGGTGAAGATGATGATACAACCAGTGCTAATGGACTTCCCACATCAAGTACTAACTCACATGAATATGAGTTTGACTCTTTGTCTAATGCTACTTATGATAAAGATATAGACATGGTGCATACCTTTGAAAACCCTCTCAAAGTAGATGAAGGGTCTAGCGTTAGGTCACATGAATTAGACACCATCGGTGTTAATTTTTCCTCTACTTCTAACATGAGGTCTCATAGGGATTAAAGCACTCGTTTGGATGAGATCACTCTAGGTCTTGACTTGCTCATCTATGATTTTGATGGTTATACCGTGAATGCCATTGAACCATTCATGACTTCTCTCTAACTCAAAAATATCGAGCTGATAAAATGGAACTCCCCTTCCTCATCCAATGAAGTCCTAATGTTCTAGAATGATGATGCTCTAGCCTGTTACCTCCATGCTATTGAACCTGTAATGTCGTCCACCAACCAAGGCAGTGTCAGCATGATAGAGGCAGATATCAAGTATCTTAGTCAAAAAATTAAAAGAAGAAAAAATAGATGCTTTGATGGTGAAAACCACATTATGGTAGTATTAGAGCCAAAAATAGAAAAAATAAAAGATGTATCCAAGGGTGAAAACCTCTCTAGGGCACCCAAGGATGAGATACTTGATACGCTTCCAAGCCAAAAGCTTATAAAATGTTGTTTCCCTGCACAAACAACATCACTAAATATGAATCTCTCATCAATGGTATGAAGATAACCATTGAATGGCATGTGGATGAGCTCAAGGTCTTTGGAGACTCTCAATTAGTCATCAACTAGGTTAATGGTATCTATCAAACAAAAGATGACAAGCTAGTGCCTTACAAATGAATGGTGGATGATCTCAAATAGTATTTTGTACACATTTCTTTCTAGAAAATTCCAAGGGTAGACAATAAGGCATTCGATGCTATGGAAACTCTTGCTTCAATGTTACAAATGCCATAAAATGACTTCAGACATGAATTCTTGGTGGAGGCATTACACTACCCAGCCTATGACATCCCTGAATCTAGGATGATTTGTTCAGTCATTGGACATGATTCATCCCGCTACCACCATATCTATTCCTACCTCCATGACCAAATCATTCCAAACACCTATACCCAAAATGAAAAGTGTCACCTAATTCATAATTCTTCATGGTATGTCACCATAGCAAATGACTTTTATAGACGGGGTCTAGATGATACCCTCCTTAGTTTTCTAGAACACAATGTGTCCAAATGTGCGTTAGCTGAGGTACATGATGGTATCTATGGGTCTCATTCAATTGGTCTAACACTAGCTCGTAAATGTATTAGAGCT
The DNA here is from genome assembly GCA_027943335.1 of Chamaecyparis obtusa. Taxonomy (NCBI): domain Eukaryota; kingdom Viridiplantae; phylum Streptophyta; class Pinopsida; order Cupressales; family Cupressaceae; genus Chamaecyparis; species Chamaecyparis obtusa. The sequence goes on from BSBK01001370.1 coordinate 346,516, forward strand.
GGTTATTACTAGCTAGATATGGAGAAAGAAGCTATTCAATATGCCAAGGCTTGTAAATAGTGCCAATTTCATAGAAATCTGATCCTTGCTCCTGCTACAGAGCTTATTCCTTTTATCAATTTTTGGCCATTCCAGCAGTGGGCCTTTGACTTGGTGGGTCAGATACATCCTTCTTCTTCAAGAGGAAGAAGGATGTATCTATTTTACTAAGTGGGTTGAGGTAGTGTCTTTGGCTATAGTTGATGGTAAGTTTGTGGCTATGTTTATACTAAACTATATCATCTGTAGATATGGTGTATCCTCATCCATTATCTCTGACAATGGGGGACAATTCAAGAACAAGGACCTAAAAGAATTATGCACCAAATTTAGGATCATTCAGCATTGATCATCTATCTATTATCCCAAGGTTAATGGACAAGAAGAAGCTTCTAATAAGACAATTCTCAAAATCTTGCACAAAATAGTTCATAAATCTGATAGAGATTAGCACCTCCAGATTAATCTGGCTTTATGGGCCTATAGAACAAGTATCCAAACACCAACAGGGGCCACACCCTTTGCTTTCATTTATGGAGCAGATGCAGTATTTCCTATTGAGGTCAAGATTCCTACATTGCGAGTCTCTCTGAGGGGCCTCATCACTGATGAAGAAAATAGAATATCCCAACTTCAAGAGCTAGAGTTACTAGATGAACATCAAAAGGTGTCATTCGATCATCTTTGAGCATACCAAAAGAGAATGTCTAAAGCCTATAATAAGAAAGTCAGACAAAGAGAATTCCAAGTGGGTGATCTTGTCCTGAGAGAAAACCCCAAAAATAAGTAGCAGTGAGTCCAAAAAGGGAAATTTGAACCAAATTGGCTTGGTTTGTATGTCATCAATGCAACATTTGGATTTGGCACATATCAACTGTCTACTACTAAAGGAGAATAGCTCAAAGAGCCTATCAATGCTCTGCACTTGAAGCGGTTCTACAATTGAGGCATTCTTGGTGTGCTCATGTACATACTTATTGATCTTGAAAAAATCCAAAAAAATGGTATATTGTCAAAAATCCTAAAAATTGCAAAATGCCCTGAAAAAATGATCATCTTAGTGAAAACTTGGCAAATAGGAACTTTGATGTATCTATTATCTTGGTGAAAACTTGGTAAATAGGCACCTTGATAATAATTTAAAAAAATAGAAAATTTGAAAAAATACAAAAAAATCAAAATATCAAAAATACAAAAAAAATGAAATATTCAAAAATACAAAAAAATCAAAAAGAACAAAAAGAACAAAAAAATTGAAAAAGAAGAAAAATGTGCCATTGATGAAAACTTGGTAAATAGGCATCATGGTAGAAAAAATAGAATCTCTACCAAGATGGTGAAAACCTGGTAAATAGGCGCCTCTTGTTTCCCAATGCTATACCTATTTGTAGCACTGCTTGGCTCTTGCTTTCCTTCCTTAGTTCATTTCCTGCTTTAGTTTGTTTCCTATTTTAGTTTGCTAGCCCATGCATCTTCTTTCAATTACCTTCAAGACTTTGCTCGACTCTACATGGATTGGAACTGGTCACACTTGGGGGCACCTTCCCAGTCTCAGGGGCATTTTCCTATCGCTTTTGAAAGTTTTGTTCGTGCATCAGTCACCAGTGGTTCTCATTGCATCTTCCTACTGATGTTTCATTTGTGCTTGGTTCTCTCTTTTGAGAATCCTCCTTGTATCGATCACTAGTGGTTCTTACTGCATCTGCCTGTTGATACTTGATTAGTGCTCTGATATCCCCTTGACACTTCATTTCTTGTGATGGTCACTAGTGGTTCTCACTGCGATTTCCTATTGTCGCTATCCCATTAAGACTTTGAACATTGTACACTTCTAATTTGACTTCAATCTGATTGAACACAAACTTAAACTGAAACTAAAACCAAATTTATGATTCTTTGAAGTATGCTAAGTTTTTTTCTTTTGTGTGTTGTTCTTTCACTTTATCATTCCTCCTCGAGCAACTCCAAGACATCTTCTTGACTAAGAGAAGCAAAGACTGGGGGCATGATCTTTCCTTTGCTTTCTGTTTGCTAGTTTAGTTCCAATGATCCAAAAAAAATTCACATAAGAGGGGTGTCCATCTATAAGAGCCTTCATTGCATATTGAATGTCCATGTGTACCTCGACTCCTTTTATATGGAAGCTTTTGTGAGGTTGGTTCTTCTCCTTGTCTGTTTTGAGTGACTTCTTTTTGCTACAAGTGAAATTGTTAACACTCATCCTGCTAAGTGAACGTAAGGGTCACTGCGAGCATTATTTAGTGAAGGAAGGAACTCCTGTGTGTCTGGAATGTTTGTATGCAAGAAACATTCAGGTCATTATAGCAGCTACACTTTGATGCTTATGTTAACTTGCTAAATTAAAAGGAATAGGTGTCCAAGTCATTTGGGCTTCTTGTGCCTTAATGCTTACACCTCATTTTGACAAATCCAAGACTTATGTCATATTCATATTCTCATGATTGCAATGTCAATGAGGATTGTATGGTATCTTGCGATCATCCCGTACCTAAAAACTCTATGATGATAATATGATGAGTCCAACAACCAAGTCCTAGGGATTACATGTTCATTCTAGGCTTGCATCTAGCTTAAGCTTGCATTTTTCATTCTAGGCTTGCATTGAGACAATGTTTTGGTGCTCTCCTAATTATCTTCCCCTAGATCTATTCATCAAAGGTTCTCATCTTTTGTCCCAGGTTCATCTTGGCTGTACAAGTATCTAATCCTTGTTCTCGATCTTCAAATATCATTTTGATTAGTACCTATCATATATTGCTACATCCTACATGAGATGATTAGTACCACATACATTGCATTTCCATTTGCATCCATAAAGTCCATATGCATCCATATACATTTACATATTCATTTTCATGTGCATTCATTATAAGCATAAATAAAATCATACATTGCATTCATTTATCTATGATCTATCATTGCATTTCACATTGCATATTCATATACCATCATCAAATAAAACATGTGCATATTCATATCATAAAAGAAAATAGGTGCATCTCATACATGTCTAGTCCATACATCTAAATAATCTAGGAAACATGAACATCAACATTAAAGAAATATATAAACAAGTATAATGATATCAAACAGGTGATCTCAAATATATATCTTATGGTCGATCAATGTCATGTGCAAAAAGAATGGTGCTGCTTGAGCACAATATCAAAATATGGGCTATCATATGCATCATGATCCACTGCCACCTAGAGGAGGTGGAGGTGGAGGAGCCTGCTGTGGTGGTCCCTTAGGAGGAGGCATAGGTGCCTGTGGTGGTGCCTGTGGAGGTTCCTATGGTGCTTCAACGTACTCATAAAATGGAGGCACCTACTCTGATAGATCTGGAACAATGCCAATGTATGCCACATAGTAGTAGTCTTCTTGAGAAGACTCATATCTCACCTCTAGTCATGCCCTCGCCAACTCCTCTCGGAGCTCTTTGATCTCCTGATCCCTCTCGGTCACCCACATCTCCTAGATGATGACCCACATATGGAAGTCATCCATCTCTTGTTGTACCTATCTCACTCTCTCTCAGCTCTTCTTGAGAGCCTCTTGTACCTGTGCTATCTGAGGTGGCCCCTGTGTGGCCTGGTCCAACATATCAATATCATCACCCTATACCTCCTTATCAGGAGGTGGCTGCTGAGAGGAATCTCTTGTCCTCTATCTAGTGGACCTCTGTTGGGTCCCACCACTCCCAGCACATGCATCTAACCCCATAGTCCTCGGGGGGATGTTTGTCTACCCTATCCTAGGCCTCAATGCCCTCTACCCAGGGCATTGTAATGGTATCTACTACTGGGAAGGTACCTATTGTTGTTGTTGTTGTTGTCCCTATGGCTATTGTGTAGGCTACTACTGTGCGGGTTGCTACTCTACTCTCTATCCCATCCTAACAAGATCTATGAATCTAGGGAAGGGTTGTGCTAGGAGGTGATCTCAATATGTAGGCATCACCCTTACATTGGTGACATCCACCATATAGTCCCACTAAGCTAGAGGTACTCATGCCTCAATAGTGCACCTACTATGATCTAACCTAGTCTGCTAGCCCTTCTTCGTCTCATCAATGAAGTGAGCATATGAAGCATACTCTAGGGAGATGTCCTGCTATCTCTTGAACTATCTCATAACACATGTAAGTAAGAAACACTTAATGACACTAATAGTATGTCTAATAAATGGATGCGAGATAAACATTTATGCTAGCTCATGCCAAGCATCATCCCATGGCTCTATGTCTACCCAAAGTCTCCACACAACTACCGCCATATCATCTAACTATCCTTGCCACTGCTTGGTCTTACCCAGCACTGGCTGAGTCATATGACTTGTATATCTATAAATATAAGGCTCAAGGGCCTACTGTGTATCATGAAGTATCAACCTACAAAAAGGGAGATGCTTCCAGGCCTAGATCTGTAATACAAGAACTCCAATGGCCATAGTCTTAGCCCCCCGATACATGACCTCGTGCATCTCATGATACATCTATGCAAGCATGCACTCACTCCATCTAAATCTAATGGCTGGCCTATCCAGTATCGTCTGTAGCATCCATCCCTAGCTGCACTCTAATCCATGTTGGCCTCGATCAGGAACCAAGTAATAGCTCAGGAATATGGCTAAAACAACTACTAATCGGTGAGCACTGCCATATCTGCTAACTAGCTCATCCCATGAGATGGTCTGACCCATCAATAAATCATTTTTGAATATGGCACTCAGTGCCAGTGTACCTGCCCTTGACTGTATATCATACTCAACTTGGGCACCATGGAAGGGTATCCTCAATATCTTGTAAATGTCCTTGGGAGTGACTATCATATCCCCCATTGGCAAGTGGAATGTGTTCATCTCCAAATGGAAACGCTCGACCAGTGCACCTAGAAGATCATGATTTACCCGAATGTTGGGTATATCACACAAGTATGACAATCCTAGCACCTTGATATGAGCACCCTCATCCTTAATCAACCTCTGAACTAATTTGGTGATGATAGGATGGTGCGACTGGAATGCAACATCTGGGGATTAGTATCTCAACATGATGGTTTCTCAAAGAAACAATAGAAAATAAAGCTACACATCTATCCTAAACAAGGCTCTAGAATGTTTTCATTCACTGATTTTATGCAAAATTGGAAGAAGGCACAAAACACTATAGTAGCTTCCCATGCGAGGAAACTTTTCCCTTGCGTGAGACAGGATCTCTTCTTGCGCAAAAAGATGAAATTTCGTACGGTATACAGTAGTGCTTCGTGTGAGATTTTAGAAAAGCCCTGGGTGAGGAAGCCCTAACCCATGTGAGGAAACTATTTCCTTGCATGAGGGGCGACTAAGGCCAGGGTGAGGAAACTATTTCCTCTTGCGAGAGTTGAAGAACAAGGCTCAAAACATGCTAAATCTAGCCTAATTGCCTAATAAAGTAGTTAAAACTTGAAATGCAGGATGGTTTATCGACTACTCACAGGTGGGTCTTACTCTGGCGGTCGGCTATAGCATTGGGAGTGCTTGAATTCATGTGTATGCACTAGAATACCCTCCATTATCTTTCAGAGCTCTCAGAATCACTAGAAGACAAAGTGAATAATGAATTGAAAATGACTCCTCTAGGCCTTATATAGCTTTTTGACCTAATTTTCAAAGTGCTTTGTTTTGTGCAAAAATTGTACCCTTGGCTAAATCGACTGCTTTGAATCCATTTTCGAGATCGAAATCAAAATCTAACATCTCTAGATGACTAAAACCAGAATAATACTAATAGTATTATTTTGGGATCCTTTGGGATTAGACGCTTGTGCACTCGGCCTTATGGCATCATTTTCCTGCCAAATTCTCATCTCCTCATCATTTTCTTAGCTGCTTCATATTTTTCATCTAAAGTCAACTCTAGTCAAATTTGGTCAACCATGGTCAAACTTGGTCAATAGGACCTCCCAGTTGCTCCAAATTACTTCTATCGCTTCTTAAATCTAGTATGATTGCTTCTATTCTGCAACCTCTTGTTGTCAATCATCCTTCTGATATGCCATCTTACAATTTCTCTCCCAAGGGGGTAGGATGATTGCATCATTGGAATCTTGTCGAACCAGTCTCATATCGATCTGATCTAAATCAAAGTCCTCCCCACTTGGGGCATCTCTTCATTAGGGGCATCTTCGTGCCTCGCATCTAGTCATCTTATCATTTATCTTTTAGGTATTTGAGCAATCTAACTCAGATCCTCGAGGATCAAGCTTCATTTTGGAGATGGTTCTCAAAATCTCATTAAGTATTGTGGCAATCTAACCCTAATTCTTGAAAGTCAAGCTTCGTTTTGGAGATGGCTCTTGAAATCTCTTTTTAGACTATTATCTGGGAAATCTAACCTAGGTCTTAGAGGGCTAAGCTTCGTATTGGGGTGATATAACCCCGATTCTAAAGATTAGTCCTAAATCTACATCTGTCATCATTTGATCAATGGGCATTGGAGCAATCTAACACCAATTGTAGTCTTCTCTCAAGTTGTCATTAGACCGTTGTCTTTGCAATCTAACTTAGACTTCAGAGAATCATGCCTCATTTTGGAGGTGGTTCTACAATCGATCTATTTTGGTGTCTTTGCATTCTAACCTTGACTCCTGAAATGCTCATCATCTATCACATCAGACTATTCTTTGAATCAACGTGCTGCTCGCACATCAATTCAAAGAGGGGCAAATGTAATACCCCAAAATTGGCACCTTATAATTTCAATCAATTTTGGTGCATTTTCTTCAATTTTACATCATTAAAGTCCTATTTTACCAAGCCATTTTCTCTCTCCTACCTGACTTTATTTGACTTGTTGTCAATTGTAAAAATCCTAAATTGCATTAATCTCACACTATAATTAATTCCTAAGTATTCGACTTTATTAGCTAAATAATCCCTATGATAAATTGATTTAATTCTAAAGTCCTAAGTGCTTTAAATTAAATTAAACCCACCCCATTTGGCTAATACACATAAAGGAATTAATATTATTTGGCTATTTGAATGGATTATCTTATTTGGATTTAATAATTCAAATTATTCGAAGGGTCACCCATATGTGGCAATAATTCATTTTTTTAATTAAGTAATTCCTCAATATTTTTCTCAATTCGGAATGAAGAGTCAACCGTTTCATTTCAAGAAACTCTTCATCCTCTCTCCGGGCTTGTCTATATTATGAACCTTCTTCCTCATTCGAAGAAAGGGCAATTTGAGAGCACATAAACTATCGCAAATTTTAGTCTCAACTATTTCATATTTTCAAGTTTTTTCTTGCACATTAGTTTAATTCTCATTTAGTGTAATTGCATTCTCATTTAATATAGTTTTCTTATTGGTTAATAGCTTAATTCTCATGTTTATTTCAAGCTCTTTAGATTAGAATCTGCATTCTCATATCTCTTTCAAATTCTTAGATTAAAATCTACACTTCATTTTATATTAATTGCATCTTCATTATAGCTTAATTTCTCATTTGTTTATCTTTTAAGCTTTAAAAAATCCTCCATCTTAGTTTGTTCTTTTGGTTGTTGGCTCTCATTCTAAGAGTAATTCAAACACCCCAGCTAATTAGGAGGCAACAAGTTGAATCGATAGATGTTGCAAATTGAGTAATCCATACTCACCATCATAATTTCGATGATCGAACAATGACTATGTTGTGTATATGGTTGGATTAGAGGTCCACGTTCAGCTATAGACAACCTCTACTATATCTTCAATCAGGATAGAGTATTTCTCTATAAGTAATGTCATGAGAGGAAATTCAACTTCTCCCTCTTCTAGCACCTCAGAGATGTTTTCACTAGAGCATGTGTCCTATATTTTATCCTTTTCTTCTCCCAAAGATTCCTTAGAGAGGTTTTCACCAAAGGGTGTTTTATTTTTTTATTTTTTTTATTTTCATTTTTGTGACGAAGAGAGTTAACTTGGCTACCAAAGTAGCCTTGTTCATGTTATAGATTATATAATACTAATGACCTTGGATATTTCTTAGTCCAAAAGATGTTAATATTGTCTCTTCCAAATTACATATATCCAAGGTAGGTGGTGAGTGTTTCTGGTCCCGATTGATAAGCTCGAGAGGGCAGGGGATGAAAGGTCTATAATAGTAATGGTTAAGACATGGTTAGAATCAATGAGATCATCTTTAATGTATTGGAAAGGGACTTCATATAATTTCTCCTTAGTTTTTGAATCAGTCTAAGCTAAACAATATTCCTTAGTAAAATGTACCTCATTTTCTAGAGAACCTAATTCTTGGCCTCGAGGATAGCCAGTTGCTTTGATAAGAGTCTTCCATCCATATTTATTTTCTCCAAGGCCTATTTTTTGATACCTCATGCTTTCAAAAATGGGAGTGGCATTCACATCATTATCCTTAGGAATATCTATAGGTTTTTCTTCATCATTGTTAAAAAGACAGGATAGTATGACATTTTTCATGTGTTCATCTATAGTGGATCCTAAATATTCAAAAGTGGCATTTTTGCATGTTATGGTTTCCTTACTTCCCTTAGGAAAGAGTTTCTTGGGTTTACCATAGGACCTTGGGGATAAGGGGAGTTGGCCAATGTACATGGAACTCTGAAATTTATATTCTACCATTCCTTGATCAATGAACTTCACCTTCTTCTCAGACTCAGAACTTTTTTCTTCAGTGACTTTGTATTTTCCTTTATCTAAAGATTTTCTAGCTTCTTCATTAGAAGGTTTCTCAGTACAGGGCTTGGTAGGATCCTCCTTTGCAATGGGTCTATAAAATTCATTCGAAGGAAAATAGTATGATTGTTTAGCTTCCAATCACTTGTAGTATTAGAAAGTTTCTTGATCTCTAGGAATAGTTATTTCTCCACCATGATGTAGGAATTTCAAACATTGATGATATGTAGATGTTACACATGCAATAGCATGTATCCAAGGTCTTCCCTACAATATATTATAATGAAGGAATAGATCAAGAGCATGACAAGTAGTTTCAAATAGGGCAGGGTCCACTTGTAGAGGAAGTATGATTAGACATTTAGATTATCTTTCTCTATCATCATAATATATTATGGTAATTCTCTTTGTTACATTAACGAGGTCTTTAGGAATTCCTAAATGTCTTATCATCATCATAGGTAAAAGGTTCAAACCAAATTCATTTTCTATCAAGACTCTTTTTATGTTGGTGGAATGAATGATGACTTCAATGTGAAGGGGTTTATAATGATAAGGGTCAGAGCTATAGAGGTCTTTGTCTATGAATACCAGGTGTGATTGTGCATCTAGGTTCCCAATCATAGCTTGAAATTGTGAACCATGTTAGAAAGTAAAGTCCACCAAGATAACTGAGAGGGGGAGGTGAATCAGTTATCAGATAATTATAACTTTTATCAACTTCAACAACATTTAACCATGTAAGCAATATAATTACCAACCATAGAAAGATAGTCATACACAATGACACAATAACACAAGATATGTTGACTAGGGAACCTCTTGATCAAAGAGTAAACCCCAGTGGGAATGATGCCCACAAAAGATGCACTAATATGAATATTCCTTGTGAAAGGATGAACTCTATTAGGAGTCTTATGAAATACATTTAGTACATATAAATCCCTATTAAGAGATTTTGAATCCCTTTTAAAAGATTCTAACCCTATTAGGAGTTATGGAAGACAAAAGGACCCACTGCCCAAACAGCTTCAGGGTAAGATCAATGAACTCACTATCCAAATAATCTTTTCATTATTCAATAGACTAATATGTTACCTCTTCTCTAACTATGCTAAACTGCACTCACTGTTACATCAGATCTCAATCTCAGATCACTGTACTTCGCATGACTTCCTTCACAATTTCACTCTCATACTTAGCTCTTTTCTTCACTTCATGCATACCACATCACATCTCAACATTACAATAAGGAAAAACATTCCTTTCTTTATACCACACTCAAATATTTACAAATGAGTCGGCAAACAATTACAAAATAAAAGTTACCACATGCTACATCAAAATTACACAAAACTGTTGGCTTCCAGATGCAATAACTCTTCACTTGTGTGACCTCAAAGTTTGCACTATGAACCACATCACTAACAATGTGTCTCAAACTTCCCTTTAAATTTGCAAAACTAGATTCCATCCCGATTAGGAGATATCATCTGATTTCAAAAAACTGCTACTCAGGAACACTGCCTGAATACTGCTTCCACCAAAATGCTCATAACTTTCATGAATAAAATAATTACTATCTGCACTCTTAACCATAGACATATAACATATCAAAGATTATAACCTCAACATCACATATCTCCAATTGCAATAACCGACGTGCGCTAATCAAAACTCTATCTACTTCTCTGCAAGTCTCCAGAAGATCACTGTGTTGACATCAATGACAATCATAGTCATGAATGCAACAACTTCTATAGAATGACTGCCAAGCATTCAACATTCATTCCTAACAATCCCCCCCATTGGCATTGATGGCAACATAGATGAAAAACATCCAATGTTCAAAAAATCAAATACTGCAACACTACTTCTGCAAAGCCTCTTCAGTAATCAAATCTTGCTTCGTTATCCTGTTCAGTTCTCTCATAAAGTTTTACTCATATTTTTTTTCATGCATACTTCTCCCCCATTGACATCAATGATAGAAATTTCATCACTATGTCAACAACAACTCAATGTCAAAAGACATTGTTCAGAAAATACATTCACAAGAGTCCTCATGACTCGGCTTAGATACACATACTCCCCCATAGAGGAAGTACCAACATCCAATCCAGAAGAAAGATAGGGCTCATATACCACTAGATAGATGCAACCAACTGCATCATTACTCAAAACTACGCCCAGGCATAACCCCAAGCATACCTCTCAGATACTCAAATGTATCCTTAGGCAAAGGCTTAGTAAATATGTTTGCTATCTGTTCCTTTGTGCTTATGTACTCCAGTCTGACTTCTTTCTCAGCAACTTTCTCTCTCACAACATGATATTTGATCTCTATATGGTTTGTCTTAGAATGTAATACGGGATTCTTAGACATACTAACTATGCTAGTGTTGTCACAATGTATGACAACAGGCTCAACAAACTTAATTCCAATATCCTTCAACATTTGCTTCATCCAAATTATCTGGTTACAATTGTTTGCTGCTACTACATACTCTACTTCTACTGTACTCTGTGAAATACAATTCTACTTCTTTCTTAGCCAAGAAACTAATCTTCCTCCAAGAAAAAAGGCTCCACCACTGGTGCTTTTCTTGTCATCAACACTACCTCCCCAATCAACATCTGTATATGCACATAGGGTAAAATCATTAGATTTTTAATACCACAATCCATAGTCCATTGTGCCTCTTAAATATCTCAGTATCATGGATTTGTATTTCTTCTACTCAACTACTGGTGTTTCATCTTTGCTTGATAGTTTGTGTCCTATAACCATAGGTGTTCCAATTGGTTTATAGTTCTCCATTCCAAATCTTTTTAGCAAATCATTCAAGTACTTTTTCTAGCTAACAAAGATACCATCACTATTCTGTGTTATCTATAATCCCAAAAATTATTTCATCTCACCAATCATGCTCATTTCAAATTCTATCTTCATTTCATCAACAAATTTGTCACTAGCTTCATCTTCTCCTCCAAAGATAATGTCATCAACAAAAATAACTATAACCAAAAAACCACTTTCAATTTCCTTTGTGTATAGATTGCTATCAGCTGTTCCTTTAGTAAATCCCAATTTCAACAAATACTTATCCAGTCTAGCATACCAAGTTCTAGGTGCTTGCTTTAGTCCATATAATGCTTTCTTTAGTTTACATACCATATCTCCTTCTTGAGTCAAAGGAAAACCTTCAGGTTGCTCAATGTAGACTTCTTCTTCCAATTCACCATTCATAAATGTGGACTTCACATCCATCTGATACACTTTAAATTTCTTAAAAGATGCATAAGCCAAAATCAATCTTACTACTTCAAGTCTTGCTGTTGGTGCAAAATTTTCTTCATAGTCAATTCCTTCTTGCTGTGAGTATCCCTTACATACCAATCTTGCTTTGTTTCTTACCACTTCTCCTTGTTCATTCATCTTGTTTCTGAATACACATTTAGTTCCAATCACATTCTTGTCTTTAGGTCTAGGGACCAATTCCCATGTCTTGTTCTTTTCAATCTAATCTAGTTCTTCTTTCACAACATTAATCCAATGTTCATCTTCACAAGCTTCACTAGTAGATTTAGGTTCAATTTGAGAAATCAAACATAAATGTACCTTATTACGAGTTAGAACTCCTTTGTCCAAACTTCCAATAACTTGATCAACAAGATGATATCTTGATAGATACATGTTCGGTGTCATAGTCACAAATCTTGTTTCAACTATAGATTCTTTTCTAGATTCCTCTCTGGTTTCTTCTATAGGACACTCATTCAATAATTCATTGTCAGTCTCATAGAATAATTTAGTAGATTTAGTGTTAGGCCGAGGATGAGCTTCTTCATCAGATTCATAATCAAGCATTCTTTCCTAAATTTTGAACTTCTCATCAACTTTAACATTTGCACTCTCAACAATAGTTTTAGTTCTCTTATTGTAACATCTATATGCTTTTCTTTTCAAAGAATATCCAAGAAAAATTCCTTCATCACTTCTAGGATCAAACTTTCCAATATCATCATCTCTCTTTATATAACATTTTCTTCCAAAAATTCTAAAATACTTAACTGAGGGTGCATGTCCAGACCATAATTCATAAGGTTTCTTATCTATGTCTGCTATGATTTGTACTTTGTTCATTGTATATACTGTTGTATTCATTGCTTCTCTCCAAAGTGTCTTCGCCAAGTCATTCTCAAATAACATAGCTCTTGCTACTTCAGTTACTGACCCATTTCTTCTTTCTACAATACCATTTTGTTCAAGTGTTCTAGGGCCTGAAAACTCTCTTAATACCATTCACTTCACAAAAAATGTTAAACTCTCTAGAAGTAAATTCTCCACCTCTATCAGATCTCAAACATTTAATCTTCATTCCAGATTCATTCTCAGCTTTATTCTTAATGATCTTAAACTTATCAAATGCTTTAGATTTTTCTTTCAGAAATGCAATCCACATCATTCTTGTAAAATAATCAACAAGAATCATAAAATACCTTTCTCTAGAGAATCCTCTAGTCCTGGTAGGACCGCTCAAGTCTGTATTAATAATCTCCAACTTCTCTGTCGATGTGAACTTCTTACTAGGAAATGAACTTCTCTCTTTCTTAGCCATCACACATTCTTTGCAAATCATGTTAGTAGGTTTCATAATTTTAGGCAAATCCCTTACTGTAAGTGTAGTACTCACTTTCACAATGTTATCAAAGTTTATATGACAAAACCTTCTATGCCATAACCAACTGTCATCAATTTTAGTAATCAAGCATGTCATCTCAGTAGGATTCAACTAAAATACTTAACTGAGGGTGCATGTCATCTGTTCATTGTATATACTATTGTATTCACTGCTTCTCTCCAGAATGTCTTTGCCGAATCATTCTCAAATAACATAGCTCTTGCTGCTTCAGTCACTGACCTGTTTCTTCTTTCTACAATACCATTTTATTCAGGTGTTCTAGGGGCTGAAAATTGTCTCTTAATACCATTCACTTCACAAAAAGTGTTAAATTCTCTAGAAGTAAATTCACCACCTCTATCAGATCTCAAACATTTAATCTTCATTCCAGATTCATTCTCAACTTTATTCTTAATGATCTTAAACTTGTCAAATGCTTCAAATTTTTCTTTTAGAAATGCAATCCACATCATTCTTGTAAAATCATCAACAAGAATCATAAAATACCTTTCTCCATAGAATCCTCTAGTCCTGGTAGGACCGCTCAAGTCTGTATGAACAATCTCCAACTTCTCTGCCGATGTGAACTTCTTACTAGTAAATGAACTTCTCTTCTGCTTATCCATCACACATTCTTTGCAAATCATGTTAGTAGGCTTCATAATTTTAGGAAAATCCCTTACTACAAGTGTCGTACTTACTTTCACAATGTTATCAAAGTTTATATGAAAAAACCTTCGATGCCATAACCAACTATCATCAATCTTAGTAATCAAACATGTCATCTCAGTAGGATTCAACTGAAGTACATTACCTCTAGTTCTAGATCCAGTTCCAATCAGATTTCCATCTTTATCCTTTATCACACAAGTTTTCTCAGTAAACCAAACATGATATCCCTTATCAACTAACTATCCAAAACTCAAAAGATTATGTCTCAATCCATCAACAAAGTAAACATCATCAGTATTAGTCTTTCCTTCAAGAGTAATAGATCCTATACCTTTAATCAAACAAGGTGCATTGTTACCAACTCTAACAAGTCCTCCATCATAATTGTTAAACTTTATGAAATTTTTCATATCTCCAATCATATGATGTTAAGAACCACTATCTATAATCCAATCAACTTTCTTTTCAACTTGGGAAACTACGGCTTTTTCTTCCTTAACATCAAATTTAGAATTTTCTTCTTTAATTGCTATAAATCCTATTTCATCATTATTCTCAGTATCACTTTCACTCAAAGTTATTTCAATACTAGCTTCAAGATCTTCATCATTAGCATAATAACATTCCTTAGATCTTCTAGGCTTAAAATTATTTCTGTACTTCTTAACTCTCTTAGGACATTTAGATGCAAAATGACCATATTCTTGACAAGTCCAACATTTAAAATTTTTCTTACCATCTGGTTCTCTTTTCACAAGCAAGGCAATACCTTCTTCAATCTTCTTGTCTTCTTCATTTCTAGATCTGTTGCTGGCATAATCTCCACTCACACTGGTACTTCTTGACAAAGTAGGACGAACACTAAGAGCACTGAATGTTGTCTCCATTCTAGGTAAGTCTCCTAATACCCTTAGGTTCATTTCTACTACTTCCAATCTTCCAAGAAGAGTCTCTCTTGTAAAGTTCATAGTACAAGGTATAACTTGTTCAATCGTCTGTGTTGTCTTCTTAAATACAGGAGTCAATGTCCTCAAAATTTTCCATATCACTTCATTCTTTGTCTTTGATCCTCCACAAGATTTTATCCCTACAACAATTTCTGACATTCTACCAATATATCTTCTAATAGATTCATCTTCCATCAATCTAATATCCTCAAATGCACATATCCAATTATGTAATCTAGCTCTCTTTGCATGTTCATCACCTTCAAAAGTAGGTTATAAAGCTTTCCAAATTTCATGAGATTTTTTAAAACATTTTACTTGACTATATTCATTCTCTGGAAGTGCTATCAAAAGTGCTTCTCTTGCAAGTATGTTACACATGAATAGATCTACCTCATCTTTTGAATTTGATTCAATATTATCTTCTTCAATGATAGTCCTATAAATGTTTGTAATCAACCAATAACCTAGTCCTAAACATAGTAGATGTGTTTTCATCTTTTCTCTCCAGTTGTCAAAATTTACTCCATCAAACTTAGGGCTTTCTTTCTTGAAATAATCCATGGATCTCCTTAAGCTGTTGAACTTTCCTTTCAAGGACCTGCTGCTCTGATACCAATTGTTAGAAAGTAAAGTCCACCAAGATAACTGAGAGAGGGGGGAGGGGGGGTGAATCAGTTATTAGATAATTATGACTTTTATCAACTTCAACAACATTTAACCATGTAAGCAATATAATTACCAACCATAGAAAGATATTCATACATAATGACACAATAACACAAGATATGTTGACTAGGGAACCTCTTGATCAAAGAGTAAACCCCGGTGGGAATGATGCCCAAAAAAGATGCACTAATATGAATATTCCTTGTGAAAGGATGAACTCTGTTAGGAGTATTATGAAATACATTCAGTAAATATAAATCACTGTTAGGAGATTTTGAATCCCTGTTAAAAGATTCTAACCCTGTTAGGAGTTATGGAAGATAGAAGGACCCATTGCCCAAATAGCTTCAGGGTAAGATCATTGAACTCACTGTCCAAATAATCTTTGCATTATTCAATAGAATAAAATGTTACCTCTTCTTTGACTATGCCATCTTCTTTGACTATGCCAAACCACACTCACTGTTACATCAGATCTCAATCTTAGATCTATGTACTTCGCATGTCTTCCTTCACAACTTTTCTCTCATACTTAGCTCTTTTCTTCACTTCATGCATACTGCATCACATCTCAACATTACAATAAGGAAAAACATTCCTTCTTTTATACCACACTCAAATATTTACAAATGAGTCGGCACACAATTACAAAATAAAAGCTACCACATGCTACATCAAAATTACACAAAACTGTCAGCTTCCAGATGTAATAACTCTTCACTTGTGTCACCTCAAAGTTTGCACTATGAACCACATCACTAACAATGTGTCTCAAATTTCCCTTTAACTGTGAAAAACTAGATTCCATCCTAATTAGGAGATATAATCTAATTTCAGAAAACCGCTCCTCAGGAACACTGCTTGAATACTGCTTCCACCAAAATGCTCATAACTTTCATGAATAATTACTGTCTGCACTCTTAACCATAGACATATAACATATCAAAGAGTATAACCTCAACATCACATATCTCTAATTGCAATAACCCATGTGAGCTAATCAAAACTCTATTTGCTTCTCTGCAAGTCTCTAGAAGATCATTGTGTTGACATCAATGACAATCATAGTCATGAATGCAACAACAACTACTACAAAATGACTGCCAAGCATTCAACATTCATTCCTAACAAAACATTAATGTTTTTAGGAACACAGGACTCAATAAGGGATTTCTCAAGAACTTCCTTATGTGTATGTGATGTATGGAGAAGCTCAAGTATAGATATCTATGTGAGAGTCTTCATCAATTGTGCTAGAAAGTCATAGCGTGAAGAAGGTCTAGTATATGTAGATGGTGCATCTTGTGGAGTAGCAGTAGTTTGAATAGTGATTATTCCCCTTCTGGTGATTGCATTACAATCGACCTCTTTAATCTTGAGGGTGTATACATGGTTGTGAGGTTCTTCTATGCAACCACAAAGGGAATCAAAGCCACAAAAATCATTTTCCTAGATGCTTCCACATATAGAGTCAAAGCCTTGAATATTATAAGTATTATAATCATAAGGCACTATCTTGGAAGATGAGGTGTTGTTTTGATCATGCTTCAGGAGTGAATGATTATATATCTTGAGCTATGCATTAGATGATGAGGGTGTATGTCATTCAACCTCAAATTTCCCAATATTAATAAGGTTTTGGACAAAGTGTTTCAACTTCATGTATTTCTTAGTGTCATGACCTTTGATGAGGTGATATTCATAATATTCATTATCCTTGTACCAAGTAGGTTTGGGTTGATTATCATCATATGGTCGATTGTTAGAATATACTATCATGTTTTGATCAACGATTCTTTGAAAGTTGCAATCAAGAGTTTCTTTAAGAGAAGTAGATTGTCCACGCAGACATGGGATAGAATTGTTATTGTTCTTATTGGTATTATTTTTGTTCTAAGGAAATAGATATCATTGATTGTTAGGTCATTTTTGATAGGTATTCTCATTTTTCTGATTGTGATTCCAATTATTATTGTTCTAATTACGACTATTGTTTTGATTACCTTGGTTGGATGCTTGGACATTTTAAACATTTTTAGCATCGATCACTCCATCATCGACTACCCCTTTATTCTTAGTCCAAAGCATTGGTTTGTCCTTATTAGATGAGGAAGTATAGTGTTTAATGGTTCCCTTTTGCAAGAGGCCATATTCAATTATTTTCCCCTTCTTAAAACTTAACTCAAAAGTGTCAAGGGCAGCCATTTTCATTTGGAATGACATGTGAGGTACCATATTTTTAGTGAATATGTCTATGATATGGTTATCTGGTATTTTCAAAGGCATTCAAATATAAATGTGTTTCCCCCTAGGCAAGAAACTAACAGTTTCCCCATTCCTTTTCTTAGTATTGCACAAGTCAATTAATGATGCTTGATGTTCAATATTGTACGAGTATTGTGCAACAAATTTTTCTCAAGATTAGTGAAAGAAGATATGGATCCAAGGGGTAGATTCATGAACCATTTGAGTGCAAGGCCTCCAATATTCCTAGTGAAGATTCGTTTGAGAAAATCTTCCTTATAAAATATCTCTTGATAAAGGACATAAAATTCTATGAGATGTTGAGTAGGACATGTTTATCCCTTATATTTTTTGAATTTGGGGATCTCAAAGTTTGTATGGAACAACATCATGTTGATTGATTTATCAAATTGATAAGGACATGTCTCTTCAAAAGAGAATTCATTCTTACCTCCATTCTGTATGCTCTAGACAAGAATATTAAGTTCATTGATTTGATTTTCCAGTCAGGATCATTGTGATGTGTAAGATTTAGACCAAAAGATTGCCCTCCTCAAAATTATGATGTTGAAAATCCAGTCAATGTGAGTCCAAGTGTATGATGAGGTGTATAATGATATGCTTTAGATGTTTTTGGGGTACATGTCTTCAAGAATCCAGAAGGAACCTTAAAGAGTGATGAAATGTAGTGAACTATATATTGGGAAGCTGATCTTTGTGGCAATCATGTTTGGCCTATGTTCAAGAAACTAGCATCAAAGGGATTAGATATGTTCATTGTGGTTTGAGTTATATTGTGTGAGGTCATATTAGGCATGAGCACTAATAATATACAAGATTTGTTCAAGTGACAACTACAATGTTTATTGTGTTATTGATTCAGGCAATGATGTATAAGGCCTCCTAGAAGTCGCCTTACCTTTGGCTTGATATGATGTTGTGTTAATAGTGGAAGTAGTTATTTTATTAATAGAGGATATAGCTTTGGTAACATTGTTATAAAGTATGTATTTATGAAAAAATTGAGGGATCATGACACCATCATGAATGAGTTTCATAAATATTTCTACCTTGTTGGCTTGAATCACTTTCTCTACCATCTCTAAGTTATATGGATCTTTGAGAAAGTAATTGACTCATGGAGATAGATCTATTTTAGTTTGTTTAGGTTTATCAACATATTCAACATCTTCCTTGGTCTAGTTAATAGTGTCTGGCATCCGTAGACCTCAAAGAGGTACCAAGCTAAAGGGATTATCGTTATCTCTACTCATGCCTAAAAATCATTGACTTGTCTTTTTGTCTTGTGAATGGGTAACCACCATACAATTTGACCTCAAAATAATGGAAGATGAATGAAGACACAGAATAAGTTGGAAAATATTTTGATGATGAAAGGATGAACTTAGGAGAAAAGGTTTGGACCTTGTTTTGATTACGAGGGTAGGGCCTCAAAGGTTTTGATATTTTGATTGATGAAGGATAATTGATTGGTGAGGGAAGGGTCTCAAAGTCCAATTTTCTTTGAAGTTTTATGACAAACTTAGTGAAAATGAGATCCCTTGAAAGATAAATGATGATATCCTTGTTCTACTTATAGATAGAATAATGATCACAACAAAAATAGGATATAATTGATTGGATTAATCACTCAAGATGGACTTGTGTTGTAATACCCCTCCAACCCTATCAAGTCTTGCTTATGATCTCTTGAAATTAGGAAGGACTATATGTGAGAACGATCCCTCTTGTGATGGTTTCTTAGACCGAACCACTTACAACTCACCCTAACTTCATATTTTAATATGGGAAATAATAATAATTGCATAGGTATGTTCCTAAACATCTTCTTGTGTGTCAGAAATAGTTAAGGACCTTAATGCTCAAAGGATCACCTGATAGACATATGCTTTTATGCAAAATGCTCATTATTATTATTATCCATGTGTACCTTAGGTTAATTGATTATAATCACTTAAGGGTTATATGTGTTACCTTCTCTTATAACATTACTTGGGATTAGACATGACTAATGCATTTAGGGTTATATGATTTGTTTATCTTGATTTGATAATGGGACATTTTGAGTACATGCCTGATGGTTAAATGGGTTTTTGAAAGTTAATAGATGATTTATATTCACATGATTATGTTATGATGCATTCTTTTATACAATATGGAAAAGAGATCATTCTAGTACTAACCATACTAATCCAATTATTCTTTGTTGATTTCATTGTCTGGTATGAGTGTAGGATGAGGGGAGGCAGTCGTAGTTACTCCTACAAGAGGTCCACACGATGTCGCACTCTCCCTCCATGTTGCCATTGTCTATTTATATATATATGTATATATGCATGTTGGTTGGTTTTGCAGGATGTAGGTACCAAGCATTGACTCCACCTGGCTACACAGGTCTGAGCATGCCTTCAAAATCCTTGAACTGTTGTTGTGTGGAGATATTACCAAGATTACTCTCAAGGTTACCTATGGACTTAGATTTATGTTTAGGCCTAGCTGGGGGTTCTGAATGTAGTATGTGATGTGGTCTTGTGATTTATGAATTAACGTTGTTATGTGATTTATGATGTGAGTTAGATTTATCCTTGTAAGTATATGTATATATATATATATATATATATATATATATATATATATATATATATATATATATATATATATATATATATATATATATATATATATATATATATATATATATATATATATATATATATATATATATATATATATATATATATATATATATATATATATATATATATTTATTTTATATGTGTTATATTGTTTGTATTTTATATAGGTATGTGTATATGTGGCTGCACACACATATATCCATGCTTATATAAATAATAATAATTGTATGGTTTTCATTAATTGTGTAATGGTATGTTATTTATGATAAATAAATAAAGTGAGTGAATTCAATAAATGTATTAAATAAAAAGTGAAAATAATATTCATAATAATAATTAATAAAAGAAATGTTCTTGTAGTAAAAACTAGCTATCTAGGAGGGAGTTGAACTTGAGACCTCCTAGGAGTTAGGCTAGTTGGTTTCCATATGTGCAATGGTTTTTCTTGAAAATTATTTGTAGAGTTTTCTTCTTATGGTTTTATTTTGAGACTATTTTAATTAAAATTATTAAAACCCTGATTAAATCTTTTACGGGAATGATTTATTGATTATTCAACCAACTACAAAAGTTGGAGAAGTTAATTCCCGTAAAGCAACTACTCCAACCACATAGTTGTATGATAAATATTTGCTTCTTTTGTGTGAAGGAAAAAGGAGAGTTTTTTTTTTTAAAAGTTTGGGAGGATTTTTGCAGTGATTTCTCTGGAAAATTTATTAGAGTTTTTTCTGTGAGTTTGAGAGTTCTTCAGTTTGGAAGGGAAGCATGGGTGGATTGTTTAAAGTTTGAATGCTAGAGGAATATTTTTAGGAGAATATCTACTCAAGGCTAGAAATTTTGCAGAGAGTTTCCAACCAAGGGAAGACGATTCTCCGCAGGACCTTAGGTAGGGTCTAACTAGGATGAATCTCCATTCTTCCCATGTGCATAATTATGTATATGAATGATATGTTACTCGATGAGAATATGATTGTTTACTTTTTTTTGAAAATGAGAACTATATATATGTTTTGTTTTTCTGTGTATTTGAAATAGGTTTCCGGGAAGTGATTTTTATGAATGCTTGTATGTTCACTATGGTGAAATCTTCCTGGGAGGGTAGAAGTGGTTTTGGTCATGTAGGATAGTGTATTTTATTTTTAATGAATGTATTTTGAATGCTTCCAGAATTTAGAACTATCGTTTCAACCCTGTTGGTCCATATATGTTTATGCACCACCTTTCTTTGTCCAGATCTAGAACAGATTTGTTAGATAGATAGGATGGATTGATGAGCCATTTTTGAAGGGAAATTGGGAGATCTCAAATGGGTCATGCTCAAATTAGGCAACCATAGTCCCCATAATGCCCAGTTTTTCCCACAAGACATAGTTGACAATCATGTTTGTAGTTTCTATCGGTTTAGTATTAGCTAAGTAGGTCGGTCTAGTATTAGCCGAGCAAGGAAGGTTTAGTGTTGTCCAAGCTAGGTCAGTTTAGTGTTGACCGAGCCAGGTCAGTTTAGTGTTCATTAAGCCAGGTTGGTTTAGTGATTACCGAGGCAGGTCGGTGTAGTGTTAACTGAGCAAGACAGGGATGTTAGTGTTAACTAAGGAAGATATGAATGCTAGTGTGAATCGAGTTAGATAAGAAAAATAGGCTTTATACAAGTATAACTTAAAGTATAAGTTTAATTTCTTATACTTTAAGGTATACTTGTATAAAGTGTTTAGGTACCTTTTGAGATGATTGAGATAGGTTCCAGATTCATAGGAGTTAAGATGCAACTTCTAGATTTTAGTTTTTCAAAAAAATAAAATCAGACTTAGTTATAATTCGGGCACGTGAGATTTTGCAAAGCATGGTGTTTTGGCATATGAAATTGTGTAAACTTTAAATATGTTCATTTCTTATTTTTTTGGGATTATATGGTGCATTTAGATGCTTGAATAAGGTTTAGGGATCAGAATTAGGGTTAGGGTTGTCCAATGGACTAGGACTGAAGGCCTCCTAAATGTTCCCCAAATGTTCCTAAACTTTCCTATTCTTTTCTATGCTTTGATTCTAGTTCTTGAAAGTGTTTATGATGTATTTTATTTATGATGTGTGAATTTTGTATCATCTATGTATGTTCGTCACTTGTTTTGTGGAGGTTATATGGTTTATATAATGATTATTGTTCACTTGGCATAGACTTGAGTTTAGTTTATGAGGCTAGGACTCATCTCCATGGCCTGTGTGCACGGGAGGGTTCCTTAGACCTATAAATGAGCCTTGGAAAGTTTTACTTGTACATGAGAAAGGTTTTATGTTTCTTTTTGAGATGTCTTGTGATAGACATTCTTCCAGTGGTTCCTGTTATGTATATGGCTAAGGTTAGGACTCGCTCTAAGGGCCTGAGTGAGCAAGGGAGTTTCCTAAACCTATCAATCAGGACATGGAAGTGTTATCTTGTATTTGTGGCTTGTGATGGGGTAAGGGAATAGGAACCCTAAGTGAGTGGCTCACCATAGGTGTTGGAACCCTAAAGTGGTTGCCAGATGATCCTATGGGTGGGTTTGTAAAAAGTGATAACCTTAAAAATTAACCTGGGAAGGGGGGGATTCAAAAGATAATGAAAGAAAATATAATAATGGCCACACAGACTTGATTGGAGTACCAGGACCAGGGATAATTGCCAGGATGGATCCCTGTTCATAAAGGGGGGACCAGGGTTACATGGTTGCCAGGAAGGATCCCAATATATAGGTTGTGTGATGACACTCACTTAGGTGGTCTCCTAGAACCTTAACCTCGGTGTTATAATAAGATGATATTTTTATGTGCCTTATTCCTTTTATTTGAGTCTTGGATTTTTTGGTTTTTGAAGACTTAGATTGCCTTAAGGTCTTGAGAGTACCTTGGTTCTATCTCCTAGCACGTGGGGTGGAACTTTACCAGTTTCACATGTTTGGGTGACAAATCTCTTTCAAGGTATGGTTTGTGGTTCATGTCGTGGTTTGGATTCTGAGTTGTTCAATGGTGAAGATTTTGTTCTTGTATCATGTATCTCCATCTTTTGTTATCAAGATGTAAAGATGTATTGTAATCCCTTGGGCAACTTGATGTAATTATCTTTCTCTATGCCTTTGGGCCATGTGCAGTAAATGTAATTCCAATTAAGTTGTAAATGAAAGAAGCTATGTATATGGGTAAGGGTAGGAATCTCAAAATGGAATTGAACATTGGTAAATCAAGCATGGATTATGTTTAAGTAATTCCTACCTTATATCTCTTGTGAATTTTTAAATGAAAAATTGGAAGTAATGGTAATGAAATTATTTATGGATGTAAACTTCTTTAAAAGGAAACTTGTTTTGATATGCTAAGAGTTCAAGGGTATCTTTAGGTGAAATAATAAGGGAAAAGGAAACATGTATGTTATTTAAAGTAGTAATGAGATGTGACTTCTTAAATGTATAGTTCAATGTGAGTAATGTGTGATTATTTAAACAATGTTTTAAGCTCAATTCTTAACTAGACTTATACAAGGTTATAGATGATGATTTGTGGAAACTTATGGAAAAAGAAAGATTCATTGAATGGTTTGTGTTGGTTATCAATATATGGTTAAGTAATTTACACTCCTTCTATTATGATCTTAAGCAAAAATGGATAGTGAGGTATTTTAATGGAAAGCCTATTTATGTATTGTTAATGCAATTGAGTTGTGCATAGATAAGGTTAAGGAGTAAACAAATAAGGAAATGAACTTCATTTCATTAAGTAGAAAAATTCAATGCTTGATAATGGTAAATGAATTCATTAAGGGAACCTTAAGGAATGTACTTGTGAATGTAATAAATGATGTAATGTTAGAATGTTAAAAAAAAATTTGTTAGTTGTAATTTTAGGTCATAGACCTGATTCCTTATGAGTTCCCTGGGGGGGACATTATATGTGTTCTCAAGTGATAGAATTCAATTGATGTTTTGATTAAATATAAGGATCTCAAGGACATTTATTTCAACCTAGGATTGATGATGAAGGTATGAAAGAGAGGATTTTATGATGTTAGCTACGAGATAATCAAGAAAAGAAGATTGACTTAGGTTCAGGGTGTGATGTTTGTGATCCAAAGTGAGAAGTGATGAGATAATGGAAGATTAGAAGGATGAAGGATAGATGAAATGAGGAAGGTTTAATCATATGTCTCAAAGTTAATGAAGTTTTGGTTCACACCAAGTTTTCACAACTAATGCGAGAGAATATTATTGAAAATTATCTTATCAACTTTCTCTTCATCTTGAATCTCTCGTTGGATAGAATCTATGAGGTGTCAATATTTTTTAGGGTTTCAATTGGCTATTTTCTTTGACCTATAGGACAAAGGCTATCATTTTTTAACCTTCTTATGCTTGATAGAATCATACATAGCCTATAGAAATTATTATTTGGTTTACCGGATTGATTGATGAGGACAAATGGTTTTAGGAATTGACAAAGGACTAGATTTGGAAGATTTTGATAAAATCTAAAGCTCATTGTTTTCTGGTCAAGATGAAAGTCTCAAGGTGCAAACATCAAACTGTGGAGATGTCATTTCTAGAGCATGGACATTAATTTAAGATTAGAGGCATAATTCTCCAAGTTTTGACTAAATTTGATTGGCATGTGACTTATTGGAACTGATGTCTAATTGGTCTAGTCTAGTTTAGATAACTTTTTTCACTGGGAAGAACTAATTTTCAACCTCATCCAGGGCATTGAATATGCTAAGTATACCTTGATTCAAACCAGGAAAAATAACATGAGGTCCAAAAATTACGTGTCTGCAAATAATCCTATAAAGGAAAAAGAAACCTTTAAAGATACAAGAAACTATGGCAAGCTTGACTAATAGGGAATTGTAATTGCACAATGTGTATGTTCAAGTGACCTTTTCAAGTCACTAATTTTTTCACGGGGCTTGCAATAATTAAGATACTTCAAGGAATATCTACTTAAGAAAATTGGCTTAGTCAACAAAACCTTTGGCCACAGCTTCATATCCCTTTGGTTCACACATTAATGACACCCCGTAGAGGGAGCCTATGTTTTTTTCCTTTTGTGAGAGATAAATAGAATATGGTCAAAGGAGATTGTGTATTGAGACCTCCAATGTCATATTAGCCGCCTCTAAATGATCAATGGGATACTTATGGTGAGTGTCTTTAGCAGAGATTCTTCCCTCTCCTTGCGTAAAGATTATGGGAGTTCCAGAGGTGAACTAGGTAGCTTCTACTCTAAGGTGGTTATTAAGGTCTCCATTTGAGGATATCTTATGTTAATCATACAAGGAAAAGTGGTCATGCATGCGTGATTTAGAACTATAGCCCAATGAATACCAGACATAAGATAACTCTTCCCTCTAAGGCTTTAATCTCAAGGAGGTATTTAATTATAGTGGGTCAGAATAGCTGGCTTTTCTTATTCCTTCTTAGGTTGTTCCCACAAGATGTTTCCCTCAATGGTAGGCCTTCTATGAGTAAAATGGAAAAATAAAATAGATAACTAATAGATAACAGATGGCACTATAATAGTAGAGACGTCGATCAACCTTTGCAAATGAAAGTCAACTGGTAGAGATGGTGGTTCAAATACAGTCAGTAGAAAGAGAGAAAAACTAACTCAAAGAACTGTTATACATGGAACCTATTGAATATGTAGAGATGAAGATCAATAAGCAAAGATGTTGATCTGCATAGACAACACTACAACCGTGGACACATCAACCTACAAAAGGAACAAATTCAGTCAATTATGGTTTGAAAAATTCAGAATTTATGCAGCATTTAGTTTCATGAAAACCATTATTTGAGAAAAAACCTAGAGTAGAAATAGCATAAACCATATAGATAACACCAAATAAAACCCCAGAAATATTTCAAAAATTAAAATTCTTTTCACAGTCGGAGATGACGATTTCAGTGCCCAAACGTCAATCTATGGAAACAAAAGTGTAACTTCGTAGATGTCGATTCATAAATCTGACTATAAATTGACAAAGTTTCAAAATAAAATTCAAAATTAGGGACATGAGTCCCATTGGGCATGCCAAAATGTATGTGATGAAAATTACACTTATGTGAAACAAGCTTAAACATACATTTTTTAAAACATACTTGCATTTGATCCACACTAAACATGCTCAAAAAAAACTTGTCTGTACACAAAATTTTTCAAAGCAACCTCTGATGAGATGAAACAAGGGCACCCAAGAACCTTGTTTTATTTTCTCTTAGAGAAATTGTGGGTATGTTCTCCGAACATAATACAAAAATCCCACTAAAGAGCTTGCATGCAAGTGAAGATGAACCCTACAATGTAAGATAATGGATGAGTGAAGAAATTAAGAATAAGTATAAGAATCTTAGCCCAAGCTTCGCCAAATCATAAATGAAAAATGCAATGATTAATCTAAAAATGAAGAATGCAAGATCAAACTAACTAAATTGCAATGCAAGATCTAAACAATACTAGAATGAATCAGTTACCTAACAAGTAACATCTAGATTCAATAAGGAAAAATTCTCTAAGAAATCTAAACTAACATGAAATCTATGAAGTTCTCAAGTGTTCAAATGCTCCAATTATGCAAAATGCTAAAAATAATGATCGGGCTTATGAGTGAGGAGTGAGGCCTCCTTTTTAGAGATTTTTGAAGATGCAAAAGAAAATGTTAGGTAGGGTTTAAAATGGATGAGGTGGCATCCACATAAGTACTGCATAGGAGTCACAAAGGCCAAAAGGAAAAACCATGCAAAAAGTCAACTACCTCTTGAGAGGACCAATAAAATCAACATTGGAGGGAGACAAGAATTTGAAATGATTTGAGGAGAAAAAAGAACAAGAGGTGGGTTTCTTGAAGAAAGAAAGTCACATGTGCATGCATCTCATTAAGGTTAAAAGGATGTAAAACATGATTAGACAAAAATTAGGTAGAAAAGCAAGATTAGCCAAAAAGGATTGATTAAATTTAATTTAATTTAATTTAATTGATTTTAGAGGAATTTTAGCAAGTAGAGAGATTTGAATTAAAAAAATTATTTAAAAGGGAAATATGGAGGAAGCATGTATTAAAATAACTTTAACACATTAGGGATAATATTTAAATTAAATTTAAATACAAGGTGATGAATTTATTTAGTTAAATAAATAGTTGAATATAACAAATATAGTTGGTTTATTAAAATGAACTATAATGTTACAAGAAATATAAATTAAATTAATATAACTGTGCAAAAGGATAATTTTGGGTGTCTACAAATATAAATACTTAGGATAGGTTAACTGCTTAAGAAATTATTATTATTTTTACAAACTCAAGATAGGTCAACTTCTATAGGAAGTGGTGATTTGATTAGGGTCTTGGTGAATGAGAGACATTGATTTTGATATTGATGGGAGTTGTTCAACTTCAACTATTCAAAGGGATGTGCAGGATTGAGGATCACGATGATTAGGTAAATAGAAGTGTTTTCTTATGACTTTAGAATAGAAGAGATGGTAGATTTAAATAGGAAGAAGGATTATGAGGGAGATAAGATCCTTAAAAGATCAAAGTGGGGATATTATTAATATTGATTTGATTTAGAGATGAAAAGGATACATTTAGAGGAAATAATTAGAAGGATTAGGGTGATCACTAGGTTGGATTGGATGGATGATTAGAGGAAATATTTAAATATTATTTAGATTGATTGGATTAGTATTATTTAGATTTGTATTTATTGGATTGAATTATGAATATTAACCTTTGACACTATTTGAATGCAGTCAACATCAAACAAGGATTCAACAACATGCAAATCTTATTGATATTTAAGGATTTTTATTTAGTGGACACATATTTTTCTAATGAATACAAACCGAGCACATTAGAAAATTATAGGCTAAGTGGATGAATCACTCATTCCAATCCCACAAATATATACTATCTTCCATATGCTTGATACCTAGGGAGTGTATCCAATTGCATGGCATCCCTTATACTTGGAGGTGCAAAGGCCTTACCATAGGTAAATTCTATCCCTCAACACTCAAAACCACATTCTGAATAACTTCTCATACTTGTTCAATTATGAATGCAGAACAAGAAACAATGATGAATAGTATCTATCTATGATGAAAGAATGGTTTGTGGGTGTGCTTCATATACTACAAGGGTAAGTGAGGAAAATTCTATATATGAAATTAAATTAACAAAAATATTATAAAAGGTGGTAATCCACCTTTAGCCTTTACTATCTCAAGGAATTAATTTCTTAAGGGTTGAGCTTGATTGACAAGATTTTGCTAAGAAGTATGCCCATCAATTCGCCCCAACCTTTTGGTCTCTATAAGAATGGCGGAGTTTGGGTCAACTTATAGAGTGATGAAATATTTAAGTAAAGCCCTAAAAAGATGATACATTTACTTTTGGTCCACCAAGATTACATCAATTATATGAGGAGAAGATACACAATTAAATTTTTTGAAATAAAATAATAAAAAGAAAATAACCAAATGTAATATTCTAATCTTAAAGATCGCCCAAATAAATATATATATATGTATGTAATCACAAATATAAAATACAAGATTAATTTCCCTAAAGAAATTAGAATGTCCCTACATTAGTGATAAAGTTCTTTGATAAATTATTTATCTAAATGATACGGTGTTGCAAAGGAGCTTTCTTGCATAGTTTTGTATGGCTTCCTTAAGACATAAGAAAGGCAATACAAGGACGGGCATGGAATGTTGATCTATGGGCCCATAGACAATGGACAAATACTCTGAAAAGAACAGCATATTCAATAATAATTAATGTCTACAACATCCTACCTAGTTTCAAATTAAAAAAATACCAACCAACATTTACATTACATTTATATATAATGCAAGCGTTTGATCCAATTATTTCGAAAAAAAGTACATGCCAACTGTTTATGATCTGCCCATATTAGTTCCGATTCATGCTTCCTAACCTTTTTCTGTTTTTAATTAAAATGTCTTCATCATCCTTAACTCTTCTCCTGAAATGTCTTTAAAAACATGGCATGTCTGTAATTTTCTTTATCTAAGTCTCTCCATTTTTGTACTTCTCTGACCAACTTTATTGCCAGCCTTAAAAAATGTGTTGGCAAATATGCAGCATTTCCTTCATCTGAGTCACCCACCATTGCTTTACATGAGATCATGACACAGCAATATCTTATTAAATTATTTGATATTCCCACTACTCTCCAAATCTTTCGAGCAGCTTCCATTTGACTCCGTGTAATCTTTGTACTATTCTATTAGTTGAAAGCACAATCATTAAATCTTTTTATCCTCCTGCAAATGTACAACCTTATTTTTACTCTTTTCGAGTTAAAAAGTTTATCATTTCATCAAAAACATGGTTTACTTGCAAAACTAGTCAATATTGAGTATAGTTTAATGGGTGCCAATTAATAGTTTAATGGCTGGATAGGCCTACAAGATAGACCCGTATAAAGCAATTGTTGGTGGATGACGTTGAAAACAAAGAATGGAAACAAACTAACCTACATATTCTCCACTAATTTCACACCAGTGAGCTCAATCACACGGGGAAGCATAAAGGAGTTATACTCAGCTCTCTTGTTGTGGCAAAGGACATACACCTTCCTCCCCTTATTTGACATAGACCTTTGCCACCTCTTTCAATGTCAGCATTGCTTGCACATCAATTATTTTGCCACCCTTGCTATAAAATGGTTCACCTCTCTGTTTTTCTTTTAAGTGAAGCATATCATACCTCATGCAAAGTTTTCAAGGGATAAGTATGGCGTCATGGGAGCAAAGCACATTAGGGGTACGGTGTTGTAGGTATATAACACACACTTTAATTATTTACATAATCTTCTAATAAAATAATAAAGTTAAATAATAGTAATCAAATTTAATGTAAGAGCTTTGAGATGGGGTATTCATAGATTAAATAAAATGTTATTGTCTTAATGAAATCTCACTTGTAATTATTCTATTACAAATAATGTTGGAAAAATAGATCAAGTTCTTTAATATTTTATTAAGATCTAGTTTTAGATTTTCTTTTTCATTTTAAATGTTATAGGACAATTGAGTATTTCTTTAGTAGAGTAATTTTGTTTTGTTGGATATAATTCTTCCTTAGTGTAAACCAACTTCTACCAAAGAACTATAATTGTGTTAACAAGTACCTAAAGGAGCTTCTAATTAATGAATAAAAGACTATCATATCCCCTTCATAAAAATAGTAGTTACTATTCATAGTAAGTTCAATTGTCCAAAAATAGTATGTCACGTCCCCCCTAAAAAGAAATAAAATATTTCCCCTTAATTTTTCTTGAACGTTGACATCAATTTTCATAATATAAGAATGCAAGTACAAAGGTCTAGATGAGTAAAATTATATCATTTATGATATAAGCATGTACAATTAATTTTATATATGTGTGATTTCAATCTTCTGATTGTCGAAAGGGGAATTTCTATAAATAATATATAATTATGTAAGAATAGTGGCAAATAAATTATGTAAATATATGATCATTAAATTATAGTATAGCTTCGTGTATATGACAAGTATCTTTTGTAAAAGGATTTTTTATTTTTTTTCGCTTAGAAGGTAACATCAATAAGTTTCCATGAAGTTGGGAAGCCAAAGATAGTGTTGTAATCTCAAAGAAATTATAAGAAAGTATCTAGGTTAAAAAATGGAAATACAATATATACGTCCTAAGAAAAGGTTCGACATATGTCTGTTAATATGATTTAGAACAACAGAGAGCGGAGGGGGGGTGTGAATCAGTTGTTCTCAGGTCCTGATGTATAAAACAAACTTACAAACTTTTCCTTAAATCAGATCCAATAACCCAAACAAACTCAGTCATCATTGATTCAATAATAGAAACATATAACAATGCAGTCCACTACCTAGCTGTAACTTAACTTGTAAAACATAGAAATGTTCAAACCAAAACATTCACACAAGTATTAACACTAGGATTTATAGTGGAAACCCAATGTGGGAAAAACCACTTTGTAACATGCTACTATTATTTTCACTCTTCTAAAGTGAGCTTGGTTAAAAGCCAACCCTATCAAATGTTACAATACACACTGTCAAGTGTGACCCGGTTAAAGGATTTCAATCACCCTATTAAAAGTGAGCCTAGTCATAGGACTTACATACACTCCATTAGAATGCAACCTTGTTCAAAGGATTTAACATATGACTATTAGGTCAACCTCTGTTAAAAGGATTTTGACTAATACAATGGTTAGAAAGTAGCAGCAATATTTATCTGAAAAATATACAACTCACTTTGCAAATATCAGATCCAATTCCGTACACTAATGCTGATTTACTGACTTTGAAACTTTTCCATCTCCATCTCTGATCTACTCGGAACTTTTCTTCAAGCAAACACCATAATTCTCCTTCAGCCCTTTTTGCTTATACAGTCAATAAAACTTTACTGATCTTCCAGCATTCTTTGTTCACCCATGCACTTGCATATCCAAATGCTCAGGTTCCCTTTATACTTTCCTCAATTAGGTTAACTCATATTATGCCGCTCAATCTCATTCATAGATCTTAGGGTTAGATCAGATTCATTGAATCTACCCACTTCATGTTCTTCAGCTCCTTTTCTAGAATCATCTCAAATCTCTTAAAGATTTACAATAAAACATTTTACAGTGCATTTAATGCTTTCAAACAATCAAAATAAAGTCAACATGTTTTACATAATCTAAGAATTCAACAATGTCAGCTCCAAAACTAAATTCTCTTCAAATATAAAAATGTTGATGCTCGGTCAATACTGTGATCAACTACTCGGTCTTCATGTAGAAAGCTCGGTCATTACTAAAAATATTTCCTCAGTTTAAATTGTCTTCCTCGGCAATTAACTGTTGTTCGGTTGACACTAGAATTTTGCTCAGCATACACTGACTCGGTCGACACTAACATTACTTGACTTAAACATGATTTCTCCATTCTTTGCTCGGTCAAGCCTACCAGTTTAGTCTTCAGTCTTACTAAGATAAATAATACATTGTCTCATCATTGTACAACATAGTCAAGTACACTTTGTAATATCAAGATAACTCAACCTTTCCCTAGGTGCTATTGTTACCAACCTTGCCTATCCCCTTAATAGCACTCAAATAGATATAGTAATTTCCTAAGTAGCAATAGTCTTACCAGTTAAGGTTTGACATCAATGACAATACAATAATTGTTTCAATTGAAGTTTCCAACAATCTCCCTCTTTGGCATTGATGGAAACACCATATGATATCACTTGAATAACACATGGATTACCAACCAATCCAAAAAACTTATTTGTTCATCAAAGAATTATTTATAATATCCTTAGCATAATTCTGATTTAGAATCCTATAAGCCTCACTTCTATGACTGTCAAAAGTATTTAGATCTCCCTCTATCCCGATCCTTCATTTCAGTTCATCACCCTTACTTTTCAGTGTCATATTTTATCATATCAATTCTTCTCCCTCTTTGACAAAAATGTCAAAGTAGCAACTAAAACATACATCTATCAGATGTAGATAATATCTATACAGCTCAGTGTTTCTCCCTCTATCATCTTGCTTATGACTGATTCCTTGTCTTTGCTCCTTTTCACAACTCTAGGCCAACCCTAAAGTGTGACAATCTTCTACATCAATTTGTCAAATATTCTACTCTAACATATTTGATGCAGTGCTCCTACCTTGTCTAGGCAGCCTCAGTTAGGGGAAGGACCCCTAATTGACTTCTTAAATACTCATGAGCTTCTCTGGGTAAAGCTTTAGTGAATATGTCTGCTAATTGTTCTTTTGTATTCACATATTCCATTCGGACTTCTTTATCTTGTACTAATTCTCTCAAGTAGTGATACTTGATTGTTGTGCTTGGTCTTAGTGTGCATCACTAGATTCTTAGAAATATTGATAGCACTTGTGTTGTCACAGAAAATAACAATAGGTTCAATGATTTCTTCTTTCATGCCTATCAATAATTGTTTTATCCATACCAAATTTGAACAGTTTACTGTAGCAGCAACATACTCGGCCTCAATAGTAGATTGGGAAATGCAATTTTGTTTCTTGCTCGTCCAGGACACTAATCTCTGTGCAAGAAAGAAAGCTCCACCACTAGTACTCTTTATGTCATCTACATTTCCTGCCCAATCAACATCTGTATAAACTCTAAGTTCAAATTTGTCATCCTTCTTATAATATAGACCATAGTCAACAGTTCCTTTCAAGTATCTCATAATTCTTTTCACAGCCATCATGTGTGTTTCATTAGGATTGGCAGAGAATCTTGCCACAATCCCAACAGCTAGTCCAATATCTGGTCTACTATGTACAACATACTACAATTTTCCAATCATGGATTTGTACAAAGTTTGATTCACTTCTGCAGCATCATCATTCTTAGATAACTTTTATCCAGTAAGCATAGGAGTACTCATGGGTTTAGCATCTTCCATCCCAAAAGTTTTCAATATTTCATTAACATACTTAGATTGTGTAATGAAAATTGTATTCTTCCTCTGATATACTTGTAAACCAACAAAGAACTTGATCTCACCAAACATGCTCATTTCAAATTTAGTTTACATTTCATTTGAAAATATTTTACACAATGCATCTTGTCCACCAAAAATAATGTCATCCACAAATTTTTTTTCCAACAGGATACATTTACCTTCTTCATCTTTCATGTACAGATTGCTTGTGTCATTTGTTCTTGAAAATCCAATCTGTATCAAGTAGTTGTGCAACCTCTCATACCATGCTCTGGGAGTTTGTTTCAATCCATATAGTGCTTTGTTCAGTTTGCACACCATGTGTCTTCTATTTGGATCAATAAAACCTTATGGCTATTCTATGTAAACTTCTTCTTCTAGTATAACATTCAAAAATGCTGACTTGACATCCATTTGATATACCTTGAAATATTTATAAGCAACATATGCAAGCAGAGTTCTTACTCCTTCCAATCTAGCTACAGGGGCAAATGTCTCCCCATAATCTATTCCTTCTTCTTGTGCGTAGCCTTTGCATACCAGCATCTTTGTTCCTAGTTATTTCACCATTTTCATTCATCTTATTCCAAAACACTCACTTTGTTCCTATAACATTTTTATTTTCAGGTCTCGGCACTAGAGTCCAAGTATCATTCTTTTCAATCTGGTCAATCTCTTCATTCATTGCTTGTATCCAGTCTTCATTCTCCAATGCCTCTCTAGTTGACTTGGGTTCAAATTCACACAGTAGGCATGTTGGATCCTTAGTCTTACTTCTGGTCTGAATTCCAGTATTTTTGTCTCCAATTATCTGTTCAGGCTTGTGATGTCTTCTTACATATTTTTCCAAAATAGGTTTAGCTCCTTTCTCCTCTATTTCATCAGGTTCCCCAACAAGATTGTCAGATTCAACTTCTCAATGCTCGACAACCTCTTCTTAATACTCAACAGCATTTACTTGTAGATCAGCATGTTCTTGTTCTCTTTTGGCATTGTTTTCCTGATGCTTGACATGTTCTTGTTCTCTTTTGGCACTATTTTCCTAATGCTCGGCAACATCTGTCTGTTGCTCGACATTGCTTACCCGAGACTCGACATCAGGTGCAAGTATGTTACTTGCCTCTTCTTCTTCCTCAATGTACACAAAAGATCTATAATCTTCTAGTTCTCTTTTGCTATCAGCTTCATTTCTTTCTGCATACTCATCAATTTTGACATTCATACTTTCCACAATTTTTTTAGTGTTAGAGTTCAAACACTTATAAGCTTTACTTTTTATGGAATATCCTAGGAATATGCCTGCATCACTCTTAGCATCAAACTTTCCATTCCTAGTATTTTTTAATATATAGCACTTACTTTCAAAGATTCTAAAGTATTTAACACTCCGTGAATGCCCATGCCATAATTCATAGGGTGTCAGATTTGTACCTTTCTTGATCTATACTCGGTTAAGAGTGTAGACAATAGTTCTTATAGCTTCTTTCTAGTATTTCTGGGCCACATTCTTTTCAATCAATAATGTCCTTGCACAATCCAAGATAGATCTGTTTCTTCTTTCTGCTATACCATTTTGTGGAGGTGTTCTAGGTGTAGGCATCTGTCTTTTAATTCCTATATCATTGCAAAATAGATTAAATTCATTTGAGGTAAATTCTCCACCTTGATCAGATCTAAGACATTTCAGGTTCCTACCTGTCTCCTTCTCAACCTTAGCCAAATACCACTTAAAGAATTGAAAGGTTTTAGATTTTTTTTTTAGAAACATTACATGTATCATCCTAGTATGATCATCAACAAATAAGATAAAGTATCTAGCACAAAAGTAACTTTGTACACCCATAGGTCCACAAAGGTCAGTATGAACCAAATCTAAAATGTTTTCAGAAGTAAAGGATTTGCTCTTAAAATTTGACTTTGTCATTTTTCCTAACTGGCATTCCTTGCACATCACATTCTTAGGTTTCTTCAATCTAGGTAGACCTCTTACTTTTTTCTTCTTACTTATCTCTACCAGATTATCAAAGTTAGCATGACATAGACTTTTATACCATAACCAAATATCATCAAGTTGTGTAATTAAACATGTTTCTTCAGATAGGTCAAGATAGAACAAATTATCTCTAGTCTGATCTCCACTTCCAATTAGTTCTCCAGTAGTATCAAATATTTTACCTTGCTTGTGATGAAATTCCACTCGGTAACCAGTTTTGTTAAGTTGAGCAACACTTAACAAATTATAATTAAGACCTTCAACCCAATATGCATTTTCACAAGATATCTTATCAGTCAGTTTAATCAAACCTTTTCCTCTAATAGGACATGGTGCATCATTACCAAATTTTACACTTTTACCTCTGTAATAATGTAAGGTCTCAAACTTATTTTTGTCACCAGTCATGTCATGTGAACAGCCACTGTCAATAGTTCATTTATCATTCTTGTTCACATAGGATATCAATGCAATTTTCTCATCCTCATTAGATTCATCTTTCATTGTGTAGACACCTAAAAATCTTTTAGAAAATAAAGTACTTTTTATTTTTTGAAAAATCTCTGATGACATCATCATTTATTAATTAATTTATTATTTAATTAATTTATTTATTTTTATGTCATTAAATCCCTTTACCTTAATTAAAAATATTTAATTAAGGAATCCCTCCCAAAAATGTTTAAATTTTATTTAAACATTATCTCCTTATTTATTAATTATTTAATTAATAAATTGACCAAAAATTCCAAAATAAATAATTTATTTATTTTTTGCCCAAAACTTGGCCAATTTCCTTAAGACCACTAACCTCTTCCAGAATCTTCTAATCCTTCTTTAATTTCGATTAAAGGCTAATCCCATCATTTCCTAACCCTAATCCCAACTCAAAATATTTAATTAAGATTAAATATTTAATCCTCATATTTGTTAAATTCATTTTTAATAAATATTCTCAAACCTAAACCGTGGAAATAAATAAATCTTTATTTATTTCCTAAAATCCTTGTTTATCCTAAGGAAATTCTAGACTCTTCTAGAAAGTCCTAATCCTAATCCCCCCCCCCTAATCCTGTCACATTCCCTAACCAAGGTTAACCAACTCCTAAGCTTAACCCAAAGTCAACAAACTTCTAGAGACTTCTCTTACATGCATTAAGTGCATTTAAGGCCTCCTTATCCCTCTTACATGCATTTAAGAAGCCCCTCACCCCTTTCTTACACCCTTTGACCTTAGGCACATTTCCCAAATTGTGAACATTCCTCTCATCTTTCAACCCAATGCCCTTATGACACTTGTCACAAGGAGGTGGCCCTGAACTAGCACAATCCATGTGCTCCCCTTTGAATGGATCTTGGCCTCTCTTAAAGATTTTGGTCCTGGCCACTCATTCCTCCTTCCCAAATCCTATAAATGCTCCTCATTTCCAAGAGCAAAAGAATCCATTCACCTTTCATTTCAAACATTGTTATCATGCCCATTTAGCTCTAGACTTAGCATAATCATCTTAATTTAGCTTACTTTCAAGCATTTTAGCTCATCTTAATATAGTAATAATGGATTAACATAGTTTATTTCATTGTTTTGCATAAGCATAGCATCATATCACATCTCTACTTGGTCTAAAATCAATCTTAGCATAAACATCATGTAGCTTAATATTCATTTCAGCATCATTTGATCCTTGAAGCCTTAGGGGCAAATAAGGTGATCTATACCTGTTTTGTGCCATTTTTAGGGTTTTTATGGATCTCAATCCATCCTAAAATGCATAAGGAACATGCTCCAAGTGTTTAGAGAGCACACCCACATCCCCTTAAGCAAGAGCAAATCAAACAGTGCTTGGGTGCACCTGTTTTAGCTCAATCTGAGGTGGCTTAGTTTAGAGTTTTATTTGTCTTGGATTGATTTCATGCTTAGACTAACATCTAATCTTTGTTTGGCTTGAATTTTTCCAAACCAGGTACCCTCAAAAGCCTTGTCCACATTCTAGCACGCCCGGTGGGACTCAAACCCACAATCACTTGATTATATCATGCTTTGTATTCTCGTATTTGCAAGAAATAGATGAAATGTCACCTACACAAAGTTCAGTCATGCCTAAGCACAGTTTAGTCAGACCTACAAAGATTTTGATCACGCCTACAAGCCTTGTATCGACACCTATTTTCTGAAGATTTTCATGCTCG
Organism: Chamaecyparis obtusa; assembly: GCA_027943335.1. Lineage (NCBI taxonomy): Eukaryota > Viridiplantae > Streptophyta > Pinopsida > Cupressales > Cupressaceae > Chamaecyparis > Chamaecyparis obtusa. The sequence continues at coordinate 384,850 of BSBK01001370.1, forward strand.
ATAACTTCTATTCTGTCTAAACTTCTTTTCTATCGCCTGCAACAGAAATAATCACGCCTATAAAATAAACATTCACGTGTCCACATATATAATTCTTGCCTATAATCATTTTATTATTGCCTGTATCCATTCCATTATCACCTGTCAGCATTTCATTATCGCTTGTAAAAATTTCATTGTCGCCTACGCCTGTTTGAGTGTCGCCTAGGCTTTTTTTTTTTCCTGTCGCCTGTGCGCATTTTTACAATTAAATGTCACCTACGCATATTTAAATGTCACCTACGCATATTTAAATGTTGCCTATGCATATTTAAGTGTCACCTATGCTCATTTCGTTGTCGCTTTGGCATTTTTAATTATCGCCTGTGAATCATCCTTTGTCGCCCCGAAAACATTTCTCTACCATGTGAAATCCTTTGTCTATCACCTAGGAATTTTTCTCTATCGCCTATAATTAGTCCACTGCCGCCTGGGAGCTTTTTGGTGTCACCTGTGCATTTTTCAGTGTCACGTATTAGCTGGACAATGTCGCTATTGATTATCTTTTTGCCTTAAATTTTTCTCAGATTCATAAAAAGAAAAAGTCAAACAAAATCTTGAATGAAACTAAGGAAAAGAACTTAGGTCCTAAGAGTCATTATCATTTTGAAAATCAAACACAATCTTGAATGATCTAAATTGGAAAGAACAAGCATCCCTATTCCCTCCTTTTCAATTTAAGCAAACCACAAACTCAATCTTGAATGATCTAAAAGATAAAACAAAGCTTTTTTCAAAGTTCTAAATCAACATGCACATCTCAATCTTGAATGCTCAAAGAAAAGAACTTGCAATCGCTCAAATCATTTACCTTTTGGAGAAAGAACAAATCAAACCTTAAGCACTTGTGTCTTCAATTTCAAAATTCAATCAAAGTTAATCAATTTGGGAAAAAGAACAACTTGCTTGATGTGCATTTAGAATTTTTTCAAATTCTTGCAAAATCCTGTTAAAGTAAGCAACGTAGAACATTTGGACTCGGACAAGTTCACTTGTTCTACTTTTAGCGAGGCCTATCCAGGGAGAAAAGCGCTTCCTCCTCAGAGAATGACCTCAAACTGGTATCCCCCCCGACCGGTATATAAATAAAGTGAAGGCAAAAAGTACTCACTTATATCTCCTAATCCACGGGCGTTTTGTGCCAAATGCAAATGTCTGGGGATAGGTAAACATTCCTCCCCCAGCATTGTTGGCTAGGCTCTTAAGTGAGTCATAGGCGGTCAGCATAACCGGGTATGGAGACTCTATGGAACTATTAAAAACTTGATAAAATAGAGGCTACCCTATCTACATCCGAAAGTATCAAAATCTTTGTGCAAGGACTGATTCCAAGGGGTTTACCGAGTCACCTCAAGATTACTCACCATTTGTATTCCCTTCTAGGGGGTACCTAGCTATGGGCAAGTGATTTTGATAATCACCTTCCTTAGGTAGATCTATTTGAAGTACTTGACAGTCAATACTCCATGAAAACATTGTTGGAACATACACTTTCAAAGCTTTATCAGAGTCAGTTATCTTGTTAGTATCCCACAAGGTTGCTTTGTCCCTTATGGAGATTGCTTTTCTGAAAATCTTTGTTGAAATCTATCCTTTGCCATTGGGAAACATCAAACTGATCAACAAATCGAGTTTGAGATACTCAGAACATTTTGCAGAGAAACCCTTGGAATTAGATATCCAAAAGAACCTTTTGTCCCAAAACCAAACTTATCAGAATTTCCCCAAGTTATGCCCAATTTAATCAAACATCCGAAAGCTAAGTTGCCCAAATCCAAAGCTTATCAAGAGAAGAAAGTTGCAGAAAAAAACCCTAAAAGCTATCAATCCTCTATCCAAGCAACCCAAGCAGAAGAAAAATATCAAGAAAGGCTTGATAATATTGGCTCTAACGCAAGAGTCAAATAGTTTTCCTACCGATTCCGAGTGAACCATCGCTACGTCAACCTTGAAAGAGAAGATTAGCTAGATCCATCACATGTCCATTCTACCTTCAGATCTCAAAATCCTATCTCGGCAGTCCTTCATCCTAGTCTCATCCTAGTTTCATCCCCGCATCATCACCAAACCTTAGTTGCATTCTAGAAACCTTCTTAGTTGCATACACCATCATCTTCCTAGCAACATCATAGATCATCCATCTCAATTGTATTTGCATCATCCGTTTAGAGAGAGTATTGTTTCATCATCCTTCACTATCTTTTCCATCAGTAATCCACAATCAGAATCCAAAATCCTTGATCCAAATCCAGCATCCATTATCCAAAATAGAATCCACCATCCTTTGCACCAAATCCAGAGATCCAAATCCACAAGCACTTAGTGTTCAAAACCTTTGATTTGTTTCCATCCCTTATCCCAAATCAGAAATCATCCCCTTTTTGATAGAGCATTGTCTAAAGGAAATCCAACTTGTCTTGCATAGCCTCATCATCTCGAGCAAGAGATTGGCTTGTATTGATAAGAATCTAGTTGACCGAAGATCATTAGTCTATCCTAGGTTGGCCAAATCCTATCACTGGTCCTCCATCGGGAAAAATAACAGCTCATTGTTGACACTTAGTAATCTTCCACCAGCGTCCCACCAATCCTCCACCCAATCTTGACCCAAATCAGAGCATCCCACCAAGCCTCCATCATCACCAAGCTTTTTTACCAATCTGTAACCATCTCCCATCAATGTTCCACCATCCTTGACCCAAATCCAAGTATTTCACCAATCCTTGCATTGCATTCTAGAAATTCATCATCCTTAAAAGTTCCTTAAGCTTGCATCCATCATCCTTTAGAGTCTTTTAGGAAATATCTTACATCCATCTAGCATCTGCATCTCCATGCCTGTCGAGACAAGATCTGGATCTAGAAAAAGAAGGAACATGAATCCTTATCCAATCACTAGTTCATCTGATCCCAACATTTTTACCAGCGCAATGATAGCCTATGATCCCCAAATACAAACTAGAAATACATGGGATGATCCCAATATCCCCTCAGCTCCTCTTGCAATAGAAACATTTGTGAATCATCCAGAGAATCCACCAATAGTCAATGCACTCATGGCCCAAAACTAGCAAATCATGTTCACTAACTTTGCACAAACGCAGACTTCCATTCCACCATATCTTCATCCTCGCATTCCCATAAGCACTATCCAAATCCCAACACAAGTATACTCTCCATTCATCCAACCATTCCTTGATCCAACCTTGCAAACATCTCAAGCAACCTCCACCATTCCTCTTCTTTTGCAAGGAAGCTTCACCAATCCTATAACACAAGCTATAACACCATCTACTCCATTCCCTATCACAGGTACTTCATCATCTGCCATGGCTGCTCAAGCTCTTGCACAAATCCAACGCTTGTCCCAGAATCAACTCCCACCTCTTACACAAACCTTTGCACAAGAAGTCCCGCCATCTTCCATAGGCCAAACAACACCTTTCACTCTGGGAGGGATGCAATCATCCTTCCCCTTCACTTCACAAGCTTCCACATCCACACCTTTTATGCCAGGAGGGACGCAATCATCTTTCCCTTTCACTCCACAAGCTTCCGCATCCATACCATCTTTTTCAGGGTCAACGCAATCGTTTCCCTCTTTCTCCCAACAAGCCTCCACATCAGTGTCATCTATTCCGGGGGTAGTGCAACCATTCCCCTTTCAAAATCAGCAAACTTCCACATCACCCTTTTCATGGGGAATGCAAGCGTTCTCTTCATTTCCCCCCCAACAAGCATCTACCCAGGCACAAGCCCAGCAAAATGCCTTCACCACAAGAATGCCTTCCATGGGTTTTCAAAACCACCATTCATGTCCCAAACTCCCATCACATCTACCTTCCCGGCATTCACTACAACACAATTCCCACCTCATACTGGTCCTCGTTGGGGTCTCACTCAAGAAGACATGAAAGCCTTTGGAATACCAACTCACTCTCCTACATCTATATTTGCAAACCAACAAGCCACCTTCTCACAAGTAGCACAACAACAACCATCTCAACCTCCATCAACCTCATCCTTCACGAGATATCCATTCCCAACACCCAGTGCTTTTCAACAAGTTCCTCCACCTCAGCAGCAAAGTTCATCCCATTTCGCAAGTTATCTTGCCCAGTCACCCTTTGCTTCAGGCTTCCCTACATCAGTTCCACCCTTAAGCAATATGGGAATGCGCCTAACCTATATCAGTCAACCATAGAGCCAAGTTCAGCAAGGAGCATCTTACCAACAAGCTGCATCATTCCACCAGCCACCCCCACAGCAACCATACTTCCAGTCATAGCAACAAACCCCCATCATTCCCCAACAACAACAAGTTTCCTCCTATCAGTCACAGCAGCAAGTCCCAGTCATCCCACAACACCAGCAAGCAGTCCCATATCCTCCACCACAATATCCCCTTGTGCTGCATCAGCAATATCCCTAGCAAACATTGCTCCAAAATCCACTCCAATCTACCTATCCTGCTGGGCCATCTCCATATCCCACTCAACAATACCCACCTCAAATGGGAGTACCCACTCAAACACCAATCAACACTGAATGGGAAGCCATGAAGAATGCTCTTAAAGAGCTTCAAACCAGTACTGAGAACAAAACTTACAAGTTTGAGGAGGTGTGTCCTTATCCATTTGACAAGTCCATTGCCGCTATACCTTTCCCCAAGCACTTTGAGACTCCTAAGTTTGATAAATATCAGGGGAAAGGAGATCCAGTCAATCTTATTAAAAAATTCTATATGGCATGCCAAGAAGTGGCTTATAGTGATAACTATCTCTTACGCCTATTCCCCAAAAGCTTGGGAGGAACCACTATTGAGTGGTTCTACAAAATACCCTGTGGGACTATCACAACCTTTGCTGAACTTTTTGAGAAGTTCATTGCCCACTATGCCCACAATGTTGAGAATGAGTTGACCTTGTTAGATCTCTGCAACTCAAAACAGAAAGATGGAGAAAGCCTAGCAAAATACTTGCAACGATGGCAGAACCTTACTACCAGGTTATCATACTAGCCACCTGAAAAGTATTTGACCAAAATCTTTATTGATAATCTGCACCCTAAGCTATCCCATTTCATGAGGATGAATTGTCTCCAAACCTATCAAGATATCAAGAGCAAGGGGATAGGTATTGAAAAGGCCCTCCTAGATGAAGGCACAATCTGACACTTCAAAAATGATGCCCAAAAACCCAGCAATGATAAATCTCGTTACTAGAATCGTAAAAAAATGTTGTTACTGATGGAGCCACTGACACCAAGCATGTCCAATTTGTCATGGCTAGTCCTCCATCAACTCCTGCATACCAACAATAACAAGTGCCCGTCCATCAGCAACCTCCTCAAGTTCATCAGCAACCCACGCAACAATATCATTCTCAGAATAACCAGGAGAATTATCAACAACTAGCCCATCAAGCTTATCAAGGTAATCCAAACAATCAAGTCAATGCCGTCAATATTGCTCCCAAGAAGAACAAACCCAGAGCTCAAAATTATCCAAAGAAGACCTTCACGCCACTGGGTGAACCTCTAAATGTTATCTTTCACCGAATGGCCAAGGCCAACTTGATCACGTTTCCACTAATCCAGCCAGTTAATGAAACCACTCCCAAGCCCGATTGGTACAAAGATCACGAATACTGTGATTATCATCATGTCAAAGGACACACTACTTTGAAGTGTATGAGACTCAAAAACTATATCCAAGATCTCATTGATCAAAAAGAGATTCAAGTCGATACACCCGCTCAGGCCTCGCCAAATGCCAACTTACAAATTTATCAGAATGTGTTCCCACAACACAATGCTGGGAACAACCAAACTAATACCAATCATTCCTAGAATCATGGCAAGGGTAAGCAAGAAGATCACACTACTGCCTATATCAATTATGATAATATTGTTGGATGTATAACCCAAGTTGAGCCCACAGTCAATGCCATCCATGTCAGAGGAGTAGATCGTCAATGTGTTGTTACTACCCATAGAGGCTGGATCACTGTTGCTGGTGCCCAACCAAGGCCAGCACATAATGCACACAATGCACAGTACAACCTCATGGAACATCTAGGGAACACACTAGCCCAAATATCAATCTTGGACCTTTTTCACACTTCACCTCTCCATCAGGAGATCCTTAACCGAGCTCTCAAAAAAGGACATGTCCCCACAGACATTAACACCACCCAGTTTGAGACCCTTGTGGGACATCTATCTATAGCCTGTTCTTTATCCTTCAAAACATCCAACATACCAGACATTGCACCTGACCATACTCTCTCTCTCCGCATCGCCGTCATGGTCAGAGACTTTGCCATCAAACGGGTCTTAATAGATAATGGCTCAGCCCTAAACTTGTGTACTTTGAAATTCATTCAGTAGATTGGATTCACCCAGGCTGATATAGAACATGAAGTAATCACTATCAAAGCCTATGAAAATTTGGAGCATACCTCTGAAGGTACCATTACTTTTCCCATTCAGTTGGGCCCAACAACATAGGATACTATTTGCCATGTTGTTGATCTTGACCTACCATTTAATATCCTCCTAGGCTGACCATGGATTCATTCCATTAAGGCTCTACCATCTACTTACCATTAGTGCATCAAATTTCTACATCAAGGCACTGAGGTTACCATCCATGCTAACCCCCAACCCTTCGCATACTGTCGTGCGATGGAAGCATCATTCCCTCACTCCACTCATTGTCCTGGAACTGACATTGGTACTTCTATTGCTAGCTCATCCTGATCCCATTGCGATCCAGAAACCATTCTCACCTCCACCCTCTCTTCCATCAAGATCAATAACCAGGGTTGTGGTGAATATAGCCTACATGATGCATTTTCTGTAGGGGCCCTCCTGCTTGATCCACATACCCAAGGGTGCCCGAGTCACCAAAGCAAGCCTATTGAAGAGCATCATGAAATCAAGAGAATGGGACCTATGAATTTTGAATCCCATGGCACATTATATAGTCAAGAAATGGATCCTAACATTAATAGGTGGTTGTACAAAGATCCCCCACCACCTGACAAACAACTTCTTGGCTACTTCAAAGATAAATACCCATAATCGCACAAGTACACTACTGAGCAATGGAACTACCAAGGTGGTGGTCTAGGACCACAAGAAGGTGGAAGCAAAGACCCAATTACAACATCCAAGAACCCACAACATCAGGGTCTTGGCTTTAATACCCCTCGCCTGCATATACAAGGGCCCAATACCGCAACTGGGGGCACCAAAATGACTAGTGTTCCCCTCTTAAATAGCCAGGATGACCTTGTAGAGATCGAAGACATCCCTGAAGAGAAAGAAATTAGATCCTACGATGATATCTTTGACAATGACACCCTCCTGGGGACTTCTGTCCTCCGACAACTTGCCATCAATCTCATAGAACTTCCCCTCACCCACCCTAAACTCATAGACTGGGACCAACCAAGCGTCACACACATCGATGAGTTCCAAAGCACAGAAGCACTCCTAGAATTCATGGGGGCATTAGGCCCACACTTAGTTTAGGATTGAGAGTCAGCTCACATCTAAAAGCTTGACCCAGAAGGATACTTCGGAGAGGAGGCAAGCTTTAGCTGCAAAAGAGAAATAGAAAGAGTAAAACATGAGTCCTTGTGTGAAAACCCTTCTAGGGCACATTCTGATTCCAAAAAAGTAAAAATAAAGAGCGTATCTTCTAGTGAAAACTTGACAATTTAAGCGCTAGAAGATGAAGACTTGCCTCTTCCTCCCATCTAGGATTACATACCTGAGCAGTCACCTATCATCATAGAAGAAACCAAGCCAGTCAATTTAGGTACAGAAGAATGTCCGAGGATCACCTACATTGCAGCCAACATGATAGAAGGTGAAGAATTAATGGCTTTCACTGCGCTACTTCAAGAAGCTACTATGAACTTTGCATGGTCATACTCACACATGCCTGGACTTGATCCTAAACTTGTTGTTCATCATCTAGCTGTAGACCCCAATGTTAAGCCAGTAAAGCAGAAGCTACACAAAATGCATCCCAAAGTAGCTCTATTGGTAAAATCAGAACTAGAAAAGCTCCTGGATGCAAAGATTATCAGAGCTATAGATTACTCAAATTGGATCTCCAACATGGTACCTGTCACAAAGCCTTCCGGTGACATCTGAATTTGTACAGATTTCAGGGACCTAAGCAAGGCATGTCCTAAAGATGATTTCCCGGTACCTAACATAGACATGATTGTAGATCTTACAGCGGGCCATGAAATGTTGTCACTAATGGATGGTTTCTCTAGAAACAATCAAATTCATATAGCAGCAGAAGACCAACACAAAACAACATTCACCACTCCATGGGGTACCTTTTGCTATAACATGATGCCCTTTGGTCTAAAGAATGCAGGAGCCACATATCAGAGAGCGATGACAACAATCTTCCATGACATGATCCACAAGATCTTAGAGGACTATGTGGATGATATTCTTGCAAAATCAAAGACATGCCATGAACACCTTGACATTCTTGAGTGTGTTTGATAACCTGTAGCACTATGGGTTACGGCTCAATCCAAAGAAATGTGTCTTTGGTGTTACATCTGGAAAGCTCCTAGGTTTCATAGTATCATGAAGAGGCATAGAGATTGACCCTAAAAAGGTCAAAGAAATAATAGAAATGCCTCCCCCAAGAACACTCAGACAACTCATAAGCCTACAAGGAAAGCTTCAATCAGTGCGTTGGTTCATTTCTCAACTAGCAGACAAGTGCCAACCTTTTACGCATCTCTTATGCAAAGACACCAACTTCAAATGGGATCCCATATGTCAAAGAAGCTTTGATAAGCTCAAGGAGTATCTAGCCAATTCTCCAATCCTAGTACCACCAGTTCCAGGATGCCCGCTCATACTCTACATCTCAACAACCACTACAGCACTAGGGGCACTCCTAGCTCAGCATGATGATGAAAACAAAGAGAGAGCCATCTACTACATTAGTCAAACTCTTGTCGGCTATAAGCTTAATTACTCACCCATGGAAAAAGCATTCCTTGTAGTGGTTTTTTCCACTCAAAAGCTTAGACATTACATGCTCAGTCACACAATCAGGCTCATTTCAAAAGTGGACCCCCTCAAATATCTACTATCAAAGACAACTCTCATAGGCCGTATGGCAAAATGGGTCATGATACTCAGCGAGTTTGACATCCAGTACATAGATCGGAAAGCAATCAAAGGGCAAGTCATTGCCGATCAGCTAGCAGAAGCACCACTAGTGGATGCTTATCCACTAATCACGGAATTCCCTGATGAACACTTATGTATGATCGAAGAACAACCCATATGGAAACTATACTTTGATGGCTCCTACACATCACATGGATCAGGGGCAGGAATCCTATTCGTCACACCTCAAGATGACTACATTCCAAAATCATTCAAGTTGGGATTTTCATGTACCAACAACATTGCAGAATATGAGGCACTCATCTTAGGTCTCAAAACAACCATTCAATGGAATATCACAAGACTGCAAGTGTTTGGCAATTCACAACTGATTATCAAGCAAGTCCTAGATGAATATCAAACAAAGGATGATAAGCTGCTACCTTACAAAGAACTCGTGGATAGATTGAAAGAGCATTTCTTGAATCTACAGTTTACACAAATACCAAGACTTCAAAACAAAGCAGCCAACGCAATGGCAACTATTGGGTCCTTGTTAGAAATCGCACGCGACGCATCACAATATGAATTCCTAGTCAAGCAGCTACATACACCAGCTTATGAGAATGCCGATGCAGAAATGGTGTGTGTCTTGGTTGGTCCCCAGTCCCCATGGTACCATGACATCCATGCATATCTAAAGAATGGTATCATATCTCCCCATCTCACCAATAACCAACGCCAAAACCTTATTCACAAAGCTTCCCGCTACACTCTTGTAGCCAACACCCTTTATCATCGAGGGTATCACAATATCCTCTCTAGGTGTTTAGATTCAAATGAGGCCATCCTAGCTTTACAAGAGGTCCATGCTGGAATTTGCGGTGCCCATACAAGTGGCATGGTTCTAGCTAAGCAGTTGCTTCGAGTTGGGTATTATTGGCCAACCATGGAACATGATGCTTGTGAGTTTGTCAAAAAATGTTTACCATATCAACATCATGCAAATTTGATTCATGCACCAGCACAAGACTTGCAGCCCATTGGGCCACCTTGGCCATTTTCATGTTGGGGCTTCGACCTTGTCGGCTTAATCACTCCCCTTTCCTTGGATGGACACAAGTACATAATCACTGCCACAGAATACTTCACCAAATGAGTTGAAGCGATCCTGCTCACCCTCACTACTGGCATCCAAATATCCAAGTTCATCCTTTACCACATCATTTGTCGCTTTGGCATACCATCTACCATCTTCACAGACCATGGCACACCTTTTGAAAACTAGCATGTGGATGATCTGTGTGCTAGAATCCACATCCATCACCATTTCTCCAGTCCATATTTCCCTCAAGGAAATGGCCAAGCTGAGGCAACCAATAAAACTATCTTGAAAATCCTCAAGAAGGTTGCCAATGATTCTGGTCATGACTGGCACCTCCAAATCAATCCCACCCTTTGGGCCTACTATACTTCTTATCGCACTCCCATAGACACCACTCCATATTCCCTTGTATATGGTGCCGAAGCCATTCTGTCGATCGAGGTTGAGCTCCCATCATTGCGAGTCTCCATGAAGAACTACACCACTGATGAAGACTATCGTGTGGCCCGTCTCACATAGCTAGACCTGTTAGATGAAAAGAGACAACAAGCCTATGATCACCTGGTTGCATACCAGAATCGACTCAAAAGGAGTTATAATAAGAAGGTCCATCCCAGACAATTTCAGGTCGGTGACATGGTCTTCAAAGAAAATCAGAAAGTCCAAGCAAACAGAGAAAAGAAAGGTAATTTTGAGCCTACTTGGTTGGGCCCCTATGTTGTCACAACATGCTTCAGCTCTGGAGCTTATTAGTTATCTACACCAAAAGGTGAGCCTTTGAATGATCCCATCAACATCATACATCTGAAGAGGTTCTATGCCTGAACCAGATCTACATATTCAGAAAATCCATAAAAATTGGAAAAAGCAGAAAAATACAAAAAAAGTATAAAAAAAAAAGCCAAAAGAAAAAGAAAAATAATAGTCCAATGGTGAAAACTTGGCAATTCAAGCGCCTTGGACAAGTATGTTGGTGAAAACCTGGCAAACAAGCACCATACATAGTGGACCGAGTCATTATCTATCAAACTCCCATCCCTCCATCCCAACATCTCAATCCTTTTTCTACCATCCCCATCCCCATCCACCATCCCCCAGCATTCCTCTTTTTCATAATCCTCTAGCAAATCCGCAATCCTATTTGCACATATCTTGTACCATATCTTGTATATCCTGTATAGCGTGATCCTTCTTGTACCATATCCTATATAGCGAGATCTTCCTATCCCCAATCCTGAGATTTTGTACATATCTATTGTATCTTTTTTCTTGTCCATTGTACATATCCTCGTGTCTTGTTGTACATAGTCCTTGTCAGTCTTGCAGCAGCATTTGATCAGAACACTTTGTCCTACCTAGCCTTGTACTTCAACAACATCAATTATTGACTATCCTTGATCATCATGACCATCTTTGAACTTCATCATTTGCCAGCGAACCACAAGACTCATTCTCCCATCAATCAGCGGGTCCTTGAGGATATATCCTTCCTCCTGTCAGATCCAATCTTCCACCAATCACACTAGGTCCGTATCGATGTATCCTTCCACACGTTCAGACCAATCTTCCCGCCATCAATCAAATCAAATCTCTCTCCTTGGCAAAGGATGTCCTTTTGGAGTTCTCATTTTGGTCTTGGATTTTGTCCTTTGGATCTTGTTAATCTTTTATGGCTTCTCATTGTTTTCCACTTAAGGTCACCACGATCCTTTATATCATGGTGCGCTGTGAATGAGGATAATCTGGGGCAAGGTCTTTTGATCTTTTGCTTCTGCTGTGAGTCAATCGTGTGTTTGTGGTTTCTTCAACATCGTTTCCACCATGTTTCCTCTTGGGTTCATGCGTGATGCTGGGGCAACCCTGCGTGTCTTTTTAGCATCAGTCCTTTGCAACGCTGGTGACAAGGCCTCGTGATCCCAGTATCCTTGGCAGGTCTCTAGCATTGCTATATTAAACTAGGTTGTGCTCTCCACATTTGCACTTGGAGCTTCCCCCAATCCCTTGCATCTTGCATCATATAGATTAATCTTGCATCTTGCATCTCTCATGTTGTTGCATCCTACATTTTGCATTCCATCTCATCTTGCATTCACCCATCTTTGCTCTTGGCAGCTTGGTTATTTATCTCCCCTTCTTCCTAGGTTCTTCCTTCTTTGTTTCCTTTCGAGAAAATTCCACAATGTTTACTCCTTGCATTCTTTTCTTGAGGGGGCACAATCCCTTATTCCTCTAAATTCTAGCCTTGGGCATCTTATTTTCTTGTCTTTGACGCCATGCCACTTGCGGCATCACATCAAAGAGGGGAAAAATGTAGACACCTAAAAATCTTTTAGAAAATAAAGTATTTTTTATTTTATGAAAAATTCCTGATGACATCATCATTTATTAATTATTTAATTATTTAATTAATTAATTTATTTTTATGTCATTAAAGCCCTTTACCTTAATTAAAAATATTTAATTAAGGAATCCCTCCCAAAAATGTTTAGATCTTATTTAAACATTATCTCTTTATTTATTAATTATTTAATTAATAAATTGACCAAAAATTCCAAAATAAATTATTTATTTATTTTTTGCCCAAAACTTGGCCAATTTCCCTAAGACCACTAACCTCTTCCACAATCTTCTAATCCTTCTTTAATTTCAATTAAAGGCTAATCCCATCATTTCCTAACCCTAATCCCAACTCAAAATATTTAATTAAGATTAAATATTTAAACCTCATATTTGTTAAATTCATTTTTAATAAATATTCTCAAACCTAAACCGTGGAAATAAATAAATCTTTATTTATTTCCTAAAATCCATGTTTATCCTAAGGAAATTCTAGACTCTTCTAGAAAGTCCTAATCCTAATGCCCCCCCCTAATCCTGTCACATTCCCTAACCAAGGTTAACCAACTCCTAAGCTTAACCCAAAGTCAACAAACTTCTAGAGAGTTCTCTTACATGCATTAAGTGCATTTAAGGCCTCCTTATCCCTCTTACATGCATTTATCATACATTTAAGAAGCCCCTCGCCCCTTTCTTACACCCTTTGACCTGAGGCACATTTCCCAAATTGTGCACATTCCTCCCATCTTTCAACCCAATGCCCTTATGACACTTGTCACAAGGAGGTGGCCCTGAACTAGCACAATCCATGTGCTCCCCTTTGAATGAATCTTGGCCTCTCTTAATGATTTTGATCCTGGCCACTCATTCCTCCTTCCCAAATCCTATAAATGCTCCTCATTTCCAAGAGCAAAAGAATCCATTCACCTTTCATTTCAAGCATTGTTATCATGCCCATTTAGCTCTAGACTTAGCATAATCATCTTAATTTAGCTTACTTTCAAGCATTTTAGCTCATCTTAATATAGTAATAATGGATTAACATAGTTTATTTCATTGTTTTGCATAAGCATAGCATCATATCACATCTCTACTTGGTCTAAAATCAATCTTAGCATAAACATCATGTAGCTTAATATTCATTTCAGCATCATTTGATCTTTGAAGCCTTAGGGGCAAATCAGGTGATCTATACCTGTTTTGTGCCATTTTAGGGGTTTTTATGGATCTCAATCTATCCTAAAATGCATAAGGAACATGTTCCAAGTGTTTAGAGAGCACACCCACATCCCCTTAAGCAAGAGCAAATCAAACAGTGCTTGGGTGCACCTGTTTTAGCTCAATTTGAGGTGGCTTAGTTTAGAGTTTTATTTATTTTGGATTGATTTCATGCTTAGACTAACATCTAATCTTTGTTTGGCTTGAAGTTTTCCAAACCAAGTACCCTCAAAAGCCTTGTCCACACATTGCAACATAGACTACCTCAATTTCAAAATCATCACTATCAGTGTCAGTTTCTTTTTTATCAATGTAACAAGATTTCTTACCTTTTCCTTTGTAGTCTTTGTTCCATCGGTAGCCTCCATCATCTCTTCTGTCTTTTTGTTTTCTTTTTCTTTCATCATGTTTATCCTTCCTATCAGGACATCTAGCAGCTATATGACCAAATTTATTACATGCAAAACATATAATATGGAGTTTACATTTATACTTTCCTTTTCCTCTTCTCAGTCTTCTAGCCATAAGAGCTTCTAGATCTTCCAATTCTTCATCAAAAGTGTCACTGTCACTTTCAATTTCACTTTCACTTTCACTGATGTATCTTTCTTTTTCTTTCTTTGGCTTGTTCAGAACTAGTTGTGACTTGAAAGCAGATTCAACGTTACCAATGCTTCCAACAGTGAAATTATCATAGTTAGAGAGTTCAAAAGCAGTCAGCTTACCAACCAAACTTTCCAAAGTAAGCACATTAGCAAAGTTGCATCTAGATTCCTAAATAGCTGAGATCTTAATGGCATATATAGGACATAGGGTTCTTAGTACTTTCCCAATTATAGTTTCATCATCAATAGCCCCATTTGCTCCTCTAATAGCATTCACAAATTTTATTCTACCATAATATTGTGCAATGTTTTCACCTTCTTGCATTCTCATTTCATCAAACTTACCTCTAAGACTCTCGGCCTTTGCTTTTAGTACATTCAAGTCACCACCAAAGATTCTTGCAAGAGTGTCCCACATATCCTTAGCAGTTGTGCAATCCTTAATGTCCTCAAATTTTGGATAGCTTAGGGCAGATGCAATTTCCAGCATTGCCTAATTATGTTCTTGCTTAGCTCTCATTTCTTCGACAGTCAAAGGTGCGACAGGTGAGACATAGCCATTCTCAATGTAGTACATTTTAGAGTCACCAATACTGGCCAGATGCAGTTTCATCAAGATTTGCCGTGCAGGGAAGTTTTTCTTATTCATCTTCGGTACCTCCTTCTTATACATCCCGATCATTTGCTTCAAGCCCCTTTAAACTTGATTTCTGTCAACACTAATAATAAGAAACAAAACTATGATACCAATTGTTAATATGATTTAGAACAACAGAGAGGGGGGATGAATCAGTTGTTCTCAGATCCTGATGCATAAAAAAAGCTTACAAACTTTTCCTTAAATCAGATCTAATAACCAAAACAAACTCAGTCATCACTGATTCAATAATAGAAACATATAACAATGCAGTCCACTACCCAGCTATAACTTAACTTGTAAAACATAGAAATGTTCAAACCAAAAAATTCACACTAGTATTAACACCAAGATTTATAGTGGAAACCCAATGTGAGAAAAACCACTTTGTAACATGCTACTATTATTTTCAGTCTTTTGAAGTGAGCTCGGTTAAAAGCCAACCCTATCAAAGGTTACAATACACACTGTCAGGTGTGACCCGGTTAAAGGATTTCAATCACCCTATTAAAAGTGAGCCTAGTCATAGGACTTACATACACTTCATTATAATGCAACCTTGTTTAAAGGATTCAACATATGACTATTAGGTCAACCTCTATGAAAAGGATTTTGACTGTTACAATGGTTAGAAAGTAGTAGCAATATTTATCTGAAAAATATACAACTCACTTTGCAAATATCAAATCCGATTCTGTACACTAATGCTGGTTTACTGACTTTGAAACTTTTCCATCTCCATCTCTGATCTTCTTAGAACTTTTCTTCAAGAAACCACCATAATTCTCCTTCAGCCTTTTCTGCTTATACAGTCAACAAAAATTTACTGATCTTCCAGCATTCTTTGTTCACCCATGCACTTGCATATCCAAATGCTCAGGTTCCCTTTATACTTTCCTCAATTAGGTTAACTCATCTTATGCCGCTCAATCTCATTTGTAAATCTTAGGGTTAGGTCAAATTCATTGAATCTACCCGCTTCATGTTCTTCGGCTCCTTTTCTAGAATCATCTCAAATCTCTTAAATATTTACAATAAAACATTTTACAGTGCATTTAATGCTTTCAAACAATCAATAAATAAAGTCAACTTGTTTTACATAATCTAAGAATTCAACAATGTCAGCTCCAAAATTAAATTCTCTTTAAATATAAAAATGCTGATGCTCGGTTAATACTGTGATCAACTACTTGGTCTTCATGTAGAAATCTTGGTCATTACTAAAAATGTTTCCTCAGCTTAAACTATCTTCCTTGGTAATTAATTGTTGTTTGGTCGACACTAGAATTTTGCTCGGCATACACTGACTCGATTGACACTAACATTACTTGGCTTAAACATGATTTCTCCATTCTTTTCTCGGTCAAGCCTACCAGTTTAGTCTCCAGTCTTACTAAGATAAATAATACATTGTCTCATCATTGTACAACATAGTCAAGTACACTTTGTAATATCAAGATAACTCAACCTTTCCCTAGGTGTTATTGTTACCAACCTTGCCTATCCCCTTAGCAACACTCAAATAGATATAGTACTTTCCTAAGTAGCAACAATCTTACCAATTAAGGTTTGACATCAATGACAATACAACAATTGTTTCAATTGTAGTTTGCAACAATGTCTTCAAATATGAGATAAGAAAGGAAATAAAAAATAAAAAATAAAAAATAAAAAATAAAAAATATCTCAAGGAAAAAGGCCAATTAAATGATATCAAGAGTACTATTTGATCAAAGTTGAGGGAGAAAACGTAAATTTCTCTATTAGAAGGCTTTATGTAAAACTAAAAAAATATTGGAGATCTAAAGTTCATAAGATGTTGACGTAGTCAAGGATGGTGGATCCAATGAAGGATAGTCCAACCTTGTAGCCAATCAAGAACACAGTGGAATAACACAACACAAGATATGCTCAATATCAAATTTCCATTAACATGCCTAGCTGTAAGGCCTTCTAGGTTAGGGCCAATTACAAACAAGTAATTCAGCAAGATCAACAAGATCCAATCCAACACTAGCTATTTTAGTTCTAAAAACTATTAGAAACTAATGGAAACCCTAAGGAAGATCTAAACTTGAGCTCGCAAGCCTCCAAGAAATCTCCTTGTCTCCAAGTAAACAACTACTAGCTCTATTGTTACAAACTATCAGATCATAGCAATCTGATCTACAAGATCTCGCGGGATCTTTTCCACAACTTTACTTATCCGGTTCTCTCAAATGAACTCTTAGAATTTCCAATCTAATCTCCCTAAAACAACTACCCAAACATCCTATAAATACAAATCATCAGCCACAAGTCGGCTGGATGAAACAATTAACTCCTACAAACATATATTAAATGCAATACAAGTCAACTCTCAAACAGCATTACAATTATTAAATTCCACATGTCGACCTCCAGATCCACATAGGAGAATCCAACAAAAGCTACCAACAATAAATGCACCAAGTCGGCCAACCAAATCACCAAGAACTCCAGTCAGTAAACTAGAACTACTAAGCGCCAAAGAAAAAACTAAGCACCAGTGAAATAACTAGCCAATCTAAACAACACCGAGCAACACAGGCATCACCGAGCACTAGTTCCACCAAGCACCAGAAGCTTCATCGAGTTCTTTTAGCAACCGACGTTCCTTCAATAACCGAGACCATTAGTTAAAGCTGCAACCGAGTAACACCAGAGAAGTAATATACCACCATGCAAATTCACCGAGGACCCAAGAATGCCCCTACATCAGACAACCCAGGTTCGAAAAGATGTTCATATGTGGTAAGAACATCTTCCAGGATTCAACACATAAACCCCAAACTGGTTCCTCACATACAAGTCTTCCAACTTTTCAGCTTGCATACTCTTCCACTTATATTTCCTCTATTTCTTCAAGTCTTTCCTTGATAACACACAAGTCTCTTCTTCGCACTAATCATCCATACCTTTAGGATCAATCAACTTAGCTCGGCTACCAATACTCAGACTTCTCCTACCGATTGTTGCATCTAGCAAAGGCATCAGGGAAAATTTCCTATCATCCTTCTCAACAGTAAACACATTCTTCACACAATCATACATATCTCTACAATCATATTGCCAAGGTCTACCAAACAATATATGACAACTATTCATCTCCATAATTTATCACATAACACAAGATCCTTATACTGGCCAATCTGAACATCAACAAAGCATTTTTCTCTTACTTCTAGAGCATGATCATCTTGTAACTAGCCAATCCTATAAGGACAAGGATGTCTCATTCTACTCAAACCAAGTTTTTGAACCATGTCCTTAGCAACAAGGTTATCAGTACTACCACTGTCAACAATAACATCATAAAGTTTACCTCTAGACTTGCACCGAGTCCTGAACAAGTTACTCCTTTGACAAGATTCCTCCTTTGTACTGAGAAATGTTCACCGAACTAGCAAGTTCTCAGATTCAGGTTCATTCTCAACATTTTCATTCACCATAGCAGTTCGTCGGTCACCAAGCTTCTTTGATATAAACTCAAAATAACGATGTCCTTCTTCACCATAGTTATAACAAGTACCCTTAAAGATAACTCTACATGTCTTCTTCTTCGGTTCTACAGGTTTCTATTCATCTTCTGCAGTCGATTTATCCTTCACCGAGTGATCAATATTTTCCTTCCCTCGGGGATTACCATGTTGTTTCCTCTTCAACTTATTTTCTACCTTCAGAGCATACTGATAAGCATCTTTGATCGAATCAATATTCAGCATACCAAGCTCATCCTAAATATTGAATCTCAAATCATTCACATAATGAGCTACATTTTCCTTACCAAGTTCTCTATGTCCAGACCGAATAGTAAGCTTGTAGAACTCCTCGGTATAATCTTCACTAGAAAAATCCTTTTGTTTCAGATTCTGCAACTTCTTAAACAAGTCAAGCTCATAGTCAACAGGTATGAACTTAGCTTTCAACTTAGTCACCATCAACATCCACCGATTGATCTACATTTCACCTTCATCTTCTCTATCTCTTTGTAATTATTTCCACCAAAGAGCAACATGTCCTTTCAATTTAGTCTATGCCAACCTCACTCAAAGAGGATCTTCAATTTCTTCTAGCTCAAAGAAATCTTTAAGTTCACCAATCCATTCAATCAAGTTCTCGGGCTTCAAAGTACTAAAGAAAGTATAAACTTCCATTCGGTAACTATTTCTTAACCAAGCTCTAGATCTATGCAACTGAGTAGTTCTATCTTCACCAAATCTATCCCTCTGGTCATCACCACTAGATCTAGCAGCTTCAAAGTCTTCAACAGCTTCCTCATAACCATCTTCAGTGCCAACATTCTGAGGTACACTAGTCATAGCTCTCACGACTTCAGCGATCATTTTATTCTTCATCAGCTCCATCTCAAATATGAAATCAAATTTCACCTTCTCTATAATCTTCAATTCCACAACATCATAGAGATCTGCAATCACTCTAGCATCCAATCTTCTCAGAGGCATCCTTAAAGATAAGAAAACCCAAAGCAACAAAACCCTACACTGACCACCTTGTGACAATTTCCAAGTTGTATGCAAGTCCGATCGCAACCTGCCACCTCACACAAACAACTAGGACAAGATTCCACAAGTTCACTGCCATGGATCTGCAACCCAGATCATACGATCTCTTCGCAAACAAGATCATCCTTGCTAGGTCAACCTTCGCTCCATAAGATCCACTCAACTGTGATACCACCTAACGCAGTCAAGGATAGTGGATCCAATGAAGGACAGTCCAACCTTGCAACCAATTAAGAACATAGTGGAATAACACAACATAAGATATGCTCAATATCAGATTTCCATTAACATGCCCAGTTGTAAGGCCTTCCGGGTCAGGGCCAATTACAAACAATAAGTAATTCAGCAAGATCAACAAGATCCAATCCAACACTAGCTAGTTCAGTTCTGAAAACTATCAGCAACTGATGGAAACCCTAAGGCAGAACTAAACTTGAGCTCACAAGCTTCCAAGCAATCTCCTTGTCTCCAAGTAAACAACTACTAGCTCTACTGTTACAAACTATCAAATAGCAATCTGATCTACAAGATCTCGCAGGATCTTTTCCACAACTTCACTTATCTGGTTCTCCCAAATCAACTCTTAGAATTTCCAATCTAATCTCCCTAAAACAACTACCCAAACATCCTATAAATACTAATCATCAGCCACAAGTCAGCTAGATGAAACAATTAACTCCTACAAATAAATATTAAATGCAATACAAGTCGGCTCTCAAACAGCCTTACAATTATTAAATTCCACATGTCGGCCTCCAAATCCACATAGGATAGTCCAACAAAAGCTACCAACAATAAATACACCAAGTCGGCCAACCAAATCACCAAGAACTCCAGTCGGTAAACCAGAACTACCGAGCGCTAGAGAAACAACTGAGCGCTAGTGAAACAACCGATCAATCCAAGCAACACCGAGCAACACGGACATCACCGAGCACCAATTCCACTAAGCACCAAAAGCTTCACCGAGTTCCTTCAATGACTGAGCTTCCTTCAATAACTAAGATCATCAGTTAAAGCTGCAATCGAGTAACACTGGCCAAATAACATACCACCATGCAGATTCACCGAGGACCCAAGAATGCCCTTGCATCACATGTAATATTCATTTTTTTTTCTATGAAAAAATGATTGGTATTCCAAATAACATGTAATATCATCTTCTTGTTTGAATAAAGATTGTTCAATCATAAAAATTTTTGTCAAACTATTATGGGTGAAATAATTCCTTTTAAGATCCATTAGTACTTTAATTTTCTAAGATATAAAATTCTTAAGTGGGTGTGCAAGATAATATCCTAGATATTCCAGCAGGAGTTAAATATTTATTCTATAAAAGATATTACTCTAAACTAAAACTACTAGTCGAATGGTGGTTTAGGTACGTAATCATTTTTCCAACACATATTTAACTACTTTAAAATATCTAAGCAATATGTTAGACATGATCTCTACTAGACAACTAATGGTTGTGAAGGGAAATTAAAATAGTATGCAATAAAGAATATAAAATTATGTAGTGAGTCTCAAATTATTTTCCTTCTTAGACATCTACCAATGAGAATGAACAATGAATTTTCCTAAGCCATGAGTTTTGAAAATATACCTACTTGAATCTTCAATGTTGCTCACTACTACCCATTACAAGGGAAGGTAGGGCTCTACAATTGATATCAATCAAGGCTTTATGATGAATCGAAGTTGACAAAGCTTCATCATTTTTCATAGGAGGGTTATATGAAATTAGTCATGAAACATGTTCTTTACAAGGAGTAATTAGAGGGTTCCCTTGGATCTTGTGTTTAGATGGTTGAAAAAGGTGGCACATATTAAGTAGTGTAAAATATAGAACATGCTTGGAATGCCTCATTTAGCATATTTTTACACCAAACATCTTATTTGAATCCTTAAAAATTAATTTCAATAGAATCTCTTCAAAATTTGAACTAGGAATAAAATTTCAGGTTCAAAATAAATGTTGTTACTTAAGATGGAGACTATCATGGTTAGGAAATTCCAACATAGAAAAGGTGACCCAATGAACTCCACCTAGATAGGGACATAAAGAGATTTCTTATAAGAAATGAAAAATTCTCTAGTCCACATGTCAACAAAAGAAGAAAGAAACTATCATACTACGGGTCATATTTGAGAATAGTCTTAATATAATTGACATTAAAAAAGTAAAAGGAGGAGAACATACTTTGTTAGGTATTGAATGACATCATAATGAATTCCATGTAGGACCCAAGCAATAGATACTCATTCTTTGAGAATGCTTTTAAGAGGTGTTATCCCTACAACATATTCTATCAAAGTACAATTTTCAAGCTAGTGACATACACTATCAAAATATAAAATAGGAAAAATAGCATATATAAATTTTTTTCAAAACCAACTTCATGTTGAATACCTTGAAAACAAACTCTCTAAAATGCTTGAGTTGGGGATATATTTCCATGAATTATCTAAACTTCAACTCTAATGCTACCTATGATAGATAAAATTGAAGCCCATCTAGAATGAGTAGAAACAATAATAAGTCATCCTAATATAACTCTAGATTCTTCCCTATCAATTACTATTTTATCAATAATAATTGCTATTAAAAATACAGAATCCTAGAATTAGTCACACCACTGAACAATCCTTATAAGAATAGATGTTCTTAACCGCATTGAAAGTGCTCTTGAGAACTATATGCCATTGGAAGTGTATGGTTGCATCATTTTTTTCTGTTTCATCTTGCTATTTTTCCAAGGTTCTTCTTCTTTGCATGGAATCAAATTTTCTACAATTATTCTGTACTACGTATGGTTAAATGGTCAGAATTCACAATCACAGAATTAATGGTACGCCATTATTCCATCTTGCAAAACGTAATGGTAGAAAGAATATGTAGGTAAACGTTAAATCTGAAAAAATAATGATAGGCAATTATTCGATCACAGTTTTGCATGTGTGAAAACATAATTATTCTCCTGTGTTATTCAATATACACCACAATGAATGAAAGTGAGCACCAGAATCTCCTTACAATTATCTATAAAAATGTCAGATTCAATGTATAGGCAGATAAAATTAATGAAAGAATCTTGAAGCGTGGAATTGCCTCGAGACTTTGCTCTTAAGTTTATGCCTTAAATAGCAGAATATATAAAGCAAATTGATCTCATATTCAACATGAAGAACTGAGTAAAGTGAGCAGAATGTTGTTCAAATGCGAATGAATTTTTAATGGCACCAGGTTAGGTATGTGGGAATAAAGCTATGGCGGTGGATTTACGGCATAAAGCATGAGTTTAAATGCATTAAAAATCTTTCTGAGCATAACACGTATCTTCTGGGCATCCTTAGTATTTCATATTCAAAAACTTAGGAACAACGCTACATAATTATAATCTAATAGAACAGAAAAAATGATGAAAAGAGGATCACCGACTACAATTAAAAAGCTTAATTTCGCATATTCTTATAAAAGAAATTTCTATGCTGATGTACCAACAGAAGCTCCTATGAAATAAGTTCTTATATACCCCACGCTCTTTCGATTAGATTTGGATCTAGTTTCATCACTTTGGCTTTTGGAATCTAATAATTAGAATGGAAGTGATATTTATTCCTCTTAAGATCCGTTGTTTAGTAAATATAAGTTGATGTTTCCTTTACAAATTTTTTAATGAATTGTTGTTTAAATTGTTTATTTATATAGATTAATTATAACATATTATATGTTATATATATTGATGAATAAAATCAAATTATTTCAAGAATAAATTTCTATTTAGATCGACGAAACCTCATGAACTTGTGTTTACCAAAGGAAGCTCTCACCAATCAAGAGAGGCATCGAGCCTATTACAAGAATAACTTTTTCAAGTGTATGTGAATTTCAAATTTGTTTCGTTAACCAATCATTATCATATAATTATTAAAGCGATTGTATAAATTAATAATGGAAATAAATCAACAAATTATATTAAAACAAGATTAATATGAAGAAGATATTTTTAGAAAAAAAAATCCACACTAGAAAGAGGACACACATATATTAATATTCAAATATAAGAAACATCCACATATGGATGCTCTTTTTATTTTTTTCATAGTATTTACCATTTAATATTTTAATTAGAAATCATTAAAAATTAGCACATTAAGAAATAGAAACTTGTCACCATTCTCAATAACACTTTCTTTAGTTTAGTTTAGGTACAAAGTTCCAAATGCTAACTAGCATCAACACAAGAAGGAATTTTTAGATGTGAAGTAATAAAAATGAACAGGACTTGAGCATCCACTACATTTGTTTCTTTCCTTGATATAACACCAATGCCAAGTGAGTATTTGAAGAAAGTTGTAGAATAATTAAGTTTCATAGAACTTTCTATTGACCTTGCATTACTTTCATGTTGGGAGAGAAATTAGCCCTATTTAATATGTCAAGTTTTCTATCAACTCATATTATACAATTAGTCCAATGTACCAATTACAATTATGGTTGAAAAAAAATTAATGGATATGATTTATAACCCCCATAAAATTATGACAAAATAGCCATTTGTCAAACTCCTTGCTACCTACCTTTACATGATTAGATCCAATACAATATATGGTGTTCCACCATATTAAAGTCTCATATCATCCAACAAGAATCATGACTGTGCTTAGTCATGCATTTTCATAACTCACATCTTTCTTAATTGCAATAATACTAGCATAAATGAAATTAAAACTAATTGTGTGTCCATTGATAAAAAAAAGGAACCACAAACAACTATGTGAAGGGTCCTCCTCTTTATCAAAGAAAAACTTCTTGTCCTAGATAGCCAAAACAACAAGAATCACTCCTCTTTATTTTCTATGAAATGAATGAAAAAAGTTACATCACTCTATACATTGGATAGAGAAGAGATGTAAGCTAAGAATGATTAAGCTTAAATTATTATAGGAAAACAATATTAGGTTTACATTTGATTATAGCTTCCTTAACTTTATATTTCCCATGAGGGAGAGAAACACCTTTTGTATGTAAAGAATTCTATATTTTCCATGATGGAGAGAAACACCTTTTTGCATGTAGAGAGAATTCTATATCTAATGATTAAGCAAAGTTTGTGAGGTGATTCTCTTGATGTAAAACATCAAAATTATTATAAACATAATATATTGTTCAAATTAGCTATGTTTGTTTTTCTCTTTTTTCTTTTTTCTTTTTTTTTAATAGAAATACAAGACCTTGATCTTTGTCTTGCAACTTTTGTTATAGATTCTTGTTGCATGGAAGGTGAAGGAGATATTTGTCTCTTTGTACCATTTAAGTGACCAAAATATTCTTCCTTGTCATAATGTACTCGTGAAACTTATAAAGGATGCAGATAATAATAATGCAAAGAAAAAGCAAAAATAATTAACAACAAGATTAAGGTTTCACCTACATTTTAAATGCAAAATTAGATATAATGACTTGAAAAAATAGATGTTCAAACATTACATTGTGAGGATGATTTTTTTTTGTAATAGAAATACAAGGCGTTGAACTTTGTCTTGTGATTTTTGATATAGATTCTTATTTTGTAGAAGGTGAAGGAGATATTTGACTCCTTGTACCTTTTAAGTGACAAAATATTCTTCCTTGCCATAATATACCTTGTGAAAGTCATAAAAGATGGACATAATTATAATGCCAAGAAAAAGGAGAAAAAATAATGACAACATTAAGGTTTCATTTATATTTCAAGTTGTCAAAAGCTAAATATGATTATTTGAAAAATTAGATGTTCAAAGATTTCCACACTTATAATAGAAATACGAAGTATGTTGTTTTGAAAGATAGATGTTGAAGGTGTAGTTTAGAATAATATAATCAAACAAAATGATGGCTCTTCTAATGAACTGAAATTGAAATAGTAGAAATATTTACAAGCAAACCTAGACATGGATAAATAATATGCTAATGTTTCTATGTTGTCAAGCATTCACCAAAGAAAGCAAGATTCTTTAATAATTCACAATAACTTATAATCTCTATATGAATATAAATATAACTTATAGTAACATGAGATTACCTATAACATACTCCTTGTAGAAGGTACCTAACTGCACTACAAACTAAACCTAATCTATTTATGAAAGATACTTAACTCTACAACAAATGAAATGTACATTTATTTAATTAAAATATTAAGTTTAATTGATTTAGCTCTTAAAATGGTGCCTAGAGAATCCACAGTATATTCTAGAATCAGGTCAACTCAGTGTGAGCCATCCAGTCTGCATGGAATTCTGGTTCTCAGTCCTGACTCCTGAGCCGTCTCTTATTTCTAATAACTCCAAACATCCCCGTCATGTCATGCTTTATAGAATTTGACGTACAATAAAAATCAAGCCTGGCTCGATGGACAGACGAAATAGAAACGAAAAAGAATATCAGGAAACGAAATATCACGAGTCAGAATCTGAAAGCTTTATGTGGAAGTAAACCCTAGGCAGATTCTCGAGGCTGTTCAATGCTCGTATCAATCAAGACATAAATAGACGAGCGTTACCTACTAATTTAATCAATTTTTAAAGTTTAGGTAAAATTTAAAACTAAAGATGCTTAACCACCCCAATGCGCACACAAGTTTTTCCATCTTGATTCCCAAAACAGCTGCGATTTGAAACAGTGAATCATGTGATGCTTTGAAAAATTGATATTTTTTCATTTATGGCAACTACTCATCTATACCATGAGCTTTGTAGCACACAGAAACACTTGATCCAAAGCATAATTACTATTTATGTCATTTCAGTTAATCAAACTCTTTTAGTCTATTCAACTCGAGACTTGTAATGCAGGAATTCTCAACTGGGTGTTATTCAAATTCAACTGTCTAGACTTCATTGACTGCTCAGCAGCTGTCAGGCTCTTGTTTTTGATCTGCATTATTGCATAGTTTATTGCTGAAAAACAGAAAAAGTGCAGAGCAGAGCAGACTGTTTTGATATATTCATTGGGTGAGTGTACATGATCTGTTCTCTGGAAGTAGACAATTCAGATGTGTCTGACAATAATGAGAAGAAGGAGCCAAAATTAATATACCGTAGGTGTAGGTACATGTATCTGTAGATTGCCATATGTCCAAGTTAAGGAGAATAATGATTTGTTGAAGTGATGGAAAAGACTGAATTGTAAAATAATGATGTTCTTTTTCCCTTCTTTTCATCCATAACATCAGGTTAACTACTGACAGTCATTTAACACTGACACCTTTTTCTAGTGGTGTGAAATGCGAATGGGATTTTTTCAGCAGTCCAAGAAGAAAGTTACCCGCCTCAGAGATCTCCTCCATGCGATCTTCTACTCGTTTTTAGAACTTTCTTGTATTTTGACCATGAGAGCCTAAAAATAAGTGGACTGCAAAGTTGCCGACAACAAAAGAAATGTTTAGAATTTTTGTTTATTGAGGAATACAATTCTCTCTTTTGCATCATCTCAGTTTGAAAACTGTCAAAGCAATAAAGAAGGTTTGGTTCCCATGCATATTCTATAGATATCTTCAAAAATTGGTTCTAAACCCTTAGATTGAGGTGAGTCTAAGTCCACCCATTTGTTTTTAAAACAAAGTACCCTTAAATCTTTCTTCTTATGTAAGGGGTAATTATATATTGGTACTATTATTCTCATTAGTGCGATAAAAACCTTTAAAAAGTAGGATTGTTGTTTTCTTTCTTTTTAGCTTTTTTCTAAAATTTAAGTAACCCTCCTTTCTACAACTTATTTCTAAATAGATGGAATCGATTACAATAGAGTTAAAAATGAACTTATTAATATATTGACAGTCTTAATGATTTTGATGTGTTCTTCATGGCTCCTTATTGGTAGATTAAACAAACCAAAAAGTCCAAAATTTATTTCTCTAAGATCTTTTAGCCATTCAACAAAGATTTTTTTTATTTTTTTTTCCTCATAGTTTCAAATATGACAACTATATTGGATCATCTTAGTACATCCTTTTTTCAATTGATACTCAAAATTATATTTAGAGGAAAATGATTCTTGATAGGTTTAGAATGACATATTCTCATTAGACCTTCCAATAGCTATTTTTTATAAGGCATGTTATCCAAATTTAAAATTTGTGTTGCATGTTCTTCATGTTTATGATTTCAATAATTTTTTCTTTTGAAAGATTTCTAAAAGAGTTTGAATCTATTTTTAAGAGATATTTTTTTAGAAAATTTTGGACTATAAAAAAGAGTCTTAGTTAGGGTCAAGTTTGTAGCCTAATAAACATAGACCTTGATCATTGGTTCACTATGTCCTATTTTCAAGCCTTGGTTGTTAGAATTTAATAGAGATGATGCAAGCAACATGATAGCCTTAGGCCAAAATTAAATAGAATAAGTATTTTTGAGCTATTTTGTGTTGGCATAATTGTGCATAACTATTGTTGGCTTTCTTTTAGCACCCAACTCTTTAAAATTTTAAAATTGAGCCACATGGAGAAATTTTCCAGAATTTACCCATACTTTACATTCGTTTGGCTAATAATGTTTCTATAAAGTTATGATGAAAAGGGCAACATCACGGGAAGTTATTGGACTTGAACCTTGTTTGAGATTCAAGATTCAAGATTCAAGATTAAATATTCAAGATGCATGGTTTGAGCTTGCAAATTCAGAGAGTTTAGATTCAAAGTTCAAAGTCAAAGGTACTATTCAAAGGGTTTATGATTGTTGTCATAGCTCTTCGAGTCTACTGTATGTTCCATCTAATTGATGTGCACATGATTAACTTGTTCCTCAAGATTATGGTTTTCTGTTTATTTGTTGAAGATCCTCATAGTCTATGTCAACATAATACAAAAGCCCATACTACACAAAGAGCTCGTTGAATATTCAAACAGAGATTTAGACACTGGAAATAACTATTGAGGAGGAGCACAAAATTGATCAGCTGAAGATATCACAAGAGTTAAAATCAGTTCAAAAAAAATGTATATGGATTATTAGTAAGATAGATGCAGGTGGCCTGTGTTTTGAATAAGAAAGGATAAAGATTGTCAAAGTGGAATGAATGACTGTCCCAAGAAAAATCAGTCTCAGTACGAGGGGCATAACTCTCACTTCCACCATTGGATTTTGCTCAGTTTTGAATATGTTATGCATAGACAAGTTACGCAGACCTTCACTGGAGCGATTAGTAAAATGATGTTTCCTTCAAAAGATATGATTGATTTAGTACGGGTCTATCCGAGGTGATCAACTACGACAAAGTTTTTATTTTCAAACATTTTTAAGATATAACTCATTTTTGTAATGAATGGGCCCGACAACTAATTTGTGAATCCTAATAACATATGCTTTTGGTTTATAATGTTTAATTCCTTTGAATGGATAAAAACATTATAATTATTGGAAATTATTAAAAGACCAAAGGAAAGTTGTCTTCTCAAAATTGAGATTACGAGAATGATATATTTGAAAGGTAAAAGGAAAAGAGAAATGGATCAATTATTTTCAAGAAATGGTTACGAGAACCAAAATGTAACCAAGAGACAAAAATTATTCCAGAAAGAGAGACAGAAGCAAGGGGCTTCTTTTCCGTTAGTTAGTTAGCTACAGGGAGGGGGAGAAATTATTTTCTGATATTATTGTAATAGAGGGAGAGGGGAAGAGAAGATATTTTTATTTTTGCAGCTTGTTTATGGACAGGGACACAATGATCAGTTGGTTATTTTGTTTGTATATCTAAAATAAGGAAAAATATAATTTTAAATCTGTTGGTTTAGATTTATATTTCTCTGATTGCAAACAATCTGTTGGTTGTTCTAGTTATATTTCTAGTGTTATCTTGTCCTATTTATCAAGTATTTGTATGCGAGCTGAAATCGGTTGATTTTACGCACCTACATATGCAAAATAGATATTATATTTTCCATTTGTTTCTCTATGATTGAGAAGATTAAATAAGCGGTCAGTTGGCCATTTGTTTGTTCATCTCTGAGTCTTTTAAATTTGTAATCGCATTCATTTCATAGTGATGAATGAATGTCAACAACCTTTGTGTCTTCGGGTTAAAGACATACTCTGCATTTAATTCGCTAAATATCTTTTTTAGGAGGGAGTTGTACCTCTCAATTCAGAGGAGGGTTATCAACTCATGATAACTCATCCAACTATTAGTCACAGATTGTGCCTTATTTTTGGGTGATTTGAGTTAAGTTATAAAATTTTTTAAAAGGGATAAATTTGTTTACTAACAACTATCATATTGTTTATTGGTGGTTTCTAGTAGTTTTAGCCTTTATAAAATTTCTTCAATTGTATCTGCTATCTATATATATCTTTCTTCCTCTTAAATTACAATCAAAGTTATTCACATTTCTCCTTTACATGGTATTGAAGTGATATCTAGGACATGTGATATGTAGTACATAAGGATGAAGGAATTGAAGGGGTTGTGCTCTTGGGATAGATTTTGGCCCACTAGAAAATCTCCTTCATAAACTTATATGGCTTGTTTCCCTATGCAAGTAGTCTATACATGAAAAGGACAATGAAGGATGGAAAATGTCTATATAATAGAATTATATAAATGCTTTTGAAACTTTCAAGAAAATGCACTTGGTGGACTAGAGTACTTTCTAGAGGAGATCATAAATATTAGGAACTCACGAGTAAAGCATAGAAGAACCAAACCAACTATTGAAGAACTAGGTTATAAATGTGGGGTAAAGTGTAACATCACAAGTTGCACCCTATTGAATTCCATGTCACATGACACCTTTGCTTTGGTCAAATCAAATATTGGTCCCTAAGCCTCCACTTCACCCAACTTTCCTTTTTATTTCCTTTGGTTTGAATTGTCAACCATGTGGACTATTTTAATTCATAATACATTTGTGTTATAGACACATCCACATTGATGCAAGGCAGGTAGGGAAGAAGGGCCAAAGGCACACCCTAATCCAAATCTACCTTGCAGAGATCACACATGGAAGCAATAACACACAGAGAGAGAGAGAGAGAGAGAGAGAGAGAGAGAGAGAGAGAGAGAGAGAGAGAGAGAGAGAGAGAGAGAGAGAGAGCAGATCAGATCCTTAGATTTCATCAAATAGATTCATTTATGCTTGGCTATAAGGTCTTCTTGGTTAGGGCCAGATATTACAATTCAATTACAATAGTCCTCCAACATGCGAGGATTCAAAAACTATCTTCAAACTTATAATCTGATACCATTAATCTTCTCTCTAAGATCATCTCCTAAAACTAAAACCAATGACTACATTATATACAAGAGGCTACCGAAACAAGTTGGCCTTCAGATCCACCATTAATAGAAGGAATGACCAGATCTAGGTTCACACCATTCCCAATGATTGATACCAACATTAAATCCATGACCACAATTAAATGCATAAGTTGGCCCTAATAAGAAACAAAAATAAACAACTCGGTAACAAAAAGAAAGCCGAGCACTAGGGAAGGATAACCAAGTGCTAGGGAATTAATCGACCGACTCGGTTAAAGGAGGAACCCAAGAAACTACCGAGCCAACTTGGTCAAAGAAGGAACCGAGCAACACAGAAAAATCAAACTTGTTTTTGGTGATACAGGATTGCCAAGGACTTGAGATGCTCCTGCATCAGACACCTTGGGTTATTTGAAATGATTCTTCGAATCATGCAACAAGTAAAATCTGAGCTGAATCCAACTCAAATTGTGAAATCCATGAACTATCTTCAATCAGTTCATTCTTCCACTTTACTAGATATTCCATATACAATTTTCCCTTGTACTTCTGCCAACTCTTTGTTCCAATATTTGATCAACTTCTTTTGTCTGTCTCTTAGGATAATCATTCGGTATTGTCCTTTCTTCATCTGATTTGTGATGCTCATACAAATCAGCAATGTTGAATATAGGTGATATATCCATGTCATCAGGTAACTAAATCTCATAAGCATTTCCACTGTCAAATCTCCTCAATATCTTGCAAGGACCAAACTTCTTCATTTTCAGCTTCCCATATGTTCCAATATGAAATCTACCTTTCTACAAGTGTACCATTACTTCATCACCAACTACAAAAGTCTTATGTTTTCTTGATCTATCAACTCTGTCTTTGTATTTATGATTAATTTTCTCCAACTTTTGTTTCACTTCTTCATGCAATGTCTTCGTGAACTCAGCAAATTTTACTCCTTTAGCACTTATCTTTTCTTCACCAGCAATATCCTTCAAATCTGATATACCTCTCGGTTGTATTCCATTAACAATTTCAAAAGGTGTTTTTCTAGTACTCATATTCACTGAATTATTATATGCAAACTCTTCTTGTGCCAACATAGAATCCCAATTACTCGGTGTAACTCCAACTAAACATCTCAAAAGATTACCCAAGCTTCTATTCACAACCTCTGTTTGTCCATCAGTCTGTGGGTCAAATGTAGAACTATACCTCAACTCGACACTTGACTTTCTCCAAAGAGTCTTCCAAAAGTATCCAACAAACTTACTATCTTAGTCAAAGATAATACTCCTCAGTAATCCATGCAATCTAACAAATTCCTTAAGGAAAAGATCTACTATATGCAATGCATTTGATGTCTTTCTATAGGGTATAAAATGTGTGATCTTAGAAAATCTATCCACAACAACAAATATAGAACCATTACCTCTCATTGTCTTCAGTAAGCCAAGAACAAAATCCATACTGATATTAATCCAAGGTTTCTTAGGAACAAAAATCAGTATATACAATCTAGTATGATGACTTACTCCCTTTGCAACTTGACAAATTCCACAACTTTTTATAAATTTCTAAACATCCTTATACATCTATGGCCAAAAGTATTTCTCCTTAAGCAAATTGAATGTTTTGTTAGTGTCAAAATGTCCATCCAAACCACTAGTACGTTTCTCCTTTATCAAATTAGTTATCATTGATCCTCATGGTATACACAACTGAATACCTTTAAACAACATACCTTATTGAATGAAATAGTCTTCCCATTTAGTACTCGATTGATCTTGAATAGGTTCTCAACATGCTTTCTCCATGGCTAAGAAAAATAAGGATCGGTTTCATAAAATACTTGAACATATCGTCAAAACCAAGAACTTCAATTCTCATCTTGGTCATCAAAGATCTTCTTCTAGTCAATGCATCAACAACTTAGTTAGTGACTCCACTCTTATGTTTTATCACAAATGTATAACTCCGCAAATATTCAACCTGTTTCATGTCTCTGATTCAACTTATTCTGACTACCCAAATACTGTAAAGCCTTATGATCAGTATACAACACAAATTCACTTAGTAT
Source organism: Chamaecyparis obtusa (assembly GCA_027943335.1). Classification (NCBI taxonomy): domain Eukaryota; kingdom Viridiplantae; phylum Streptophyta; class Pinopsida; order Cupressales; family Cupressaceae; genus Chamaecyparis; species Chamaecyparis obtusa. The sequence goes on from BSBK01001370.1 coordinate 417,810, forward strand.
CAAATAATGTCTCTATTTCTTCAAGGCTTGAACAATAGCATAGAATTCTTGATCATACACAGAATATTTCCTTTTTGCATCATTCAGCTTTTCACTAAAGAAAGCAACAGGTTTACCTTCTTGACTCAACATAGCTCCTATTGCACTACCACTTGCATCACATTCAACTTGAAATACCTTATTAAAATCAGGCAATGCTAACATAGGCAATTCAACAACCTTCTACTTCAGAGTCTCAAAAATTTTCTTAGCTCCATGTGTCCATTTAAATTGTCTTTTATCTCCTCTCATAGTCTCAGTCATAGCATTACAAATTGAATTGAAATTCGTAATGAAATTTCGGTAAAAACTTGCTAAACCATGAAATGATCTTACCTCACTAGCATTCTCAGGTGTAGGCCAATTCAAAATAGCTTCAATCTTCTCAGGATCTATTTTCAATCCATCAACTGAAATCACAAATCCCAAATACACAATCTCTTCTTTCATGAAAGAACACTTTTTTAGATTTATCAATAACTTTTCTTCTTTCAATCTTTGCAATACTTGTTTGACATGCAACAAATTCTCTTCTCTGGTCTTACTGAATATCATAATATCATCTAGGTATACAATCACAAATTTACCTAAGAATTTCTTCAAAACTTCATTCGTCAATCTCATAAAAGAACTTGGTGCATTAGTTAAACCAAAAGGCATAACCAACCACTCATACAAACCTTCTCTTGTCTTAAAAGTAGTCTTCCACTCATCACCTTCTCTAATTCTAATCTGATGATATCCACTTTTCAAATCAATTTTGGTAAAATACTTTGCTACAGTCAAACTATCCATTATGTCATCCATTCTCGGTATAGGAAACCTATATTTCACTATTATCTTGTTGATTTCTCTAGAATCCATACACCTTCAGCATTCTTCATTCTTCTTAGGTGCCAATACAATTGGTACTACACAAGGACTCAAACTTTCTCAGATCAATACTTTCTGCAACAATCCTTGAATTTGTCAGTTCAATTCCTAATTCTTGGTAGGTGTCAACCAATGTGGTGCCTTATTCGGTAAACTAGCTCCAAGGATAAGATCCATGCAATGATCAATGCTTCTCTTTGGTGGCAAACCATCAAGTACATTGTCATAAATGATCTCCTTATACTTGGTGTGTATCTTATCAATCTATTCATGGATGCTATCCTCTATTTTCTTACTTGGTTTGTTAGGAATCATAACAAAACATACACCATTCTTCTTCAAATCCTTAAAAAACTTTCTTCCTTCTGTCAAAAAAAATTTCATAGATGTACAAACACAACTAACAAGTTCTTCAATCAAAGGTAACAAGATTTTCTTCTCCCATCAGCCCAAATAGTATATTTATGCAATCTCCCATCATATATAGCATGGCTATCATATTTCCAAGGTATATCCAACAAAATATGACAACAATCCATAGGCATGATATCACATAACACCTTATCATAGTACTTTCCAATTTTGAAATTCACATAACATTGTTCACTTACCAAGAGTGTATGCTCATCCTTGATCCATGAAATTTGATAGGGCTTCGAGTGTTCCAACCTTTCCAACTGTAACTTTGTAACCATTTCCTCAGATGCCAAGCTCTCCAAGCTTCCACTGTCAATTATTACCTTCCACACTTCATCAGAAACTCTATATCTAGTTTTGAACAAACTTTTCCTTACCGGATCTTCCTTATTACTTTCACTCCAAAGTGTTCTCCCTACCATCAAGTTCTTTTCCTTCTCAGGTTCATTCGGTGAATCTTCTCACACCAAAGAATTTCTACTGCTACCGACCTTCTTAATTGCATGTTTACATTCAAATGATCTATGTCCTTCTTCTCCACAATTGTAACAAGTTCCTCAAAATCCACCTCTATTATAACCACCTCCGTAGTTATTTCCTTTTCCTCTAGATGAACGTTCACATTTCCACTCGGTCTTGCCTTTATCTCGATTTGTCTTTTCTGGATCATATCTATTTTTTTCACCATAAGATCTACCTCTTCCTCTAGGGAATCTACCACCTCTACCTCTTTTTCTTTGCTAATGTCTATTGTTCAATTTCTCCTCAGCTTTCAAGGCAAACTGATAAGTTTATTCAATGTTTTCCGATTTAACCAAACTGATTTCTTCTTGGATGGAAACTCTCAATCCATTTAGGTACCTAGAAATTATTTCCAATTCATCTTCATCACATCTAGATCTGATATCTAATATATAGAATTAATCAGTATAATATTTTACCGAGCTATCTTTCTGCCTCAAACTTTGCATTCGCCTAACTAGGTTAATTTGATAATCAAAAGGTAAAAACTTTCCTTTCAACTTATTTACCATCTTATTCCATACCTTAATTTTGTCTTTGCCTTTCCTTTTTCTATCCAATTGTAGATGCTCCCACCACAAGGATGCATGACTCTTCAACTTTGTGCTTACAATCTTCACCTTCTTTTCCTTAGGGACATTTTCATACTCAAAATACTTTTCCATCTCGGTGATCCAATCCACAAATTCATCTAAATCCATCTTTCCACTATACTCAGGAGGATTGAAATGTGGTGTAGACTTCAAATTTTTCAAAGTCTTCAACAATATTTCCTCACCCTGATCCATCATAGGTGCAGGTTCTACATCATCATGTTCTTCCTCAATTTCTTCATCACTAACATCTTCAAGATGTCTTTCTCTATACTAGGTTGTTTCAACAGCTTCTAACCTAGCAATAAGTTGTCTCAACATGTCTGCCAATATTGGATCCATATTTGGCCTCCCATGAACCATCTTGAAACCCTCTGCAATTGCAGGTTGGATCACAATCTTCTACCCCACAACAAATCAACTAGGGTTTGAGAAGAAGGAACTGTTGGAAATAGGGAATACTGAGAGGGGGGGTGAATCAATAGTCTACAAACTTTTAATTTTGCCCAATTATGGATATAAAAAATTATCTTTATGCTTGCATAATAGAGTAAAGTAAAGAACCTGCATAACAATAAAGAAAATGAACTCATAAGACATTATTTGTTCTTGAGGAAACCCTAGCCAAGGGAAAACCCTGGTGGGGATGGTACCCACATAGATCCACTAATCAAAAGCATCCTATTAAGGATGATGACCCTGTTAGGAGCCTATTACATGCATATAGTGTCTCAGTCCTGATAAAGGGACTATAGGCCTTGTTAGAAGCCTCAACCCCACTAAGAGTTGGTAGTACTAATTATAAATGATTACAAGATGAGCCCACTGCCCAAATAAGTAATGTACAATGATTACTGATTACAAAATAAGGTAAGGTACATAACCTTATACTGCTTTATTTTCTTTCACAACTTCACATCAATATCTTTCGCTATATCATCTATCTCATTACAATATGTCATGTCTCTAACTTCGCATTCCATATGCCTTATATTTATACAAGTTATTAGGAATAATAAATTTTACAGTTGGCTTAACAAAACATAAAGCTTTACACAAAATACATATTTACCCAAGGGTTAACATCTAGGATGTCATCCCTTTATATTATTAAGACATTATTTTGATAAACAAAATAATCCCTTAACTCTTTACCAATTATGTCTTCTTCTTTGTCCTGTCGGCTTTAACACCATCTTTGGTAATACTGCCATAACTTCTTTCGTACATGTCGTACAGACTTACATTCTCAAGTGAGTCTTCAATATTCATCATAGTATCTATGTTCAAGTGCGTAAGCACTAAACTTACTCCAATCAACATCGCCAATCAAAACTGTCTCGTGTTACACTAGGAAAATACTACACATACTTAGACAATTTTGCTTTGTGCTCTGTCATACTTGCTCTCTGTCATATGTGGTCTTCATGTAGATTATATGTTTCCATAATGACAACATCTAGATATCTAACTCATCTAAATTGCTAACAGGAACCCTCAAACCTAGATTTGCAAATCTAGATCGAGATCTCAACCTTAGCTCTGATACCACCTGATGGAAGGTAGGTAGGGTGATGAACTACAATTGATTGAATATCTAAATCAACTGAAGGAATAGTGAATAGAGATCACCAAGCTACTGAAATGATATGTAAGATGATTAAATCAGTCAATATGTTGTCATTGATGTCAACTAGTTTTGATAGTACTTATCTGTTGGAAACTGCAATTGAAGAAATTATTGTATTGTCATTGATGTCAAACCTTAATTGGTAAGATTATTGCTACTTAGGAAAGTACTATATCTATTGTGAGAGGGGAAAGAACGGATGGTAACAATAGCACCTAGGGAAAGGTTGAGTTATCTTGATACTACAAAGTGTACTTGACTATGTTTTACAATGATGGGACAATGTATTGTTTATCTTAGTCAGATTGAGGACTAAACTGGTAGGCTTAACCGAGAAAAAATGAAGAAATCATTTTTAAGCCAAGTTATGTTAATGTCGACCGAGTTAGTGTATGCCGAGAAAAAATCTAGTGTCGACCAAGTATCAGTTAATTGCCGAGGAAGACAGTATATGCCGAGGAAACATTTTTAGTAGTGACCGAGTGTTTTACATGAAGACCGAGTGGATGATCACAGTATTGACCAAGCATCAACATTTTTATATTTGAAGAGAATTCAGATTTGGAGCCAACATTGTTGAATTCTTGGATTATGTAAAATGTGTTGACTTTATTTATTAATTGTATGGAAGCATTTAATGCTTTGTAAAATGTTTTATTGTAAATCTTTATGAGATTTGAGATGATTCTAGAAGAGGAGACGAAGAACATGAAGTGGGTAGATTCAATGAATATGAGCTAACCCTAAGATCTACGAAGGAGATTAAGCAGCAAAAGATAAGTTAACCTAACAGAGAAAAGTATTAAGGGAACCTAAACAGTAGTTATGAGAAGGCATGGGTGAAGGAGATGCTGGAAGAACAGTAATTTTTATTGACTGTATAAGCAAAAAGGCTGAAGGAGGAGTGTGGTGATTGCTTGAAGAAAAGTTCTGAGTAGATCAGAGATGGAAATGACAAAGTTTCAAAGTCAGTAAACCAACATTTATGTATGGAATAGGATTTGATATTTGCAAAGTGAGTTGTATGTTTTTCAGATCAATACTACTGCTACTTTCTAACCATTGTAACAGTCAAAATCCTTTTAATAGAGGTTGACCTAACAATCATATGTTAAATCCTTTGAACAAGGTTGCATTCTAATGGAGTGTATGTAAGTCCTATAACTAGGCTCACTTTTAACAAGGTAATTGAAATCCTTTAACTAGGTCACACTTGACAGTGTGTATTGTAACCTTTGACAGGGTTGGCTTTTAACCGAGCTCACTTCAGAAGAGTGAAAATAATAGTAGCATGTTACAAAGTGGTTTTTCCCATATTGGGTTTCTACTATAAATCTCGGTGTCAATACTTGTGTGAATGTTTTGGTTTGAACATTTCTGTGTTTTACAAGTTAGTTACAACTAGGTAGTGGACTGCAGTGTTATATGTTTCTATTATTGAATTAGTGATGACCGAGTTTGTTTTGGTTGCTTGATCTGATTTAAGGAAAAAAATTTGAATTTATTTTATACATTAGGACCTGAGAACAACTGATTCACCCCCCTCTCTGTTGTAAATTGCTAACAGGAACCCTCAAACCTAGATTTGCAAATCTAGATCAAGATCTCAACCTTGGCTCTGATACCACCTGATGGAAGGTAGGTAGGGTGATGAACTACAATTGATTGAATATCTGAATCAACTAAAGGAATAGTGAATAGAGATCACCGAGCTACTGAAATGATATGTAAGATGATTAAATCAGTCAATATGTTGTCATTGATGTCAACTAGTTTTGACAGTACTTATCATTTTAGTTAAAAACATCTCAACATCTATTGAAAGAAGAAAAGATGAAGAACTAAGATATCTACATGAGGAAAAGATGGATATGAAAGATAAGGATAAGGAAAACATTGGGTAACTTATTGATGAGTCTATGGTTTTATATTGTTGACTTGAGCATGTTACATTAATCTACTATGAAGAAGAGATTTGAAATTTAACATGTTAATGTGGTCGATAATTGAAGATTTTTGTATACACCGAGCTAGTGTAGTGTATACCGAGTAATAGTGTTAACCGGGCTAGTTTAAGTAGTTATCACCGCCACATTTCTATATCAACCGAGTATGGATGAAAACATTAAATGCTAAGAACAACTGACTGAATTTGATGAGCTGGAAATTGTTATGATTTAGAGATTAAGGATAAATTTTATTATGAGATCCACGGCTGAAAAATTTGGAGAAGATCTAAAGGATGAGATTGGAACATGTTAATGACACTATTAGCATGTGCAAAAAATTTCATGGCTTCATCATCTTTCCCCTGGCCTCTACAGTATTTTTCATGCCTTTGGCCTTAAACCCTAAGAAAATTTCATAAACTAGCCATTACTTTGAAAAACCCTTTGTTTTACCCCTGGCCCTATTCTATTTTAATGTTATCTTTTTGGGCCACTTAAGTTCCCTGAAACCCATGTGCGCAAATTGTTCCCTAAGTCCTCAGTGCCTAATATTTCCTTAGGCCTAAAGTCTGGCGGGTTTAATTTTTCCTAAGTCCCGCGCCTTTAATTTTTCTATAGTTTCAGCTTAAATCTTTCCTATGCCCAGCTCTGACACCATCTCAATCCAACGGTAGGTGTAAGTTCTCATAAGATTTGTCAGAGGCTTGCAAACTTACGTTGGCCGTTGATTCCTTTTCATGATGAAATGCTTCAAACGGGTGGGTCCACTGCCACATAAGCACAAATGGCAGTTCCTTATTGGCTGAGAGAAATGATGATATGGCAGGGTTGTTAGAAGGACCTGTGAGTGAAGGAAAAGTTAATTGTCCACTTGCCAGATTTTGTGATGTGGCAGTTTCTCATTCATCGAAGGATCTTACGCGGCAACGTGGGGTCAGGCTTTCTTGACTAGGGCAAAGATTCAGAATCTATGGTGGGCACTTGATCTCAAAGAATCTTTTCAACTCTTGAGATTATGTGCCAGCCATCCGATTCTCCATGTGTGTAGGATGACTGTTGTGGGTCCGCTGATAGGTGTTACAAATGGAGCTTTCTTATTGGTTGTGTCAGTGGGACCGTTTGTTAGGTGTTTTTGGAGTGTTCACTTCTGATTGGTCTGCATGGTGTTGATTGGGCATGTGTTAGTGGCACCTGGGTTTTTGGCTTGTCAGAGGGTTCTGACATCTACAGAAAATTGACGACAAGCGTAAGTTCTCATGGGATGTGTCAGAGGTTTGAGATCTTATGCTGGCCGTCAATTTTACTTTTCTCAGAGGTGATAAAGTGACATGGGTCCATTGCTACATGTACTCAGTTGGTAGTTTCTTATTGGTCGACATATTATTGAGAAGGATCTTGTCAGTGGGGCCTGCAGAGAAGGCTTTTCAATCTACGGTCGATGCATGATCTCAAGGAATTTTCCTACCCCATGAGATCATGCACCATCCATTGATTTTGAATCTTACTTGGACGTGTCAGTGGGTCCTATGTCAGTGGTGACTAAGCAATTACGGTGACTAGCATGATGACAAGTGGCATAAAGTGGGCCCGGGTGCGGGTCTAATGTCTGGCAGTCCAGATAAAAGTGTTTAGCGGCCCGACAAAATTCAAAGGGTTTCACTCATTTGTGAAGAAAAATAGCGGTGCTCCAAATTGATTGGCAATTCAGAAAACAATTGTTCGCATAACCACTAAACTAAATGGCAGAGAGATAAAGTATTCCACGAACTGGAAAAGGTCTTCGGTCGCCAGTTTGCTAAATGTGACTGTGGTCTTTTTAAAAGGTAAATCATAAAGCCCGTGAAATATGAGGATCTGACGGTCAAGACTTAAAGTTGACCTAAGTTTAAATGTGGACCGCCGATTTGTTGCTGGCGCCATGGAAATGACTGTTGTATTTCAAATTCAAATTTGTAGAGGGTTTCCAGCGACATGAAGTACCAAAATTTATGGTTTTAGTGACCATTTTCGATTGGTTTGGTGGTACTGGTTGTTGCTAACCGATCTGAGGGTCCTTTTGGTCAGTGGCATGATGTTTTTGTACCAGGAAGAGTGTGGTTTTGTGCTTGAGGTGTGTTTGTAGGTGGCTGATTTGATTGGTTTTCATGGCAATTCCTTGGTGTCCTGTACTGTTCTCACAGATTTTCATGATTGCAAATTTGTTTGAGATTTATTTTCTTCGAGATGCCTGTGTCTCTTCCCCTGCAATAAGTTTTGATGTAATTTTTGGTTGGTTGGGTAGTTGAAACCCTAACCCTAGTCACCTAAAGCTTGATGCATCCTCTTTGAGGATTCCAAGGTGACTAGGGGTATAAGAAGTTAGTTTTTTGATAGACTAAGGGTTCGGTCCTGAGGTTCTGTTCTGAATTTTGGTCAGTTCCAGTGGTTGTGATTGTATGAACATTTGAGGAAAGAGGAGCTAGATTTTGGGTCTTTTTCCTATCTTTGTGTTGCTTTGATTGTATATTGATCCTGAATATGTTAATGAGAATGCTATTGAGTTCCAATCTTACATTTGTATATGTCTTCTTGTTTTGGTTCTGAGCTCATATATGTTAGTGTCACAAAGTGTATTAACATATGGTAAACAAAGAGTATTGTGAAGTCATCTCTAAGTTCCTAACAAAGTTAGGATTAAAGTCTTCTAGGTGAATTCAGTGAGTTTACAACCAAATAAGAATTTGATGTCCTAGTGTTTGAGGGAAAAGGGTAATAGGCAAAGCACTTATCTTGAGCCCAAGAGTGTTTGATTTAAGATCTTTAGCTAATGTATGTAATTGGGTGACTCTTTGCCCTAGGTTAAGGCACTAGTCCATTCCCTGGAGGCATTTCATTGTCATCAACCACACACACCCAAATTTAAATGATAATATCTTTCAGTCAGTTAGTAAAGGACATAGTTGTATATTGTTTTGAGACTCCTTTGGAGAAGAGAGTCAAGGGTACACCCGCCTGAGCATTAAGGCTCAAAGTGTAGGAGGATCTCATTGTTGATCCTTGTTAATTGGCCCTCTTCCTTCTAAACTTTGGAGTGGTGATAGAGTCAAAGTATCATTAAAGTTATCCATCAAAGTATAAATCTACAAGTTGAAGATCAAAGGGAACCCCGAATAAAATGATGACTCTGTTAGGGAGAACAACAATGAAGAATTATATTTGTTAGAATCTCTGGTTGTAGTTATCTTGGAAAGTCAAAATCTTATTGACCAGATTGATTTATCGATCCAAGTCACCAACAAAATGGTGACTCTGCTAGGGAGAGTCTAGAGATAAAAGTTTTCAAAGTGCACTCTTGTTTTCCTATTGTATTCAGTTAAAGATTTCCCACTTTGGTGGGTGGTGACTCAAAAGGTTAGAACCAGTGTTGTAAACTATAAAAGATGGACAAAAGGAGGAATACTAGGTCTTTTGTCAAGAAGAATCCAGAGATTGCCCTGGAACAATTGCGTAGATAGGAAAAGAAGAGTCTACCAGTGCTCCTGTGAGAGAGAAAATAAATACCAGAGGTAGAGCACCACTTGCATCCTCTAATGAGGAAGATTCAAAAGACATAAGTTCTAGATCAGATAGTGCCCACTCTGAAGACAAATTTTATGATACCCCAGAAGTAGTATTTCAAGATAAGGGTTCATTACCTACAGGTTAGGATGAACATGCTAGAGAAAAGGGTTATGGGCCAAATCTAGATCCTGATGAGGACATATTCAGAAGGCAGCCCATGGAACCAAGGCGAGTGCATTTCCCATATCAGCATCCTACTGATGTGGAAGTGTCATCAAGCTCTGAAGACAACATGATAGATCCACATGACCTAAATGCACTTAGGTTGCAGTTGGCAGAGCAGGATGCCATATACAAAAGGTTACAAGAGGAGAGAGAGGCTGAAAAAGTAAATGCTCTAATGGAGAGGCAGTCTCTTTTAAGAAAAATTAATGAAATGAAGGAGAGAAACAAGATTCTTGCTTCTGCTCCTAGGGTGTTGTAGCATGATGTTTTTGGTGATCTTGAAGCTCTAAGAAGTGAGCAGGAACGCTTGTTGCAAGACCATGAGTTTGATGAAGAGGGTCCTGTGATCAGACAAGTGCAAAGTTATGCTCCTTTTCCTAAGGGTAGGAATGGACATGAGATCGCTAGGCCTACTATAGTTATTAATGAAAAAGGAAAGCAGAAGATGGTGGGTGTCCAAATAAGCAAACCAGTGACAATACCAAGAATCCCACCACCTAAATCAAATAGGGAGACAGAGATAGAAAGAAAAAGAAAAGAGGATGAAGCTCTTGCTCAAGAGTTGAAAAGAGCTAAAGTTGATGCTGCTATTGTAGAGAAAAGAAGAAAGATCTAGTTCTTGAAAGCTTCATCAGCTAATGTTCATGGCCCTTTTGCTACTAAGCTAGGTATGCCATCTATGAACACTATTGTTCCACTTAGCAATGCTACTACTAGTAATCTAATTCCTAATGTATCTACCAAATCATTTGCTGATCCTAATAGACAATCAAATGTGCAAGTGGGTGGGAATGTGGATAAAAATAATAATTCTAGTGGGAACACTAGTTTAGGATTTCAAAGAAGACCTATGCAACTAGAAGGCTATAGGCAAATTAGTTTTGATGGGATACTAGGATACCCAAATGTTTTTCCAAATGATATAAGAGATAAGGTACTAAGTTTGCTAGTAATAATGCTATTAGTTGTGAGGAGCATCTTAGGTTATTTGTTGATATGCTTAATGATTATGAGGTAAAGCATGAGGATGTAGTCATGAAATTATTTGTTCAATCTCTAATGGAGGATGCTAGAGATTGGTTTAAGAGACTTCCTGATAAATGTATTGATACTTGGGATTCTTTTGAGAGATGTTTTAAAGAGCAGTATGGTGACGGGCCTAATGCTAGTTTCATGTTGAATGAATTCAATACCATAAGGAAAAATTAGAATGAATCTATAGTTGAATTCAATATGAGATTTTAGAAGGGTATGCATAAGTTGTTCCAAGTTACGCGGTTAGATGACAATGTTTGTTTGACCACATACTTCAATTCATTTGATGGAAAGATGGGTTACTTGTTCAGGGACAAGGAACCAAGAACTCTTAGGGATGCTTTTAGGATTGCTGTCAATATTGAGAACAATATGAAGATATCAGGGAAGTTGGGTGGGAAGAGAGATGACCCTAAGTTGTTTGGGGACAAGAAATACAAAAAAGAAAATGATAGGAATGTTGGAACTAGAAGGCAAGAAGAAGATAAATTAGATAAGGTGCTCAATACATTGAAGGATTTGAAGGCACCTGCAAATAGGAACATCAGTGCTCCTACCAATGAAAGGCCTCAGTTCAACAACAATTTCAATAAGCAGAATAGATTGTAGAACTACCCCTACAACACCCAATGGAAGGATGGCAAGCCTGTTGTCCCTGTTGCAAGAGGAAACAATGATAGAGGTGTCCTTGACCCTCTAAAAAAAGCTTCAATACATGTCATGGAGGACATACCTTGGTGTATTGCATGTCAGTCCCCTCATTCTATAGAGCATTGTGTGGTTGCACATTCTATGGCTACAAATCAAGATTGTGGCAATGAGGAGATAGTTCAAGAAGAAGATCAAGATGATGTTGGATGCAACATGGCTACTTCATATCTAAGATATGAAGATGATTCTGATTTTGATGAAGAAGCAGATGTAAATGTGAAGAGACACACTCAGGCCCTTTTTCATCAAGAGGTTTTTTCTGATAGTGAAGACATTGATAAGGAGACATGTAACATGAACTTTTCTTCCGAGCCAGTAAATTTAAGAAGACCTTCTAGAGAATAGATGGATAGGATTACTGCAGAAATGATTGCCCAAGTGAAAACTAGAGGCATGGTGGCAAGGGATACAAATGGAAAAGCTGCAGGAATGTTTATAAAGAGTACCAACTCCAGAGAGCCTAATGAGAACAAATCAAAAGGTGATCACATGGTGAAATTCAAGAATGTAAAAGGTAAGAATTGTGAGCCTAAGGGAGTTGGAGTTGAAAGATTTTCTAGTGAGATTGGGAAGCCAGTTAACATAATGGCTAAGAATGAAAAAATGAGGGTGGCCAATACACCTAATGTATCAGATAAGCAAAAGGATACTAAAGCAATGCAGATTGAGATTCCTTCCTCTACTCCTGTTGATATGTTATCTGTATTGTCCCAAATTACAGTTAAAGTTCCATTGCCAGAATTGTTGAGGATCCCTAAACACAAAGATAGAGCTATTGCATGGGTAGATAATGTTCATAACAATGATGTTGCATGCAATGGGTCTCAAGATAAAGCTTTGAAAGGTGTTGCTTCTTAGGGAATTGTATCTCAAATTCCTCCTATATATTTGGATAGTTCTGTCAATGCTAGCCTTGAAAACATTGATCCATTCTTTTTAAGTGTCCTTGTAAATGGAATGAAATTAAGAAATTGTATGATTGATAGTGGTGCCTCTAATACTGTTATGCCTTTTAAGATTATGGAAAAATTGGGCCTTAAAGTTGATACAGTTCAAGGCAGATGTTGTGTAATGGATTAGAGGGAGGTACTAGTCATTGGGACTATCAATGCAATGCCATATAGGCTGGCAGCACATCTAGAGAAAGAATTAACAATGAGTGTTTTGGTGGTGGACATCCCTCCTCATTATGGGATGCTGCTATCTAGAAGGTGGAGTGCTGCCATGGGTGGAAGTTTACAGTGTGATCTATCTTATGCCACTTTCAAGATTGATGATCAGTTTGTCAAGATTGAGCGAGAACCAAGAGTATGCCACATGATTGAGAGAAGTATTGATAATGAAACTACATGTTTTGTGGATACTGATATTAATGCTTTTAGGGAAGAGATCCCTATACTTGAGAAGGAACCTATTTTGTCACCTATCTCTATTGAGGTAAGTGTTAATTCTGTGAAGGGTGATTTGTGGGTAATGTACTTTGATGGTGCAAATTGCAAGGATGGAGTAGGAGCAAGTATTTTACTTATTTCTCCTAATGGAAACACCTACAAATTTTCTTTCACATTGAATTTTTTTTGTACCAACAATATAGTAGAATATGAGGCATTTTTGTTAGGACTGAGGTTGGCACAAAAACATGGTATTAAGTGCTTAGGTATTGTTGCTGATTCTGAGTTGGTGGTGTCCCAAGTCAGGTCAGTATATGCTTCCAAGAACAAGAGGTTAAAACAATATAGGAATGTAGTTTGGGATTTGATTGAACATTTTGATGCCTTCAATATTGAATGGAAGGATAGAAGTAATAATAAGATGGCTGACTTGTTAGCTAATATAGCAATCAATCCCAGTGATATTACATTTACTAGTATCTCTAAAGTTGAAATTCAGGCTAGGCCTAGTGTACCAGACAATATTGAAAATTGGCAAGTTTTTGATGATGATAATGATATCTTGAAGTTTATGAGTTGTGAAGATTAGTATCATGGTCAGGAATTTGATTGCTCAAATTTGGTTGAGTCAATAGAAGGAAAAGAGGTTGTCTTTGGCAATGAGGTCATTCAACTTAAAACTAACAAGGTGCCCAAGGGGCTTGTTGTTTTGGAAACTGTCTTTGATAACCAAGATAGAGTTCAAAAGACTATCAAAAGAGAAGATCATGCTGATCTAGAGGAGATAAATCTTGGAACACATGAGGCACCTAAGAAGGTATACATTGGTAGGGACATGTCTCACAATGTGAGAAAATATTTGATTGAGTTATCGAGAAAATTTAGCCATGTTTTTGCATGGTCATATGATGACCTAAAGGTTTATAGACAAGATTTGTTTTAGCATATTATTCCTTTGAAAGAAGATGCTAAACCTTTCAAGCAAAAACAAAGGCCTATAAATCCTACTCTGGCACCCAAGATGCAAGAAGAATTGATGAAGTTAAGAGATGCTGGAATTATCAAGCCTATTAGGCATTCTTCTTGGGTGTCAAATCTTGTCCCTGTCAGAAAGAAAAATGGTGACATCATACTTTGTGTGGACTTTAGGAATTTGAACATCAGCTCATTAAAGGATAACTATTGTCTGCCCAATATGGAAGCTATGTTGCAGAGAGTGACCGAATCTGAATTAATGTCTATGATGGATGGTTTCTCTGGTTATAATCAGGTAATTGTCAAAGAATCAAAGAAATTTAAGATAGCTTTCACAACACCTTGGGGGACATATGTTTATGTGAGAATGCCTTTTTGTCTCACAAATGCTAGTGCTACTTTTCAGAGAGCAATGGATGTTGCCTTTTCAGATTTTATTGATGATTTCCTTGTTGTTTATCAAGATGATTTAACTGCCTATTCCAAGAAGGAAGAAGACCACTGTACTCATTTAGAGAAAATATTTGTGAGGGCCTTGGAATATGGCATTTCATTAAACCCAAGGAAATGTGCATTTGGTGCCACTGAGGGTAAGTTGCTTGGCCATTTGGTTGGCAAGAAAGGAGTTAGAATTGATCCTAATAGGGTGGAAGCCATTGATAAGATTTAGAGACCAAAGAATATCAAAGGAATTTAGTCCTTCTTTGGTCAGGTAAACTTCTTGAGAAGATTTGTAACAAACTTTGCTGAAGTCACTAGACCTATATCCAAGATGTTAAAGAAAGGATCTGCTATTACATGGGAAGGTGAGCCTGATGAAGCTTTCAAGAATATCAAGAAAGCTATTAAAGATGCACCTATGCTTAAGGCACCTGATTATAGTATCCCAATGCATATCTTCTCTTTTGCATCTTTTCATACTATTCCTGGAGTGTTGTTGTAGAAAAATAGGGATGCTTTTGAGCAGCCTATTGCATTCTTTAGTAAATCTTTGCAGGCTGTTGAATTGAAATATGACATAAATGAAAAACAAGCCTATGCATTGGTCAAGGCTGTCAAAGCTTTTAGATGTTATTTGATGGGAGAAATTGTGATTGCCTTCGTGCCAAGTGCAACAGTAAAAGATATTTTCTCACAACAAGAGGTGTCTGGGAGAAGATGCAGATGGATCAATAGGATCCAAGAATTCAACATTGATATCCAAATTACTAAATTGGTTAGAGGACAAGGATTGGCGAAACTGATGGCTCAATCCAATCTTGATGCAAATCAGATAAATCAAGCTGAAATTGATTATACATGTGACATGGATGATTGTATCTAGTATCAAGATATTATCTACTACTTGAGAAATATGAAATGTCCAGCAAACATCGATGACAATAAGAGGAGGACATTGAAATTATAGGCCATCAAGTATGTAATTGTGAAATGTAAATTGTATAGAAAGAATTTTGATTGCATACTTTTGAAGTGTGTTGATGAGGATCAGGCTAACAAGTTGTTAAAGGAAATGCATGAGGGAGTTTGTGGTGGGCATTATATGGGTAAAACAACTACTCATAAAATCTTGAGAGCAGGATTCTGGTGGCCCACAATCTTCAAGGATGCAGAGAGTTTGGTGAGGAGGTGTGATGCTTGTCAAAGGTTCTCTGGTAAACTTAAATTTTCAGGCAATGTGCCTTTGAGGCCAGTTTAAGTGCATGCTCCTTTCCAACAATGGGGAATTGATTTCATTGGGGAGATACCAAACAAGTCGAGTGGAGGACACTCTTGGATACTAGTTGCCATAGAATATTTTACAAAGTGGGTAGAAGCCATCCCAACAAGAAATGCAACTAGTAAGGTGGTAATTAATTTTTTGTTGAATAATATTATTACAAGGTTTGGTTTCCCTGAGAGGATAGTTAGTGACAATGCCATGTGCTTCAGGTCTACCAAATATAAGGACTTTTGCAAAGGTTTAGGAATTCAGATTTCTTATTCCTCACCTTATCATCCATAAGGAAATGGATGGGTAGAATCTACTAATAAGAGTTTGATTAAGATCCTTAGGAGGATTCTTGAAAAGAATAAGAGGGCATGGAATTCAAAACTGCCATTAGCTGTATGGGCTGATAGGGTAACTATGAAGAAGGCAATTAGTTGTGCACCATTTGACCTAGTACATGGAATACATGCAAGAATGCCTCAGAATAATTTATTGGAAATGTACAAGTTTGTTCAGTTATATGATGATGACGTAGATGATGAAATGCAATTGTGGATTGAGGATCTCATCAGGCTAGATGAAATCAGGAGAGAGTCCGCTTCAAGAAATGTCAAGTTGCAATTGCAAATCAAGAACCTGTATGATAGGAAGGCTATGGAGAGGAAGTTTGAGCTTGATTATTTGGTGTTAATTTGGAATGCCAGACTAGAGGATAAAGGAAAACATGGTAAATTTGATCCACTTTGGCTAGGGCCATATCAAATTCATGAAAAATGGGGCCAAGATTCATACATTGTGAAAGAATTAAATGGTGATATTCAAGAATTGCCAGTTCATGGACAATTCTTGAAGAGATACTTCAATTGAAGGTATTTTGTTTTCCATGAATAGTAGTTAGGTCTGTACATTCTATAAATCTTGTAAAGTTGCTTACCCCTGTCCTGCTTTGTCCTGGCCTATTGGGTTTTGGTCCTGCTACTCTTTGTTGTCAGTTTCCAGTGGGATGGTCTACTTTAACTAGTGATTCTAGATCCTTGCTATGCCTGTAGGAGGCATACATCCCTAGACAGAGCCACTGTTAGCATGTGCAAAAAATTTCATGGCTTCATCATCTTTCCCATGGCCTCTGTAATATTTTTCATGCCTCGGCCTTAAACCCTAAGCAAATTTCATAAACTAGCTGTTACTTTGAAAAACCCTTTGTTTTACCCTGGCCCTGTTCTATTTTAACATTACCTTTTTGGGCCACTTAAGTTCCCTGAAACCCATGTGCGCAAATTGTTCCCTAAGTCCTCAGTGCTTAATATTTCCTTAGGCCTAAAGTCTGGCGGGTTTAATTTTTCCTAAGTCCTGCGCCTTTAATTTTTCTATAGTTTTGGCTTAAATCTTTCCTAGGACTGGCTCTAACACCATCTCAATCCAACGACAGGTGTAAGTTCTCATAAGATTTGTTAGAGGCTTGCAAACTTACGCCAGCTATTGATTCCTTTTCATGATGTAATGCTTTAGACGGGTGGGTCCACTACCACATAAGCACAAATAGCAGTTCCTTATTGGCCGAGAGAAATGATGATATGGCAAGGTTGTCAGAAGGACCTGTGAGTGAAGGAAAAGTTAATTGTCCACTTGCCAAATTTTTTGACGTGGCAATCTCTCATTCATCGAAGGATCTTACGTGGGAGGGTGGGGTCAAGCTTTCTTGATGATGGCAAAGATTCAGAATCTATAGCGGGCGCATGATCTCAAAGAATCTTTTCAGCTCTTGAGATTATGCACCATCCGTCTGATTCTCCATGTGTGCAGGATGACTATTGTTGGTCTGCTGACAGGTGTTACAAATGGAGCTTTCTTATTGGTTGTGTTAGTGGGACCATTTGCTAGGTTTTTTTGGAGTGTTCACTTCTGATTGGTTCACGTGGTGTTGACCGGGCATGTGTCAGTGGGACCTAGGTTTTTGGCTTGTCAGAGGGTCCTGACATCTGCAGAAAATTGATGACGAGCGTAAGTTCTCATGGGATGTGTCAGAGGTTTGAGATCTTATGCTAGTCATCGATTTTAATTTTCTCAAAGTTGATAAAGTGACGTGGGTCCACGGCTACATGTACTCAGTTGGTAGTTTCTTATTGGTCGGCATATTGCTGAGAAGGATCTTGTCAATGGGGCCTATAGAGAAGGCTTTTCAATCTACGGTCGACACATGATCTCAAGGAATTTTCCTACCCCATGAGATCATGCCTCATCTGTTGATTTCAAATCTTACTTGGATGTGTCAGTGGGTCCTGTGTCAGTGGTGACTGAGCAATTGTAGCGAGTAGCATGATGACAAGTGGCATAAAGTGGGCCCAAGCAGGGGTCTAATGTCTGGCAATCCAGATAAAAGTGTTTAGTAGCCTCACAAAATTCAAAGGGCTTCTCTCGTTCACGAAGAAAAATAGCGGTGCTCCAAACTAATTGGCAATTCAGTGAACAAGTGTTTGCATAACCACTAAACTAAATGGTGGAGAGATAAAGTATTCTGTGAACTAAAAAAGGTCTTCGGTCACCAGCTCGCTAAATGTGACTGTGGTCTTTTTAAAAGGTAAATCATAAAGCCAGCAAAATATGAGGATCTGACGGTTAGGACTTAAAGTTGACCTAAGTTTAAATGTGGACCGCTGATTTTCTTCTGGCACCATGGAAATGACCATTGTATTTCAAATTTAAATTTGCAGAGGGTTTCCAGTGACTGGAAGTACCAAAATTTATGGTTTTAGCGATCATTTTTTATTGGTTTGGTGGCACTGGTTGTTGCTGACTAATTCAAGGGTCCCTGTGGTCAGTGGCATGACATTTTTGTACCAGGACGAGTGTGGTTTTGTGCTCGAGGTGTGTTTGCAAGTGCCCGATTTGACTGGTTTTCATGGCAATTCCTTGGTGTTCTGTACTGTTCTCACAAATTTTCATGATTGCAAATCTATTTGAGATTTATTTTCTCCGAGTTGCCTATGTCTCTTCCCCTGCAATAAGTTCTGATGTAATTTTTGGTTGGTTGGGTAGTTGAAACCCTAACCCTAGTCACCTGAAGCTTGATGCATCATCTTTGAGGATTCCAAGGTGACTAGGGGTATAAGAAGTTAGTTTTTTGATAGAGTAAGGGTTGGATCTTGAGGTTCTGTTCTAAATTTCAGTCAGTTCCAATGGTTGTGATTGTATGAACATTTGAGGAAAGAGGAGCTGGATTTTGGGTTTGTTTCCTATCTTTGTGTTGCTTTGATTGTATATTGATCTTGAATATGTTAATGAGAATGTTATTGAGTTCCAATCTTACATTTGTATATGTCTTCTTGTTTTGGTTCTAATCTCATATATGTTAGTGTCACAAAGTGTATTAACATATGGTAAACAAAGAGTATTGTGAAGTCATCTCTGAGTTTCTAACAAAGTTAGGATTAAAGTCTTCTAGGTGAATTCAATGAGTTTACAACCAAATAAGAATTTGATGTCCTAGTGTTTGAGGGAAAGGGGTAATAGGCAAAGCACTTATCCTGAGCCCAAGAGTGTTTGATTTAAGATCTTTAGCTGATGTATGTAATTGGGTGACTCTTTGCCCTAGGTTAAGGCACTGGTCCATTCTTTGGAGGCATTTCATTGTAATCAACCACACACACCCAAATTTAAATGATAATATCTTTCAGTCAGTTAGTAAAGGACATAGTTTTATATTGTTTTGAGACTCCTTTGGAGAAGTGAGTCAAGGGTACACCCACCTGAGCATTAAGGCTCAAAGTGTAGGAGGATCTCATTGTTGATCCTTGTTAATTGGCCCTCTTCCTTGTAGAATTTGGAGTGGTGATAGATTCAAAGTATCATTAAAGTTATCCATAAAAGTATAAATCTACAAGTTGAAGATCAAAGGGAACCCCCAATAGACACATCTGCCAAGGAAGGTTTAAGAGGCAAAATAGATGAAGGAGATTAATTGACAAAATCTAATGGTTGATATGAAAACGGTTTTCTTTTCTACATAAAATATATGAGTTTCATTATTGAAACATGTTAGAAAGAAGAAAACTATAGAGATTTCATGTGAAGACTTTATTCATGCATGCCTGATCAAACTAGTTAGTGAAAGAGCTGAGACTGTAGACATTACCGAGCATCAAAGAACCATTTACCGAGTGAAAATAAGTTAAGAAATATTGAGGAAATGAATTGGTTAATGATTAGAGGATATTTGTATGGGATTAGCATAGATCTAAATTTTTTCAATTGAGTTCTATTTGAATTAGATCGCTATTATATCCATTTAACCGTTGATTCAGAAAATCTCTTAACCGAGTGGACTTAACAGTCTTATGTTCTACCCTATAACATTTGTTGAATGTAAAATGTTATCTTGTTGACCCCATAGTGAATGCTAGTCAAAAGTTGACTTTTAGCGATAAATCCTCTAACTAGGTCACACCTAATAGTGTGTATTGTAACCTTTAATAGGTTTGGCTCTTGACCGAGCTCACTTCAGTAGAGTGAATTATTTTGGTTTATCGGTCCCAAAAGGTTTTTCCCTTAGTAGGGTTGCCATGTTAAATCATTGTGTTATGTGTTATTTGTGATGATTGTTTTTCTATCATAATTTACATACTGCATAATTGATTTAGTCGGTAATCACAGTTGGATAATTACTGGTAATCGATAAACTGGACAGACAGATTGATATTTTATTTTACCAAGATGCATAATTTGTTGGAATTGTTTTATAAGGTACATCTTTGTATTTGGGACTATAGGATAACTGATCTAACTAATTAACCCCCCCCCTCTTAGTTATTCTAACAATTGGTATCGGAGCCTATTGGTTGCTTGGAAGAAATTTTTAAGGACTTGAGCAGAAAGATTACAAGATGTATAAGACAAAAGTGTCGAAGCTGAACAAAAACAACTTTTCTACATGGCAAAGCCAGATGAGTCTTTACATATCTAGAATTAGAGAATCTTCTATACATTTACTTGACAATGGCTACTTACAACTGACTATTGGTCCTTTGACTCTGTTAGTTCCTCAAACTGGACTTTATGCTTTCAAAAGAAACCAATACATCTATAGTTTTTAAGGAAGGGTTAGATCCAAATATAAGCTCTAAGATGACTAGACCAACTATAGGGACAAGACTGCCCTCTTCACTTTTGGCTCTACAAAACCAAGGAGGGTACTCCTAATCCAGTAGAACAAACCTTACTCCAACAATTTTAGACTGGATTTAAAGAACACCAGATAAATGATAAGAAAATACTAAATTATAACCACTCATTTATTGATTCTCCATTATCATTAGGTAGGATATAACTTGTAAGTCACAAAACCTCAAAGATTTCAACATATTTATATCAATTTTTTAGGAGTATAGTATAACCTTATCAAGCAATGATTTCTATAAACTAGCTCCACTATTGGCCAGTGTCTTATCCATTGGGTGACATCATCACTACAAAATGAGATATATAGACAAATATATTGAACTTTGATGATCTTTATCCTTAGAAAATACTATCATCCTATGATGATTCTAATCAAAGGACTCTTGAATTCACACTACTTATTCATATCCTTATGAAAACTTCAAAGAATTAGTACTATATCTAAATATTATTTAATTTGATCTTAGATCAAAGCTGAAGAATATTAACACATACACAAAAATAATCCATGCAATGAATCTGACAACTCATAACACAAATAAAAGTACACAAAGGAGAGATATAAAATATAGACTTTATTCAATATGCTATATCATCTTCATGTATAGACAAAATGCTTTAAAATGTAAACTATCTAGATATTTAACTAAAAGAGTAATACTTTCTCTTATAAAAAACTTGGCCTAATACATTATACTGTATCCTAGACTCAAAAACTTGTCAATCAAATGCTTAATTTATGATCCTTACAAAATGATCCTGGCAATCCTTTCATAGAAATCAAGGATTTTATACAAGCTTTGGATCGCTTTGGAAAAGACAAAATAATGACAACCATATAGAACAAAAAAGACAAATATAACACTTTCTTGTTACATTTTTACAAAGTTTCTCATTGACTTGAGCACCAAAATTTTGCAACAATTCCAAAAGTCAGTTCAACTTATGCCAAGTGTTGCCTTCTTTATATGAGATCTCTTATGTTGTTTGATTTGCTTTAGGAAGTTGGAGAAGTTCCATCTGTTGCAGCCTCAGTGGATGCCTCTTCTTTTTTGGTACTCTTCGAAGAATATGTTACCTCCAAAGATGTATAAACTTCTTCATCTGGCCAATGGAAAGCTAGTACCTCATCTCTTTTAGGTACCAAATTGTCCCAATCAATTTTTACCTGGTGTACCTCATTCCTTATGGTTTTAAAATGTATCCTAGCATCTTGTAATATTTCAATTGTTTGGACAAAAGGAATATTTCTTTCTGTATTTAAAATGGTTCTTATTCTGACCGACATTTCATCATCAATTTTCCCTAACCATCCTTATTTGTCTTTTATGGCTCCATCTTCTTTGAAAAGACTAGGAAACATTTGAAAACTATCTTGGAAATACCTTGCCATCAGAATTGATGCATTTCCCTCCAATTTTTCCCTCTTTATTGAAAACTCAAGTAAAGTCTTAACAAACCTATTGATGAACTACAATTGATTTAAAACACTAAATGAAGAATCTATGATTTAATATCACTAAGGAGTTGTTGATTAGATATGCAAGATGATTAAATCAGTATTATGTTGTCATTGATATCAACTAACTTGATAGTACTTATATTCTAAGTTACTATACTGACACATCTGAAGAAAGGTGAAAGAGATGAAGAACATAAATATCTACATGACAAAGATGTATATATCAGATGAGGATAAGGCAACACTGAGTAACTTGTTGATGAGTCTATGACTTGATGATATCGACTTTATTATGTTGCATTCATCTATGATGAAGAATAGAGCTAAAAGACACAAAGCAGTGTTGTCGGTAAATAAAGCATTCTAGTATACACCGACGGAGTGTAGTGTATACTGAGCGTAGTGTTAACCGAGCTTGTGTTCACTGATGCATTTCTTTGTTAACCAAGAAAAACAAAAAGGAATTAAATGATCAGTTTAGCCAATAAAGTGATGAGCTGTAAAGTGTATGAAATCGAGGTAACAGATAAGGTTTGTTATGAAGATCGACGGCTAACATAATTCAAGAAAGATCTAATGGAGCACATTGAAATGTGTTAGTGTCACATTAGTCAAAGAAGGTTAGAGCAGCAAAATCAATGAATAAGATTAAGCAAAAAAATCTGATGGACAAAAAGAAAATGATTTACTCGTCTATATAAGAGACATTGGTTTCATTGTTGAAAATATGTCAGAAGAAGAAGATACTACAAAATTATTGTGTGAAGGAGTTTTCATCCATTCTGATCATACTAGTTAGTGAGAACCAAACATCAGAACAATTACCGAGCTACAAAGAGTAATTACCAATGGACGGTAAGTTGATATAGTATTGAAACTGAAGTGATATATTGATTAGAAAGATTTGAATGAGCTGAACATTCATCTGTAAACTGCAATTGAAGTTGTTTCAAGGTAGATCATCTATTGTTACATATTTAACCATTGTACACAGTCAAATCTCTTAACCGAGTGGACTAAGAAAGTCTTTTTATGTTTCATTCATAGAGTGAACATTGTTATCCTATTGTAGACACCTAAAAATCCTTTAGAAAATAAATTATTTTTATTTTCTGAAAAATCCCTGATGACATCATCATTTATTAATTAATTAAATTATTTTTATGTCATTAAATCCCTTTACCGTAATTAAAAATATTTACTTAAGGAATCCCTCCCAAAAATGTTTAAATCTTATTTAAACATTATCTCCCTATTTATTAATTATTTAATTAATATATTAACCAAAAATCCAAAAAATAAATAATTTATTTATTTTTTCCCAAAACCTTGCCAATTTTCTAAAGACCACTAACCTTTTCTAGAATCTTCTAATCCTTCTTTAATTTCAATTAAAGGCTAATCCCATCATTTCTTAACCCTAATCCCAACTCAAGAATATTTAATTAAGATTAAATATTAATCCTCAATCCCTAAATTTACCCTAGGAAAACTCTAGACTCTTCTAGAACTTTCCTAATCCTTCCCTAAACCCATTTAGGGGAAATTACCTACTTTCCCTAAGCTAATCTAAGTCTCCTTTGACTCCTAGTCAAACCCTACCCCTAATGAGCCTCAAACTCATTAAAGCTTTTGAGATAAATAAAACTTTATTTATGTCCTAAATTCCATATTTATCCCTAGAAAGCCTAGACTTTTCTAGAAAGTCTTTATCCTCATCCAAAGCCTAGACTCTTCTAGAAAGTCTTCATCCTTATCCCCCTTGACTCAAACCCTAACCAAACCCCAAACTCTAACCTTTCTTCCTAACCCAAGCCCTTAGGAAATCCTATAAATACTCCCTCTTCCAAGAGCAATTCATTAGCTTAGTCTTTCATCTCCATGCATTGTTATCATGCTCTTTTACTTCTAGCTCTAGCATAATCATTCCTAATTGTTAGATTTCTTTGTTTTCTTCAAGCTTTCTAACACATCATAGCTTAGCAATAATGGATTAACTTAGTTTACTTCATTGTTTTGCATAGCATATCATCATCATCACATCTCTATTTGGTCTAAAATCAATCTTAGCATAAACATCATGTAGCTTAATCTTCATTTCAACATCATTTGGATCCTTGAGGCCTTAGGGGCAAATCAGGTGTTCTATACCTATTTTGTGTCACTTATGGGGTTCTCATGAGTCTCAATCCTTCCAAATAAGCATTAGGAACATGATCCAAGTGCTTAGAGAGCACACCCACATCCCTTAAGCAAGAGAAAATCAAACAGTGCTTGGGTGCACTTGTTTAAGCTCTATCTGAGGTGGCTTAGTTTAGAGTTTTCTTTGTTTTGAATTGATTTCATGCTAGGTTAAGATCTAATGTTTGTTTGGCTTGAAGCTTTCAAAATAGATCATCCTCAAAAGCCTAGTCCACATTCTGGCATGCCCGGTGGGACCAAAACCACAATCATTTTGATTAGATCATACTTTATATTCTTGTATTTGCAGGAAACAAAAGAAATGTCACCTTCAAGAAAAGAAATGTCACCTACAACAATTAAATGTCACCTTCAAGCAATTAAATCATGCCTTCAAGCAATGAAATGACACGTACAAGCTCTGTATCCACGCTTAGTTTTTGACAGATTTCCGCCATCAATAACATCTATTCTGCCTCAAAACTCTTCTTTTGTCACCCATAAGTAATTAAATCACGCTTGCGACATAAGAAATCATGCCTGCAACATAAGAAATCATGCTTGAGACATAAGCTTTCAAGCCTTTCGGTACGAAAGTCTCGCTTGTAAACATTCCATCATCGCTCAGAATATTTGTGTGTCGCCTTTAAATCTTTATCTGCCACCTGTAGTCATTTCTTTGTCACCTGGAAAATTTCTCCGTCACTTTTGCACAGTTATCTATCGCTTGTTAACATTTGAGTGTCGCCTGAGAGTTTTTGGTGTCGCCTTTACACTTTCCAGTGTCGCGTATTAGCTGGATCGTGTCACTTTTTGTTTTTTCTGTCTTAATTTGCTTGGGACTGGATTCATTTTTCTTATTGCAAACAAAGGTCAAAACAAATCTTGAATGAAATTAAGGAAAAATGAACTTAAGTCCTAAAAGTCATTATCATTTTGAAAATCAAACACAATCTTGAATGATCTAAATTGGAAAGAACAAGCATCCCTATTTCTTCTTCTTTGAATTTCAGTTCAAACAAAATCTTGAATGATCTAAGGATAAAACATAGCTCTTTTCAAAGTTCTTAAATCAACTCACAAATCTCAATCTTGAATGCCCAAAAGGAAAGAACTTGCAAGCGCTCAAATTGTTTACCTTTTGGAGAAAGAACAAATCAAACCTTAAGCACTTGTGTCTTCAAATTCAAAGTTCAAACAAACTTAATCAATTCGGGAAAAAAAACAACTTGCTTGATGTGCATCTAGGAGCTTTACATTTTTTGTATAACCTTGCTAAAGTAAGCAACGTAGAACATTTGGACTCAGACAAGTTCACTTGTTCTACTTTTAGCGAGGCCTGTCCAGGGAGAAAAGTGCTTCCTCCTCAGAGAATGACCTCAAACTGGTATCCCCCCCGGCCGGTATATAAATAAAGTGAAGGTAAAAAGTACTCACTTATATCTCCTAATCCACGGGCGTCTTGTGCCAAATGCAAATGTCTGGGGAAAGGTAAATATTCCTCCCCCAGCGTTGTTGGCTAGGCTCTTAAGTGAGTCACAGGCGGTCAGCATAACCGGGTATGGAGACTCCACAGAACTATTAAAAACCTGATAAAATAGAGGCTACCCTATCTACATCCGAAAGTATCAAAATCCTTGTGCAAGGACCGATTCCAAGGGGTTTACCGGGTCGCCTCAAGATTACTCACCATTTGTATTCCCTTTTAGGGGGTACCAAGATGTGGGCAAGCAATTTTGATACTCACCTTCCTTAGGTAGATCTGTTTGAAGTGCTTGACAGTCAATACTCTGTGAAAACATTGTTGGAACATAAACTTTTCAAAGCTTTATCAAAGTCAGTTATCTTGTTTGTATCCCACAAGGTTGCTTTGTCCCTTGTGGAGATTGCTTATCCAAAAATCTTTGTTGAAATCTATCCTTTGCCATTGGAAAAACATCAAACTGATCTACAACTTGGTTCAAGATACTCAAAAAAGCCATGTCAGTCCAAATCCTACCAAAATCTAGAAAATGTCCAAAGCTTTCAGAATCTCAAATCATGGTCTTCCAATCATATTCAATCTAGTCTTGTCATCCTTTCCTCCCATCTTAGATTAGCAAAGTCATCTTAGTCATCCCCCATCCCCTTGTCTATCTTCCTCTAGAGTCAGTCGTCTTCCAATCTTAAGCCAAATCCAATCCTAATATGATCCTGTCAGTCATCCCAATCTGAGTCTTAGTCTTCCAATCCATCTTCATCCTTCATTCCTATCCGACTCATCCACAAGTCAGCATGTCTCAAAACTATTATGATGAGTTTGGTTATTATGTCTCTCCCCTCAATCCATCCTATCCCAAAGATGATGAAAGCCTTGTAGATCACAATGCATATTTTGAAAATCTTAGCAAGTTTTCTCCAAACATCCCCTAACATCCAATCATTCCTCCAAAATATCCTATCATGCCTTCACGCTTATCCACTAGCACTCCCTTTCATGTCCTCGGCAAGGAAAATCCATTATCTTATCCATCCACAACTTATCCCTATCTTAAACCTACACATCCTCCATATGCATCCTTCATACCTCCATCTCCTGCTATGGTCATATCCCAATCACCACCATCCCTTCGAAACACTTCATGATACTTCCCTTATCTAAAACCTCCATCCACTTATCCTCCAAAACCCTTTCAAAGTCAAACACCAAGTCTTCCAATCCTTTTCCCCAATCCACCATCCTATCTCAAACCACCATCCTCCATTCAAACCCATGTTTTTGCAAATCCCTTCCCACAAAAAGAATGCACCCTTCAGTCTGCTTCATATCCCATACCTCAATCCATCATTCCTACCTCATCCAATTGTCCATCAAGTTCACAAGCTTCCTCTAAACCTACCTATGTGAACTATCCAAACCCACCATCTTCTAGCTCCTCGTTTGCACCATCATCCCCTCAAGTAGGTTCCCCTTCATCCACCACACCTTCATGTGAGGACCATCCAAGCTCCCCATCTTCTACACATTCTAATCCCTCACCTCCTCCAATCCGAAAGTCTCCAAGGAGTTTCACAAGGAAGCCAACAACAAATCCCACTCCTAAAGTTGAAGAGCCAAACCATCTCAAAACTTCATGTGAAGCCATCATTGATGAGGCCCATCCATTGCTCCCATCTATCATCTATCTTTCATACATTGATCCTCTTCCATCTCCTAGCATCATTGAGTCCCTTCCATTTGAAGTTTTCATCCAATCCCTACCAACATCACCTCCTCCTAGCATTATCCAAAGCACATCCAGTGAGCCCCATGAGTTCACCCTTCTTCCTACCATCACAGCTATAGTATCTCCCATCCTTCCATCCACCCCCTCTGAAGAGTCCATCCATACATTCCCCGTCACTCTATCCACACAAAACCTGCCATGTCAAGATCTTTCCCAAAAGCATGTTGAAATACTCGTAGAAGAAAATCAAGATCCAATCCCTTCACTTCCCCCATCACATGTTCTATTGCTTCCATCACCCCCAATCCAAAATCCTACAATCCCAATTCCTCCAATCCAAGATCCTATCATCCCAGTTTCTCCAACTGAAGATCTATTACCATCTCCCAATCCCAGTCAAAATTCCACCATCCTATCCTCTCCTCTTGAGGATCTTCCAATCCAAACTATCCCACAACCATCACTCTATCCTCTTGGATCACTTACATTTGTCAAAGGTAGTCCACTTGAAGCAGAAGAAATTAGTTTCATATCTTCCATCAGGGAACTAGAAACTGGATGTTTATCATATTCCCCAAGTCAGAAATATCCTTATTTGGATAAAATGCTCAAGAAATGGAATTATCAAGGCAAAGGCCTAGGCATCCATGAACAAGGAAATCTGGAGCCTATCCAAGACAAGAAACATCCAAAGTTATGTGGCATTGGTCACACATCAGAAGAAGGCACTTCATCCAAAAAAGTTGGTACAACTATAGCTAAATTCAAGCATTCCTCCAAACCCACCATCACATCTTCCAAAGCATACACCACCATTCCTCCTCCTCCATCGTTACAACCAAAGATAACCTATCACATTCCTCCTTCATCCTCCAAATCCATTTTGGGTCCCTATGTCCTGAAATCTTCCAGCACATCTCCTCTACATACCAAATCCATTTTAGGACCTTACATCCAAAAATATCATCCCCCATTTTATCCTACTCAGTCTTTCATCCAAAATCCAAACACCCCTAGTCGGGATCAACAAAGGAACATGCCCACATATCCTATCTACCAATCTCCTTCCATCTCTCCATCCACATTTCCTCCATCTCGCACATCTCCTCATATTCACTCTAATGCTCCCCACAATTTGGATGCCATATCCAATATGAATAAAGGGAAATATCCACAAAAATCCAAAGATTGGCATGTCCAGTCTAAACGACATGCTCAAGAAAAGAAAAATCCAATCAAGCAATCCAAAGCATCCCTATAGCCACAAAGGCCCATCAGAGAAAAATCAAAATCTGAAGCATCCCAATGGCCGCAAAGGCCCAACAAAGAAAAAGAAAAATCTGATGCATACCAATGGCCACAAAGGCCCACCAAAGCTAAAGCAAAAATGATGTGGATCCCAAAGAAAAAAGATGTAATGCATCTAAAAGAAACATCCACAATGGCATCCAAAGTTGCTAATCCACCAGCTACTCAGTTTTCTTCTCCATCTCCTCAATCTATTTTGGATCCCAAAGATCCAAGATCTCCTAGCACAAATCCTCCATCCTATCTACCTCTATCTTCCAAAACCCATCTGCTTCATCCATCTCCCCCGCAACATGTGCCAATGTTGATCCTGACAACATCCCCCTATCATGATCACTTTCCATCCTTCTATCCAAACACTTTCTACCACCATGTTTCCCACCTACCCCATCTCATCCATGCCTTCACATAATTCCTCCATCCTAATAAAGCTGTACCAACATCTGAGCAAATCAGAAGATCAACGAAAAAAGTCAGCAACAACATCAGAATATCAGTGAAACATCAAACAGAATGTCAGCATCAAATCATAAGGTAGTACCAAATTAGAGAATCAACAACAAGTCAGAAATCAATCAGCATATCAGTGAAAGATCAACACAAAGTCAGCAAAAAATTAGAAAATCCATAAAAATTGGAAAAATCAAGCGAAAAGTATCAAAAAAAGGAAAGAAAAGAAAAAGAGAAAAACATTCATCCTATGGTGAAAACTTGGCAATTCAAGCACCTTGGACAAGTACCATGGTGAAAACCTAGCAAACAGGTGTCATGCGTAGGTCCCCCCAATTCCTTTCTATAGTTGGGGACCATTCCCTTCTATCACCTCTTATCCAACATCTCCTCCATCCCATTTGTCTCTCACCTCCTTCATCCTCCTTTGGATCTTGATGACAAAACAACGACTACCAGGTATACATGCTTTTGGGCACCTTCTTGGCATCCATCACACCTTTTAGCTACATATCCTCTATCCAATCCATTCATCCTATCTTCCATCTACCTTCCTCATCCTCTTATCGGCATATCTTCTGTCCAATCGTACCCCATCCTAATGCCTCTGAAATACATGAACTATCCTAAGCAGGGGGCATCTTATTCCTTGGTGACATATTCCTTGGAGACTATCTTTCATCCAAAATCTTCCATCTCCCAAATCCTTAAGCAAATCCACCATCCAATCTCCCCAAGATTTCCTCCATCTTTCCATCACCCAGTATCTTCCCTTGTCATTGGTATCTAGCTATAGGCTACCTTTCATGCAATCCAATGCCATCCATCCATATCCAACTATTGCTAGCAATCTTCCAACATCCTCCAATCCTCTCCACATCCTATAGCTATCCAACATCCAAGATCAAGCCAATCCATCCAATCCAAATCCTTAGTCTTGTTCTTAGTCTTGTAGCAAGCCTTGATAATAATCCAATCATCATCATTGGGATATGTCCTTCCCAAATCTATGTCAATTCAGGACACATCATCCATCACCAGTCCATCTTGGCCTTCCAGCCCAACTGGGGCATCGTCTTGCATATCTTTGGAGTTTTCAGCTTCATCCCCAGGTTCTTTGTACATCCTAATCCTCAGCTTCTATACATAGCCGTTGTAAATATCCTCATGTCTTGTTGTACATAGTCCTCGTCAGTCTTGTAGTAACATTTGATCAAAAATCTTGTCCTACCCAGCCTTGTACTTCAGCAATATCAATTATCGACTATCCTTGATCATCGTGACTATCTTTGAACCGCATCATTTGCCAGTCAGCAACACAACATTCTCCCCATCAGCATAGGGTCCACATAGATGTATGCTTCTGTTTTGTCTGACCTAAGCCTAATCACGGGTCCCCTTAGTTGTATCCTTCCTGTCTGACCTAATCTTCCACCAAGCACACCAGGTCCGTGTCGATGTATCCTTCCACATGTTCAGACCAATCTTTCCACCATCAATTGAATCAAATCTCTCTCCTTGGCAAAGGTTGTCTTTTGAAGTTATCATTTTGACCTTGGATTTTGTCCTTTGGGTCTTGTTAATCTTTTATGGCTTCTCATTGTTCTCTCCTCAAAGTCACCACGATCCTTTATATCATGGTGCGCTGCGAATGAGGATAATTTGGGGCAAGGTCTTTTGATCTTTTGCTTCTTCCTATGAGTCATTCATGTGTTTGTGGTTTCTTCAGCATCATTTCCACCATGCTTCCCCTTGGGTTCATGCGTGATGCTAGGGCAACCCTGTGTGTCTTTTTAGCATCAGTCCTCTGCAACACTGGTGACAAGGCCTCGTGATCCCAGTATCCTTGGCAGGTCTCTAGCATTGCTATATTAAACTAGGTTGTGCTCTCCACATTTGCACTTGGAGCTTCCCCAAATCCCCTGCATCTTGCATCCTCATATAGCTGCATCCTGCATTTTGCATTCCATCTCATCTTGCATTCACCCATCTTTGCTCTTGGAAGCTTGGTAATTTATCTCCCCTGCTTCCTCAGTCCTTCCTTCTCTATTTCCTTTCGAGAAAATTCCACAACGTTTACTCCTTGCATTATTTTCTCGAGGGGGCACAACCCTTCATTCCTCTAAATTCTAGCCTTGGACATCTTATTTTCTTGTCTTTGACACCATGCCACTTGCGGCATCGCATCAAAGAGGGGCGAAATGTCGACACCTAAAAATCTTTTAGAAAATAAATTATTTTTATTTTCTAAAAAATCCCTGATGACATCATCATTTATTAATTAATTAATTATTTAATTAATTAAATTATTTTTATGTCATTAAATCCCTTTACCTTAATTAAAAATATTTAATTAAGGAATCCCTCCCAAAAATGTTTAAATCTTATTTAAACATTATCTCCCTATCTATTAATTATTTAATTAATAAATTAACCAAAAATCCAAAAAATAAATAATTTATTTATTTTTTCCAAAACCTTGCCAATTTTCTAAAGACCACTAACCTTTTCTAGAATCTTCTAATCCTTCTTTAATTTCAATTAAAGGCTAATCCCATCATTTCTTAACCCTAATCCCAACTCAAGAATATTTAATTAAGATTAAATATTAATCCTCAATCCCTAAATTTACCCTAGGAAAACTCTAGACTCTTCTAGAACTTTCCTAATCCTTCCCTAAACCCATTTAGGGGAAATTACCTACTTTCCCTAAGCTAATCTAAGTCTCCTTTGACTCCTAGTCAAACCCTACCCCTAATGAGCCTCAAACTCATTAAAGCCTTTGAGATAAATAAAACTTTATTTATTTCCTAAATTCCATATTTATCCCTAGAAAGCCTAGACTTTTCTAGAAAGTCTTTATCCTCATCCAAAGCCTAGACTCTTCTAGAAAGTCTTCATCCTTATCCCCCTTGACTCAAACCCTAACCAAACCCCAAACTCTAACCTTTCTTCCTAACCCAAGCCCTTAGGAAGTCCTATAAATACTCCCTCTTCCAAGAGAAATTCATTAGCTTAGTCTTTCATCTCCATGCATTGTTATCATGCTCTTTTACTTCTAGCTCTAGCATAATCATTCCTAATTGTTAGATTTCTTTGTTTTCTTCAAGCTTTCTAACACATCATAGCTTAGCAATAATGGATTAACTTAGTTTACTTCATTGTTTTGCATAGCATATCATCATCATCACATCTCTATTTGGTTTAAAACCAATCTTAGCATAAACATCATGCAGCTTAATCTTCATTTCAGCATCATTTGGATCCTTGAGTCCTTAGGGGCAAATCAGGTGTTCTATACCTATTTTGTGCCACTTATGGGGTTCTCACGAGTCTCAATCCTTCCAAATAAGCATTAGGAACATGCTTCAAGTGCTTAGACAGTACACCCACATCCCTTAAGCAAGAGCAAATCAAACAGTGCTTGGGTGAACCTGTTTAAGCTCTATCTGAGGTGGCTTAGTTTAGAGTTTTCTTTGTTTTGAATTGATTTCATGCTAGGTTAAGATCTAATGTTTGTTTGGCTTGAAGCTTTCAAAACAGATCATCCTCAAAAGCCTAGTCCACACCTGTCAAGCCCAGAGTGACTGTTGGTTGGATGATAACTTCTGCTCTAAAATCATCTAACAAGGTCACACCTAATAGTGTGTTTGTAAACCTTTAACAAGGTTGGGTCTTCACATACCTCACTTTAGAAGAGTGAACATTTTTGGGTTTCCGGTCCCAAGTGGTTTTTCCCTTCATAGGGTTTCCACATTAAATCTATTTTGTTATGTGTTGATTGTGATATTTTTTTGTTATCATACTTTGCATATTACATGTTAGATTTGATCGGTAACTACTATAAGTTTTAAACTGACAATCAGTAAAAACACAGATAGTGAAAGTATTTTATGTTTACCAAGTAGCAGAAGTTGAAGAATTTTTTTTGGATTATACATTTTGTTTTGGGACACTAGATAACTGATTCACCCCCCTCTCAGTTATTCTAACAATTGGTATCAGAGCTGTGGTTTCTTAGAATAGATTTTTGAGGGCTCCAACAAAAAGGGTCTCAAGATGTATAAGAGGGAAGTGCCAAAGCTGAACAAAGAGAACTTCACAGTATGGCAAAGCCAGATGAAGCTGCACATATTTGGAATTGGGAATTTTGCACTAGAACTAATGGAGAATGACTACATTGAACTGGCACTAGGTCTCCTGACAGTTGATCATCTAAAGGACAGACATTAGCACAATATTACTATGATGGAACTTGTTATAGCCTATATCGATGCCAAATTTGAAGACATTAAGGGATGCACAACTGCCAAAGCAATGTGGGATAAACTAACTCTAATATACAGTGGAGATGTGAATGTTAAGAGAGCCAGAGCAGAAAGCCTAAGAGGTTGATTTGATGATATGAAGATGAAAGAAGGTGAGACCAT
This sequence comes from Chamaecyparis obtusa, assembly GCA_027943335.1. Taxonomy (NCBI): domain Eukaryota; kingdom Viridiplantae; phylum Streptophyta; class Pinopsida; order Cupressales; family Cupressaceae; genus Chamaecyparis; species Chamaecyparis obtusa. The sequence goes on from BSBK01001370.1 coordinate 451,633, forward strand.
TGTGCAATACACAAATAGACTAAAAGAGTTAGTACATGCTATTGGAGCATTCAATGGAGTTATTGAGGATGAAACAATGATAAGAAAGATTCTCAGAACTTTGCTACTAGTTTATGCGATTAGGATCTCTACAATTCATGAAACAAGGGCTACATCCAACCTTAATCTTGACACGCTGATCGGTAAGCTTACAACCTTTGAATTGAATAACTTTGACAACAATGTTGTACCTTCTATTGAATCCACTTTCATGTCCTCTTTGAAGATTGGTAAGTCTAGTAGCAGGAATAGTAAGAATACTAATAGTGATAATGGTACCGACGATGATCTTGATGAGCTTGAAGCTCTTATGGCCAGAAGATTACCCAAAGGTAAAGGAAGGTATAGAGGTAAGCTACCTTTGGCATGCTTTAATTGTAAATAAGTTGGCCACATCACTACTAGATGTCTGAATAAGAAAGATGATGATAGATCCAAAGATCGATCCGAAGGAAGCTATGGGAGAAGAGTCAATAGAGGCTACTGACACAAAAATAGAGATAACCAAGATAGCTATGACAAAGGTAAAAAGGTATGTTACATAGCCAAAGAATTTGAATCTGAATTTGACACTGATGATAATGTAGAAGTAGTATTTGTTTCTATGAAAGATGATTTAGAGGAAGAAGAGAAACATGAAGAAACATCATTGATCTCTAAAGTAAGCAAAAATGATACATGGATCATAGACAATGGTTGTACACATCATATGACTAGTGATATATAGAAATTTGATCTACTTGATGAATATGGTGGAGGATTTGTAAGGATGGGAAATGATGCACCCTGTATGGTAAGAGGTAAAGGTTCACTGATGATTAATGATAGAATAAAATGTGAAAATGCATACTGGGTATATGGACTGAACTATAATTTGGCAAGTGTGGCACAACTAAATAACTCAGGCCACCAACTTTCTTTTGAGAGTAGAGAGGTAAGAATCTATGATGATGGAGGAAGACTTGTCGGAACCAGTACACAATCTAGAGGTAATATATTTTTATCTTGATATTGATCAGTCTTCTTATTTATTAATGAAGGATGAAGATGCATGGTTGTGGCATAAAAGGTTATGCCATGTGAATTTTGATAACATGATCAAGATTAGTAAGAGGAAAAGAGTTAGAGGGTTGCATCAAAACCAGATCATGCAATGTGTCATGCATGTCAGAAAGGTAAGATGACTAAGTCTAGTTTTAAAAGAAAAGACTACTCAACAAAGAAGATACTTGATTTGGTTCATACTGACCTATGTGGTCCTATGAGAAATTAGAGTTATTATGGTGATAGATACTTTATTCTTTTTGTTGATGACTATACTAGACTGATGACAGTTATGTTCTTAAAAGAAAAATCTAAAGCATTTAAGATGTTTAAGTGGTATAAGGCAAAGGTAAAAAAAGAGACTGGAAAAGAGTTAAAATGCTTAAGATCTGATAGAGGAGGTGAATTTATCTCTGATGAATTTACTAATTTTTGTAATGAGCATGGTATCAAAAGATAGGTCTCTACACTGAGAAAACCTTAGCAGAATGGGATTGTTGAAAGAAGGAATAGGTCAATCATTGAATGTGCAAGGACACTAATGTTGCAAAAGAATATTTCTCAGACATACTAGAGGGAAGCTATTAGTACACCTGTATATGTGCTTAACCGAGTACAACTGAAGAAGGACACCAACCGTCACCTTATGAGCTATAGTTTGGACACAAACCTATTGTAAGTTATTTTAGGATTTTTGGAAGAAAATGTTTTATTCTGAAAGATGAGAGAAATGGGAAATTTGATTCTAAAGGTGATGAAGGAATATTCTTAGGATATTCAACTAAGAGTAAAGCATACAAATGTCTAAATAAGGTTACAAATAAGATAATTGAAAGTACTAATGTCCATGTTGATGAGTTTGATGACAAGAACATAGAGGAAAGAAAGGAACTGGAAGGCTATGGTAGATTCACTTACATTGAACTTCCTAACTATCTACAAAAGTTGCAACCTATGATAATTGGTCAACAGGAAAAATAACACCGAGGAATAGGAAAGGGAAATTGATGAACAAGATGGAGCTACTAAGCAAGCACATGAACCTGAACAAGATGAACAAGAAAGGAGAAACTGAGTACTGGCTAGTTTTGTCAGAAGATATCATCCCAAGACACAAATTATTGGAGACAGACAAGCTGGCATGTAGACAAGAAGCAAAGCAAGACAAGGTAGATGTCTAGTTTGTGAATTTGAACCAAAAAATGTGAAAGTTGCATTAGAGAATGAAGAATGGGTTAATGAAATGAAAGAGTAAATAGAACAAATAGAGAAGAAGAAAACTTGGTCCTTAGTATCCTGACCTAAAGATAAAAATGTTATCGGTACTAAATGGATATTCAGGAACAAACTAAATGAAAATGGTGAAGTGACAAGAAATAAAGTGAGATTGGTATGCAAGGGATATGCAAAGGAAGAAGGCATTGACTATGGTGAGACATTTGCACCTATTACTAGATTGGAAAGAGTTAGAATGCTACTTGCATATGCTGACCATAAAAAATTTAAGGTTTATCAAATGGATGTGAAGTTAGCATTTCTGAATGGTATACTTGAAGAAGAGGTCTACATAGAACAACCTAAAGGATTCGTTGATCCAGATAACAGAGACATGGTATGTAGATTACACAAAGCTTTATATGGTTGAAGCAAGCACTAAGAGCTTGGTATGAAAGACTGCATACTTGTTAAGTATTGGATTTGTAAGAACTAGTGAAAACAATAATTTGTACACGAAAGGTGATACTGACGACACTATTCTTATTGCTTAAATTTTTGTTGATGATATTATTTTTGGAGTTCAAGATCATGTATGTAAATCTTTTTTTGATGACATGAGGAATGAGTTTGAAATGTCTATCTTCAGAGAGATTAAATTATTTCTAGGATTACAAGTGATTTAGCAGAGTGATGGGATATTCATCACACAGTCCAAGTACATAAAGGAAGTCTTGAAGACATTTGGCAAGGAAGATGCTAGACCTGTGGGAACACCAATGGCTACTGGATGTAAACTAACAAAGGAAGATGAAACTACAAAGGTAAACCAGACACTTTATCGATCCATGATTGGTAAGCTAATGTATGTAGTTCTTAGTGACCAGATATAGCACATGCTGTGAGAATTGTTGCTAGATTTTCTGCTAATCCTAGAGAATCACACATGATTGCTACTAAAAGGATCTTAATATACTTGAAAAAGATAGAGGATTATGGTTTATGGTATCCTAAGGAAGGTAAGTTTGAACTGATAGTCTATACCGATGTTGATTGGGCTGGAAATGTGGATGACAGAAAAAGAAAGCTTGTATTTCTCAATCTACAACTGAAGTAGAGTATGTTGCTACTGCTACTAATTGCTCAAACATTTCATTTATCAAGAAAGTGTTGGAAGGAATGAATGAGGTAATCACTGACCCGGTGATTATATACTATGATAAGACAAGTGCTATCAATATTTCAAAGAATCCAGTAATGCACTCTAAGACAAAGCATATATCAATTAAGTATCACTACTTAAGAGAACAAGTGAAAGAGAAGCAACCGAAGTTAGAATTTGTTACATCTAAAGAACAACTTGCAGATATCTTTACAAAGCCTCTATCGAAGGACACATGAATATTTGAGGACTAGACTTGGGGTCCATCCCCTGTCTATTGGTCACTAATGTGATATGGATGTTGCATCATCTTACACTTATCAGAAGATCACACATGTTGATGTAGCATAGTTCACACTTTGGATAATGTTCAAGGTTGTGATTAAGTTTGAAGAACTGAAATAGATTGGGAAATCAGTATACAAAGATACAGAGAATGTATTGGACAACAGAGAGTTACTTAGCTACTATAGAGTTGATTATTAATTTGTTTCTTTTGCATTATTGTCAAAGGGAGAGATAAATAATATGAAACAATATGCATCGATGAGAACTATCTAAGGGAGAGATAATTTGAAAGAAATAGAACACTGAAGATCAGTTACTAGGAATAGAAGAAGGAATCGGAGAGCTGCAAAGATCATATTTGTAGAATGCCAAAGCTACATTGATAATGTTGTTTAGTAATGTAGTGATTAAACATATTAATGTTGTATGAGCTTAGCAAAGCATTTGTTTATAGAGTTGTAGAATACATGTATGGTATGTGTATGGTACACTTGATATTACTTGAGTTGCCATCAATGCCAAAGGGAGAGATTGATGAACTACAACTGATTTAGAACATTGAATGAAGAATCTATGATTTAAGATCACTGAGGAGTTGCTGATTAGATATGCAAGATGATTAAATTAATATTATGTTGTCATTCATGTCAACTAACTTGACAGTACTAATCTTGTAAGTCACTATACCGACACATCTGAAGAAAGGTGAAAGAGATGAAGAATAGAAATATCTACATGAGTAAGATGTATGTATCGGATGAGGATAAGGAATACACTAAGTAACTTTTTGATGAGTCTATAACTTGATGATATCAACTTTATTATGTTGCATTCATCTATGATGAAGAATAGAGCTAAAAGACACAAAGCAATGTTGTCAGTAAATAAAGCATTTAAGTTTACACCAATGGAGTGTAGTGTATACCAAGCATAGTGTTAACTGAGATTGTGTTCACTGATGGAGTGTAGTATATACCAAGCATAGTGTTAACCGAGCTTGTGTTCACTAACACATTTCTTTGTTAACTAAGAAAAATAAAGGGGAATTAAATTATCAGTTTAGCCGATAAAGTGATGAGCTATAAAGTGTATGAAATTGAGGTAACAGATAAGGTTTGTTATGAAGATCGATGGCTAACATAATTCAAGAAAGATCTAATGGAGAAGATTGAAACGTGTTACTGACACATCAGCCAAAGAAGGTTAGAGGGGAAAAATCAATGAATAAGATTAAGTGGAAAAATATGATGGACAAAAAGAAAATGATTTACTCATCTATATAAGAGACATTGGTTTCATTGTTGAAAATATGCTGGAAGAAGAAGATACTATAGAATTATCACGTGAAGGAGTTTTCATGCATTCTGATCATATTGGTTAGTGAGAACCGAACTGCAGAACAATCACCGAGCTATAGAGAGTAATTACCGATGGACAGTAAGTTCATATAGTATAGAAATTGAAGTGATATATTGATCAGAAAGATTTGAATGAGCTGAACATTAATCTATAAATTGCAATTAAATTTGTTTCAAGGTAGATCATCTACTGTTACATATTTAACCATTGTACACAGTCAAATCTCTTAACCGAGTGTACTAAGAAAGTCTTTTTATGTTTCATTCATAGAGTGAACATTGTTATCCTGTCAACCCTAGAGTGACTATTGGTTGGATGATAACTTCTAGTCTAAAATCCTCTAACAAGGTCACACCTAACAGTGTTTTTGTAAGCCTTTAATAGGGTTGGGTCTTCACCAACCTCACTTCAGAAGAGTGAACATTTTTGGGTTCCTAGTCCCAGGTGGTTTTTCCCTTCATAGGGTTTCCACGTTAAATCTCTTGTGTTATGTGTTGATTGTGATATTTGTTTGTTATCATAATTTGCATATTACATGTTAGATTTGATCAGTAACTACTATAAGTTTTAAACTGACAATCGGTAAAAACAAAGATAGTGAAAGTATTTTATGTTTACCGAGTAGCAGAAGTTGAAGAATTTGTTTTGGATTATACATTTTTTTTTGGGACACTAGATAACTAATTCACCCCCCTCTCAATTATTCTAACACCTATGAGTATTTTTTAACTGTATATTCACAATCTGCCAAGTTTTAATCAAAGAGTAGAATGACTAAATAACTCACTTTTTCTGGCAACCCACCTATCGAAAATTGGGTTCACAGTGGCCTTTTCTTCCTTAAAAGAAATTAATATGTTGGATAACTATTCACCAATATTGTAAATTTCATTTGGCTTTATATTTGCAACAAATTGCAAAATTGCATTCCTTATCCTCTTTTCATATTTCAAATTCTCTCTATGTGTTATTTTTTCATCATCCATAGGAGGGGGTAAATGGGAGAGGGGGTATTCAATTATAGGACTAGATGAAGAAGACAAAGAAGGGGAGGAAGAAATTTGTAGCTATTCTAATATCTAGATTGGGCCCTATTCCCCTAACCTTTTCATTAGGTCTGCAATCATTTTATCCTTCTCACTCATCTCTTTTTTTATATCCCCATAAGCTTTCAACACTGGTTCTAGCCTTAATGTAAGCTGCTCTTTCTCCCTAGCTTCCTTCTCTGCCATCTTTGTTGTAAGCTTGGTTTTTTCCATGATCATGCATGTTGCTTCAATCACTGAGGTCTCATTAACCTTTTTTACTAGAAGGGTACCTATAAGATCACCCCTGGCAATCTGTTTTCCTTTGTTATTTTCATTTTTTCTCAAGGACCTCATAACCAAGGCTTGATGGTCATCACTAAAAGTGAATCCCTTGATTGCTTGCTCTGCATCTTCTCTAGTCTTATGAATTGGTGTAGTCTACTTTATAACATCATCTAGGACTACTGCATCAACAATGTCCCATTCTGGGAGAATGAGTACCCCTAAATTTCTTACCAACTCTCTTCCCTGTTCTAGAGTGACCCTTTCAAACCTTTAAGTCATTTCTTTTTTTAACTCATCCTTAATGACCTTGAGGTCTTTTTGTGGGTTCTCCTCCTTCCTTTTCTCACAAGTTTCCTTGAATTGGCTAATGTGTAATCTCCACAAAAATTCCATGAAAACTTTAGCTTTAACAAAAGCATCATCTGCTAGGAATTCATCACATTCTTTCTTAATTATGGGGTCCAGTTCTTTTCCAACCATTTCTCCTATTGTTAGATCTTATTCAAGCTCCCCTAGTGGCTCTGGCATTCCATCATTTATTTCTTCATAGGTCATATAAATTTGACCTAGAATACCTAATTGTTGTACTTTCTTTGCTACCTCTTGATGATCCATAAGGTTTAGAGGTGATTGGGAGGGAGAGTATTCCTCCTCAACATGTGTAGGCCTTTCTTCTAATTTTTTCCTCTTTGGTGGAGGTGGAGAATTATGAATAACCTCAATTGGTTGATCCTGTAGTGATTTTGGTAACTCCTCAGTTTTGACATGCACTTCTACCTCCTTTGAGGTGGAAGGATGTCCTCTGTTCTTGTTGTTTTTTCCTGCCTACTTGGTCCTCGTATAACCACATTATATCCAATCTTCTTTTTCACCATATATCTACCCGAGGGTAACATCTTGGAAAATTAAGGCTTACTCAACATAGACCTAGCCTTTTCTAGCTCATCTTGCATGACCTATTCGTTCTTTTCATTTAGGGTCTGAATGATTCCCAAAAAATGGCTCATAAGAGTTTCAATTTTATTCTCAAAAGGGGTGAACTCTTTTAAGGGATCATAGCCCCTGACAAAATGTTGTACGAAGTCTAATATCTTTTTATATACTAGCCACTTTTCCTTCGTGATCTCTTTTTCCTGTATGTTAGGAATGTTTCTAATAATATCTTCAGGAAAGTTAAAAATATGATCTATTAAGGGGCATTTAGTCCTCTTCTTGAAAATCTCATTGTAGAAACCCTCAGGATCTGTTGTCCTAGAAATTTAAGTAGTCATGTTGGTTGCCATATCTTGTCCATGTGAGTCCATCCACCTTTAGTGATTACAAATTGGTGGGCTATTGTGATAGTAGGAAAAGAGTTCCTCTATCTTTCCATGTGAGATTATTCTCTTGCAATTTCCCTAGTTGTCTTAGAAATTCTACAACCCCAATCTCGAGAGGGACTTGATATGGAAATATAAAAGGAGTTCCTCTAAAACCATACAATCTGATTACAACAAACACTGGGTAGAAAATAAAATCACTCCAATTGTGCACAATCTTGATATCTTTAGCAAATTGTTTTGGCCTAATGAGTTTAGATAAGGCCTTTGGGATTCTTATATTTTCTTAAAATAACAAAGACCTGAGCCTTGATGCAAAACATCTATCAAAATTTACAAAACTATTCTCACTCCTATCCCAAGTTATGTTGAGGTTCCATAATTACACTGGCATTTCCTCACCATCCTTCTGTTTCATCAGGTCCATTTCCTTTTCAAAATAACTTGCACCCTTGTATAGAAACATGTACATCAACAGGGAATACCAGCAAAAAAGTTTATCTAATTTACTCTTTTGGATTCCTATTTATCCATCATGAATTAATTCAGCTAGGAAAGGGGAAAAGTCAAAGGTAGCTACCAAGAAAGGGTGCAAGATTTGAACCATCACATACATGAAATGTATTGGCATTTTCTCCTGAATATTTTCTCCAAAAATCTGGCATAATGACCAATATATACCCTTTTCCCTTAGGTTAAAATAATCTACTTTGAAAGGTTCCTATGTACTTGGTCCCACTATGATCAAAGCCCCAATTTTATTGTAGAATTCCTTCAAAGGACCACTCCTGAGATAATCCTTCTGAGCATTATATACTTTCCTTAATTCATCAAAGTCTACTCTTTACAGGTCACCAATTGGTTCACTTAACCTAAAAACCCTTCTAATCTCCTTAGTTGAAATACTGATCAAAAGGTTTCCATTTGCATCCCTAACAACCCTAGTAATTTGATCATAATGTTGTGCTAGCTAGATCATAATATCTACATCTGTGAACACATTTGGCACAATGAGTTTTCCTAAATCAAATTGCCACACATTGCTAGTGGGAGGGAGGGCATGTCTTTGACCAAACCCTACTCTGAATAATCCTAAACTAGTGATGCTAATGTTGGCATCTCTCATACAATTCCCTTTGTCATATAGGTCATCTTCTATTTAACCCTAGGGTCATTTGGTACTAAACCCTTTGCCTTGACTGTGTTAGTGGTTGAGTGATCAAGTTTTTCTAGGAGGTCTTCGTCCACACCCCTCTCATGATATTCAATTTTTCTAGTTAATTCCCTTCTTGGTGCCATAGTAGGGTTTACAATTCTTTATGATAATGAAAAAAATTAAGAGAAGTGCCAGAAAGATAATAGTAGGGGAAAAATTTCACAAGATACTAACTAATCTCAGAAAATCCTTAGGAGATAGTAACTTGTTCTACAATTTTCTTCGCCTAGAATTCTGCAAATTCTATGACTTCGTGTTTTTGGAAATGAGAAAATCAATGATATATTAGCATAGGAAATAATAACCCTTTGGAAATTTATTCCACATGATCCAGCCATAACTTCTCTACAAATTTGAACTATCTTCATTCAACGGGAAAATACAATTTCACACCAATTTTGATCGAACTTTAAATTAGGACCATCGATCTTCACTTAAGAGAGAACTAATGGCTGTCACAACATCGCGATGAATTAAAATTCATGTATTTCACCTTTTTTATCATACAAAAACCATTAGATCAAGGAAGATCTATGGTGAATTGAAACCTACACCATCCTAGCCCCACTTGACAATTGGATATATCGCTACCGTTAGATGAAAAATCTAATGACCGATGTTCTTTCTCCTTCTAATTGGACCCACAGTGATAACTCATAGCCTATAGAGAGATCGATGGCTGTTGCAACATCATGATCACAAATATCCTATCACCTTTTCATTATGGAGATATGATAGCCATCAAATCAAAAGAAAGTTTTTAGTCTCTTAAAAACCCTCGGTAATCAGGCCTAGTGTATGTACACTAATAGATCTTCCACATCGAATGACCATGATTTAATCAAAGGAAATAGTCCCACCTGACAGAAGCGTTGAGTTGTTTGGTGCATCGATGGTTGTCGTAACATTGCAATGGGTAAATCTTTTCTTTTTGAATGTGTGACAACCACTGGATTAAAAGGAGATTAAGTGCTTTAATCAACACTAAAACCTTAGTAAAATATATCATTAGGATTTAGGGAAATAAACAAAAATCATCAGGACTTAAACTTAGGGAACATAAGGTATCAACCTTAGTAAAAAGGAAGTTTGAGTATGGCCCCACCTGATGATTTAATAAAGAACATGCTTTATAAGGTCTTTAAGTGATCTAAAAAAAGTAACGATCAAATAGAAACATAGAAAGTCGACCTAGGGTTTTTTCCTAAAATGAAAGAAACACTTAGGGTTTTTCAAACATGATTTTAAACTAGGGCTTTTTGGACTTCAATGAAGATTCAAGAAATTTTGCAAATGAACTTGGAATATTTTTTATGTAGCCAGTTATTTCAAATAAAATTCTTCTGGTAAATACCTCAAATTTGTAAGAAGTATGAAACTTATGCTTGAAAAATTTGAAGTGCCAACACTTCCATCAAGCAAAATTTCATAGATGTAAAAACACTACTAATAGGTTCTTCAATCAAGGGTAACAAGAGTTGTCTTCTCCCATCAGCCCAAATAGTATATTTATGAAATCTCCCATCATATGTAGCATGTCTATCATATTGCCAATGTCTATCCAACAAAATATGACAAAAATCCATAGGCATGATATCACATAACACCATATCATAGTACTTTCCAATTTTCAAATTCACATAACATTGTTCACTTACGAAGATTGCATGCTCATCCTTGATCCATGAAATTTGATATGGCTTTGGGTGTTTCAACCTTTTCAACTACAACTTTGTAACCATTTCCTCGGATGCCAAGTTCTCTGAGCTTCCACTATCAATGATTACCTTCCATACTTTATCATAAACTCTACATCTAGTCTTGAAAAAATTTTTCCTTACCGGATCTTCCTTATTACTTTCACTCCAAAGTGCTCTCCTTACCATCAAGTTCTTTTCCTTCTCAAGTTCATTTGGTGACTCTTCTTGCACCAAATCATTTCTACTACTACCAACCTTCTTACTTGCATGTGTACACTCAAACAATCTATGTCCTTCTTCTCCATAATTGTAACAAGTTCTTCAGAAACCACCTCGATAGTTATTGCCTCTTCCTCTAGATGAAATTTCACCTTTTCACTCAGTCTTTCCTTTATCCAAATTTGTCTTTTCTAGTTTAGATGTACTATTTTCACCATAGGATCTACCTCTTCCTCTAGGGAATGTACCACCTCTACCTCTTTTTCTTTCCTCGTGTCTTTTGCTCAATTTCTCCTTAGCTTTTAGGGCAAATTGATAAGCTTCTTCAATGTTTTCCAACTTGACCAAATTGATTTCTTCTTGGATGGAAACCCTCAATCCATTCAGGTACCTAGCAATTCTTTCCACATCATCTTCATCATGTCTAGATCTGATATCTAATCTATAGAATTCCTCAGTATAATCTTTTACCAATCTATCTTTCTACATCAAACTTTTCATTCTCCTAACTAGGTTAATCTGATAATCACAAGGTAAAAACCTTCCTTTCAACTTATTCACCATCTTATTCCATACCTTAATCTTCTCTTTGCCTTTCCTCTTTCTATTCAATTGTAGATGTTCCCACCACAAGGATACATGATTCTTTGACTTTGTGCTTGCAATTTTCACCTTCTTTTCCTCAAGAACATTTTCATATTCAAAGTACTTTTCCATCTTAGTGAGCTAGTCCACCAATTCATCTAAATCCAATTTTCCACTATACTCAGGAGGATTAAAATGTGGTGTAGACTTCAAATTTGTCAAAGCCTTAAAAATTAATTCCTAACCTTGATCTATCACTAGTCCAGGTTCTACATCACCTTGTTCTTCCTAAATTTCATCATCTCTAACATCTTAAAGATATCTTCCTCTTCCCTGGGTTGTCTCAATAGGTTCTAATCTAGCAGGAAGTTGTCTCAACATGTCTGCCAATCTTGGATCCACATCTCTCCTCCCATGAACCATCTTCAAACCCTCTACAATTGCATGCCATATTACAATTTGCTACCTAAAAAAAAATAAACTAGGGTTTGACAAGAAGGAACCCTCAAACCTAGATTCAAAAACCTCGATCCAGATCTCACCTCAGCTCTAATACTACTTGATGCAAATGTTGATGGGGAAAGGGGAAAAAGGCACATCCTAACCAAATCCACCTTGTAGAGATCACACATGGAATAAATACTACACAAGTATGATAGAGAATGCAGATCAACTCCTTATATTTCTTCAAATTGAGTCATACATGCTAGGCTATAAGGCATTCCGGTTAGGGCTTGATATTATGATTCAAGTACAAAAGTCCTCCAACATGCGAGGATCTGAAACTATCTTCAATCTTCTAATTTTTATCTTCTAATTTTTATCTTCTAATATTGATGTCCTAATTGATCTCCTAAACTACAACCAAAAGATTACAATATATACAAGAGGCTACCGAACAAGTCATCCTTTAGATCCACCATTAACAGAAGGAATTACCATATCTAGGCCCACACACTTCCAAATGATAGATACCAACATTAAATCTATAACCATAATTAATTGCACAAGTAATCCTCAATAGAAAACTAAAACAAACAACTCAATAAGAAAGGATAACCGAGTGTTGATGGGGATATTGGGATAGACTAGCCTAGTCTATGCTCTTTGATCCCTTCCTTGGATCATTAGGTCTTCTACTCACACCCTATGGTCTCTAGAACTTCCCTTTCTTGTGGAATCCCCTGACCTTGCCCAATATAACCACCAAGAACAAGTACTTCTTCTCCTAAGCTCTCCTTCACCCATCTTGGCTTCATTCCCCTACATAGGCTTATAAGGGCACAAATGCTTCCACACCTTCTTAGGTCCTAGAAAGGGTGGAGATGGCTCCTATGGTGTTTTAAAAACTTTCCATGTGACCAAATTGGCTAGGGCAATCCATGTTCTTACCTGATTTCACCATTTACCCTCAAAATAGGGCTACAAGGAATTAGCCCCAATTAGGCCTCCATTCCAGATTTATAGGGATTTCACTTACAACCTTCACCAAATCTTGGTTAGGTTCCCAAAGAGACTCCTATTCAATCCCCTATGTCTCAAGGATTTTTAGGGTTTTAGGACCCCAAGTGTCTGTACAATTCCCTAATCTAATATGAGGGTTTTTAAGTGCTTTTAGGCTTGACAAGGTCACTAAACTTGTTTTATTTGTTCACCACCTTTTCTAGATTGATGGAGGCTCCTCCTTCTCACCAATGAAGCTTCACTAGAAACTCTTTAAATCCTCCAAATGATTCTTCCTGCAATATCCACCCTTGCTCTCTATAACCTCTGCAATCATGACCTTACCTAGGTGGGCACAGTCTAGGCTCGCCTAGGGCTTGGTCTCATAAATGTTTGCACAAAATTCCTAGGGCCCTGCTTGATAATATACAATATACAGGGTATTTAATTCAATATCCCATGGTTCCATGGAGTTTCCATGGTGGAGATAGGAGCTACAAGCCCATCTTCTGAAACCAGTCAAAACTGGACAATGGGATAAGAACTTCAAACTATTTACAAAACCACACACAAAACCTACAAGAAACCTAAACTATGAATTGAAAAATAAATCTTATATAGTATAAAATATTCACAACACAATAACCATCAATAATTCATTAAATTTCATTCTTCACCTCATTTGTGTAGACTGGCACACTAAACACAATCACAGTCTAGATTTGTCTTCACTCTATCGTATAATCTCACAACCAACCCACATTTAGGGTTTTTACAAGCATATATGGTCTTACCATCAGGGTATGAGTTTGGTTAGGGCTTCTAGCCACTAGGTTAGGGATATAACCTTCTATTTGAGAAGTTGCTAAGAAACTTTGAAAAGTTGTTGTGCAACTTTTGAGCAACTTTTGTTGCTTGAGCAATTTTTTCTCTTCTTAGACTTCTAGACCTTAATAAGTCCTCTCCAATGCACACATGTGCAAAATCAACTCAACCCTCACTTTTTAGACTTCTAGCATTCCTAAGAATAGGTGACATCAGGATGAAAACATTCACTGAGTCCCTGAGCTATTACAAAACTAAGCTAGATTGTGATCCTAGGACCCTAACACACTCACTGAGCTCATGGTTCTTATTATAATTACATGGCTTCATTAAGAAGTAAATTAAAACAAAATTTTAATGGTGGGAGCCCTTAGAAGGGTGCTCCTACACCAAGCACCTAGAAAAGATAACCAAGTGTGAGGTAATTAACTAACCAATTCGGTTAACAAAGGAAACCGAGCAACTACCAAGCAAACTTGGTCAAAGCAAAAACTGAACAACACAGGAAAACAAAAACTTGTTTTTGGTGACATGAGATTGACAAGGACCCAAGATGCTCCTACATCAACATTGGATCAAAATTGTGCTAACTAGGATCCATGATGAATTGATATGGATTGGTGGAGCCCCAACCAAAATCAGAAAATAATTATTGCATGAAACTGCTAGTTTACCAACGATAAGTAAAATTCCAACAAAAGAAAATAATATTATATTTTAAATGCAGAAACTAATGAAAAGTAAATGGAACAAGAGAGAAATTATATTAAATGAGATCACACAAGATGTCAAACTTGTTGCAATGATATTGGGATACAAGTTTTAGTATAGTACTAGGATAGACAGTGTATCAGCTAGTTTTGTACATATGGCATATAAAATGGTAGTAGAAGATGATGAATATTACCTATGCTAGGTTCTAAGGTAGAGCTAATGGAGAATTTGGCAGGGATAAAGAGAAACAAGACAACACACTTCATATTTGGTTCTCTAATAATGTATATATTCTTTCATATTATGAGAAAATTCACTAACATGTATCTATGGATATTAGGAAGGTGCACTATGAAAATGATAAGTGATTTCTATATAGGAACTAATGAGAAAAATAGATATGATAAGGTTCCAGGAATGATAAAACTCTTCCAAAAATAAATGCATGAAAGGGAAAGGATCCCTTGGAGGGTAGTGGACAAGTACAAGGATTATATATGCTTCATGGTGGAAACTGATAGCACATGTTTTGAGAGAGAAGAACCTAGAACTTCATGGGCTACTCCTATGGGCTATGAAGTAGATTATACTATTCTAGAGCTTCATATTCAACAAGGATTACAGTCCCCCAAAGACCCCAATGTTGCAAGATGGAGTACATATGAAGAAAATATGAAACAAAAAGTAGAAGGCGATGTTCACTCAAAATACTATTGCCAAAGAAGCCCTCATCAGCGCATTGTCTGACAATGACTTTTTAGAGATCAAGAAAGTAGATAAAGCCTACAAGATATGGAAGTATCTAGAAGACATGTTTGAAGGAGATGTCCAAGCCAAGAATGCACGCAGAAAGACATGGAAGAAAAAATACAATACATTGGAGATGCTTCCTGAAGAGAACATTAGATCCTATAATCAAAGGATTAATGAAGCAATTGCAGGAATCAGAAACAATGGTGGAGAGTGTTAGTGTTTGAACCTGTAGATTAATCAAATACTCAAATAATCCCAATGGCTGTAACCTAGCAAGTTACAAACTACTAAGGTATTAAGGTTAAGACCTTCTTCACTTTGAGTAATATATACTCAGGTGGGTGTACCTCTATCAATTCAACGTTCAGCTGAGCTCTGAATTGAGAACTTGCTCCTTCACTGCTCTGTTACTGCCTTCAAAATCTAACTCAATAAGTTGCTAAAACTCTGAGTATAGCCCAAATCATCCTGATACACAACATCATGATATAGACTATAAAAATAGCAACACGATACAATGGCTTAAGGATATTCATCCTTCTTCCTTTTAGAGTTAAACTCGGGGAAGGGTTAACCTCGTTTATTGCTTCTACAAAGCACTGAAATACATATTTATGAACTTGTCATAATATGACTCAAGTCTGGAAATTATGCATATAAAGTAAAATGTCAATCAATTATATATTTGGATGGTAAACGAATGTAAGTGGATCTAAAACCAGTCCCTTATCCGCTGGGCATCAGATTCGAACTCTACCTTCACATATATCTATTAAAATGAATACAACGAAACTCAAATAACATGCCTAACATATCATTGTTTCCATTCCTACACCTGTCATCAAATCCACATATAGATATTCAATTCCCAGAGACCTCCCCTAAGATTTTACTCTTTCCTTGAAAGATACTTAAGCTCAACCCCTACATTCACCTTGTGAAAGATGTATTTAAACTGTCTTACAATTTAAATGCATAAAGAAACTAAAACACTCCACATGTAAAGACAATCCAATTGTAGTAATAGAACTCCAGTGTATTTGTATTAATTGATAAAATGCATTCGTACAATTTTCCTTGATTTCACAGAAAATCAGGTTCTATATTTTAGACCTCTCCTTTACAAAAATATTTTCCAACCTCGATCATCAATAGGAACAGACTATTTATACTAATCAACCATCCTGGAATCCTCGTAAGGATGCAACAAGCTTCGGATGGCTGATAGAAAATTGCGCTAGAAAACAAAAGAAAATACAAACAGAAAGATATTTAATAAAGACAGCAAGGTGTATTTTCAGTTCTGAACAACTTCCGCAGCTGGCACCTTTGTTTGTAGATATTTTCAGAGCAGTTACCAAGTTTGTCATATGAATGATGACCACCATTACAGGCTAACTTACATCATTCTCTGTTTGAACACGCTCTCCCTCAAATTCTGGATCAGGTGCCAAGTGCGATCTATTCTTCTTCCTCCTCCGTCAGCTGGATGACCGGTTTCTTCTTCTTCTTTGTGATTAGCTTTTCCCAAGCTGCCACATCATCATCAGATGGCCAGTCATAACTCTGCAGCTCCTGTAACAAGTTGACTTGCCGTTCCCATGTAGAATCAGTCACATTTTTAACTTCTGATATAAACTTGATGCAGTCACTTTCAACTTTGAATAAACTATCAATTATATTGTTAGTTCCTTCCACGTCCAAAGCCTTATTATCTTTTAGGAAAGCATCTTGATTGATGACCAACTGACCCATTGACAGCTTCCAATCTTCCAGCTTAACCACATTTCCATTGTCATCATATACCGGGGGCAAATACTTGCTGTAATCTTTATCAAACATGGCTAACTTAGCCTTTATTTGGTTTGACTTTCCTTTAAAAAACTTTGACGCTACACTTATTAGGCCAATCCTTTCAAACACATCAGTTACTACTTTTGGGATATCAGGCCTGTGTTCTTGTAAACTGTCAAGCTTATCAAACAATAAATTCCTCCCAGACCAAATACTATAGAGTGGCTCCAAGGTGGCTAAATAGTCATTCACCTTTTGATTGGTCTGATGTAATAGGCTGACTGATTTATGAACTGCATCCATTCTGTCCTTTATTTTGTCCTACCTGTACTGCACTATTTTGGCTATAGTTTCCAGGGATGCATCCAATTTCACCTTTTCCAAGTCTTCAGCAGGTCCCTCAGGTGCCTCCAAATTTACTTGAACAGGTACCTCAACTTGCAAAGGAGGAGGAGGAATTATTTTTGAGGCTTCCTCAAGTTTGACATTTATTTTTGCCAGCTCATCTTCCAACTGTTTGATCCTCATCATTTTCAGATCTCTGTCCTTGGCTACCATGCTTGAACTCTCAAACAATTTGGCATATCTTTCTGACAGCTGAGCTGTCTTGGCTTCATTCAGATTAGCCCAATGAGTTACTGCCTTGGAGACCTCAAGGTCTGTTGTATTTTGTACAGTCCATATAATCTTACTCCCCTCCATCTTATCCTCTATACTCAATAGAGATGGCTTCTGAGTTTTGGGAGCCATGGACCACATTGCAACAGCTTGGGACTTAGGGTCATAGCCACTTCCTCTAATCATGTCACCAATGTGAACCTCATATGATAGGCTACCCTCTGGTTGCTTTCTCAATTGATCAATAAGGAATGCAGAAGTCAGATCTCATCCTGGGGTTAGCAACATTCCACTTGATTTAACCAAATCTCTGGCTTCGTCCACTGTTATAGGATCAAGGCTAGGATCATATGAAGCAAGAGCTCTCAGAGTTTCTTCACTTGGCTCCATACCTTCAGGCAGAGCTTTCTTTACTTCTTGCTACTTGTTCCAAATGAGAAAACTCTTGAACTCATCAGTTTTAATGAACTGATCATCACTCAAGAATTCCTCTTGATAAACCTCTCTGATGTCCTTTTCTAACCATAAGGACTTTTCTTTGCTTTCCTGCTCAATGGCTATTTTCTTGCCTGCTCTTATTGCTTTCCTCAATTGATGATGATATGGCCTATCACCTAGTACAAGAGCAGATGCTCTGTCAATTTCCCTTCTTTGTCTCACATGCCTTGAAGGTTCACCTTCCTCAAGCCTCTGTCTCTTCAATGGTGGCTCTGAGATATCCTGCATTTTTGGTTGATCTTGAGTGAGATCAACAACTGGTGGTCTCTCAACCTGTGGAGGACTATCTTCTTCTTGTGACTCATCAGTAAATTCTTCCTCATCAGAAGATGAATAATCTTTCCTTTTCTTTTTCTCTGGCTCATTCTGATCAATCAAGCCTTCCAATTGATTTGCTAAGGTATCATACTTTTCAATCATCCCATCAATCCTCTTCAAATAAGGAAGATCAGGGAAAAAACCATCAAAAGGAATCTGAGATGCTTTCAACTGGTTGGACAAATCCACTAAATCAAAGAATCTGTACCATCTCCTTTTAACTTCATCTTCATCTAAGATGTTTCTGATCACATCTTCTTCATCCAAACCTTCATGCTCTTTGATCACACCAATGTTTGGGATGTAAGTCATCCTGGCAGTCTTGATGAAATCCTCAGGATCTATGTGCCTACAAGCACCAGTAACCATTTTGAATTGTTGTAGCCATGCACTGATTTGAGGAAAAGCCCTCTTTCCTATCAGGAAATCACCTACCTTGAATTGCCTGGGTGTGAACGTACCCTTTTTGTGAGGGGCCAGGAGCTCTTTATCTGTACACATAAGCTGCCAAACAAATTCCAAACAAGCCAATCTCGGAGGCACATACTTTGGTAATAAATGTGGGGGTTGGGGACAGCCATAAACTCTGATAATTGTGGAATTATCTCCTAAGTATAAATCACCCCAATTATGATTTCCCTCCCACTTATCCACATACTGCAGTGGTCTTAAAAGCCTGAGGACTCTAGGAGATAGCCTGGTGACATTTATACCTAGCATCCTGATAATTGGATAAATAATGAAATTCTGAAAAACACAAAAATTTGCTTCATTAGAGGTAGAATTCCATATCCTCACCCACAACTGCACTGGATTGTGCTGATCCTTGAAATTGAACCTTGGTTTTAGCATGTTTGCATCAAAACTGTTGATGTTGAAAAACAGAATCAAATGCATTAATAGAGAATAATGCATGAACTCAATAGGACTTTTACTTTCTTGGACAGACATCAGCCCCTGATGCATCCTATCGATCACATACTGAATGTAATCATAGTTAGTGTTTACCAAAGGATTTTGAATATCCAGGATGATCATCAGCAAGTCAGCTGGTAAAAATTCTGCATTCCCATCCATTCCCAAAACTCTACATAATGCATAACAAGTATATCTCATATAATGATGGAGGGATTTGAACTGGTATGGGGCATTCATGTTAGCAGGAAGGGGGGCTATATATTTGTCCTGTTTTGGCATATGCTTAACCAACTGGTCTTTTACTGACCCTACATTGCTTCTGTATCTTGCCTTTTCTTTGTTTAAATCAATTTCAGTGGAAAAGGACGTGTATAGACCAAAAGCTTTCATAAAAGATCCCCTATCAAGAGTAACTAAGGGTGATTGGTCTTCTTTTCTGATTGTCCTTGAGATAGGGTCATATCTTCTGGCTAGGGCAACAATTAAATCAATATCTAGGAAAACGTCAGGGACAACCATTTTTCCTAATCCTAGCACCCAACCATTACATACAGGAACATGCTTATTTCTATTGCCGTAAAAGAAATTGAAAATGGTGTAACCTATGAATTCCGGAGTGATTGGGTCTCTACACCATTCCAAAAGATCTTGAAACACGTCATCAGCAGCCCTCTTGTTCTGACTGGAGCCCGGCAACAGTTTTAGGAATTCATCTGAAAAATTAGGCTTATTCTTGTCCTCACCAGCTTTGGACTTGGCCTCACTACTGGAAGACGCTGCACTCTTCTCAAGTTGACTCAGCCTTGCTACAGAAACACCTTCAATTCTCTGTATCTCAAATGCTTTATGCTCGGAAATGCTCTGGACAGACAGAAACTCTTAACAACTGAAACTTGAACAAATAAACAACGAGTTTCAACTTATTTATCGATATGAATCCAAGGTGTGCAACTACCACAGTTAATGCAAATCTCCTTAATGGATCCCATATTCAATTTCATGTACCCCCAGATTTCAAATTTCAAGCTCGCCATGTCCGGATGTTGACAGATAGATTAAACTACTTGAAAACAAGGTGAAGAGGGAATGATCAGGATTCTGTACTTTAAAACTGTTTGCGTCATGCAATCTTTCTTCTTGAAGCTGATTTGATGGCTTACTGGTTTTATGTCCATATCGACAAAGTACTTTATCTATGTGGCAATGGTCTTTTTTCCTTTTCCTTTATGACCTTTTCCATCTGAGCTCATTTAGCGAACCAGCGACTAATGGCTTCTCTTAATCGCTGAATAGAATGCTAACCCTAGCTATCAATCGGAGAATTGGCGACCACTGGCTTCGCTAATTCTCTGAATCCTTGTTTGACCCTGGTTCACATTTGGAGAACTAGCGACTACTAGCTTCGCGGGTTCTCGGAATCCTATCCTTAACCATCCAAGCATTTCACGAATCAGCGAACAAAGGGTTCCCACTTACACAGTTAACCTGCAATTATCATTTGGCGAACTAGCGAACAAAGCCATCTCCCATTCTCTTAATGTTATGACTGACGGTCAATTTTCCTGGAGATCTAGCGAACAAAGGGTTCGCGCATTCGCTTAAAGATATACTTAACCACTTGACTGTCTGGAGAACTGGCGAACACTGGCTTCGCTGAGTCGCTAAATCATTTAACTTAATCATCACTTTATACCAGGATTCTAGATTGACCGTTGATCTTCATCAATCGATGGCTATCGCTAGTCCTCTGAATATCAAAACCCTTAACCATTTAATTCCGAGAATCAGCGAACAAAGAGCATTCGCTAGTTCTCCAAATACTCTATATCAGTGACAATTTCATTTTGAGAATAAGCGACTAAAGCCTTAAAACTTATCATCCATTAATTCTCTTATTCGCCAGATTGTTTTAACCTTTACCTTTTTATTAAGAGAACTAGCGACCAAAGGCTTCGCTGAATCGCTAAATGGTTTAGCATGTCGCCAACTTATTTCGAGAATCAGCGAACAAAGAAAACTTATCTCCGCTGAAATCTTTTAGGCAAACCATCAGAACCGCCAAATATAGAGGATAGCATTATTTTCATTTAGTTGCTCATTCGCCAGATCAAATATGCAGGACCCACAGATATCTTGAGATTAAAACAGGGCCGTTGATCTTGAAAGAAATCCACGGTATTCGCTAATTCTCTAGTTGAAACAACCCTTAACCGCCAGATTCTGAGAACAAGTGAACACAGAGCATTCGCTGAATCGCCAGATTGTTTCAAAAGACTGCCAAATATTGCGAGAACTAGAGATAACCACCATTCGCTAGTTCTCGGAAAGGAAAATGAAACCGCCGAAACACTTGGAGACTTAGCAAACAAAGGGTTAAAAGCTTGGCTTTAATGCATTCACCAATTCATTGGATGTTTGGGATAACCGCTGGAGGATCTAGAGAACTGGCGACTGAGACCTTAATAATGAACATGAACATGACTCATTCGCTGAATCGCCAGATTGTTTTGACCTTTGATAATACATTTCCCGATTCAGCGAACACTATGGGAAAATAAGCATGTGCACAAATAACAACTTAAGTGATTAAAAGGTAACCAAGAAAAGAAACAAGAAGGTCACATGAAGTTTGGAAACGAAAAGGAAACATTTTGGAAGACAAGACCTAGGGTAAGGGTTTTCCTGAACATGTCAAGACCATTTTCATGACACTTTACAAACCCTAGTCCAGGAAAAACACTCGCATGGAGACCTAAACCATGAATTGGACTTCAAACCTTGAAAAATTTTAAGATACCCAACAGAGAGATCTCAGAAGAAGGCATAATGGATAAGTTGATGAATACTTTGGCATCAGAATATGAGAGCAAGATAAACATCCTAGATGAGACAATGCAATTTTCAAAAGACTTTAAAAGAGGGACCTTAATCAACAAAATTTCCGCTTTTGAGATATCAATTTTGAAGATAGAGCCTAAAAGTGAGACAACCTTCAAAGCTTCAATCCATGGTAAGAAATCATTGAACACTTCTAGTAAATTTGATGATGATGATGAAGAGAAAGAACTAGATTATTTCATTGCTTTGATTGCTAAGAAAGAAAGGAAAGGAAAAGGAAAATATGAAGGTCAGTTACCATTCAAATGCTTTTCATGTAAAAAGATTGATCACTTTGCATCTAAATGTCCTGCTAGAGTTAAGAATTTCAAAACTAGCTACAAGCCCAAGTATACAAAAGAATGTTACTATGTTGGAGATGGAGTATCAGATGAAGAGTCAACAGAAGATGAAATTGGATTCATTCCTCTTGAAGACATGGAGAAAATGTTTGATGAAATGGACCTTGAAGATGAAAAGAAAGCACTTTTGGCAAGTTGACTATATTGTTGTATATGACTAGATATATTTTTTTCATCATGGCAACAAAGTCATATAGTGTTTTGGAGTCAATGCACATTACCATAAGGTGATAATATGGCTAAGTATAGAAGACTAGATAGTTAGAAGAGCACTAGTAGATTAGAGCATCAACACACGTGCGTATGACCGAGTTATGGTATGCACCCTTGAATTTAAGTTGGTAAGTGTGTATTCATGATGAGTCTAAGAGTGCATGATCAGATGAGACACTATGATGAAAATACAGATAGTTGAAGAGGTACAACAAGTGAACACTAGAACAAAACAAAGTATGCAACTGACTGTTACTATTTTGATTAGCGGTTATAATATTGTTTTGTAAAGGATATGCAACTATTGTTATTATGTTGTAGATATGTAAACATCCATTTTTGTAAACATGCTTGAGCCAATTCACTTGGAAGCATTGTATGTAATCGGTTATAGGTCGACATAGTTAATTGTTCAAGTAGCACATATAAATATTAGACACGCCTTTGTAATAAAGTATGGATGTGGATATAGAGATCAGATTAGCAGAGTAGAAGTATGAGAAGAGAAATTAGAATGTATTAGAGCTTTACAAGGGGCTAAAGCATCAGCGTACAAAAGGAACTGATCAGACAAGTAGTGTCATAGCACGAGTTCATCCAACAGATATAGTCTGTATTTGAGATCAGAAGGTTGTAGCCTTCACCACTTGAGCAGTGAGCTCTAGGACAGTGTGTCCCCACCCCCAATAGGGTTATTTTAAAAGACTCCTAATAGGGTCCAACCTTTAACAAGGTCACTGTACTAAAAGCATTGTAAAGAACAAATCCTAATAGGGTTGTAGATCTTCTAACAAGGATCATAAGACACTAGTGCAGTTCTTAGTAGGTGTCAATTCCCACCGGGGTTTTTACGTATTTGGGTTTCCCCATAACCATATTAGTGTTATGTATCTTGTTTATGTTGATGTTCATTTCAATACTTAAAAATTCAAGTTAAGTTTCAAGAGTAAAGTAAAAAGATTAAATATAGTGAACACTGATTCACCCCCCCCCTCTCAGTGTTCCCATTACTAACAATTGGTATCAGATTTGTGGTCCTCTGAAGAGAAGTTTAACCACTTGAGGAGATCAATGGGTTCAGAAGAAGAAAAACATCTGAAGAAGAATCTTATGGTAGCTCTTGAAGACCTTGATAGATCTAAGAAAGAAGTTGAAGAACTAAAATTAAAAGTCAGTAGCACACAAGTATTCATCAAGAAATTGAGACAAGATTTGAAGGATTGTACAAAAAATGATTTAGGAAAAATGGTTAAGAAGATAAATGAGGAGAACATATCTTTACAAGATTAGATTGAAGAGTAGGATGAAAAGCTAACTAACAATCAAGAAGTTTATGATGAATAGATCAAAGAGAACCTTCAACTGAATGAAGAATTGAGGTAAGAAAACATGGAAATCTTGGAGCTAAGAAATATCAAAGAAAATTTAGAATCTGAATTGATTGAAGAAAAGAATCACATTGATAAATTACACACAAGAAAGGATCTGATAGAATCTTATTTATATTCTCAGAAGTTTAAAGGAGATACCAGTAGCATTGGATTCAATGAAGCACAAAATTAGATTGATAACATGAGAGAAAGAATGAAAGCACTAGAAGACACCATAGATGCTAAGAAGATTGAAAATCAGACTAAAGACAATACTGAACCATCTAAGGATGAGTGCAAGCCAGTAGACCAAACTTGTTATGCATGTAACAAGAATGGACATATAGCAAGGAATTGTAAAGAGGTAAGACCTTTCAATGGTTACTGTTATTCATGCAATAAGTTTGGTCATAGAGCTATGAATTATAGAACAAGTAAGAAGAAAAAGACTTAGCATAATCAGAGAAATCAGAATCAAACAAATACAAGAAGTTCTCAAAGTATTACATGTCAGATATGTAATTATAATGGTCACTCAGCTAGATAGTGTAAAATGGTAACACATATCAATGCACCGAAGAATTTAAGGCCTCCAATTATTTGTCACTCTTGTAACAAGGCTAGGCACATCTCAAAGTTTCGTAGATCAAGAACACAAAGTCAGGAAAGCCCTAAAAAGCCAGAAGAATCAATATTAGATACCGAAGAAGAAGTCAATTTTGTGAAAGCTACAAAAGATGCAAGATTGATTTGGTCAGAGGAAAAGAAGGATAAGGTTGATGAGTATGTATTGGATGCATCTACAGTGGACGCACCCTCTACATATGGATGAATGACCCTCAAGTTCATAGGGGGAGCCAATTTAGCTCTAGACTCCTGTGCGGCTAGTATACTCACCCTCAGAGTATGCTCCTTTGGATTTAACCTTTTGGAGATTATTTGAGGCTATGTGCAAGAGTGCACTACTTGATCGATTGGAGAATGGAATTTGGAAATTCTTAGTCAAATTCTGGTTTATGCGACAAACATTAATGGTGGAATTTTCACTTTAAAGTTCACAGAGACTTGCAGATCACTCATTACATTCAAGTTAGAGTGATTGGAGATCACAAAAGCCCTAGAAGTTGATTGTGAATTATTGAAAGTTGATTCACTAGCGAAAGAGTGTGATTGATCAGTTGCAAAGCCCTAGTCCATTGTGATGATTTAGAAGTTCTTGAAAATTGATTTGAAGTGATAAAACAAGTAAGTTATGTCTACACCTGTTGTTCTTGATGTTGCGGAGAGGAAAAGATATGTTTTCAAGAGGAACCCTTTTAAGTCTACCCTAGATGACCTAGAAGTTGCATTCTCAAGAACCCCTATGGGTGTCATGCATGTTGAAGATATCTATGCATACATTTATTGCAAGAAAGAACCAGTTGGACTTGATAGGATAAGAGTGCACATTGAAACTATGATAAAGCCAGACAAAACCTTCCTAGATGAGTTTGCACAACTGGAAAACTATCCCATAGTTGAATATGCTATGAAGTATGAGTTTTATGAGTCTGAATGGATCAAGATATTGCTTAGTAGGATTAATGATGACCTATTTTGGATAGGTGAAGTGCCAGTGAGAATCATAGGAGACCTTATTCATGAAATGACAAGCCTTTCAAGGACAAGTGTCATTCTTCCAGTAGGCAAGGATGTGAGAAAACTAGTAGAATAGGCATGTAAGTCAAGAAGTGATAGGCACAGAATGACAATTGAGCCTATAAAGGAGAAAGACATAAAATTGATGTCTATGATATTAGGTTATAGGTTTTAGCAAACCAATAGGGTGAATAGTGTCTCTACAGCCACTATTCTTGCAGCAATAAGACTTGTCAGAGAAAATGGTGAGTTCAATCTATGTGAGATCTTGCATGCACAATTGATAGATAATATTAGAGCCATCAAGCATGATAAGACCAAAATATTTAGGTTTGGGTCTTTGATTCTACATGTACTTCCATATACTTGGAAAGGTTTCAAATTTGTATTTAGACATAAGTATGCCCACAATGCCTCAGATATCTTTTAAGGCATCTACTAATACCTCATTGAAGGACTTCATGGAGTTGCAATTGAAGACATTTAGGATCAAAATATAGATGAGGTATAGGATACCAGAAAAGATTGTAGAGAAATACAAAGACCACATTTTCTTTATGGTAGAAACTGATATAACATGTATGGAAGTAGTTGAAGCTAGAAGAAAGTGGATCCATCCACTTGGATATGAGGTTGAGGAACCAATCTTGGAAGCCTATGTACAAGTATTTCTATCAGCCCCTAAGGACCCTAATGAACCCAGATGGGGGACTTATGAAGAAAAGACAAGAGAAGTTGATGCAGTTCTTAATAGTGCAACAACTAAAAGAAAAGCCTCTAAGATAAAAATATGAGATACTCAGAATTCATGGAGTAACACAAGTAGACCTAGACAAAGCAAGGGAAGAAAATATAGTATTGGATATTGAGAGCACATTCACAGTGGAAGCCAAAACTAATGATCCTAAACCGAAGAAAGTCAAGATTGAGAAGATTGATGATCCAAAGGATAAACAGGATAAAATTGATGATATCAGTCATGCACCCACTATTACAGTTGATTTTGAGTCCATAGATGCATCTCCTAAGATGCCTAAGAGGAGAAAACAAACTTCCACAAGCCACCCTTCAGCTAGAGCCACAAGAAGTAGAGTGAAAAATGTGCAGCCACCTCTGGAGGTAGGATTCCTACCTAGTCTTCAAGTATTAAGGGCCAGAGTAGTAGAAGGAAGGCTAGATCAGATAGCCAAGTTCTATGATAGAGATCATAATATTGATAAGTTTGAGATTCATGATATGTTGATCAAGAACATGATAAAATTCAAGAAGATAGTTCTTTAACTGAAGACAATCATTGCAGATAAGGTATGGGGGATCTTGGATACCTTAAAGAGACAAGCCACGAAAGAGGACTTCAGAATCAGAAAACAAATGTTGGTTGACAATCTTCCAGTAAGTTCTATTTAAGAAAAGACACTACTATTGAATTTGGTGAAGCCACACCTAAGAACAAAGATGAGAACACTACACATTATGAACAAAGACTATGAGCTGATAACAAAGGAGACAGAAAAGGCCTTTGAGAAGGTATTCTTAGAGCAACACATGCGACCTCCATCTGTGCCCATCACTCAAGAACCTAGTGAGAAAGACAAAGCAACAAAGACCACCAATATACCAGTGATAGGTCCTTAGGATTTAGTGCCTATAGTAGTAACACCTACAGAGGTAGTAAAGTCTATGCCCATGACTAAGACACAAAAGGATGATACAATCTTCATTGATAATGTAGAGATAGCCATGACGGCCACAGATAATGACTTGGATAAGTTTGAGGAAGCCTTCGTAAGCACACAAGAGGTTGAAACTCTATGTGGTGACAATCCACCCAAGCTACAAGAAGAAGAACTAATAGAAGATCTAATAGGTGAAGAAGAAGAGAAGCAGATAGAAAAAGAGGAAGAAAAGGTAGAAGAGGAGAAAGGAGAAGAAGACGTAAAAGGAAGCGAACCAACAAATGAACCATTTGATGAAATGCCAATTAGAGTAAAGCAAGAAGTGATAGTGTACGCTAGGGAATTTGGAACCTGTTACCTATCTTGAAAGGTTGAAACACTCAAATGTCAAAACTAATCTAACATGTTCAAGAATCACACAAATCTAAGACAATGGAAACAAAACCCATCCACCTCAAGATTGTCACTAAAACAAGTGCTATACAACACTATTTGATTTGTTTCAATGAGAGGGATGTAGATGTGCTCTCAAACACATGGAGAGGGATTTGTGGTGATGCATAAATGAAGATTAAGCTTGAAATATGAACTAATATTAATCCATCAAGCTATTCTAGGATGTGTTAGAAAACATGAAGAACATGAAGAAATCTAACAATTAAGATTTATGCAAAGATGATCTAGTTAAAAATGCTCATGATAAAAATGCATAAATGATAAAAAATAATCTAATAATTTTCTCTTGAAAGGAGGAGTATTTATAGGATTTGGGAAGGGCTTGGGTTAGGAGGATGAGTCAAGGTTAGAGGTAAGGTCAAGGATAAGGATAAGAATTGAAGATTTTCTAGAAGAGTCTAGGGTTTTCTAGGATATTTAGGAGTTTAGGAAATAAATAAATGTTCATTTATTTCAAAAGCTTTTGGGTTGAGGATTTCAGTCATGAGGTTGTAAGAGCCTTAAATGAGTGTGTAAGAGGGTTAAATGAGTTTGTAAGGCTCATTAGGGGGCGGGTTTGACTAGAAAGTCAAGGAGACTTGGATTAGGCTAAGAAATGTAGGAAACATCTCCTAAATTGGTTTAGGGAAGTTTAGAAGGGTTTAGGAAAGGTTAGAAGATTCTAGGGTTTTAAGGCTTTAAATAAATATAAAATTTATTTAGGGAATGTGACATCATTGATTCAATATTGATTCAATAAAGAGAGGAAAATTACTTAAAATTGATTTAAGTAGTTTGGGGAAAGAATCTTTAATTAAAGATGTTTAATTAAAATAAAGGGAATTAATGGCATAAAAATATATTAATTAATTAATTAAATAATTAATTAACAAATGATGATGTCATCAGGGGTTTTTAGAAAAATAGAAAATACTTTTATTTTCTAAGGATTTTTATGTGTCTACATTTTTTCCTTCTTTGATGTGATGCCAAAAGTGGTGTGGCATCAAAGACAAGAAAATAAGATGCCCCGAGCTAGAATTTTTGAGGAATAAGGTGTTGTGCCCACTTGAGAAAATAACGCAAAGAGGAAACTTCAGGGAATTTTCTCTAATGGAAACAAAATGAGAAGGAAAAGGAAGGGGAGATAAATAACCAAGCTTCCAAGAGAGAACATGCATGAATGCAATATGATGGTGAGATGCAAGATGCAGCTATATGAAAGATGCAAGATTAATCTATATGATGTTGGATGGGGGATTTAGGGAGCTCTATGCATTGGATTTTTTAGAGAGCACAACCTAGTTTGATATAGCAATGCTAGAGACCTGCCAAGGTTATGAAAGAACACAAGGCCTTGTCACTAGCATTGCATAGGACTGATGCAAAAAAGACACGCGGGGTTGCCCCAACATAACACATGAAACCTAGAGGAGGCATGGTGGAAATGATGCTAGAACAACCACAAACACATGACTGAGTCATAGGTAGAAGAAAAAGATCAAAAGACCTTGCGCCATGTTATCCTCATTTGCTGCGCACCATGATATAAAGGATCATGGCGACTTTGAGTAGAGAATAATGAGAAGCCGTAAAAGATAAACAAGACCCAAAGGAAAAAATCCAAGGTCACAATGATAACTCCAAAAGGACATCCTTTTCCAAGGAGAGAGATTTGATTTGACTGATGGTGGGAAGATTGGTCTTAACGTGTGGAAGGATACATCGACATGGATCTAGTGTGATTGGTGGAAGATTAGGCCTGACAAGAGGAAGGATACATCCTCAAGGACCCAGTTTGATTGCTTAGGTCAGACAAAATAGAAGGATACATCTGTATGGACCCAATGCTGATGGGCAGAATGTTGTGTTGCTGATTGGAAAATGATGTGGTTCAAAGATAGTCACGATGATCAAGGATAGTCAACAATTGACGTTGCTAAAGTGCAAGGCTAGGTAGGATAAGATTTCTAATCAAAATGCTGCTACAAGACTGACAAGGATATGTACAATAGGACACGACAATATGTACAATAGATGGGGTGATATTTACAACTGATATATATATAGAAGCTTAGGATTAAGATGTACAAAGAGCCTAGAGATGAATCTGAAGTTTCAAAAATATGCAAGATGATGCCCCAGTTGGGCTAGAAAGCCAAGACAAACTGACGGTGGATGATGTGTCCTAAAATGACATGGATTTGGGAAGGATGCATCCCAATAATGATGATTGGATTGAGATCAAGGCTTGCTACAAGACTAGGAACAAGACCAAGGATGTGATGGGTTGGATTGGCTTGATCTTGGATGTTGGATAGTTAGAGGATGTGGATAGGATTGGAAGATGTTGGAAGATTGCTAGGAATAGATGGATATGGATGAATGGCATTGGATTGCATGAAAGGTAGCCTATAGCTAGATACCAATGACAAGGGAAGATACCAGGTGATGTCAAGATGGAGGAAATGTTGAGGGATTAGTGCTAGAGGAAGATGCTTAGGATTTAGATGGAGAATTGTTGGGAGATTAGGATGGAGGAAGATTTGGATTTGGATGGAGGAACTTTTTAGGAGATTGGATGGCAGATTTTCTTGAGGATTGGAAGATGGATGAATGCTTGGGGAGATTGATGGTGGATTTTCTTGAGGATTGGAAGATGGATTGCTGGAGGAACGACTGAGGGATCTGGATAGAGGAATGCTTGGGGGTTTGGCTAGTGGATTTGCTAAGAGATTGGATAGAGGAATGCTTGGGGAGATTTGGATGGAGGAATTGCTAAGAGATTTGGGAGATGGAAGATAGTCTCCAAGGAATATGTCACCAAGGAATAAGATGCCCCCTTCTTAGGATAGTTCATTCATTCTGATGTAGTTGGATGGGGTATGATTGGACAGAAGACATGCTGAAAAAAGGATGAGGAAGGTAGATGGAAACTAGGATGAATGGATTGGGTAGAGGATATGTAGCTCAAAGGTGTGATGGATGCCAAGATGGTACCCAAAAGCATGTCTACCTGGTGGTCTCTATTTTGTCATCTAGATCCGAAGGAGGATGAAGGAGGTGAGAGAAAAATGGGATGGAGGAGATGCTGGATAAGATGGTGATAGAAGGGAATGGACCCCAACCATAGAAAGGAATTGGGGGGAGCCTATGCATGGCAACTATTTTCTAGGTTGCCATCATGGTACTTGTCCAAGGCACCTGAATTGCCAAGTTTTCACCATAGGATGAATGTTTTTTTCTCTTTTCTTTTCTTCTTTTGATATTTTCTCTTATTTTTTTCCAATTTTTATGGATTTTTTTAATTTTTTGTTGTCTTTGAGCCAAAATTCTGATTTGTTAATGACTCCCTGATTTGGTGCTATCATGTTTGCTGATTTTTTGATTTTGCTGACTTTCGTCACTGATTTATTTGATTTGTTGCTGACTTTCTTCGTTGATCTTTCTGATGTGCTTGGATGTTGGTACAACTTTGTTAGGATGGAGGGATTATGCAAAGGCATGGATGGGATGAGTTAGATGGGAGATATGGTGGTAGAAAGTGTTTGGATGGAAAGATGGAAAGTGATCATGATAGGGGGATGTTGTTAGGACCAACATTGGCACATGTTGTGAGATGGGTGGATGAAGTAGATGGGAAGTGGAAGATAGATGTGTAAATGATGGAGAATTTGTGCTAGGAGATCTTGTAACATAGGGATCCAAGATGGATTTAGGAGATGGAGGAGGAAACTGAGCAGCTAGTGGCTTAGCAACTTTGTGTTGGCATTAAGCAGGATTGCCACTAGTGACAACACTTATTTGCATTCTGAGTGAAAATTGAGTAGAACAGTGCAAACTGAGCAGAACAATGCAAACCAAGAAGAATAGTGCAAACCGAGTAGAACAGTGCAAACTGAGTAGGACAGTGCAAACCGAGCAGAACAGTGCAAACTGAGCAGGACAGTGCAAATCGAGCAGGACAGTGTAAACTGAGTGACATTATGTCTACCAAGTCACAAGTATTTACCAAGTTCGAAGCTTACCGAGTGGTTAGTATGAACCGAGCCTTCACTTCTACTAAGTGCATGATGATGCCGAGTAATGTAGTGGACGCCGAGTATCAGAAAGTCACCGAGTTAGTTTGCAGGAACCGTGTAACCATACTTGGGCTAACTTAGTAGCACTTATGTTTATTTGTCAAGCTGACTTTGTAATTGTAATTAATTGTTTAGACTTGTATATAAACAATGTTTTATATCATATCCAGAATATTGAGAAGTATGAAAAAGAGAGAAAGGCAGAGATAAGAGAATTACAAAGGGCTACAGCAGTATAAGAAGTAGCAAAGACAAATTCATCACAGAAGGTGATCAGTACATCAATGAATCTCATTCAGCAATCTAGTTGCAAAGTAAGAGATATACTGTTTCATTTTAACCAGTGAATCAGTACTAAAATCCTCTAATCAGGTAGACTTAACAGTCTTTTGTAAAATCTCTTTACCGAGTGCATACTTCATTGTATGTTTGTAAAACCTCTAACAAGGTGGACCCAGCAGTCCTTATTGCTCCTAGCAGGGCAGATCATCAGAAGTGATCAATGTAAGCCTTAACCGGCCAACTTTGTACTGCAGTATTAAAGCTTTGTGGGTTTCATCCCCACCCCAGTTTTACTTTCTTTTGCAAGGTTTCTGGGTAACCAAATCTATGTGTCATTATTGTGAATGCTTTTATGTTTCATGCTTTCTATATGCAAAAGGATAAAGTGAACTATATGTTAATACATCTGTTATTGAAAGAAAATTTGGAGTTACTGATTCACCCCTCCCCTCTCAGTAACTTGGTTAATTCCTGAATATTTCCAACAATTGGTATCAGAGCTATATTGGTTCTCAAGATAAAGCTTAACTAGCTTGAGCAAAGATCCGGGACAATGGAGGTATTCAAACTGAACAAGGTGATTGAAAATGAAAAGCTAGATCTGGAAATGGCCATAGCTAAACTTAAAGAAGCAAAAGAACATCTTTCCCAATCCCTAAGAAGAAGGAAGGAACTTGCAAATCAGATGAATGATCATAATTACATTGAAGAAAAGATTGAAGATCTTTTTCCCTCAGATAGCTTAGATGAAGCAAACAATGCTGTCAAAGAACTCCTAGAAAAGAATGGGTCTCTGCAGGAAGAAGTGAGAAAATTAAAAAGAGAACAAGAACTACACTCAACAAGATTTTGTGAGATCTTAGAACAAAGAAACAAGTTGAAAGATGAATTAGATGGAAGGAACAATGAAGTCCAAAATAAAACCCTTCAGCTAGAAAACCTAATTGATCAGATCTCCCATACAAATGAGAAAATTCTGACTCTAAGATCAGAAATAGAAAGCACAAGAGAAGAACTAAGATCTGAAAAGAAAATCAATCTAAGATTGGTGGATGACCTAAACATCGAAAAAAAAATCAATGAAAGAATGCTAAAGAGCCAAGAAGACTTAAATCAGCTGTATGATCGAAATCTTCATAGGCAAAAAGGAAAAGCAGGACTTGGATACAAAGGAGAAGGTGAATCTTCTAAGCAAGGTACTCAAAAGAATCAGAAACCTACTTGTAATCATTGTGGCAAAATAGGACATACTTCAAATAAATGTTGTAGCAATGAAAAAGTAGAATTCAATGGAAAATGCTACAACTACAATCAGCATGGTCACAAAGCAAATGAATGCAGGGAAAAACCAAGATTCAAAGGTAATTGTCACAAATGCAACAAACAAGGTCACAAGGCATCTGAGTGCAGATCCAAAACATTCAATCCAGAAAAACAAATTATGAAAGCAATGTTTGGATGGGATTACAACACTTGGTGTAGATGTCATTACTGTGGAGAATATGGACACATTGGCATGAACTGCATAAAACATCATCTAAGGAAAAGAGATACTACCATAAGATGTTTCAAATGCACTAAACTCGGTCATATAGCCAGAAATTGCATGAATGCTAGTGAAGTTGAAGATGGAAAGAAGAATGAAGCAACTAAGGTCAGGAAACAGATGAGACAATAGTGGATTCCTAAATCTACCGAGCAAACCAGTCCAAGTAATGGAATGGGTAGCTCTACCGACTCAAACTAAATTCCCAAGAAAGCACTGGAACTGTATTCTCATAGAAAAATTTCAAGCAGTTCCAGAATTGAATTAAAAGAAAGATCTAAATCGACATACAAGATGCAATAAGATCACAGGAAGGTCGGTATCAATTTTCACCGAGCAAGGTCGGGAGCTGTCTAATATGATTACCGAGCGAGGTCGGAGCAATATGAATTCTCAAGTTCACCGAGTTGCGAAGTCTTTACTGAGCAATTAATTCATAGTGGGTGACAGTCTGTCAAAATTCATACCCTAATTTCTATTGAGCATTAATGATAGAGTTGTAAACAAAAGGAAAGAAAACAAACTCATTCTTCACCGCAAACTTTAACATTTTGAGAGCAGAAAATTTCCAGAGCAATCCAGCGATTCAAATACTTTTGCGAAAAAAATTCTCTGTGAGCTACCATGGCATCATCCAGTGCTTCAGCAACGAAAGGAACATAAATGATAATCAAAGGGGAATGGAGAGCTCCAGATTTCAAACTCATGCCTGCAATTGCAGTAGCCCTAGACCCAAACGGAGCTCAATCTCAGATTCCTCCTAAGGTACTACTTGTTAACGATATTCGCAATCATTTCAATTGTGCAATTCAAGAGATGGGAAACCTAGAGCTAGATATTGTGCATGAGGAACTATGTGTGAATGGTGTTCTAAAACCAAAGCACAAACATCTGGAAGACAAGGGATTAGTTCACATTACACATTTGCCTCGAAACTTTCAGGAGAAATGGGTTAGATACATTCTCAGCTGTGTACACGAAGGCAAGATTTGGCTTGAGCAACCCATAGAGATCACTAAGAAGATGATTCACCAAATCACCGGTCTTCCCATGTTAAAAAAAGTTAAAACTACCAAAACCCTAGGTCGGCCGAAACTGGAGAAGAAAACCCTAGCCGAGTGGGATGGTAGAGGCATGAAAGTAAGCAGCATTACTGATGCTGAACTGAAGTTTGGAACACACATCATTGCTCATAAAATATACAGTTCAAGTCGACAGAATAGTGTTTCCTATGAAGCCATAGACCTAGCATACAAAGTGGTAAAGAATAATTTATCATTTGACCTTGCAGATTTGTTGTTAAAACAATTTAACAAGAACATGGAAAGCATTCAAACTTCCAAAAACAATCCATGTAAGTTTGGATCTCTAATGGTCTGTTTATTTTTCTATGTTCAGAAATTCTTCCTTTCCAAAGGAAAAGTAGTATGGAGAAAGGATGTGCCAATTCTTTATGAGATAAATGAATATTTTTCAGAAATGGGTGAAAATTTTGAGAACATCATGGATATTTATTTTGAGTCTTTCAAGGAGAAAATGAATGACAGATTTTGAATTCCACAGAAGTTGGTGGAGGATTATAAGGATGATATTTGTTTCATGGTGGACTGTGACAGAGTATACATTCAAGCAGCTAAACCGAGGATTGTACATGTAGAACCTCTTCCTTATGAGGTAAACATTGATGAAACAAAGGATATCATTGAAGCCCTCCTTAATCAGCCTGTTAATCCCAAAGCTCCATATTTTGGGACATATGAAGAAGCAAAAGTGAGAATTGAATTAAGTATAAAACTTCCATAGGCAGTAAATAAAGGAAAAAAGAGGATAGCCAAAATGCAAATGCTAACCGAGGACAGAGGAGAAGACATTGAAGAAGAAGAGGAAAAGGATGAGAAAATAGAGGAACTAGAACTTGCAATGAAGAAAGGAAAGGTATTCATCACCAAGGTACCTAAGCCTCCCACTACCATATTTACAAGGAGAAGTGGAAGGGGTAAGGAAGATAGAAAGGACAAAGATATAATATTGAAAAAGCCTCCTCTAACCCTTCAAGAGAAGATCAAACTTTTGAGAGAAGGATCAGGATCTGGAGTAAGTAATATAAAATCTTTAAAATATGAAACAAGATCGGAAACAGAATAAAAGGAGATTGAAGATGCTGTCATTGAAAAGATGGGACAGTGGAAATACTCTCCTGATGAAATAGCCCAACAGATTCCAGGAGCTTTATTAGATCAAATAAAAATAAGATGGGCCAATGCAAGGCAAACTGTAAAAGACATATTTGATCAAACCCTGAAAAAGTTAATGCCCAGCTTGAAAAATGATGAAATAAAGAAGGCATTGAAGGAGAATGAAAATAAGATGACACTGAAGTTCAATACTTGTTTAATTCTGATTAACAATATTGAATCAGTTGTGAAGAGTGAAAATGCCACATGGAAGAACATATACCATCTTCACCAACCGAGTACTGAATCAGTTATAATAAAAGACATTGAAGATGACAATGATGAACAGGAAGAAGCCACTGAGGTAGATGACACCGTAAGGATAGCGGCAGAAGTCATTGCATCACTTCCTACCTCTCTAGCAAAAGCTACTACATCTAGCCCGGAGACATCTTCAAGCATGGTTGTGACAACTTCAACTTTTGTCCAATCACCTATAGCAACAACAAAAGTAACTACCATTTCTTCTACCGAGTTGTAGTCTCCTATTTAATCAAGTTTTCTAGCAGTAAGTATTCCAGTTTTTGATTCTACAAGTATAAATACTTCAAGTTCTCCAGTAGATAGTATACCATTCTTTATAGCCAGTTCTACTATGTCTACTGTCACTACTACTAAGGCATTAAGTATAGATAAGCCTAAGGCTCAACCGAGTATAAGATTTTTGGGCAAGAATATAGTAGAGGATATAGACCTAGATGAGGAAATAGAGATTCCAACATTGGATTTTGCAAATCTATTAGCAGATCAAATGCAAAATATAGGTAAAATTCTCCAAAGGAAAGTGAAGAAAAAGAAGCTTAAAGAGGAGAGAGACAAGGAATATAAAATCATTAAGGGTGCTAAGGACATTTTGTCAGAAGCATTAGGTATTAAAGTAGACTCCTCTCAACATGTTTTGTTACAATTAGCAGAAGCGGTAAATAAGTACAATGAGGATTCATCTGGGACAGACAAGTTAGTTGAAAAAGCCGAGAAGAAATTCAACAATAAAGTGCTTGAGCACATTGCTTAGCACATAGCTATTAATCAAGTAGAATTATCTTCAGTTTTGACAAACATTGAATCTTCCTATTCGAATGTTACCTCTCTTTTGGCCAAACTGTGCAATGTTGCCGAATTCACCAAGGATGTCAAGGATAAAATGAATAAAATTGATGAGGATTTGAAGATTAGCATACAGAAGCTGCAACTTGAACCTAGTTCAAACTCTGCTCATCACATGAAAATCTCATTCCTATCAAATATGCAGTCAGAACTACTGAAAGAAGACACAAGGATCCGGTCCACACTGCTAGACATTCAGAACATGATCCTTCCCATCATGAATACAATGTATAAGCACATTGAACATTCCAAAACATTAATTCATGACAATCAGTTCTCAATAGTAGATCACATGATTGAACTCTCTACAGAAGTCCAAATTGCAATCCAAACATGCAAGATTCTGCAAGAAAATTGGGATAGAACCCTGGCACTGATAATGAAGGTACATTCTATTTTTCTATCAAATTTTGGATTCTCCATGTAAAACACTTGTATATACACCTTTGGCATTATCACCAAAAAGGGGGAGATATGTATAGAAGAAAAAGTTAGCACATTGAAAGGGGGAGATAATTTATAAAGCCCTATGACGAAGACAAATTTTGAAAAATGAAAATAAATCTCAGCATGGTTCATGTATATAAGTTTTGGGCAATAAGTGTTTTTGTCACTAATACCAAAGGGGGAGATTGTTGGCATTAAGAAGGATTGCCACTAGTGACAACACTTATTTGCATTCTGAGTGCAAACCGAGCAGAACAGTGCAAACCAAGCAGAACAGTGCAAACCGAGCAGAACAGTGCAAACTGAGTAGAACAGTGCAAACTGAGTAGAACAGTGCAAACCGAGCAAGACAGTGCAAACCGAGCAAAACAGTGCAAACCGAGCAGGACAGTGCAAACCGAGCAGGACAGTGTAAACCGAGTGACATTATGTCTACTGAGTCATAAGTATTTACCGAGTTCGAAGCTTACCGAGTGGTTAGTATGAACCGAGCCTTCACTTCTACCGAGTGCGTGATGATGCCAAGTAATGCAGTGGATGCCGAGTATCAGAAAGTCACCGAGTTAGTTTGCAGGAACCGTGTAACCATACTTGGGCCGACTTAGTAGCACTTATGTTTATTTGTCAAGCCGACTTTGTAATTGTAATTAATTGTTTAGACTTGTATATAAACAATGTTTTATATCATATCCAGAATATTGAGAAGTATGAAAAAGAGAGAAAGGCAGAGATAAGCAAATTACAAAGGGCTACAGCAGTATAAGAAGCAGCAAAGACAAATTCATCACAAAAGGTGATCAGTACATCAGCGAATCTCATTCAGCAATCCAGTTACAAAGTAAGAGATATACTGTTTCATTTTAACCAGTGAATCAGTACTCAAATCCTCTAACCAGGTAGACTTAACAGTCTTTTGTAAAATCTCTTTACCGAGTGCATACTTCATTGTATGTTTGTAAAACCTCTAACAAGGTGGACCTAGCAGTCCTTATTGCTCCTAGCAAGGCAGATCATAAGAAGTGATCAATGTAAGCCTTAACCGGCCAACTTTGTACTGCAGTATTAAAGCTTTGTGGGTTTCATCCCCACCCCAGTTTTACTTTCTTTTGGAAGGTTTCTGGGTAACCAAATCTATGTGTCATTGTTGTGAATGCTTTTATGTTTCATGCTTTCTATATGCAAAAGGATAAAGTGAACTATATGTTAATACATCTGTTATTGAAAGAAAATTTGGAGTTACTGATTCACCCCTCCCCTCTCAATAACTTGGTTAATTCCTGAATATTTCCAACACTTTGGATGCCATTGTGGATGTTTCCTTTAGATGTATTACATCTTTTTGCTTTGGGATCTACATCATCTGTGTTTTAGCTTTGGTGGGCCTTTATGGCCATTGATATGCATCATATTTTTCTTTTTT
The DNA here is from genome assembly GCA_027943335.1 of Chamaecyparis obtusa. Taxonomy (NCBI): domain Eukaryota; kingdom Viridiplantae; phylum Streptophyta; class Pinopsida; order Cupressales; family Cupressaceae; genus Chamaecyparis; species Chamaecyparis obtusa. The sequence goes on from BSBK01001370.1 coordinate 490,662, forward strand.
GAGACTTAGTGGCCATGTAGTGGATTTTTCTTGTGCTTTGATGGGCCGTTGTGGCCATTGGGATGCATTGGATTTCTTGATTGAATTTTTCTTTGGTTGAGCATGTCGTTTAGACTGGACCTGGCAATCTTTGTATTTTTTTGGATATTTCCCTTTATGCATTCTTGAGTTGGCATCCAAATTGCAAGGAGCAGTGGACTGAATATGAGGAGATGTGTGGGATGGGGGAAATATGGATGGAGAGATGGACAGAGATTGGTAGATAGGATATATGGGCATGTGCCTTTTTTGATCCTGACTAGGGATGTTTGGATTTTGGATGAAGGATTGAGTAGGATAAGATGATGGATGATATTTTGGGATGTAAGGGCCCAAAATGGATTTGGTATGTAGAGGATATGCACTGGTAGATTTTGGGACATAGGGACTCAAAATAGACTTGGAGGATGAAGGTGGAATGTGATAGGTTGTTTTGGGTTGCAATGATGGAGGAGGAGAAATGGCATTGTATGATTTGAAGGGACAATGGGAAGATGCAGTGATGTTTTTGGAAGGATGCTTGAATTTGGCTATAGTTGTACTAACATTTTTGGAGGAAGTGCCTTCTTCAGATATGTGACCAATTCCACATGATTTTGAATGTTTCTTGTCTTGGATGGACTCTAGATTTCCTTGTTCATGAACGCCTAGGTGTTTGCCTTGATAATTACATTTCTTGAGCATTTTATGTAAACAAGTATATTTTTGACATGGGGAATAAGATAAATATCCAATTTTTGGTTCCATTGTGGAAGATATGGAACTTATTTCTTCTGCTTCAAGTGGGCTACCTCTGTCAAATATAAGTGGACCAAGAGGATAGAGTAATGGAAGTGGGATAGCTTGATTTGGAGGATCCTCAAGTGGAGAGGATAGGATGATGGGATTTTGATTGGGATTGGGAGATGGTAATGGATCTTTGGATAGAGGAATTGGGATTGTAGGATTTTGAATTGGAGGAATTGGGATTGTGGAATCTTGAATTGGAGTAATCGGAATGATAGGATCTTGGATTGGGGGTGATGGAAGCAATAGAACATGCAATAGAGGAAGTGAAGGGATTGGATCTTGATTTTATTCGATGGGTACTTCAACATGCTTTTGGACAAGATCTTGACATGATATGATTTGTGTGGATAGAGTGTTGGGGGAAGTATGGATGGACTCTTCAGATGGAGTGGATGGAAGGATGGGAGATTTTGCAACTGTGATGTCTGGAAGAAGGATTAACTATTGAGGCTTATTGGATGTGGCTTGGATAATGCTAGGAGGAGAAGTGGATGGATATTTGGTGAAGTAAATGCATAGGAATGACTTATTGATGCTTGGAGATGGAAGAGGATCAATGAGTAGGATATATGGAAGAATGAAAATGGATGGGGTTGGTTGATGGGGCTCATCATTGATGGATTCACATGAAGGATTGATACAACATGTCTCATTAGCTATAGGAATGGGATTTTTTGTTGGCTCCCTTGTGAAACTCCTCGGAGACTCTTGTATTGGAGGAGATGATGGACTAGAATGTGTAGAAGATGGGGAGATAGGATAGCTCATACATGAAGGTGGAGCAGAAGATTGTGAACTTTCTTGGGGGGATGATGGTGTAGATGAGGAATTGGAAGATGGCATGACTAGATAGTTCACATAAGTAGGTTTAGAGGAATCTTGTGAACCAAATTGGCTATTTGGTTAGGTAGGAATGATGGATTGAGGTATGGGATATGAAGTGGATTGAGGGATGCATTATTTTTGTGAAAGGGGATTTGCAGCAATGTAGGTGAGAATGGAAGATGCTAGATTTGAATAGGATATAGTGGATGGTGAATCTTGATAGAATGGATGACTAGGATAATGGATTGGAAAACTAGGATTTTGGATTTGAAAATGATTTGGAGGATAAGGAGATGGAGGATTTGGATAAGGGATGGAAAGACTAGGATTTTGGTTTTGAAAATAATTTGGAAGATAAGGAGATGGAGGATTTGGATAAGGGATGGGAAGACTAGGATTTTGGTTTTGAAAATGATTTTGAGGATAAGGGGATGAAGGATTTGGATAAGGGATGTAACTTGGAGTATTTCTATGGAAATATGGTGATTGGGATATGACTATAGAAGGAGATGGAGGTATGAAGGATGAATATGGAGGGTATGTAGGCTCAAGATAGGAGGAAGGTGTGGATGAATAGGATAATGGATTTCCCTTGTCAAAGGTAGGATAAGGAGTTTTAGTGGATATGCATGAATGAATGGTAGGATAGTTTGGAGGAATGATTGGATTCTAGGGGGTGTTTGGAACAAACTTGCTAAGATTTTCAAAATATGCATCATGATCTACAAGGCTTTCATCATCATGATGGCTAAGGTTTTCAAAGTATGCATCATGATCAACAAGACTTTCATCATCATCAAGATAGGATGGATTGAGAGGAGAGACATAATAACCACACTCATCGTAATAGTTTTGAGACATGCTGACTTGTAGATGAGTTGGATGAAGGATGAAGATGGATTGGAAGACTAAGGACTTGGACTAGGATGACTAAGGAGCTCAGACTGGGATTGGATTTGGATCAGGATATGAGGAAAGACTGACTCTAGAGGAAGATAGAAAGGGGATGGCAGATGACCAAGATGACTCTACTAACCTAGGATGGGAGGATAAGACTGGATGCAAGTTGATTAGAAAACCATGATTTGGGAGACTTGGATGACAAGATTTTGAAAGTTTGCATGAAATTTGGATTTGAAATATTTAACTAACATGGCAACAAGGATTGATCGTAGAACTCTTCTCTTTGTGTATGTTTCAATAGATGTTTTGTACTGAGTCTTAAACTTTGTAAAACACATCAAGCAAAAAACTACCTAGAATTTAGGCTAGTATCAAAATCCTTTCCCATAGCTTGATACCCCCTAAAAGGGGATACATATGGTGAGTAATCTTAAGGTGATCTAGTAAACCCCTTGGATCAGTCCTTGCACAAGGATTCTGATACCTTCAGATGTGGATAGGGTAGCCTCGATTTTAATAGGTTTGTAATTGTTCTATGGAGTCCTCCCAATTAGTTTGTACACATGTGACTCACTTAAGAGCCTAGTTGACAATGCTAAAATAGTAGGGATTATTGACCTACCCTAGGCTACCATCAACATGCCTCACCTAAGCTTGAGGGGATATAAGTGAGAGTTTTCTCAGTGCTTTATTTCTATACCAGTCAGGGAAGATACCAGTTTGAGGTCATTACCCAGAGAGGAAGCTCTTTTCTCCCTAGATAGGCCTCGCTAAAAGTAAAACAAGTGAATTTGTCTGAATTCAAGTGTTTTACATTACTTATATTAACAACAATTTTGCAAGAAAATGAAAGACTCCTAGATGTACATCATGAAGAGTTCTTTTCCCAAAATTTGATTAAGTGTGATTGTTATACACTAAGTTTGCACCCTTGTTTCAAGCACTCTTGGTCTTGATAACTTAGTATAACATGGGAGTCATCTCCAGATGTGGGGCCTATGCTAATTGCGATGAGACCTCCAGGTTCTAGGCTAGTTCCTCTTGGATAATCACCTTAATTTTCTCTTTCACAGGAAAGTAAATTCTTGAGGGAAAAGGGATAGAAGGAATGCTTGAAGGGAAATGACTGAAAACAAACTATCCTACTAGGTGATACATCAAATTAAAATTAACACAATACACTAACCAAATTAGCATGAAGGCTCTCAAACCTAATAGAACACAATCCTCCTAAACAGGCTTGCATAAGTATTTTACAAAGAGGCCTAAACAAAAGACACAGACTATGACCTACAAGAAAACATTCTCTTCAGCAAAAGGGCACAGGAATGAGATAGAATGACAGGGGGTTGAAGTATACCCACAAACTCACTCAAATCAAATCAGGCACACTAGTACACAAATGAGCTGAAAGAAAGAAGGGCTCTAGAACTCCAAGATTTCTCTAACAAAGCCAATATATTATACTCAATAAGAGAAATATAGACAAGGGAAAGACTAGAGGGCAGAAAAAATGCAATGGATAGCCTCTATTGAATCTGAGATTTTGATGAAAGATTACAAACTGTAAGAGCCAAAGGGTAGAAATAATTGCCTCGGATAACTCCTAAGAAAGAAAAATCTTTTTACAAAATGTAAACTCTAGCTTTAAGAGCTCCAAAAAACTAATATATACATCTCCTTTTTTGCACACAAGCAAGAGCCAAAAATATCTAATTAGGGCTGCATAGATTTTCATAGAATAATGGGAACCCTAATTTTGTCATTTCTGATCATAAATGCAATCCTTGAAAATATCTTGATCAATCAAATATCTATTTGCATGTCCATTTCATCGCCATATCTATTTGCAGACAAGCCACCTTGATCCATCTACCTCTCTAGAACTTAGGCTCACCATAACTGCTCAAATCTTGGACTTCTCAGATATTTTGAATTTAAAAATGTAAATGGTCACAAGTGGCACCAAGCTTCACTTATTAACGGCTGGTATTCAAACTTGATCTATCTTTAAAATAGGGCTATCAAATCATCCATTTTTCCCAGGCACTGTATCTGTTCTTAATTGTAACTCATCTGGTGAATATGTGACTGAGGCTTTCTATCAATCACTGAGTCTCCTGACCTTTTCACTAACTCTGGCTTGGTCTAGCAATTATTACATGATAAGCATTGATCTCTTTGGTAGTCACTTTATCTCCTGAAGTCTTCAGAATATTCCTTCTCATCAGGAGGTTTCCCGACTGAATAGACCTCGCAGTCATGAAATAGAAAAGAATATTCTCCCTTTATTGAGAAATCACCTGACAATCATCTCAAACCTGGGCCCATCCTGCCTCCTGTCACTCTTTCATTTTCTTTCAACTACCTTGTCAGCTCTAACAACTGCCAACTATTTTAACATAGCTCAACCTATCATTAACCACTAGAGATCTGGAGGTTGGGTGACTGTGTATTCACTGGTCTGCTAAAATTTTTTCTTAACCTTGGTCAAGCCTGGAGATCACCCAAATGAAGGTAATCGTGAGGTCACTAGACAAACATCTAACCCTGAGTTATGTCCAGAGATAAGGTGATAGTCGTTGATCTTTTTTCATCTTACGGTCCTCGCTAAATCTTCTGATCTTTGATAAATTAGCCGCCGCATTATGAGACTAAGAGATAATCATGTCACTAAGTCTCTAAATTCTTGGGACATAACTACCAAGATTGAGAGATCTGGAGAACACATAATCACTAGATCTCTAAATGTTAAACATAGTCACTAGGTTCTGACATGTTTCAACCTTTCATTTAACACAGGCATATCTAGAGATTAAGTGAAAATAGACTTTGTTGAAGCTCATAATCCTTTTCTTAACTGGGGTTAAACCCTAAGAATACATGACCAAAGCAATCTCCAAGCTGCTGAAAAACTTTCTCTACCCTCAGTTACATCTAGAGACCTCCCGACTAAGGGCTTTTAACTCATATTTAATATGTATTTGAATTTAGAGATCTAGTTACTGAGCCCTCATTTTCCAAGTTGCATGAACTTTTGGAATATTCCCTTTCTACTAGGTGATTACCCGACTAAGGAGGATCTCACAATCTCCAGATCTCATGGAATATTTGTCCTGCATTATGAGATCACTCGATTGAAGCCTTAGTCACTGAATCGATGAATAATATTTAACCTCTCCCAAGACCTAACCTCTGACTATCTAGAGATTAAGAAAAAATAGACTTCTAAACCACCCGCCAAGTCACCAAAGGTTAAGGAGTTGACTGCCAGAAAGAACAGATTCTATGACCAATACAGTCGCTTAATCACTGAGTAAAATCTTAACTATCTCAAAGAACTAGAGACCTAGCAACTGTTCAACTTAACTCAATTTTGCTTTGACTAGGGTATATCTGGTGAATGTCTAACTGAAGAGAACCTAAGTCGCGTGGACTTTTTCTGACCCTAGGTTAACTCATGAGACTCCCTAATTGAAGGAAATCTAACCTAGCTTAAGCCTCTCCCTTTAATCAAGCGATCACGTGACTATGCCTTTAATCTCCAAGTCTCTTGATCATTTGGAATATTTCTTTTCTATTCCAAGATCACCCAACTGAAGGGATATCTCATTGTCACTTGATAGGAAATAATATTCTCCATGGGTCTCACGACTAAGAGACTAAGCTTATAAAGTTGGGCCCACTGAAGGCACATGGCACCTTGTCATTTTTTGTTGCACTTTACCCTGAGCTGACCACCCTTGATCATGATCAAATCTGGCAACATCCCGACTGAAGAAACTTGAAGTCTCGTGAAGATTTGGATGACCACGGTTAACTCTCGAGATCTCCTAACTGAAGGGACATCTTAAGTCGCTAGATGAAAATGGAATATGCCTTCCAATTGGGAGATTAAGAGATAGAAGGAAGTCACAGGATCGGGAGCTAGAAAGGAATATTTTGCTGAGCTTAAGAGATCTCACGACTAGCCTCATCATGGAAAAGTGCACATGGAGAAAAGGAGACTTAACTGGCCAAAAAAGTAACAGTGAAATAGAACAGGAGATAGGGTTTTTAGGGTTTTTGGGCCTCTAATGGTCACTTTTTTAAATTTAATGGCCTGTAACCAAAATTGAATAGATAGAAAATTTTGGGTAACATTTTGGCGATTTCTGCTGGATGTCAGCCTACTAGACATTAGATCAGTGGCCTTAGATGCAATTCATTAGGCATGGAGTCTTCCTCTGAACGCAAAAAATTCTTGACAGAGAGATAGACCTGGAACTGGGAGGAACAAAAAATGTGCACGAGCACTTCTTGAAAAGAAGAAAAACTAACCTAGAAAGCAGGGACAAAAAAATAGGGAAACATATTTATAGATATTTACAAGGAAGGATTGACCTCAAAGCAAGGCTTCAAGTGGAATCCATTGACTGATATAGGCAAGGCATCTCCTCCAAGATTTGATAGCTGAAAAGCATTAGTCCCCTTACATTCTATAATAACAAATGGTCCACCCCAGAAGGAATCAAACTTTGTATGTTTGCCAGGCTTTGATATGAACTCATCGCACTTGAGGACTATATCTCCAGTCTTGAAATTTCTAGCCCTGGCTCTTTTATCAAAACCTTTCTTTGTTTGTATCTGATGGAACTCCATATCTTTCATGGATTTATCTCTGAGTTCTTCTAATTCCATCAGCTGAGCATTTCTAATTTGTAAGGGATCTCCTTCTTCAAATAAGACATATTGAGTGGCCAAGTACAAAGCTGGCAATTCAGTTGAAATGGACAACTTAGCCTCTTTTCCATTTACTAACACATAAGGAGAATTCCCAATGATCTTCTTTGGGGTTATCTTGTCTAACCACAAGGAAGATTTCAATTTAGTATGTCAATCACTTTGGTTATCCTGCAGAGTCTTCTTGATTATCCTAATCAAGTTCTTATTAGTTGATTCTACCAAACCATTTCCCTAAGGGTAGTAATTTGAACTTGTATTCAAATAAATGTCATTTCTGATTGCTCATTATGAGACTTTAAGGCCTGTGAATGCCAATGCATTATCTGATATTATGGAGTCTGGAGTGCTGAATCTATGAATTATGTCATCATAAAAACTTAAGACAACACTCTCATTTGATTCTTTCAAGACAACTACCTCTATCCATCTAGTGAAATAATCTATTGTAGTGATTATCCACTTGTGGCCTGCACTAGATGGAGGATTAATCATTCCAATAAAGTCTATGCCCCATTTCATGAAAGGTTGTTCTAATCTGATTGGCTGAAGGGGCAAAGCTGCAAGCCTTTCTTTTCCTGCAAACATGGCACATTTGATGCATTTTCTTACATAATCATGACTATCCTTGAAGATAGATGGCCAATAATATCCGGCCCTCATGATTTTAAAAGCAGTAGTCCTAGGAGAAAAATGACATCCAGAAGGTCCATCATGAAATTCAAATAGGACATTAGCTATCTTTTCTGAATCAATACATCTCAAAAAGACACTATTGTGATCCTTTCTAAAAAGAACTTCATCTATTACCATAAAGGGAACATATTGTAATCTATAATATCTTCTTCTTGCTAAATCTAGGTTTGTAGGACATTGTCCTATCTTTAAGTAATGAATCATATTAGGCAACCAACTTACTACCTTGGCATGTTCTTCTATTGAATGCACAACCAAAGATGCATCTGTTTGCTCTGATTTCTTTGAACTTTCATCCTCTACCAAATGCTCACAAAGACCTCTTCCTCTAACTAGCTTCTTTGTTTGAATATCAATGTCATATTCCATTACTTTGGTGATCCAACCAGCTCTTTTCTCATTTAGGTCCTTAGAAAGAAAAAATTCTTTGACACTTGGATGAGTAACCTTCAAGTGTACCTTGCTGTGGGTCAATAGATATCTGAACTTTTTAAGACTTTTTACCACAACAAGTACATGCTTTTCCACAAAAGAGTATCTTTGTTCATATTCTTCTAAACCTTTGCTAAAGAAAGCAATAGGCTGCTCCAATCCATCTAAATTTTCTTGAGTCAGCACTGCAGATATAGCATCATGACCTCCATAAGTATAAAGGATAAAATCCTTACTAAAAGTTGGGTTTAATAGAGCAGGAGCTTTTGTTAAGGCTCCTTTGATAGCTTGGAAATTGGCTTTCCTTTGTTTAGTCTAGGTAAAGGCTAAACCCTTCTTTAACATGGCTGTCAAAGGCTTCAGTAAATCTACAATATTAGGCAAGAAACGCCTAACAAAATTAATCCTACCTATGAAAGATTGAAGGCTTTTCTTATGATGTGGCAAGTGTAGCTCTAGGATGGCTGAAATCCTTTCAGGGTCTACTGTGATTCCTTCTTTGGACACTATGTATCCTAACAATTTCCCTTCATGAACTGCAAACACACATTTCTTAGGATTAAGAGATATCCCAAATTCTCTACACCTTTCAAAGATCTTCCTTAGATGTTTGATATGATTTGCTGCATGTTTAGAATAGATAGTTATGTCATCTAAGTAGACCAGTACAAACTTGTACATAAAGCTTTTAAAGGCCATATCCATTGCCTTTTGAAAAGTAGCACCTGCATTTGACAAACCAAAGGGCATATTTTGATAAGCCATGGTTCCCCACTTGGTTGTAAATGTATTCTTGCATTGATCCTCTTCATTAACTAAGATCTGATTGTATCATGAATAGCCATCCAATAATGAAAATCTCTCGGACCTAGAGACACATTGTAAGATTTGTTCCATAGAGGGTAATGGATGGCGGTCTTTCAAAGCGGCCTTGTTAAGATCCCTGAAGTCAACACATACCCTCAACTCCCCATTCTTCTTCCTTACAAGAACAAGGTTGGAAACCCAACTAGTATTCTTGATAGGGTAGATGATACCACTTTCTATCAATTTGAACACTTCTTTATGCATAAGTGGCTCAAGTTTGGGATTAACAGGCCTTTGTTTTTGCCTTACTGGTTTGGCATTAGGCTCTAGTTCAATAGTGTGCTAAGAAAGGGCTGGATTAAAACCTTTAAGGCCTTCATATTGCCATGCAAATATATCACTGAACTCTTTGAATAATTGGGTATAAGCCTACTTTTCCAAATCAGTATTTACTTTCCAAATTGTAAGCTTTTACCTAGTTCCAACTCTAATTCAACACAATGTTCTTGTTGAACTACCAAGCCAGCTTTGTTCTTCTTAACTTGATGATCCTTGTTGAAGATAGTTTCTAAGGTGAAAATACCTCTAGGAATCTTATTAGACTTAAGTTGTATTACTTGGTCACTATAGTTCTACAATAATCTATCTTGGTTATGCTTTGAGAAGACATCCTCTTCAAACAAGAATTGCAGAATTTGCTCATCATTGTCAAACACTTGCCAATTGACATTGTTATCAGGGATAGAAGGTCTGACAATTACTTTGATATGTTGTTTGGTCTCTTCTTTTGAAATACTATTAGGAATGTCATACTGAGATCCAACAACAGCTAATCTATCTGCATTTTGATTTAGCTTCCTCGGGATGGTAACAATATTGAAAGCATAAAAGTCTTCAATTGCATCCCAAACTCTGTGTTTGTATGCTTTCATGGTGTCATTTTTGGTTGTACTTATCCATCTTACTTGGCTGACTACTAACTCACTGTCACCATAAACTTTTAGGGCTTTGACCCCTCTTTTTCTAGTCCACTCCAGTCCATTCACTAGACTTTCATACTCTGCAGTGTTGCTAGTACAGGAGAAATCCAATCTAAAAGTTGTATAGTATCTTTCTCCTTTTGGGGATATTAGCATAGCACCACCACTAGAACCATGTCTACTTCTAGCTCCATCAAAAAACATTTCCCAAACCTAGTTGCTCTAATCTTCTGAATCAATGTCCTCTTTGAGAAGGTTTGGCTCTATGGATCCACTTTCTTGTATCAAATAGCTTCCCAAACCAACATCCCAAATAGCATTTTCTTGGGCCTCTGAAGCCTTTTCTGATTCTAGTTCATCTAGTAAAATATCAGGGATATTTTCTATCTTAGTGTTTGTTTCTCTGATAATTGGGAAGTCATTGCTATCAAATGCAAGGCAGCTTGCATTGATGGTGTTGGACACATATGGTTCTATATGGTGTGCTGCCAATGATTTAGATTTAATGGTGACCTTGGTACCATATCTTGTGTGAAAAAGCATGTGAGACCAGTCAGAAGAAAGGTAGCCTCCTATTTTGTCTCTAAACTCCCTTGACAAACATATGGCAAATAAAGCAGGGAGATCTATGATATATATATCAAGTAGGATGGAGAAATTAGGACTTGCATGAAGGATTAGACTGGTATCCTTAGCCACACCTATAGTGTTAACTAAGGATCCATCAAGTTGTGTAACCCTCTTTTGGAAGGGTTCATATTTAAGTCCTAGTTGGTCAGCTACCTTTTTTGGCATTACAGTACTAGTAGCTCCACTATCTACCATACAATTATGTACTAAGAATTTTCCAATAATTAAAGATACATAAAAGGGAGGGGGTTTTGAATTCCTACCTTGAATGGTCTTGGATTTGGAGTTGCAACTTGGAGCCTCCTTTTCTTGATCAGTGTTGACCAACACTGGCTTTGCAGTCTCTTTTGTAGGCTGAGGAGCTATTAGTTCAGTCATGGCTTTCCTCAAAATCTTAGGTTGTCTTGGAATAGCCAAAGAGTCCCACATAGACATGGTAACATTCACCTTCTTCATGTTTTCTATAATGTTGAAAGGTGTCATAGTATGTAATCTTTGTTTTGCTTTTACTATGATAGGCTCCACATCTTTGAAAGTCTAGCCTTCTTTGCTTGTGATGACAGGAGCCTTCTTAAATATGATAGGAGTAGCTTGCTGCAGTGGTTCAACATATGTAGTAGCTTTAGTCCCAGAATTTGCTCGTTCCATTTCTTGAGCTCTTCTCTTTGATCTTGTGTTGGAAGCAATGGAAAATTCACCATTGACTCCATTGAAGTCTTGCTGCTCCCAATTGAAAAGAGCAGTCTCATTATCCTGTGATTCTTGTTGAGGAATTGATCTACTAGAAGAGGCCTCTGATTGAGTCTGTGAGGCATTCTGAACCATTAAGGCTTGGTTCATCCATCCATTTGAACATGTAGCTTGATTGTGAGGTTGATTACAAGGGAAACACCATTCATTTTCCAAGGCCATATTATTTTGACTAGGAACCATGTCCCTAACTAGATTTGTAGAATTAAGAGGTGCGGGGTTGTATGGTTGGAATGGTCTTTGATTAAAATTTTTCCTTTATCCTTGATATCCTCCTTGGTATGGTGGCCTATTTTGGTGATAAGGCTATCCTTGATTCTAATATTGTTGACTAGGGCCTTGGCCTTGTGGTTGAAAGGGGGGTCTGATTCCTTGCCCTTGCTTCTTTAGGTTTGTAACCTCTTTAGTTAAAGTTTGCAAAAAAATTTTCATTTCTTGCTGACTACTTTGTTGACTATTCTTCATTTCTTGTAATTCTTGAGAGAAACTTGCCTTTAGCTCTTGACTGCTTGCACTAGCCTAAGGTGCTAATATGGTGGGAATAAGGGTAAAATGAGGTATTTATAGAGGTGTAATGGGCTAAAGGCTAGGAAAGATGGGCATGGGTGGCCTTCTTGCTATCATGCCTACTTGGATTAAACAATTTTTAGCTCTGACAGCTATGTCAAAAGCTTGGGGTAAAGAGGTACCACCCATAGATTGGATCATGATAGAGATTTGACCATTCAAGCTTTACAAGAAATATAGGAAAGCATGATCAGCTGATGGCCTCACCGAGATTGGAATTCTATTCCATGTCTTGAGGAATCTATTGTTATAATCTATCATTTGTTCTTGAGGGTCTCTTTTAATGGTTGTCAACTGCTCAATTAAAGATAGGTTGTCTAATTTATCTTCAAAGTCTTTACTCAATGCATCCCCTAATCCATCCCATGAATCAATGGAACCAACAATTAAAGTTCTAAACCATTCAAGAACCTTACCCTTGAGGGAGGCTGCTAATAACTTGGTGGCCACATCTTCTTGAGTTATATTATGTATGCTGCAAATAGTGGTCACATCTCTAATGTGTTCAAAAGCTGTAGTTTGTCCTTCTCTTATGAAATTAGGTAAGCTCTTCAATGCCACCAAGGGCACATCATGATGTTGAGCAAAGTTCAATGGACTCCCTTGGTTGAAAGGTGCAAAAGCAAACTGCCTAGCCATTGTAGGAGCTAAAACTTGTTGATTAGCAACTGTGAGTTGTATTTGATGCTAGATTTGAATCTTCTTCTAGATCTCTGGTTAGAGATCTTCCTATTCTTCTGAGATGAAAGGGAAAAGGTCTCCTTTCTGAAGTTTCAGGTGGTGTGGATTGTACTCTCCTTGCAGGGGATGTTCTTTGGGTTGATCTACCTTTGTAGCTTCTTTTTAAGGGAAACTCTGAATATTTAGTGGGCTTTGAGCTCCTAGTCTCAATCTTTCTCATAAACTTTGAACAAGGTTAGCCTAAATCTATGAAATTAGTGGAGTCACCAGATATACTTGATAGAAAAAATTCTAAAGGTCTGTATTATGCAATTAGTATATTAAAGATAGCATAATCTTTCAAAGATAAAGTACTCTTTAGTGTCCCACCGGGTGTGCCAGAATTGTTATATACTAAGTTTGCACCCTTCTTTCAAGCTATCTTGGTCTTGATAACTTAGTATAACATTGGAATGATCTCCAGGTGTGGGACCTATGCTAACTGAGATGAGACCTCTAGGTTCTAGGCTGGTTCCTCTTGGATAATCACCTTAATTTGCTCTTTAACAAGAAAGTAAATTCTTGAGGGAAAAGGGATAGAAGGAATGTTTGAAGGGAAATGATTGAAAGAAAACTATCCTACTAGGTGATACACCGAATTGAAATGAACATAATACACTGACCAAATTAGGATGAAGGCTCTCAGATCTAATAGAAAACAATCCTCCTAAATAGGCTTGCATAAGTGTTCATAGAGAGGCCTGAACAAAAGACATAGACTGTGACCTGCAAACAAATGTTTTCTTTAGCAAAAGGGCATAGGAATGAGACAAAATGATAGGGGGTTGAAGTATACCCACAAACTCACTCAAATCAAATCAGACATAATAGTACACAAATGAGCTGAAAGAAAGAAGGGCTCTAGAACTCCAAGATTTCTCTAACAAAGCTAGTATATTATACTTAATAAGAGAAATACAGACAAGGGAAAGACCAGAGGGTAGAAAAAATGCAACGGATAGCCTCTATTGAATCTGAGATTTCAATGAAAGATTACAAACTGTAAGAGCAAGAGGGCAGAAACAATTGCCATGGATAACTCCTAAGAAAGAAAACTCATTTTACAAAATGTAAACTCTAGCTTTAAAAGCTCTAAAAAACTAATATATACATCTCCTTTTTTGCACACAGGCAGGAACCAAAAATATCTAATTAGGGCTACATAGATTTTCGTAGAATAATGGGAACCCTAATTTTGTCATTTCTGATCATAAATGCAATCCTTGAAAATATCTTGATCAATTAGATATCTGTTTTCATGTCCATTTCATTGCCATATCTACTTGCAGACAAGCCACCTTGATCCATCTACCTCTCTGCAACTCAGGCTCACCATAACTGCTCAAATATAGTACTTCTTAGATATTTTGAATTTAAAAATGTAAATGGTCACAGGTGGGGCCAAACTTCTCTTATCAATGACTAGTATTAAAACTTTATCTATCTTTAAAATAGGGCCGTCAGATCATCCATTTTTCTTGAGCACCGTATCTATTCTTAACCCTAACTCATCTGGCCAATACGCGACTGAGGCTTTCTATTAATCACTGAGTCTCCTGACCTTTTCATTAACTCTGGCTTGGTTTGGCAATTATGTGACAAGGATTCATCTCTTTGGTAGTCGCTTTATCTCCTGAAGTCTTTGGAATATTCCTTGTCATTAGGAGGTTGCCCGACTGAAGAGAATCTCACAATCATGAAATAAAAAAGAATATTCTCCCTTTATTGAGAATTCACCTGACAAGCATCAAAAACCTGGGCCCATCCTGCCACCTATCACTCTTTCATTTTCTTTCAACTGCCTTGTCAGCTCTAACAACCACCAACTATTTTAACATAGCTCAACCTGTCATTAACCACTGGACATCTGGAGATTGGGTGACTGTGTATTCACTAGTTCGCTAAAAGTTTTTATTAACTTTGGTCAAGCCTAGAGATCACTTGAATGAAGGTAATCATGAGGTTGCTAGACAAAAATCTAACCCTGAGTTATGTCCAGAGATAAGGCGACAACTGTTGATCTTTTTTCATCTTACGATCCTTGCTAAATCTCTTGATCTTTGATAAATTAGCCACTGCATTATGAGACTGAGAGATAACCGTGTCACTAAGTCTCTGAATGTTTGGGACATAATCACTAGGATTGAGAGATCTGGAGAACACATAGTCACTGGATCTCTGAATGTTAAACATAGCTGTCGGGTTCTGACATGTTTCAACCTTTCATTTAACTCAGGCATATCTAGAGATTAAGCGACAACAACCTTTGCTGAAGCTCATAATCCTTTTCTTAACTAGGGTTAAACCCTGAGAATACACAACCAAAGCAATCTCTAAGTCGTTGAAAAACTTTCTCTACCCTAGGTTACATCTGGAGACCTCCCAACTAAGGGCTTTTAACTCATATTTAATATATATTTGAATTCGAAGATCTAGTGACTGAGCCCTCATTCTCCAAGTTGAATGAACCTTTGGAATATTCCCTTTCTGCTAGGTGATTACTTGACTAAGGAAGATCTCACAATCACCAAATCTCATGGAATATTCATTCTGCATTATGAGATCACTCAACTGAAGCCTTAGTCACTGAATCACTAAATAATATTTAACCTCTCCCAAGACCTAACTGCCAACTATCTAGAGATTAAGCGACAATAGACATCTAAACTACCCGCCAGGTCACCGAAGGTTAAGGACTTAACTGCCAAAAATAAGAGATTCTGCGACCAATATAGTCACTTAATTGTTGAGTAAAATCTTAACTGTCTCAAAGAACTAGAGACCTAGCAACTATTCAACTTAACTCAATTCTCCTTTGACCAGGGTATATCTGGCAAATGTTCGACTGAAGAGAACCTAAGTCGTGTGGACTTTTGCTGACCCTAGGTTAACTCATGAGACTCCTCGACTAAAGGAAATCTAACCCAGCTTTAATTAAGTGATCACGTGACTATGCCTTTAATCTCCAAGTCTGTTAATCATTTGGAATATTCCTTTTCTATTCCAAGATCACCCGACTGAGGGGATATCTCATTATCACTTGATAGGAAAGAATATTCTCCATGGGTCTCAAGACTAAGAGAATAAGCTTATAAATTCGGTCCCACTGAAGGCACGTGGCACCTTGTCATTTAAAACCATTAGATTTTGACAATCCATTATGATGCAATTAGTTTTTGGATTCGATTGTGTAAGTTTTTTTAGCATCGACATTTCGGATCACACTCTGTGATCCATCATCAGGAATAGAGAGTGAAGAATGAAAAATAAAATGTGCAGACTTAGACTCCCACATGAGATATAAGGAGAGATGGAGAAGAGGCATCACACTAACCAAAAAAGAGAAAAAAGATAAAAAAGACTAAAAAATAAACAAAGAAAAGCCATAAAAAGGAGGGACCCGCTAGAACATGAAATGAGGTCAACAAGCCGAGTAGTACACTCAGCGGAAGGAAATGAGTGAGTATATATATCCACAAAGCAAAAAAAATAAAAACAAATATATCAATGAAAACAAAGAAACATAATTTTACATATGAATTGGTATGTAAGTTAATAAAAATATAAACTTATGTTCTTTGTTTGCATGCACATGAGTTTATATTTGTATTAACTTACATACCAATTCATATATAAACTTATGTTTCTTTGTTTTCATTGATATATTTGTTTTTATTTTTTTTGCTTTGTGGATATATATACTCACTCATTTCCTTCCGCTGAGTGTGCTACTCAGCTTGTTGACCTCATTTCATGTTCTGGCGGGTCCCTCCTTTTTATGGCTTTTCTTTGTTTATTTTTTAGTCTTTTTTATCTTTTTTCCCCTTTTTGGTTAGTGTGATGCCTCTTCTCCATCTCTCCTTATATCTCATGTGGGAGTCTAAGTCTACACATTTTATTTTTCATTCTTCACTCTCTATTCCTGATGATGGATCATGGAGTGTGATCCGAAACGTCGATGCTAAAAAAACTTACACAATCGAATCTAGAAACTAATTGCACCTTGCCATTTCTTATTGCACTTTACCCTGAGCTGACAACCCTTGATCATGATCAAATCTGGCGACATCTTGATTGAAGAAACTTGAAGTCTTGTGAAGATTTGCATGACCATGGTTAACTCTTGAGATTTCCTGACTAAAGGGATATCTTAAGTCGCTAGATGAAAATGGAATGTGCCTTCCGATTGGGAGATTAAGAGATAGAAGGAAGTCATGGGATTGGGAGGTAGAAAGGAATATTTTGCTGAGCTTAAGAGATCTCGCGACTAGCCTCATCATGGAAAAGTGCACATAGAGAAAAGAAGACTTAAGTGGCTGAAAAAGTAACGGCGAAATAGAATAGGAGATAGGGTTTTTAGGGTTTTTGGGCCTCTAATGGTCACTTTTTTAAATTTAATGGCCTATAACCAAAATTGAATAGATAGGAAATTTTGGGTAACAATGACTGAATTGAAAACTTCTGAAGACACAAGTGTTTAGATTTTGAGTTGTTCTTTGTTCAAAAAGTAAATGTTTGAGTGATTGCAAGTTCTTTGATTTGGGCATTCTAGATTGAGATTTTGTGTATTGTTTTTAAGAACTTTGAAATGAACGAAATTTTGAAAGATGAGGGAATAGAGATTGCTTTTCATTCACTTTTTAGACCATTCAATAGTGTGTTTGTTTTTTGGAAATGAAAATTGACTCTTTTAGGACTCTAAAGTTTGATTTTAGGATGCTTCCTAAGATTGATTTTAGAACCCAAAATGAAGATGATCTAGTGCAATTTGTGGTTCTTTTTAGGCCTCAAAATGAAGTGTGTTGATCTTTGCATGAATGCATCTAAAACCTTGATGTTTCAAGGATGCAATTGATTTGATTGATTTTGTTTTGTTTGTTAGAAGATTTTGCAAGTTTTAGTCTTTAATGCATTCAAGAGTGATTTGGGGGTTCATTTTAAGCACTAAAATAAGATGTTTATGTCTTTGTTTTGTTCATTTTTACCCCAAATTGAAGTGTTCTCAAATGCTATCATGTTTCCCAAATGTGATCCAGGAAGTGTAGTCCCCAGATGCGATCCGAGAAATAGTGTAGTTCCCAGATGCGATCCAAAATCCCTGATGCTACCCTAAATTTACTAGATGTGATCTAGGAAATAGTGTAGTCCCTAGATGTGATCCAGCATCCCAAATGCTACCCTGAATTTACTAGATGTGATCCTCTAACAATTTTAAATACTTTACACAGAATTTTTACACAAAAAATCCATAGTTTTTGGTCAAAATGAGATTTTTTAGGGATTTTTTGGGAAGAATGGGTCAAGATTTTGTAAGAAGAGGGAGAATGAATAGATAGAAGTAGAGGAAAAAAGTGTTTATAGACAAGAGAATGAATCTAACTATTTTCTCCACCTTCAAGCTCCAAACCTTCCAAAAATGCCAAAATGAGTGAGATGTTGAATGAACCCGTGAAGTGGGTCCCATCGGGTGTGCCAGAATGTAGGCTAGGGAATTTGGAACCTGTTACCTATCTTGAAAGGCTAAAACACTCAAACATTAAAACTAATCTAACGTGTTCAAGAATCATAAAAATCTAAGACAATGGAAACAAAACCCAGCCACCTCAAGATTTTCGCTAAAACAGGTGCTATACAACACTGTTTGATTTGCTTCAATGAGAGGGATGTATATGTGCTCTCAAAAACATGGTGAGGGATTTTTGGTGATGCATAAATGAACATTAAGCTTGAAATATGAACTAATATTAATCCATTAATCTATTCTAGGATGTGTTAGAAAACATGAAGAACATGAAGAAATCTAACAATTAAGATTTATCCTAAGATGATCTAGTTAAAAATGCTCATGATAACAATGCATAAATGATAAAACCTAATCTATTTATTTTCTCTTGGAAGGAGTATTTATAGGATTTGGGAAGGGCTTGGGTTTGGAGGTTGTGTGAAGGTTAGAGGTAAGGTCAAGGATAAGGATAAGGATTGATGACTTTCTAGAAGAATCTAGGGCTTTCTAGGATATTTAGGAGTTTAGGAAATACATCAATGTTTATTTATTTCAAAGGCTTTTGGGTTGATGATTTCATTCATGAGGTTGTAAGAGCCTTAAATGAGTGTGTAAGAGGCTTAAATGAGTCTGTATAGCTCATTCGGGGGAGGGTTTGACTAGAAAGTTAAGGAGACTTGGATTAGGCTAAGAAATGTATTAAACATCTTCTAAATAGGTTTAGGGAAGTTTAGAAGGGTTTAGGAAAGGTTAGAAGATTCTAGGGTTTTAAGGCTTTAAATAAATATAAAATTTATTTAGGGAATGTGACATCATTTATTGAATATTGATCCAATAAAGAGAGGAAAATTACTTAAAATTGATTTAAGTAGTTTGGGGAAAGATTCTTTAATTAAAGATGTTTAATTAAAATAAAGGAAATTAATGGCATAAAAATATATTAATTAATCAAATAATTAATTAATTAATAAATGATGATGTCATCAGGGATTTTTAGAAAAATAAAAAATACTTTTATTTTCTAAGGATTTTTAGGTGTCTATAGATAGATAACACTCCTATCACTCTTTTACCCTCAACATCATTGTTGTCAAGTTTGACACCAAACACCACTAGCTTGGAATCTTGGGGAGGAGAAGACTTGATTAAGATCAGTGTCCTAGCTAGAGAAAAAGAAAAATAGAAGTAGGTGATGAGGAATCCTCTATTTGTTGAGTCAATAGACATTCTGAATAACCTATTACTAGCAAAAAACAAGGTACAAAAGGTTAATTTAGTTGATGATGTTAGCAACATTTTGACAAGCTTCAAAGAAAACTTTTCTAGCTTGGAAGAATCTACATCCCAAGTTGCAGAAGAGAAATATATGAAGAAAATATTGAGTGAACTAGTTGGAAACTTTGCACTTGACCTCAGTTCATTGAAGGTAGGTCAAGAATCCTTAAAAGAGTTCACAGCCAAGGGAAGAAAGATCATTGCCGATTGTATGAACTAGGATAAGTTGATTGGTGATCACTACAAGAAAATCTAGGAGGCAGAGACCATGATAGACCAAGTCAAAAAATTAGTAGAAGATCCTAATTCAGACATTAACATTTGTAACAATGTATATTAGGGACAAGTGGACAAGATAGAAAAGGTTGAGAAAGAAATATCTAAAATAAGGGCAAGGCAAACACAACTCAGGAATGCTCTTGCACCCTCTCTAGATATACTCAATTAGAACATCAAGGAGATCAATGCCACTATGGTGACATATGATCAAGGTCTGAGTATAGACTTAGAGAAGATGGAGAAGGTAAAATATGCCTTATGCGCCCATCTACAGATTGTCAATACACTGATAGCATTTTGGAAACAAAAGATCCAAAATTTGCAAATAGCATATCTGGATGTCCTAACATTGTAAGTACTTATAGATATATATTTTGAGCACCTTTTTCATTAATGTTAAAGGGGGAGTATTGTATATAGAATATGGAGTATCATATATGATGTATAGAAGAAATATAGTACATAGTATAAAGGGAGATATAAGTTAGAAAGAATTTTGTATAAGGGTGCAGTTAGTAACTTCTCCATATTCCTTTGTTGCCATTAATGACAAAGGGGGAGATTGTTGGAAAGTTGACTATACTATTGTATATGACTAGATATATTATTTTCATTATGGAAACAAAGTAATATAGTGTTTTCGAGTCAGTGCACATTACCATAAGGTCAAAATATGGCTAAGTATAGAAGATTGGACATTTAGTAGAGTGCCAGTAGATCAGAGCATCAACACACGTGCGTATGACCGAGTTATGGTATGCACCCTTGCAGTTAAGTTGGTAAGTGTGTATTCATGCTAAGTCTAAGAACACATGATCAGATGAGATAGTATGATGAAAATACAGACAATTGAAGAGGTACAACCAATGAACGCTAGAATAGAATAGAGTATGCAGCTGGCTATTACTATTTTGACAAGTAGGTATAATATTATTTTGTAAAGTTTATGGGCCTATTGTAATTAGGTTGTAGACATGTAAACATAATTATTTGTAAACATGCTTGACCTAATTCACTTGGAATCATTGTATGTCATTGGTTATAGGTTGACCTAGTGAATTATTTTGGTAGCGCATATAAATATTAGGTGCGCCTTTGTAATAAAGTATGGAAGTGGATATAGAGATAAGATCAGCAGAGCAGAAGTATGTGAAGAGAAATTAGAATGTATTAGAGCTTTACAAGGGGCTAAATCATTAGCGCATAAAAGGAATTGATCAGATAAGCAGTGAGCTCTAGGACAGTGTGTCCCCACCCCTAACAAGGTTATTGTAAAAGACTCCTAACAAGGTTCGACCCTTGACAAGGTCACTATACTAAAAGCATTGTAAAGAACAACTCCTAACAGGGTTGCAGATCTTCTAACAATGATCATAAGACACTGGTGCAATTCTTAGTGGGTGTCAATTCCCACCAGGATTTTTACCTATTTGGGTTTCCCCATAACCATATTGGTGTTATGTGTTGTGTTTATGTATCTTGTTTATGTTGATGTTCATTTTAGTACTTAAGCATTCAAGCTAAGTTTGAAGAGTAAAGTAAAAATATTAAATGTAGTGAACACTGATTCACCCCCCCCTCTCAGTGTTCCCATTCCTAACAAGCACAAGAGTTAGCACTAATTTCACAAGCTGACATCAAGATAGATTGGATCATTGACAATGGTTTCTCACATCACATGACAAGAGACAAGGATATATTTGTACATCTAGATAGATACAAAGGCAGCATGGTTAGATTTGGAGACAACACTCCTAAACCTATCATAGGTAGAGGAGCTATCACCTTGGATGGAAATAAAAACACTGGTGATGTTCTTTATGTTGATGGTTTGCAGCATAACTTACTAAGTTTTGGATAGTTTCTTGACAAAGGATATCAATTGGAATTCAAAGAAAAAAAGTGCATCATTAATAACAAGGAAGGAGAAATGATTGCATCAGGTTCAAAGACTAAAGGTAATGTTTTTCAGCTTAAACCTGAAGAAAGTTGTTGTTTTTCTAAAGTAGATGATAGTTGGTTATGACACAAAAGACTATGTCACATCAATTTTGACAACATAGTGAAGATAAGAAATGTGAAGGTAGTAAGAGACCTCCCTAGCATTGCAAAACTAGTTGATACAATATGCAGGGAATGTATAATGGGAAAGCATGTGAGGAATTCATTCAGACGAAAGCATAATTTGGTAGAGAAAAAATTGGATCTAGTGCATGCAGACCTATGTGGACCAACTCAAACAAGATCATACTATGGTGAAAGGTAATTTATTTTTGTTTTTTTATGATTATTCTAGAATGATGTGGGTTGCGTTCTTAAAGGAAAAATTAGAAGCATTTGAGAAGTTCAAATTATTCAAAGCTAAGGTTGAAAATGAGGTTGGATTAAACATTAAATGTCTGAGATCAGATAGAAGAGGAGAATTCACCTCTGACAAATCTTATGAGTATTGCAAAGAACATGGGATAAAGAGATAGTTAAGTGCACCTAGAACCCCTCAGCAAAATGGAATTGCAGAAAGAAGGAATAGGATCATACTTGATACAATGTGCACCATCATTATTGAAGGAAAGGTGGCACACACCTATTGGAGAGATGTGGTCAATACTTGTTAGAAGTTGTAATCTTTCCTTGGTGTATTTATAAACCAAGGTTATATCTTTTCTTCTTTTCTTGTTCTAATATATTAGGATATAAGCCAAGGTATCCTAATATATTTCTTTTTGTCTTCTTTCCACTTCATTCTATTTTGTCCTCTAGTAGAATAAGTGAGGACAAATATTTATTGTAATTTGTAATTAGTTTATTCCTCCTTATGAGGAATCTCACACTTGGCCTCACACACTTATGAATGGTGGCATTCATTCTCATGGGAGTTACATTTTGAACTCTTTCTCTCATCTCTACTTATAGAGATATTTCTCCTCTCTTCACATACAACACTTCTTCTCTATTCTCTCTTTCATTCTTCAAATATTGTATGAGCTAAAGCTCTCTCTCTCTCTCTCTCTCTCTCTCTCTCTCTCTCTCTCTCTCTCTCTCTCTCTCTCTCTTTTTGTCTATTTTTCCCATTCATAATTCACGGGGGTTTTTATACGCTTTTCCCCCTTCAAAACTTCTTGTCTCCTTTGTTGTTTCATTTTTGGTGTATGCTCTAAGGATTAGCTTGATTCATGATAATTTTCCTTTTTCCTTACTCAATTGGATTAATTTGTTCCTAGCTCGAATTTATTTTCCACTTTAACATGGTATCAGAGCAGGTTTAATCCATTTTTGAGTTCATAGGTTTAAGCAATTATCATATCTTGGAGCACTCCAATTCGGAGACTCATCTTTTTTAATTTGAGAGAGTTGTTTAGTTCATTTTTGTTTCCATCTTTGGAAGGCGTGCCACCAAAGAGTTAATTAAAAAAAAATTCTATTTGACTCTAGCTTTAAAAATAAATTTTTTATTGCTCCTAGTTTAAATAATCTAGACTAAATTTTTTTTTTTGGAATATTGTACTATATTATTTAGATTCTTAGTAGTAGTTTTTAAAAAAGAGGGTATATATATTATTATTTTTGATTAAAAGAAAGTTGTTTTAATTTTTTTTACAATAAATAGTACTCAATCTTTTTTTGAATTGTTAGCCTTTATATCTTCTACGATTAGCCTAACCCACTATTTTGTGTTATTCAATTATTGTAGTTTCTGTGCATGCATTAGTTTAAGGAATATTTCTATTTTAGTCTTTTGCATGCATTTTAATTATTGCCTATAGCCATCATCCTTTGCATATCGCTTTCATTTTCATTTCATTGTATTCTTTTTTGTATTCCGTTCTGCATTTTGTTCATTATTCCCTGCAATTGCCGAATGTTTCATTATATCTCCGGTTCTGCATTTTTTTTTATTCTCATTCATTGTGTTCGGTTCTGGTTTTCATATTCACACTAAGCACATACAAATCTACGAATGGGGAGGATTTTAAAGTCTCTGTATTCTTTTTTTAGATGTGCATGCGTAGACAACATACGAGTCTTTGTTGGATCGTATCGTTCTTTTTCTTTGTTGGATCGTTCGTTTCTTGTTTTTTGTTGGATTGTTTGGGAGTGCTTGAGTTATTTGTTGGATCCAAGTCATTATTTTTGGCCAAATTTTTGGGCGCTATTGTTTTGACAATCTGCGAGCAAAGTCGCTAGCATCCATAGCATTTTTTTCACGGGCCCAAAGATCTCCTGCTGGACTCAAAGACATATCGTAGCAAATCTATTTCTATATTGTTGATTGCATGCATTATTATCATTTTTTTTCTTTGGCATTTAATTTATCTTACGTTTCATTGCATGCATTATTATTAATGCTTTTAGAGAAAATTTTTGGTTTCAACCATCATTTTTAGCTGCCTTAACAAAAGGTTGGATCAGTGGCCCCATCTTTGTAGTAAGCAAAAACCATAGAGCTGTCATCTTGCATGCTCTCTCCAATGAAAAATTGCAAGTCGCTCAACTTAGAAATGAGCCATTTTGCAGCTGGTTCGACATAAAAATCTGCATGTTATTATTTCAGTGAACACCTATTATTAAAATTCATAACTATACCTTGTGTTCGATCTGCATGTTAGTTTTTTTGTCTTTGTACTAATATTTTTTTTCTACATAATTAACATTTTTTTGTTTGAAATTGAATGAAATTGCATGCATGGTATTAACATTTTTATAGATTTGTTTTGGTACTAATGTTTTACAGATATTTGCCTTGCTTTGCTTTGCAACATATATACTGTTTGTTTGTATAGTGTAGCAGTGTTATTGAATTTGCAATTAGTCTATTATTGTAAAGAGGACTTAGTGTAATTCTCTTGTTTTGTGAGTTTTTTTTATACCCAGGAAAGGAAGAGGATATTGTTTCGGATATTTGTCTCATTAGATCTTAATTCGCGTGCCCTTTTCAATAAGATTGCATGTTATTAAAATTCCTTTTTGCTGGTTATACCTTTTTAAATTTAATTTAATATAAAAAAAAATTTAGTTAACATTAATTATCTTATTCATAATTATTTTAAAATTAGCTTAATATAAAGTTTTTTTCATTGTTCATTCATCTTAGGATAAATTTTGTCTTTTCTCTAAATTTAATTTCATTCCTTTTTTTTTATTACT
Source organism: Chamaecyparis obtusa (assembly GCA_027943335.1). Taxonomy (NCBI): domain Eukaryota; kingdom Viridiplantae; phylum Streptophyta; class Pinopsida; order Cupressales; family Cupressaceae; genus Chamaecyparis; species Chamaecyparis obtusa. The sequence continues at coordinate 515,724 of BSBK01001370.1, forward strand.
ATTTATTATTTAGTCTTAACGTTAAAAAATCTTTATAAAAAGTTAGATCATATATTAAAAATTAGATTTCTAACATTATTTCCTAATTCTTTATTTATTTTTTTAGGAAATAATAACTTTTTTTTAGAAATTTCAACTAGGCTAAACGTTTTCTTAGTTATATATCTGTCTTTTTATTCAGGCTTCAGTAACCATTATATATTAACGTTATATTCTGTTCTTTGTTTTTCATATTCTAACCTTTGCATGTTATTGCATGTAATATTTGTAGCTTCATTCTAACATTTTTTTGGTTTCGTTATCATTTTTGGTTAATAACATATTCTATAACATTACTTGTTCACCATTGTTGAATCTAATTCATGTTCCTCCATAAGGGCTTATTTCAAATTTCCATTTCATTTTATTTCAGTTTTCTAACCCTTTTTGCAAGTTTATCTTTGAGCATCTCTCCTATTATCTATTAAACCATAACAGATAAAAAGGGATTTCTTTGCTCTTATAAGTTTTTTTTAGTTTGTTTATTATTTTCTATTTTTTCAATTAAAATAGTTTAGACTCAATTCTTTTTCTATCGTTTCTCTGCATGCAATGTGTTCTCATTGTTATCTGTTCATTCATAACAGATTAACCGAGATCTGCTCGCATTCAATTTTTTTCATTCTAGTTCATTCTAGCTTTCTATTCTGTTCAAGTTTTTTCTCTTCCAGCTTCCCTGTCTTTTTCTTTCTTTCTTCTGCATCCAACATGTCTACCCTAATGCCTAAGATCAAACTGACCAGCACCAACTTTCATGCCTGGAAAACCCACATGACCTGGATATTCAGATTCCACCATCTGTTAGACATTGCCACTAATGCCAGCACTAAACTCGCTACCACTGCTTCTCAAGCTGAACAAGATGCTTGGCAAGCTAAGAATGATGAAGCCCATGGTTTAATTGGCATATCCTTAAGCCCCGAATTATATTTCCTTATCTCATCCTGTACAGAAGCCCATCAGGCTTGGGACATCCTAAAAAACACATATGACAGTGCAAATGAGACCCGTAAAATCCAACTTCAAGACTAGCTTGAAGATCTCAGGTATACAGATTTTAATTCTATTGATGATTTCTTGCTCAAGTTTGATTCAATTAAAAATTTACTCACTGGATTACAAGTTCCTCTTTTTGATTTAAGGATAATTCATATTATAATTCGTAAATGTTTACCTAGGCAGTTTCAACAATTTATTACAAATATCTATTCTCAGTTAGCTATTCCTTCTTTAGCAACTCAATTAACTTATGTTATTTTTCAAAATATGTTGCGTCAAGAGGAGGCTAAACTAATCCAATTTGGTATATTGAAATCTCATGAACATGCTTATGTTTTTCAATCTCATAATAATAGAGCTAGTAATAATTCAAATAACAATCAAAATAATCAGAGATCAAACAATTCCAACTATAATCAAAATCATCAAAGACCTAATAATAATAATAATTACACTAACAATCATAATAATAATAATAATAATAACAATAATAATAACCCTTCAAATAGGCCTTATTGCACTTATTGTGGTAAAAATGGTCATTTAATTCATAATTGTTTTAGGAAACAGAAAGAAGATCTACAAAATTCTCAAAATTACTCTAATGGAAATCAATCTCATTCTGCTTTTACTGTCTGTTTTAATTCTTCTAGACCACCTAAATAGATTATTGATCGTAATGCATCTCAACATGTCCAATACCACAAAGAAGTCTTTGATTCTTTCCAACCTGATTCTATGCATATCCATTTAGCTAATAATGGTTGTCAAATTGAAGAAACTAGTATTATTTCTGTTCAAAATGATAAATTACATGATGTGTTTTCTGCTCCTAACCATATTTCTGTTCTTGCTCTTCCTAATGATAATGATGAACATAGTACTGATACTCCTAATAATTTGGTTTCTCCTAGTTGTGATGATAATAATTTGTTTTACTCTCTTGTTGATGATATGTTTGACCAAGAAGATGAAATTATATCTACATTTCTTAATAATACTTTGCAAGACATGTCTATTACTCAAGATGAAATTTATGATGCTAGTTCTATGATTGATGATAATGATGCTTCTATTAACTCTTCTATTAATTTTTCATATTCTGATGAATACACTACAAATTTATCTTATATAGCTAATGATTGTATTTCTGAATCTATAACTCATGAAAATGTTACAAATTTGGTTTATGCTTATGATTCTCAATATGATTTCTTCCAAAATGTTACTAATTCAGCATTAGGTGATCCCAATGATGGGCACTCTACTAGTGTTTCTTTCCTTTTTGCAGGCTCAAGTTTTGATTATGCTCCACCTCTAGTTTTAAATAGAATTGAATATACAAATTGCATAAATGCATCTCAAGCATCTCAATGGTCTCTTAAAATTTTGGGCTCTCCTCAACATGATATTCAAACTCCTATGTACCATTCAAGCTCCAAAGCACAAGTTGAAGACATACAAGATGATCAAGCCAAAGACATCATAATGAAGACTCTTTCCAAAGAAACATCTCAGATTCATTGTAAACAATTAGGTTTAATACCTATTGATGTAATTACCCCAAGTAAAGATTAAAGGGGGGTGATAGAAGTTGTAATCTTTCCTTGGTGTATTTATAAACCAAGGTTAGATCTTTTCTTCTTTTCTTGTTCTAATATATTAGGATATAAGCCAAGGTATCCTAATATATTTCTTTTTGTCTTCTTTCCACTTCATTATATTTTGTCCTCTAGTAGAATAAGTGAGGACAAATATTTATTGTAATTTGTAATTAGTTTATTCCTCCTTATGAGGAATCTCACACTTGGCCTCACACACTTATGAATGGTGGCATTCATTCTCATGGGAGTTACATTTTGAACTCCTTCTCTCATCTCTACTTATAGAGATATTTCTCCTCTCTTCACATACAATTCTTCTCTATTCTCTCTTTCATTCTTCAAATATTGTATGAGCTAAAGCTCTCTCTCTCTCTCTCTCTCTCTCTTTGGCTATTTTTCCCATTCATAATTCACGGGGATTTTTTTATGCTTTTCCCCCTTCAAAACTTCTTGTCTCCTTTGTTGTTTCATTTTTGGTGTATGCTCTAAGGATTAGCTTGATTCATGATAATCTTCCTTTTTCCTTACTCAATTGGATTAATTTGTTCCTAGCTCAAATTTATTTTCTATTTTAACAATACTGCAGTCTATACTATAAATAGAATACAATTGAGGCCAGGCACAGACAAGGCACCTTATGAGATATGGTTTGGGAATGCACCTATAGAAAAATACTTCAGAATCTTTGGAAGCAAGTGCTACATCAGGAGAGATGAAGCAATTGGAAAGTTTGATGCAAGTGATGAAGGTATTTTTCTTGGTTACTCTACTAAAATAAAAGCTTATAGATGTTTTAATTTAATATTGAAGAAGATCATTGAAAGTGCTCATGTTAAGATTGATGTTGAGTTTATGATTCAAGAAGGATATCATGATTATGCACCTATTATTGATGAAGAACCTAGAACTACCACTAGAGAAATAATTATTGATGAAATGTTTGACAACATTGATGTATTATTCAATGACCCTAAAACTAGTGAAGAAGAATCACAAAATTCAGATGAGAGAATTGCACCTAATGTTCCTAAATTCACATCTAGATATCATTCAAAGGAAGACATCATTGGAGATCAGAACAATAAAGTCATAACAAGATCAAAAGAAAAGAATTCCACAACAAATGAAGAGGTATGTTTACTATCACAGATTGAACCCTTAAGTGTTGAAGATGCATGTAATGATTCAGATTGCAATGAAGCAATGAGAGAAGAGCTAGATCAGATAGTTAAGAATGACACATGGGAATTGGTCCCTAGGTCTAGTGATAAGAATGTGATTGGAACCAAGTGGATATTCAGAAATAAGATGAATGAAGATGGAACAGTGAGAAACAAAGCAAGCCTAGTATGTAAAGGATATGCGCAAAGAGAAGGAATTGATTATTCTAATACATTTTCCCCTATAAGCAGATTGGAAGCCATAAAGTTTTTTTAAGCCTACGCTACATTCAAAGACTTTTAGTTATACCAGATGGATGTCAAGTCAATGTTCCTAAATGGAGAGTTAAAGGAAGTATACATAGAGCAGCCTGAAGGATTCACCTTATCATACAGACTTGATATGGTATGCAGATTGAAGAAAGCCCTCTATGGACTTAAGCAAGCCCCTAGAGCTTGGTATGAAAGACTTGATGGTGACTTGACTAAGATTGGATTCAAGAAAGGAGCATCAGATTGAAACTTATTCATAAGAGAAACATCTAATGGATTGTTATTGGTTTCTATATTTGTTTATGACATTATCTTTGGTGGTAATGACAACATTAGTGTTGAATTTGCTAAAGAGATGGATAAAGAATTTGAAATGAGAATGATTGGATCTATCAAGTATATTTTGGGACTGAAAGTGCAGCAGATAGACAAATGTATTTTCATTAATCAGTCTAAGTATCTGAAAGAGATATTAAAGAAATTAAAGATGGATGATTGCAAGCCTATAAGTACCCCTATGATAACAAGATGCAATCTTTCAAAAGAAGATGATTCAATAGTAGTAGGCATAACCTTTTATAAGTCTATGATTGTTAAACTAATCTATCTTACTCAATCTAGACCTAATATTTCCAATGTAGTTGGTATGATATTTTCTAGCAAGCTAGAGTACTGACTGTATGTTTGTCATTGATGACAACATATGGTAAGAAGCATGTGTGTAAGCCTAATGGAGAGAGCCTTGAGTATATGTTTCCTATATATGTTATCAGCATGATATCATAGATGTAGAGGTTGATTATGATTGAAGATAGTAATACAATAGTCTGTATCAATGAGTGTCCCTGAGAGGTCCGGCCAGGAAGAGTTTTGTGTTTGATTTACAATATGGTTGTAATGAGGCCTTGAACTTTTATATTTAAGTTGTAGAAATGTGTATGATGCTATGTTCATGGACAAAGAATCTGATGCAAGGCAGGGAGCAAGTAGGGCCAAACAATGGCATGCCCTAATGATCCAAGCCTTCCCAACACATGTGGAAGAAAACAACAACAGTGAGAGAGAGAATGTAGAATATTTCATATATTTTCATCAAATAGAACCATACATGCTAGGTTGTAAGGCCTTCTCAGTTAGGGCCAGATATTACAATGAATTACAAAAGCCCTCAAGCATGTGAGGATTTGCCAAAACCTCTACTCCTAACTTCTATCAAACTCTATCCCCAAAAACTCCTTTTCTAACCTCTAAACCAACAACTACATTTATACAAGAAGCTACCAAACTGAGTCAGCCTTCAAATCCATAATCAATGGAAGGAATAGTCAGATCTAGGACCACACACTTCCCAATGATGCATTCCAACATTAAATTTGTGATCCAATATAAATGCACAAGTCGGCCACAATAGAAACTAAAACTAAACCTGTTGGTGAGAAAAGATAACCGAGCAGTAGATAGGCAATGCCGAGCGCCAGTGAAACAAATGACCACCCAAGAGATAATCAACCATACTTGGTAATCAAAGTAAATCAACCAACTACCAACCAAATTAGTCAAAGCAGAAATCAAGAAACATAGACAAACTCTAAATTGTTTTTGGTGACACAGGATTGCCAAGGACCCGAGATGCTCCTGCATCAGACAGCTGGGGTTATTTTGAAGTGATTCTCTGAATCGTTTGGTAGGTCTGGTCCGAGCTACATCCAACTCAAAATATGAAATCCAAAAACTATCTTCCATCGGTCTATTCTTCCACTTTACTAGATATTCTATATACTATTTTACTCTTGTAGTCTTGCCAACTTTTTCCTTCAAAATCTGTTCAACTTCCTCATTCTGCTTCTGAAGATATTCTATCGATACTGTCACTTCTTCATTAGGTTCATGATACTCGTGCAAATTAGAAATGTTAAAAATAGGTGATATGTCCATGTCATTGGGTAACTCAATCTCATACGCATTTCCACTATCAAATTTCTTTAGAATCTTGCAAGGTCCAAACTTCTTCATCTTCAACTTCCCATATGTTCCAACAAGGAATCGACCTTTCTTCAAATGAACCATCACTTCATCACCAACATCAAAATTTTTATATCTTCTTGATCTATCAGCTCTATCTTTGTATTTTTTATTATTGTCTTCTAGCTTCAACTTTACATCTTCATGTAATGTTTTCATGTACTCAGCAAATTTTATTCCTTCAACACTTTTCTTATTCTCATCAGTAATGTCTCTTAAATAAGATATTCCTATCAGTCGTGTGCCATTCACAATCTCAAATGGTGTCTTTCCAGTACTCCTATTCATTAAATTATTGTATGCAAACTCTGCTTGTGCCAGTTCACAGAATCCCAATTACTCAGTCTGTCTCTAACTAAACATCTCAAAAGATTTCCCAAACTTATGTTCACAACTTCAGTCTGTCCATCGGTTTGTGGGTGAAATGTAGAACTATATTTCAACTCAGTGCCAAATTATTTCCAAAGGGTTTTCCAAAAGTATCCAAAAAATTTACTGTCTTAGTCAAAGATAATACTCCTCTGTAGTCCATGCAATCGACAATTTCCTTAAAGAAAAGATCTTCTACATGTACTACATCTGATGTCTTTCTACATGGTATAAAATGTGTCATTTTTGAAAATCTATCCACAACAACAAATATAGAATCACTACCTCTTACTATCTTTGGTAAGCCAAGAAAAAAGTCCATACTGATGTCAATCCAAGGTTTCTCAGGAACAAAAATGGGTGTATACAATCCAATATTTTGACTTACTCCTTTTTCAACTTGACAAATTCCACAACTTTTCACAAATTTCTGAACATCTTTATACAACTGTGGCCAATAGTACTTCTCCTTAAGCAAATTCCATGTTTTATCAATACCAAAATGTCTAGCCAAACCACTACTATGTTTCTCCTTTATCAAATTAGATATCATTACTCTTCTCAGTATACACACATGAATACTTGTAAACAACATACCTTCCTCAATAAAATATTCATCCCATTTAGTGTCTTGTTGATCTTGAATAGGTGCTCTGCACTTTCTCCATGGCTCAGAAAAATTAGGGTCAAACTCATAAGAATCTCTCATCTCATCAAAACCAAGAACTTCAATTTTCATCTCGGTCATCAAATATCTTCTTCTACTCAATGCATAAGTAACTTGGTTAGTGACTCCACTCTTATGCTTTATCACAAATGTGTAACTCTGCAAATACTCAACCCATTTCATATGTATCTGATTCAACTTATTCTGACTACCCAAATACTGTAATTCTTTATGATCAATATACAACACAAATTCACTTGATATCAAATAATGTCTCTATTTCTTTAGTGCTTGAACAATAGCATAGAATTCTTGATCATACACAAAATATTTCCTTCTAGCATCATTCAACTTTTAACTAAAGAAAGCAATAGGTTTACCTTCTTGACTCAACACAACTCTAATTGCACTTCCACTTGCATCACGTTCTACTTGAAATACCTTACTGAAATTAGGTAATGCCAAAATAGGTAATTCAACAACATTCTACTTCAGAGTTTCAAAACTTTTCTCAGCTCCATGTGTCCACTTAAATTCCCTCTTGGCTCCTCTCATAGTTTCAGTCATAGCATTACAAATTGAACAAAAATTCCTTATGCACTTTCAGTAAAAACTTTCCAAACCATGAAATGATCTTACCTCACTAGCATTCATAGGTGTAGGCCAATTCAAAATAGCTTCAACCTTTTTAGGATCCATCTTCAAACCATCAGTTGAAATAACAAATCCCAAATACACAATCTCCTCTTTCATGAATGAACACTTTTTCAGATTTATTAGCAACTTTTCCTCTTTCAATCTCTGAAAAACTTGTCTAACATGCAACACATTTTCTTCTCTGGTCTTACTGAATATCAGAATATCATCAAGATATATAATCACAAACTTGCCCAAGAATTTCTTCAAAACTTCATTCATTAGCCTCATAAAAGTACTCGATGCATTAGTTAAACCAAAGGGCATAACCAACCACTCATACAAACCTTCTTTTATCTTGAAAGAAATCTTCCATTCATCACCCTCTCTAATTCTGATCTGATGATAACCACTTTTCAAATCAATCTTTTTGAAATACTTTGCTCTAGTGAAACTGTCCATTATATCATCCATTCTCGGTGTAGTAAACCTATACTTCACTGTTATCTTATTGATTGCTCTGGAATCAGTACACATTCTCCATTCTTCATTCTTCTTCAGTGCCAATATAGAAGGTACTACACAAGGGATCAAACTTTCTCTAATCAAACCTTTCTCTAGAAACTCTTGAATCTATCGATTCAATTCCTAATTCTCGATAGGTGTCAACCGATGAGGTGCCTTATTTGGAAAACTAGCTCCAGGAATTAGATCCATACAATGATCAATGCTTCCTTTCAGTGGAAAACAATTAGGTACATTATCAGAAATGATATCACTGTACTCAGTGAGTAACTTATCAATCTCATCAAGGACATTATCCTCTATTTCCTTCTTCGGTTTGTTAGGGATCACAGCAAAACATACATCATTCTTCTTCAAAGAGTTAACAATATTTCTTCCCTCCATCAAACAAACTTTCACAGATGTGCAAACATTACTAACAGGTTCTTCCATCAATGGTAATAGGACATTTTTCTTTCCATCAGCCACAATAGTATATTTATGCAACCTCCCATCATATATAACATTTCTATCATATTTCCAAGGTCTACCCAACAAAATATGAGAACAAGCCATAGGCATGATATCACATAACACCTTATCATAGTAGTTTCCAATCTTCAAATTCACATAACATTGTTCACTTACCAAGAGTGTATGCTCCTCTTTGATCCATGAAATATGATAGTGCTTCGGATGTACCAACCCTTCCAACTACAATTTTATGACCATCTCTTCAGATGCCAGATTCTATGAGCTACCATTGTCAATGATTACCTTCCAAAATTTGTCAGAAACTCTACATCTATTTTTTAACAAACTTTTCCTTACTAGATCTTCCTTCTTGCTTTCATTCCATAGTGCTCTCCTTACCATCAAGTTATTTTCTTTCTCATATTCATTTGGTGACTCTTCTTGCACCAGAGCATTTCTACTACTACTAGCCTTCTTACTAGCATGTGTACATTCAAAAGATCTATGTCCTTCTTCTCCACAATTGTAACAAGTTCCTCAAAAACTTCCTCTACCATAACCACCTCAGTAGTTACTGCCTCTACCTCTAAATGAACTTTCACCTTTCCACTCAGTCTTGCCTTTGTCCAAATTTGTCTTTTCTAGTTCAGATCTACCATTTTCACAATTAGATCTACCTCTACCTCTTCCTCTAGGGAATCTACCACCTTGACCTCTTTGTCTTTTCTCATGTCTCTTGTTCAATTTCTCCTCGGCCTTCAAAGAAAATTGATATGCCTCTTCAATGTTCTCCAACTTGACCATACTAATTTCCTCTTGGATGGAAACTCTCAAACCATTCAGGTATCTACCAATTCTTTTTGCATCATCTTCATCATGTCCAGATCTAATATCTAATCTATAGAATTCCTTAGTATACTCCTTTGCCGAGCTATCTTTCTGTCTCAAACTTTGCATTTGCTGAACTAGGTTAATCTAATAATCCCAAGGTAAGAACTTCCCTTTCAATTTGTTCACCATTTTATTCCATACCTTGATTTTGTCTTTGCCTTTCCTCTTCATATCTAGCTATAGATGTTCCCACCATAAGGATGCATCACTTTTCAATTTTGTGCTTTCAATCTTCACCTTCTTGTCTTCAGGAATGTTTTCATACTCAAAATAATTTTCCATCTCGGTCATCCAGTCTACCAATTCATCAGAATCTATCTTTTTGTTAGCTTGTGGTGACTGATCAGGAAAGTACTATCCAGGAAAGTACTGTACAATTTTCATTCCTCATGGGGTTCAAGGCATCGTCCCAAAATTTTTTTGGGGGGTTAACTCGTTAAGTGTTTTTGAGTTGACACGTCAAAAATTTCCCTAGGTTGACTCATCAAGTATTTTAGGGTTAACTTGTTAACCGACATAAGCCTTGTTATATTGGCTTAGGGTTACAGATTTCATTATGATGTATGATTTTAGTACTTGCGATAGAATTGAGCTGTAAGGGATAACAAATTGTAATCAGGTTGTAATCATTGGATAATAAATTATTGGACTCGCTATTGGTGGATGTAGCCAAGGGATTGGGTGAACCATGTTAAATCTTTGTGTCTTGTGTTCTCTTTTGTGTGGTTTATTGTTTTCTGATATTTGTTATATTTGCATGTAATTGTTATTTATGCCTTGTTAATCCTAACAAGTGGTATCAGAGTGAGGTTATTTGATTCATTCTTTCATCTATTCTCTGAAGTAGGTCTCATGAGTCAGTGGGAGAGTCTCTCGGTTAAGTGGGAGAAATGGTAGACAAGGGTAGGCTGAAGGTTGATAAGTTTAATGGGTAGAACTTCCAGTTATGGAAGATCCAAATGGAGGACTCTCTATCAGAAGGATCTATGGCATCCATTAGAGGGAATAACCAAGAAAGAGGCAACAATGTCTCAGGAAGAATGGGATATTTTAGATAGGAAGGCACTGGGGAGTATTCATCTATGCCTAGCACAATCGGTGGCATTCAATATTACTAGAGCAACGATAGCTCAAACTCTGATGGAAACCCTAGCGAAGCTGCATAAAAAGCCTTCAGCTTCAAACAAGGTATTTATTATGAAGCATTTATTTAATATGAAAATGGTAGAAGGTGGATCAGTTGCTGATCATTTGAATGATTTTAATATAGTTAAAAGTTAGTTAGCCTAAGTTAAAATTACTTTTGATGAAGAGGTTAGGGCTCTCTTGATTTTGTGTTCTTTGCCAGAAAGATGGAATGGCTTGGTAATGGCTGTTAGTAATTTAGTTTCTGGTTCTAATACCCTAAAGTTTGATGATGTTATTAGTGTTATATTGAGTGAGGAAATTTGTAGGAAAAGCTTAGGGGCATCGACATTGGGTAGTGTATTGAACGCAAAAAGCAGAGGAAAAACAAGAGATAGAGGAAACAACTCTGAAAATCATGGGAAATCAAGAGGAAAATCAAAGGGAAAGAGGTATGAATCCAAAGGGCCAAATGATTGCTGGTACTATGGAAAACTAGGTCATAAGAAGGAAGATTGTTGGTCTCAGAAGAAAGATCAAGGAGACAAACATGATGGAAACAAGGAGGAAAATGTGATAAGTAACAAATCCAAAGAGGATGCTTTGCTCTTGTCTTTAGAAAATGTTGATGAGTCATGGGTGTTAGATTTAGGGGCTTCACTTCATGCTACACCCCATAGAGGTTATTTTGTTGATTATGTCCAAGGGGATTTTGGGCTAGTTTATTTGGGAGATAATGAACCCTGTCAAATTTTTGGAAAAGGGAAAATCAAGATTAAGTTGCACAATGGGAATCATTGGCTACTACAAGAGGTAAGACATGTTCCAAGGCTAAGTAGAAATTTAATTTCAGTAGGGAAACTCGCTGATGAGGGTTGCACAGTTACTTTTAATGATAAAAATTGGAAGGTTTCAAAAGGTTCCTTAGTAGTAGAAAAAGGTGTGAAAGTAGGCACCTTATATCTTTGTATAGGTCATACTATTCCTTTTACTTTAATTGTTACAGAAGATAATGAATGTTCAGGAACAGTGGCTGCAGTTGAGCAGGAAGAACATCAAACTATTGTTGTAGATTCTGACACTGCACTATGGCACAATAGACTTGGGCACATGAGTGAAAAAGGTATGAAATTACTTCATTCAAAGAGAGTTTTACCTAGTTTGAAATGTGTCAATATGGATTTCTGTGAAAGTTCTGTTTATGGAAAATAAAAGAGAGTTAGTTTTGTGAAGAGTGGGAAGGAAAAGAAAAATGAGAGATTAGAGCTTATGCATATAGATGTATGGGGACCAGCTCAGGTATCTTCCCTTGGTGGCTCTCTATATTATGTTACATTTATAGATGATGCAACAAGAAAAGTATGGATTTATTTCCTTAGATAGAAGTTTGATGTATTTCAAACTTTTAAGAAATGGAAATGCTTGGTTGAGAATGAGACTGGTAAAAGATTAAAATGTCTCAGATATGATAATGGTGGTGAGTATTGCAACAAAGAATTTGAAGATGATTGTGCCTCTACTAGTATTCATAAATAGAAAATAGTTCCAAGGACTCCACGGGAAAATGGAGTGGCTGAATGCATGAACATGACAATAATGGAGCATGCTAGGAGCACGAGGTTGTATGCTGGGCTTCCCCAAAATATGTGGGTAGAGGCTGTAAATAATACTATATATTTGATAAATAGAGGTCCCTCTACTCCCTTGGGTTGTGGTATTCCAGAAGAAGCATGGATAGGTAAGAAGGTGAGTTATTCTTTTCTCAGAACCTTCAGTTGTGAAGCGTTTGCACATATAGATTCTAAAAATAGAACCAAGCTGGAAGCCAAATCTAAGAAATGTATATTTTTTGGATATGGCATTGATGAATTTGGTTATAGGCTTTGGGATTTTGAAAATCATAAAATTGTAAGAAGTAGGGATGTCATATTCAATGAGAAAGTGTTGTACAAAAATCTGTTGCAACAGCATGAGAAGAAAGAAAATGACTATGTAGTACTGGATGATACTCCAAAAGTTGATGTTCCAGTAGTTCCTTATGCTCTGAAACAACATCAACAATAATTACCACACACCCCAGTGAATGTTAGACAGTCAACAAGGCTAAGTAGACCTCCAGAAAGATTTTCTCCATCTTTGTATTCTATTTTGTTAACAGATGCTGGTGAACCTGAATGTTATAATGAAGTTGTGGAGGTGGATGCAAAGCTTCAGTGGGAGTCTACAATGATAGATGAAATGGACTCTTTGCTAAAAAATCAAACATGAGATTTATGTAAGTTACCTGCAGGTAAGAGGTCTTTACAGAATAAATGGGTTTATAGGATAAAAGAAGAGGATGGAGGTAAGAAAAGATTTAAAGCCAGATTAATTGTAAAAGGATTTGCGCATAAACATGGTATTGATTTTGATGAGATTTTTTCTCTAGTTGTTAAAATGACTTCTATTCATACTGTTTTAAGTATTGTGGCTACTGAAGATTTGCATTTAGAGCAGCCTGATGTTAAAATAGCCTTTCTTCATGGTGATTTGAGTGAAGAAATATATATGGTACAACCACAGGGATTTGAGGTCAAGGGTAAGGAGAGTTTAGTGTGCAAATTGCAGAAAAGCTTATATGGCTTGAAGCAAGCACCTCGGCAATGGTATATTAAATTTGACACTTTTATGAATGAGCATGGATATAGTCAGTGTCATTCTGACCATTGTGTTTATTTTAAGAGGTTGGATGATGACAGCTACATTATTTTATGTTTATATGTTGATGATATGCTTGTAGCTAGGTCTAACATGGATCACATTAAGGGGTTGAAACAACAGTTAGCACCTTCATTTTCTATGAAGGATTTGGGGGCACCAAAAAAAATCTTTGGTATGAAGATTTGCAGAGATAGGAAAAATAGGAAATTGTCTCTATCTCAGGCTGATTATATTGAGAAGGTGTTGCAACATTTCTCTATGGAGAATGCCAAAGCTGTCAGTACACCTTTTCCTGGTCATTTGAAATTGACTAAGGATATGTGTCCCAAGACACCAGAAGAAGAGACTAAAATGTCTAAGGTACCTTATGCTTCAGCTGTAGGGAGCTTAATGTATGCTATGGTATGTACTAGGCCAGATATTACACTCGCAATGGGAGTCGTTAGCCGATATATGAGTAACCCTAGTATTGAGCATTGGAATGTAGTCAAATGGATTCTCAAATATTTGAGAGGTACATCCAATAAGTGTTTACACTTTGGGGGTTCTACTACTACTGTACAAGGCTATGTTGACTCAAATTTGGTAGGAGATATAGATAGCAGGAGGAGTACTATAGGTTATGTATTTACTATTGGTGGGATAGCAGTGAGTTGGATTTCTCGACTACAAAAGGTGGTTTCTTTATCCACTACAAAGGTAGAGTATGTTGTTGCTACAAAGGTAGCTAAGGAGATGATATGGCTTCAATTCTTCATGGAAGAATTGGGACATCCTCTAATGGGTAATTTTTTGCATATAGATAGCCAAAGTGCCATTCATCTTGCAAAGAATTCTACTATATACTCAAAGACAAAACACATACAGTTGCAGTACCATTTCATTTGATCAATTTTGGATGATGGGAAGTTAAAGTTAGAAAAGATACATACAGACGATAATCCAGCAGATATGTTTACAAAGGTGGTAACAAGGGAGACGTTGAAATCCTGTTCAACTTTGGTTGGTCTACTAGACTGAACAGAATAAATGGATAGTTGAGTCCAGGGTGGTTGGATCCAGTGGGAGCCTCACAGAGTAGCGGTTTAGCTACATGATCAGTCTCCAAGTGGGAGATTGTTGTTTGGTGTGGAGTCTGATCAGTTCCTAAGTAGGAGATTGTTAGCTTGTGGTGACTAATTAGGAAAGGACTATCCAGGAAAGTACTATATACTTTTCATTCCTTGTGGGGTTCGGGGCATCATCTTGAAATTTTTTTGGGGGGTTAACTCGTCAAGCATTTTTGAGTTGACACGTCAAACATTTCCCTAGGTTGACTTGTCAAGCCTTTTCTTAGGTTGACTCATCAAGTATTTTAGGGTTAACTTGTTAATCGACATAAGCCTTGTTATATTAGCTTAGGGTTAGGGATTTCATTATGATGTATGATTTTAGTACTTGCAGTGGCATTGAGCTATAAGGGATTACATATTGTTATCAGGTTGTAATAATTAGATAATAAAATATTGGACTTGCTGTTGGTGGACGTAGCCCAGGGATTGGGTGAACCATGTTAAATCTTTGTGTCTTATGTTCTCTTCTGTGTGGTTTATTGTTTTCTGATATTTGTTATATTTGCATGTAATTGTTATTTTTGCCTTGTTAATCCTAACACTTTCCACCATACTCAAGAGGATTGAAGTTTGGTGTTGACTTCAAACTTTTCAAAGCCTTCAAAAATATTTCTTCACCTTGATCCATAATAGGTGCAGGTTCTGCATTTTCCTGTTCTTCCTCAACTTCATCATCACTAACATCTTCAAGATGTTTACCTCTTCTTTGGGCAATTTCAATAGCTTCTAACCTAGAAGCAATTTGCCTTACCATATCTACCAATCTTGGATTTTCATCTCACCTCCCATGAACCATCTTGACAACCCTCTACAATTGTAGGTCAAATCACAATCTGCCACCCCACAACAATCAACTAGGGCTTCAAGAGGAACCTACAAACCTAGATCTATAGACCTAGATCAAGATCTCACCTCACTTTGATAGCACCTAATGCATGGAAAGGAGCAAGAGGGGCCAAACAATGGTGCACCCTAATGATCCAAGCCTACCCAACACATGCAAAATAAAACAACAACAACAGTGAGAGAGAGAATGTAGAATCCTTTTTATATTTTCATCAAATAGAACCATACATGTCAGGATGTACAAGCTTCCTGGTTAGGGCTAGATATTACAATGAATTACAGAAGTCCTCAAACATGTGAAAATTTGCCAAAACCTCTACTCCTAACTTCTATCAAACTCTATCCCCAAAAACTCCTTTTCTAAACTCTAAACCAACAACTACATTTATACAAGAAGCTACCAAGATGAGTCAGCCTTCAGATCCATAATCAATGGAAGGAACGGTCAGATCTGGGACCACATGCTTCCCAATGATGGATTCCAACATTAAATCCATGATCCAATATAAATGCACAAGTTAGCCACAATAGAAACTAAAACTAAACCCATCGGTGAGCAAGATAACTGAGTAGTAGACAAGAAATGTCAAGCGCTAGTGAAACAATTGACCACCCAGGAGATAACTAACCATACTTGGTAACCAAAGGAAATTGACCAACTCAGTCAAAGAAGAAACTAAGCAACAGAGACAAACTCCAAATTGTTTTTGGCAACAGAGGATTGCCAAGGACCTGAGATGCTTCTGCATCAGAATCAGATATGCAGTACAAGTTGAGTAATGAAGTCTCCAGTTGACAGTCATAGTTTCCTGAGTTTATCTAGTAGAGCTGACAGTGTTTATATTGTTGTAGTAGTTGTGCTTATCATTTTGATATGCGTTCTTGGAATAGTGTTTGAAGAAAAGTTAAGTATGTTTGGTTAAGAGAGCATGACATAATTCAACATGAGAAGAAAGTATCAGTTAATTCGGTGGAGTCAATAGTGTGAAGTGACACATTTACTCATATGGATTTGCGCGCGTGTGTGTGAAAATTGTACCTGATCTGTAGACACAACACTTCAGTAAAACATTAGAGGTTAGTGATAATCAAAATCATGCAAAATTGAAAACTATCTAACCAAGTGATTTACTGCCTTCTAATAGGTGCGAGATTAATGTTCTCAGATTGTAATCGAGATCAGTGACCTAGATGACACCTAAATGAAGGATTTGAATGCAAAAGATGGATATGAAATTGAATGCAATTAATCTATATTTTTGATATTTTCTATGCAATAAGAATGATAAAAACCAATATGAATCTATGCTAGATGAAATTGATATGCTATGAATTGATCTATCTAACAATGATATGCAAAGCTATGAAATTCTATGCTATGATATGAAAAATATGCAATTGAAATTGATCTCACAAAGCTTTGAATTCACAAGTTGATTCTTTCAAGCTCCAATTGTGCAAATTCTCCAAATCTGATATGCTATGATTCCTGTAGAGTAAGTTTGCAATTTGCAAGATGATTGAGAGATGAGCTAAAGCCTTGTTTTTATAGAAATCCAGGGCTTTGGAGGTGCATGAGAAAAAGCCATAAATCACTCAAATAACTTAGCTTGATTTTTGAGTTATCTGATAATAACAGATAATTAAGTCACAAAAACATGCAAAAGCTAAGCTTTAACTCAAAATAGAGTATAGCTTTAATTGATAATTGACAGTTGTCTGCTTTTATGATTGTGCATGTTTTATTTATGAATTAATTTAATAATAAAGTGATTTATTTCCAACTTAACTGCTTTTAAAAATAAAACAATTGATTTATGGGTTAATCAATTATTTAATCAAACTTTTATTAAAAACTATATTATTAAATAATGACAACTTGCTTTAATTAATTAAATAAGAATTTAATCAATTATTCATATGATATTAGATTTATTGTCAAAATTAAATAATACAATTAATAATAGATATAATTAAATTTAATTACACAATTAAGAGGCAAATATTAAATCTAATTAATTATATATGAAAATATTCAATTAATCAAACTTTAGGATAAATGTGATTTATTGCCAAATAATTATAAAATTAAAGATAATTATGATGATTAGGAATATTCCCCGATGTAGAATTTAAGATAATCAATTATGATTCGATGATGTTTAGATGTGCCTTAGATTAGGACTTTGATGTCAATTTTGTTCGATTTGAAGATGTAGGAGATTAATGAACTTATAGCCCATTTTTGGGGTATTACAGCGCGGTCCTAATCTATGTTGCATTCTTAGTAGAGCTAACTAAGATGTTATTAGAGAATTGCAGTGTTTCTCTAATATGATTTAAATATGGTGTTGGAAATTTGGCTAAGTTGGTTACATAGATGTTGTCATTATGGCAACATATGATCTACATGAAGATCACATAGGTCAGAGAGCTAGTATGTCAGAGCGCAATACAAAATTGTCTAAGTATGAGACAGTGTCTTTTTACTAGTCAACCTGATGACAATTTTTGTTTGTGATGTCGACTAGAGTAAGTTCAATGCTTGTGCACTTGAACATAGACTCTATGGTGACTATTGAAGAATCACCTTAGAGCACAAGTCAGTACAACATGTAGGGAAGAAGTTATGACAGTTTTTTTAAAGATAGTGTTAAGCCGACAGGAAAGAATATGAAGATAGAATTGATAAAGAGTTCAGGGATTATTTTGTTTATCAAAATAATGACTTAACAATATAAAGGGATGACATCCTAGATGTTAACCCTTGGATAAAGTTATTTTGTAATATGATAGCCGATTGGAAAATTATTAATCTTAATAACTTGTATAAATGTAATTGTAAATTGTAAGAATACAATGGAGGTACGAATGTATGTAATAGCGATAGTGAAAGAGCAGTGAAGAGATATTGATGAAAGTAGTATAAGGTTATGTACCTTGACCTACTTTTTTAATCAGTAAATATTGTACATTACTTTTTTGGGCAGTGGGCTCATCTGGTAATCACATTTTGTATTGCCAACTCCTAACAGGGTTGAGGCTTCTAACAAGGCCTATAGTCCCTTAATCAAGATTGAGACACTATATGCTTGTAATAGACTCCTAATAGGGTCAAAATCCTTAAAAGGATACTTTTGATTAGTGGATCTTTGTGGGTACCATCCCCACCGGGGTTTTCCCTTTGCCAGGGTTTCCTCAAGAACAAATAATGTGTTATGAGTTCTTTAGTTTTATTGCTATGCATGTTGTTTAGCTTCTTATGTTATGCATGTGTTAAGATAATTTGTTATATCCATAATTGGGAAAAAGTAAAATTTTGTAGAATACTGCTTCAGCCCCCCGCCCCCTCTCAGTATTCCCTATTTCTAACAATTGGTATCAAAGCTTAGTTACTCGAAAAAGAATCATTCAAGGAAAGCCTAGCAGCTTGAGTAAGATCTCTATGGATATGGATCAACTTCAGAAGAATCTTGAAGAAGCTCTTGAATAGATTGATATGCTTACTGATGAAAGAGACACTATGAAAATAAAATATGATGATGCAAAGAACCTCATTGAGAAATTGAAAAACAAGTTGGAAGATTTGAAATCTGAAATTTTTATTGAAGATTGTGATGACAATTTAGAAAAAGAAAATGAGATCCTTAAGCATGAACTAAAGATAGAAAATCTAAAGCTTAGTTTGAAAGATGGAAATGGCAAGAATGAAGCAAATCTGAAATTTGAGAATGAAAGTCTAAAGACTGAAAATGAAGGACTAAAATCTAAACTTGTTAAAGTAACATCCGAACTTGAGAAAGTCAATTTGCAGTATGCTAAACTTGAGAAATACAATACAATTGTGAAAGGTGAACTGATTCAATCTAAATAGCAACTTGAAAGGCTATATTCAACTAGTGAGAAGATTGATGAACAAATATCTTATCAAAAATCATTCTATGATAATATTGGTCTTGGATTCAACACTTTTAAAGAAAATGAAGAAAGCAAGGAACCAGATCTAAAAATGTCCGAAAGCATAGATGAGAAGAAGTCTAATGAGATTAACAAATCTAAAGATACACCTAAGGAAGAAGAACCACCTAAGCAAGAGGAATCACCCAAAGGTATGCAAAGAGAATTCAAAGGTAGATGTTTTTCTTATAATACTATTGGTCATATGAAGAGAGATTGCATAGGTAAGCAATTCAAACCTCTTAATGGTTATTATTATAATTGTCATGGTTTTGGACATAGAGCTATTGAATGCAGGAAATCTAAATTTATTGAGAATAATAATAGTAGTAGAATGTTTAGGAATACTAACAATGCAAATAAGAAACCTACTAAAGATATGAACAGAAGAAATGGAGTAATATGTTATAGATGCAACAAGGTTGGACACATTACTAGAAATTGCAGATCACAGATCAATCCACCTAAACTAAGATATGGGAAAAATGGAATAGTTTGTCACATATGCAACAAGATTAGACACACAACAAGATTTTGCAGAATGAACAATGGAGTTTTTCATACCAATCCTAACCCTAGAAATCATGCAAGAAGAAATGAAGATGAAAGTAACAGTAAAAAAGGATGTTGTAGTAATTTAGATGAAGTGAAGTTTGTTAAAGGCACAGATCAAGGAGACATATTTAGCATTGAAGGTAATCAGGAAGGTGAAGTATTAAAAGGTAAGAATGAATTTTTACCTGACCCATCTAAAAGTACTTAATTTATGAAAATTGCAATAGAATAGGAAATTAGATTAGTGTAGAAGTAGATATATGATGAATTGAATCTTGCATAGTTAATGCAAGGTATTATATGATGTTCTAATGCTATGGTTAAGAGCGCAAAGAAAAATATTATGTTTTGCAAGATCGCAAGAAGTTTTAAGTTTTGTAGGTTAACAAAATCAACTTTTTGGAAAGAAGCGGCAAAAGAATTGAATGCGATGTTAGATCTAAGTGAGATTGAATTAATAAAAGGTCATGATCAGTATTATTTGATCATCAAAGTGAATTCAAGTGTTAAGGAGATCAAAGAGCAATGATTGGAAGCATTTTGCAAGGATTTGGAGAAGAATTTAAATCGCGAAATCGAGGTATTTTACTTGGTAGATCTTTAAATCAGTAAAGGAATTAGAGGAAATCATGGATGTTTCTTTGATTCACAATGTCAGAGATAAAAATAGACCTAAGATGAAAAGGGAACCAGTAGAACCCTTGGAAGATGATCCTAGGTTAGCTTTATCATCCGTACCAAATGGAGTTTTACATTTAGAGAATGTTAGAAGTTATCTTGGATGCAAACTAGAGACTATCAGTGATAGTGATTTCAACAAGGAATATCAGAAGATCTACAATCAGGACATTTCATTGAGAGAAGGATTTGAAAATTTGAAAGATAATGAGATCATTAAGTATGCATTACAGTATGAATTTGATAATGAAGAATGTACTAAGATAATTCTAAGCAGAATTCATAATGGGAAGTTTTGGTTAGAAGATAGAGTGATAGATATCACAGCTGATTTGATTCATGAAGTTAATGGACTATCTAAAACTGGAGCCATTCCTTTAAATGAGAAGAACAAGAGGAAAATAGTCATAGACAACACAAATTCATCCTATAATGGTAGAGGAATTGTGATTAGTAAGATTCAACAAGATGATGTCAGGTACTTATGTAAGATCCTAAGCACTAAGTTTTGTGCAAAATCAAGAGAGGATGACATGGCAGCTGGAATGATACATGCATCTTATCTGATGTGTGTTGATAAAGTACAAGTTGATATGTGTGAAATTATGAGAATTCATCTATTTGAGAATTTGGAAAAGATTAAGAAGACTAAGTATACATAGTTTAGATTCTCATCCTTAATCACTTATATGTTTTTTCATCTATTGAGAAGATTTCCTTACACCATTGGAAATGACTAGAATGATGGGTAAACTACAATGGAAAGGATTAACCTAGTGTATAGAATTCATGTTATTGACAAAGTGAATGAGAGTGCAGTATTGGTAATTAAGACATTTCAGGATATAGTGTCTAGCAGATCAAGGATCCCACAGTCTCTTGTGGAGAAATATAAAAGTGAGATATGTTTCATGGTTGATACTGACTTTACTTACATTGAAGCAATAAAACCTATAACAAAGTTCATAGACCCTCTTGGCTATGAAATATCTGAGGTAGAGATGGACGAGTATGTGAGCAGGTTACTTAAGTGCAAGTTGGACACTCACTATAACATGTTTGGAATGTTTAAGGAGAACTTCAACTCTGCAAAGACCTTACTTGAAGAGAAACAGTCAAAGAAAAGAGTTGAAAGAACTATCAAGAAAATTCTAAAAGATACAGGGATGACTGAGCATGAATTCTTGGTAGCCAAGTAAACAGCAACAACAATAAGAGATATTGGACAAAAAGAACTTTTATCTGTTCCACCTCTATCATCAATTGCTTAACAACAAGAAGAAACATAAGTTAATGTGAAAGTGGAAGAAATTGAGAAGGATCAAGAATCAAGGATATCCACTAGATCCACCTCCTCCACACCTAGAAAAAGAGTAAAAGAGAGTGCCTGGACTAGGTAAGAGGTAGAAAACTTTGGTGCAACTAGTTCCAAGGAAAATTGTAGAAATCAAAGATGATGACACTTCTATTAAGAAGAAAACTTGGAAACCTAGAATTGAGAAGGTTAATGAGCAGATCATTCAAGATGGAGACTTTACAAAGATGAACAAGTATTATGATCTCTATCATTATTTAGAGAGATTAAATCTATAAAATGTAGTGGTAAAGCATATAATTTTATTCTGATAAGAAGTTTGACACAATTCAGGTTAAGATACCTGATGATTTATACAAGAAACTTGTGAATAGGAAGAAGAGAGCATCAGAGGAAGACACATCTATCAAAGAAAATATTGTGAGGAAACTTTGTGATGTGAGAGATGATGAACACCTTAAGCAAATCATGAAGGCTCTAAACACCCATTTAAGGACAAAAAGGAGAACTATTCAGATTATGGGAGGACAATATGAAGAAGTTAATTCAGAAACAAAACAAGCAATCATCAAGGTTATGTCAGAGAATGCCGGAGAACCATCAGTTGTAGTAGAGCAAGCAAGTGAAATAGAACAAGAGGACACTCCCTCTCCATTAGCCATAAACATTGAGGATGAGGCTATGAATGTAGAAGGAACTAAGATCACCTTGGATACTGATGATAATGTATTCAAGAATCTGGAAAACATTGTTGACAATTCAGCTTTTGAAGAGCAGGAGACTACCAAAGGAGAAGAGAAAACAAAGACCATAGTTGTAGAACCTAAAGTGATAGAAAAACAAGTACCTATTCCCACTAAAGAAGAAATTGGTCTTACTCCTAAGATTGGAAAGAAGAATCAGATTGGATCTATGATTGAGAATTTGGGAAAGGAATTAGATGATGATGATCAGATGGAATTGATCACATCCTTGACCAAGATCATTGGAAAGAAAAAGAAAGTAAAAAGTCTTCAAGGATGCCTGAAGGAGCTTACTAAGAAGTTACAAGGTATTGTAACTACACAAATTGCAAAAGCTGACCCTCTGGAGAAAGAAAAGAAAGTGATGAACACTTTTGATAGTGAGTTCACAAATTTAACTGATATAGCAAAAGTGAAAGCTCAAGCAGCCTATGAAGCCAAAACACTTTTGAACATTAGCCAGAATATCAGGAATGATATCAACAATATTGATATCTGTATAAAGGACTTGAGAAAGAATTTGGAAAGAGGAAAATCCTTGTACCTCCAATGTACAAAATCAGAGACCTTGACAATAGAGGAAGATCCGAAGATGAAGATGAAGGAAGCAAAAATTTAGAATGAAATAAAATTTCTTTCAAGCCCCAATGTGAAGGTATCTGATGTTGAGAAGAAAATTCATAAGATATATGATGAAATTAAAATTTTGCAAGATGAAAAGGACAAGATAATGAAAAGATTCACTCTTTTAAGAGAGCACACTTCTATGAAGTTAAGTATTATTGAAGGGAAATTGGAAGAATGTCTTTTAGCTAAGACATCTTTTCAAAAGTTTAGCTTTGAGAATCTCCAAGCATGTGAGATAGCATCTTATGGATTATGCGCACTACTCAGTGTGGTAGATTCTATTAAGAAATCATGGGAGGAGTTAGAGGGTATAAAGATTGATTTTGTGTATTATGTTGCAAGCCTACCAGCTTTGCAATATTAAATTAAGGTATAACTTTTTGTGAATACAGTTTTGTAACCCTCCTTACCATTATTTTGTTATTGTTGTCAAAGGGGGAGAGATATATAGAAGAAAATTGTTAAGGATACATATTCTTAGGGGGAGTACAATATATAGAAAAGATTAATAAAGTCATAAGGACAGTACATATATATTTTGTATTATGGCCACAATTTTGAGATTTTGAAGTTGTAAGACTTAGCCAATTTTCTCATATGTTGCCACCAATGACAAAGGGGGAGATTGTTGGAAATTTGGCTGAGTTGGTTACATAGATGTTGTCATTATGGAAACATATGATCTACATGAAGATCGCACAGGTTAGAGAGCTAGTATGTCAGAGTGCAATACAAAATTGTCTAAGTATGAGACAGTGTATTTTTACCAGTGAACCTGATGACAGTTTTTTTTTGCGATGTCGACTAGAGTAAGTTTAGTGCTTGCACACTTGAACATAGACTCTATGGTGAATATTGAAGACTCACCTTAGAGTGCAATTCAGTACGACATGTATGGAAGAAGTTATGACATTTTTTCTAAAGACAGTGTTAAGCAGACAGGACATAATATGAAGACAAAATTGATAAAGAGTTAAGGGATTATTTTTTTTATCAAAATAATGACTTAACAATATAAAGGGATGACATCCTAGATGTTAACCCTTGGATAAAGTTATTTTTTAATATGATAGCCGACTCAAAAGTTATTAATCTTAATAACTTGTATAAATGTAATTGTAAACTGTAAGAATACAATGGAGGATTGAATGTATGTAATAGCGACAGTGAAAGAGTAGTGAAGAGATATTGATGAAAGAAGTATAAGGTTATGTACCTTGACCTACTTTTTTAATCAGTAAATATTGTACATTACTTGTTTGGGCAATGGGCTCATCTGGTAATCACATTTTGTACTAGCAACTCCTAACAGGGTTGAGGCTTCTAACAAGGCCTATAGTCCCTTAATCAGGACTAAGACACTATATGCTTGTAATAGACTCCTAACAGGGTCAACATCCTTACCAGGATACTTTTGATTAGTGGATATTTGTGGGTACCATCCCCCTGAGGTTTTCCCTTAGCTAGGGTTTCCTCGAGAACAAATAATGTGTTATGAGTTCTTTAGTTTTATTGCTATGCATGTTGTTTAGCTTCTTATGTTATTCATGTGTTAAGATAATCTATTATATCGATAATTGGGAAAAAGTTAAAGCTTTTAGAATATTGATTCACCCCCCCCCTCTCAGTATTCCCTATTTCTAACAGATGGTTCTAATAGGCTAACTTGATTATATCATTTAGAGAAAGATATTTACAGGCAGTCATTTGTGATTGCTAAGCATGGTAGATAGTTGAAAGACAAGAGCAGAGCAGAAGATGCAAATTATTGAGCCATCAATTGAAGGTCTATGTGACAAAGTAGAAAGTGTATGCTATCCATTAGAACTGATCAAGATAGTAGGTCTACTCATAGTTTATCAAGATCTAGATATAGTGTGTATCTATTAAATAGAAGGTTGTAGCCTTCACTCCTTTGAGCAATGTGCTCCTGAAAAGTATGTCCTCACCCCTAACAGGGTTACTTTTAAAAGACTCCTAATAGGCTCTGACCTTTGACCAGGTCACTATACTTAATGCATTGTAAAGATCAACTCCTAATAGGGTTGTAAGATCTTCTAATAGGGATCATAATACTCTAGTGCAGTTTATAGTGGGTGCTAATTCCCACTGGGGTTTTTACCTATTTGGGTTTCCCCATAACCAAAATTATGTTGTTGTGTTAAGTGTTCTCATATTTCTTTTATGATTAATTTTCTTCTGTAATTAATTGGATAAAGAAATGAATCTTGTAGATAACTGATTCACCCCCCCCGCCCCCACCCCCACCCCCACCCCTCTTAGTTATCTATTGGGACTATTCCTAATAGATCCATCACAGGTTTAGGTTCTGCTTAACCTTGCTCATCTTCAAGATGTCTTCCTTAGTACTGGGTTGTCCTAATAGCTTCTAACCTAGAAATAATTTGTCCAAACATATATGCCAATCTTGGATCTGCATCTAACCTCCCATGAATCATCTTGAAAACCCTCTTTAATTGCAGGCTAGATCACAATCTGCTACCCCACAACAAATATCAACTACGGTTTAACAAGAAGGAACCCTCAACCTAGATTCACAAATCTAGATCCAAATCTCAACTTCACTCTGATACCACCTAACATAAGGGATTATAGAAGAGGGGCCAAGTGCACACCCTAATCACAACCCCCTTGCAGAGAACACACACACGGAAGAAAACACACAATAGGGAAGAGAGAATGCAGAAGACTTCATATATTATTCATCAAATAACCTCATGCATGTCGGGCTCTAAGGCCTTCCTGGTTATGACCAATTACATTCAGATTCAATTACAATAGTCCTCCAACATGCGAGGATTTAACCTTTAGAAACTATCTTCTATCTTCTAAAACTGATCTCTAAAACTACAACCAACTACTCTATTTATACATGAGGCTACTGAAACAAGTCAGCCTTTAGATTCATCATTGAAGAAAGAAATGACCAGATCTAGGTCCACATGCTTCCCAATGATTGATACCAACATTAACTCCATGACCAAAATTAAATGCATAAGTCAGCCTCAACAGGAAATCAAAATAAACCACTCAGTAAGAAAGGTTACCAAGAGACAAGAAATAACTCAGCAACCGAGTATCTACCAAGAAACAACTAAGCCACAATAGTGAATGAAGGAACTGAGTAGCTACTATGAAAATTGAACAACTCAAACTTGTTTTTGGTGATAGAGGATTGCTAAGAACTCGAGATGCTCTTGCATCAAATGGGTACTTGATTAGTTGGAACATTGACAAGGTAATTTATTATTTATCTTTAACACTAAGCGAAGAAGACAATAGATTTGAAGCATAGGCTTAACTGAGAAAAAGAGAAGAAATTTAGTTTAAGTCGAGTGATGCTAGTGTCAACCAAGTGCCATTATAAGCCAAGAAAATGTAGTATCGACCAAGCATCAGTAACTTTTGAGTAACAGATAAATAACTGAGCAAAGACAATGTTTGCTGAGAAGAAAAGTTTTAGCGATGACTGAGATATCCAGTGATGACTAGTACATGAATATAGTATTGACCGAGTGTCAGTAATTTATAGTTTATGAAGGAATTGAGAATCCCAACTGACATAGTTGAATTCTTGGGATATGTAAGATATGTTGACATTATTAATGAATGATATGGAGCATTTAATGCATGGTAAATCATTTTCTTATGGATTCAAGGAGAAGTTTGGAGAAGTATCTAGAAGGAAAAGGATGGGAACAAAATGATGGAAGGATTCGATGAATCTGACCTAAACCTAAGATCTACGAAAGAGATTAAGCAGAAAAAGATTAATCTACTTGATCAAGGAGGTATAAGGATGACCTAATTGTGAGGTTATGTAGATTGTGGAAAGAGGTTTATGTTATTGACTGACTAACCTAAGAAAAAGGCTAAGAAGAGCTGTGAAGAGCTAAACAGAGTTGAGGTGATTGCTTGAAGATATTTTTGAGAAGATCAGAGATGGAGATGGTAATGAAGGTCAATTAGTAAATCAACATTTGAGCATATTGGATCTATATTTGCAAAGTGAGTTTTATATTTCAGATATGAACCTAGTGTTACTTTCTAACCATTATATCATTCAAAATCCATTAATCAAGGTTGACCTAATAGTCATTTTTTAAACCCTTTAATCAAGGTGACATTCTAATGGAATGTTCTTAAGCCCTCTAACCAGACCACTTCTAATAGGGTGATTAAATCCTTTAATAGGGTCACACCTAGCAGTGTGTATTGTAAACCTTTAACATGGTTGAATTCTCACAGAGCTCACTTCATAAGAGTGAAAATTAGTAGCATGTTGCTGGTGGTTTTTTCCAAATTGGGTTTCCATGTTAAATCCTGGTGTTATACTTGTGTGAATCTTATTTGATGTGAATGTTGTTGAAAGTTTTATATTCTACAAGCTGATTACTTTTGGACAGTCGACTGAAAGTTTTATGTTGCTTATATATTCTATAGAGACCGAGTGAATTGATGATTAGATCTAAGTTTTTTGAAGAGTTTAAAAGTTCTATTGGTACATTTGGACCTGAGGATAACTAATTCACCCCCCCTCTTAGCTATTCTAAAATCATTCTAATAGGTTACATGCCTATAAAATAGAAATGATTTCATGTGTAAGGTCACACATGCTAATATTTCGGTATCAAAGAGATATTTTTAGTTGATTGGATGCGAAGATAGTAAACATGGTATAACTTGTTGGCAATAACTAAGGTCAACTTTGTGAGAGATTGGAAAGTTATTTTTGGATGTGCTCTTAGATCTAAGGTTGAATAAGGATGCTAATGAAGCATGCAAATACACATTAAATAATATGTTTCTTATCTAGAGTAATGTTAGCTAGCTCTTTCAAATATACCTCCAACAAGGTATAAGTATATAGACACTTTGGTAAAAGTGAGCGATGATGATGTGGATGAAATATATGGATGCAAACTATGAAGGCATCTAAGAGATAATAGATTTATTGTAAGTCTTGTTGCACCTTGCATACACCTTTAATAGGGAAATTGCCTCTAATAGGGCTGGACTCCTAGAAGGGTTGATTCCTTAATTGGGATCACATTGTAAAAGACTCCTAATAGGGTATGTCCTTTAATCAGGACCTTCCTATTGTAATACTTAGCTCCTAACAGGGTTATTATACTTATAATGCAGATATTTGTGGGTGCCATCCCCACTGGGGTTTTTCCCTTAAAAGGGTTTCCTCAAAAATAAATATGGTGTTATGAGTTCTCCTATGTTTTTCTATGTTGCATAGTTACTTATCTTATGCTACATATTTGTATGCTTTTAGGGCATGCCGGAATGGAGTCACATCCTACAACCTTGGAGTCTTTTATAAGTTACAAAAGGGTATCCATTTCTACAATTTAGTTTCCAAGTCACTTGGCAATTTTGGAAGTTGTTACCTTAAAACCTCATTTGGAGACCTAGTCAAGTCTACTAGGCCAATAAGGGAAAGTTGTCTTGTGGGTGTCTCACAATTCAATTGGTGGTTGGGTCTTAGTACATTAGATTTAAATAAGGTGTCTCAATCATCGCATGGAGTGATTGTGAAGGTAGGGTCACATTTCCATATTTTGCTGTAGTTTAGGGAAGGGGTCCCTAAAGTCGAAGTTGGGTCTAACTTGTGTGAGATCCCTAAGAGTTAAGGGAGTTGGTAGAGGTCTCAAACACACTTAGAAGGTTTTCTTATCTTTGAAAGTGAAGAATTAGAGCTTTGAAGCCTGAACCAAGAAGCCAAGGAAATTTTGAACTTCTTGTTGTGTACTCTACACCAAGTGGTATCAGAGCTACCAAGAACATATTTGGAAGGAAGAAGACAAGAAAAAAAGTCATAAGGAGAAGGAGAAAGGGAGATTCCCATGAGGATCACAAATGTGGAACTAGAAAAGCTAGTTAAGGAGCAGATGGCATAGAGAAGCACAGTCAGGGAAGATAATAGAGCCACGAAGAGGGAATTGGACAAGTTGAAAGGAACGGTGAACAGAGGAGAGGAGGAAGAATTTGAAGAAGAAGAAGAAGGGGATGAAGAAGACAACCTTGAGAAGGATGGATTACCTGCAAATCAGAGACCTTTCCTTACATCCCTAGAGAGGGTAGAAAAGAAGGACATGATGGACCTGTCCATGTTCCATGGTAAGTTGAACCCATATGAATGCATGGATTGGTTGGAGGCTCTTAAGAACAATTTTTAGTGTGAGGATTTTCCTGAAAGCCAGAAGGTAAAGGTGGATAATTCAAAAATGGAGGGCCCTACCCTTAGTTCATGGAGCTTCCTCCAAAATGAAAGGGTAGAGAGAGGAAAGAACCCCATCTCTTCTTGGAATAGAATGGTAGAAAAATTCAAGAAACAATTTTCTATAGACGACTATGAGGTGATGGTACATAAAAAGTTGCAGAACCTAAGACAGAGGGACCAAGATGTAAGTTCTTAAATTGAAGAATTTCTTAAGATGACTATAAAAGAAAAGCTCCTTGAGAGTAAAAAATAAAATTTTTCTAGGTATCTAAAAGGGCTTAAGTATAGCATACAAGATGAAATTATCCTATTTACACTAGAGTTACTAGATAAGTGCTTCTAGATGCCACTCAAGATTGAAGAAAAGAAGAAGAGAAAGGGAGAGAATCCGAGTAGAGGTAGTAGAGTAAATTTTAGAGGAAGAGGAATATTTGGAGGAAGAGGTACATCTCCAATACCATGGGGAGACACAAGAAATAAATACCAAGATGGTGAATCCAATAGTAGAGGTAGTTTCAGAGGGAGAAGATCCAAGCACAGAGTAAGATTTGGGAGCATAGGGTCCAGAGTGTTCATAGGTATGTGTTTTTCCTATAACCAAGTAGGTCATCAATCTTTCAAATTCCTTGAAATGATGGGTGCTAACAATCATGGAGGAGAGAAGAGGGTACACTTGGCTCAAGAGGAGGATAGTCACAGTGTATCTTCCTATCATATTACCACTTCCAAAACTATAGACCCTGAACAAGGTAAATGTTTGATTATGCATAGGACACTCCTAAAGGCACCTGCAACTAAGGAACCATCACAAAGGAAGTCATTATTCAGAACCACATGCAAGGTGAATGCAAAGGTATGCAAGGTCATAATAGATTTTGGATCCACTAATAATATCGCTTCTAAGGAAATGGTAGATAAACTTAAGTTGAAGACCATTCCTCATCCTTACCCCTATAGAGTCTCTTGGTTAAATAAGGGTAAACATGTTATGATTAATGAACAAGTATGGATGAAATTCAATATAGGAGAGTATAGGGATAGGATTTTGTGTGATATCACTAAGATGGATACATGCCACATCTTGTTAGGAAGACCCTAATAGTATGATGTAGGTTCTAGGCATGATGGGAAGATGAACATTTACTATGTCACTAAGAATGGAGAGAACTTCACTATGAGTCCCATCCCTGATGATGGAACTGAGCACCATGCAGAGACTAGTGTGATGTTGGTAGGACCAAAAGAGTTATGTTGGTAGGACCAAAAGAGTTCATGGAAAACCTAAAAGAAAAGAAAACTCCATGTTATGATCTAGTTGTAAGACCTAAGAAATGGATAGTACAAAAATCCAAAGCTAAGGAACAAGGGTCACAAGTAGGACCTAAAGAAGTTAGAGACTTATTGGAGAAGTATAAATGAATAGTTGCATAGAGTGAACCAAAAATTTTACCACCTCATAGGGAGATCAATCATTGTATAGACCTAATCCCTAGTTCTACACTGCCAACAAAGTTACATATAGACTAACCCTTGAAAAGAATGAGGAGTTGGCAAGACAGGTGCAAGAATTATTGTCTAAAGACTTAATAAGGAAAATTATAAGTCCTTGTGAAATCCATGTTCTATTGGCCCCAAAGAAAGAAGGTGCATGGAGATAGTGTACCAATTCTAGGGCAATAAACAAGATCACCATAAGGTATATGTTCCCTATGCCTAGGATTGAAGATTTGCTAGATTTATTGGGTGGAGCAAGGTCTCATTCCAAGATATACTTGAAAAATGGATACCATCAAATTACAATTAGGGGAGGTGATGAATGGAAAAATGCATTAAAAACCAATGAAGGTTTATATGAATGGATGGTGATGCCTTTTGGTCTCTCAAATTCTCCAAGAACTTTTATGAGACTTATGAATAAAGTATTGCAACCTTTCATTAACAAATTTGTGGTGGTATACCTTGAGGACATTCTGATTTTTAGCAGGGACAAGGATGAACATTTGATTCATTTGGGCCAAGTTTTAAAGAGACTTCATGAAGAGAAATTAAAGATCAATTTGAAGAAGTGTGTTTTCTTGCAGGAAGAACTCATGTTCCTTGGGTTTGTGATCTCAAAAGGAACCTTGAAGATGGACCCTTCCAAGGTTCAATCTATCCTCAATTGGCTAGTACCAAATTTTTCAAGAGAGGTAAAAATTTTCATGGAATGATGAAGAAGATAAGTCATTTGAGTTCTTGAAGAGGAAGGTGACGAAACAACCAATACTAGTATTTCCTGATTTTCATAAAGTCTTCACAATTGAATGTGATTCTTGTAACAAGGAAATTGGTTTAGTTTTGAGTTAGGAAGGAAGGCATGTGGCCTTCTTTAGTGAAAAATTAAATGAGTCCAAACAAAAAATTTCTACCTATGATCTAGAACTTTATGCCATGATTCATTCCTTGAGAAAGTGGAGGAATTATTTCTTGCCAAAGGAATTTGTTGTATTTACTGACAATCATGCTCTCAGTTTCTTAAATAGGTAGGAGAATCTTAATCATAGGCATATGAAGTGGATAGAGTTTCTCCAAGCATATACATTCACAATCAAATATTAGAAGAGGATAACCAATAAGGTTGTAGATTTCCTTAGTAGAAGAAAATTGAAATTACAAGAAGTTCAATTAGAAAGCATTGGGAATCACTCCATGAAGGACATGTATGAAGGTGATGAATACTTCAAGGAAGCATATCATGTTTGTAAGGCCATGGGAGACAGGTATCACACTAATTCTCTGAATTCATTTTGGAAGGCTTGTTGTTTAAAGGGGGCCAAATCTGTGTTCCTAAGTGATCCATAAGGGAAAATATTATTAGGGAAAAATATTATGAAAGCTTGGCATGACATTTTGAGGTTGACAAGACCCTTGAACTAGTCAGGAGATTCTACTTTTGGCAAAGGATGCAAATAGATATTAGGAAGTATATTGAGGGGTGCTTGATTTGTTAGAAAGATAAAGCTAAAACATCTAATGGAGGGTTGTATACACCACTTCCAATCCCTACTAGACCATGGGATTCCATCAATATGGACTTTTTTATGTGGCTCCCAAAGACCAAATCTGGTTATGATAATGTATTTGTGCTAGTAGATAGATTTTCCCAAATGGATTACTTTTTCCCTTGTAGAACAACCCATGATACTCCACGCATTGAAGGAATGTTCTTTAAGGAGATTACTAGGTGTCATGGGCTACCTTTTTCTATTGTGTTAGATAGGGATTCCAAATTTATAGGACATATTTGGAGAGCCCTCTAGAAGAAGTTGGGATCAAGCTTGTCCTTTTCATCTTCCTACCACCCTCAATCAGATGGTCAGACATAAGTGGTCAGTGGGTCTCTTATAAACCTTCTGAGATGTCTAACTAAGGAGCATGGATCCACTTGGGATTCCATCTTGTCTCAAGAAGAGTTTTCATTCAATGACTCAGTCAACAGGAGTACTAGTTTCACACCATTCTAGATTGTTTATTGAACCCATCCAAGAAGTGTTTTAGAATTGATGGATGTCATAGATTTGGATATAAGAAGTGCTCAAGAAGAGAACTTTGCAGAAGTGATGAAGTAAATTCATCAACAAGTCTAAGACAAAGTGCAATAGTCTTTTGTGAAGTACACACAAAATGCAAATAGGAAGACAAGAGACTTTCAATATAAAGTTGGTGATATGGTGATGAGTCATCTCAAGAAAGAGAGATTACCTAAGGAGAAGTACACTAAACTACTCATGAAGAAGATAGGTCCTTTCGAGATTATGAAAAAGTGTGGAAACAATGCGTATAAGATTGATTTACCCCCTGAAATTGGCTTGTCCCTAATATTTAATGTTTCTAACATATATGAATACAAATTTCCTATTAGTGATGTTTGTGATGCAAGTGATCAAGGTGAAGAAAATACAAGTTTGATGGACACCATTCCACCCCTACCCAAACTTGATATTGAGTACATTATAGACAAAAGGATCAATAAGAAAACTAGAAGGAAAACCTATTGTGAATTTATTATCAAATAGAAGGGTAAACCTCTGGAAGACACTACATGGATGACACAAGAGGCTATTGACTGGAGAAGTTTTTTCCCAGATACCAACTCAAGGGACTTGAGTTTCTT
Organism: Chamaecyparis obtusa; assembly: GCA_027943335.1. Taxonomy (NCBI): domain Eukaryota; kingdom Viridiplantae; phylum Streptophyta; class Pinopsida; order Cupressales; family Cupressaceae; genus Chamaecyparis; species Chamaecyparis obtusa. The sequence continues at coordinate 549,426 of BSBK01001370.1, forward strand.
TTGAGAAAAGGAGGATGGTGCAGGGAACCCTAGGCATATCATAGACCTTAGAAGTTCTTTTGGAATGTAATGAATATGTTTGAAATTTTCACCCACCTCATAATGTTTTTGGTCCAAATTGTATGGCTAATGATTCCTAAGGTATGGTTATAAACCTAGGGACTCATTGAACCAAAGGACCTTGTGCTAGGTTGCTAGGATGTTTTGTGTTTTGGTCTTTATTTTTGTCTAATAACGAACCTAATATGAGTTCTTTAGGGATTCTATGTGAAATTTGAGTCACTAAGAGGATTATAAGACTCCTAGAATAGGTCTATATAAATAGAAATGCAAAATGTGTCAGACAACTTTTAAAAGTTGCATAACAAATTTTAAAAGTATCTCAAAAGCTTCATTTGGGTCTAAACTAGTCACAACCATTTTAAATTTGGTTGGATTCATTAAGAAAGGTCTATATAGTCACCTTTAATCTATCGATGAAAAGGGGATGAAGGATTTAAAGACATTTGATCAATTGAAATAATAAAACCACTATTTTCCTGAGAAGTTTGACATTTTCATGTTCTCTACAGTATTGTACGAATTTACAAAGTAAATATTTGTGCATGGATTGTTAGTAGGGTGAACTAACCTTCTTTTTCTTTTGGAGTGAGTTCAAATGGAGATCAAATAAGAGAGAACCATCTAATTCTCTACAAACAGACCATGAATTCCTAAAATTCAGGTTTTATGTAAAGATGTTGCCCTAAATTGTTGATCCCTATAGTTTTGTTGTCTATTAGTGTCTTACACTTAGTCATATTCTAAGCAATGTTGGTCGGTCATCATTGTGACTGAGTCATCATGTATAGGCTGAGTCATGTATTGTACATTTACCAAGCAATAGTCACTATCGAGCAAATCAATGGTCACTAAGTACTTTTGTATTAGTCAAGTCAATTTTTGCCTAGTTATGTAAAGAAGACTATCCCGAGAACCAGAATATAGTAAATAGTATATGCCGAGTGCCAGAGATATCCAATGTTGAGCAAGCCAGAATTGACAGATGTGTTTGTTATGGCACAAACACTTAGGTAAACCATTTTGGCCAACATCTAATTTTGTTTACTATTTATTAAGGAAATCACTTAGGTGATTACGCTTCTATTTTGTACTCATTAATCTCTATGTATTGTATGGAACCAATCAGAATCAGGGAAAGGTTAAGTGGAAAAATGAGACAATCTAGATCATAGATCTTAAATCTCGGAGGAAGTCAATTGTCTATATAAGATGAGATCTAGATCCTAAAACACAATATGTATGAGAAGAGTATGAATGAAAGGATATAGAACTGAGAGAATATCTTCAAACCAATGAAGTATTCTAATAGAGTTCAATGACCGAGCATAAAAGACTCAAGCACTAAAGAGAAGAACAAAGATATACTTGATAGATAAGATCAAATCAATACTGGAAGGAGAAGATCTGTAATCAACAAATACAGTGCAAACTGAAGGATCAAGCACTGAGACATTCTAACAGGTGTATCAGTTTTAATCTCTTAACAGAGTGGTTTTAACCGAGCTTAGTAAATCTCTTAATTGAGTGCTTACTTAGTTGTAAGTTATAAATCCTTTTTCAAGGTAGATTTTATAAATCTTATAGCTCTTAATAGGGTAGACTAATTATAGGGTAGATCATATTTTGTGATCAAAATTTGTAGCCCTAACAAGAAAACTTTATACTACAGTAGTAAAGATTTGTGGGTGTCATCTCCACCCTAGTTTTACCTTTCAAGGGTTTTTGGGTAACCAAAATCAAGGTGTTATGAGTATTTTCATGAATGATGTTTAGTTTATTAGTTTCATTGCATTGATGAAGTTTATGATAATGCTATGCAAGTTTTCAGTAATGTTAAAATGGTTCAATAGGTGATATTAGATTCACCCCGCTCTCAATATCACATTTCCCAAATAGATTTCCAAAAATTGGTATCAGAGCATATGTCTCCTATAGAAGTCTAACTACTTGTGAGGTAAAGATCTTGAGATGGAGGTTTATAAGTTGGGAAAAATCATAGAGAATCAAAAGATTGACATTCATCTTTCATTACAACAACTTGAAGCAGCCAAAGGAGAACTGAAGAAATCTTTAAGCAAAAGAAGAGAAATTTCTATTCAATTGAATGAAACACTATATCAAGAAGAAGATACTACTAGACTATTTGATAATGGGAACTCTGCAGGAAGTGACAAAGCCATAAAAGAACTACTAGAGAAAAAAATATACTCAATGGGAACATTAGAGATTTGAAAAGAGAACAAGAAATTCAGTTTGTGAGACTCTGTAAAATATTTGATCAGAAAAGGAAAGTAGAAGAAGACAAGACAACAGAAGAAGAAGATAAAAGAAAAATGTCAATGAGACTTGATGAAAAGAAAAATGACATGCAAAGGATGACTAACAATCATCTAGACATGGAAAATCAACTCTTACTAGTTAATTAGGAATTAAGCAGGAAAGAGATGGAAATCACCAATCTGAGATTAGAAAACAATCAATTGGAGAATGAACTAAGAATTAAAAAGGAAGTCAATGAAAGGATGAACAAGCCTAATGAAGCTGCAAGATATTTTGAAGAGCTATTAAGGTCACCTAGAAGATCTAGTGATACATTTGGACATGGTCATAATGAGAAATCATCATCCACTGGAAGGAGAATCATCAAAAGGTGGAGAGAAAAGGAAAGCTAAACCAAAGCAAAAAAAGCCCACATGTCATCATTGTGGAAAGCCAAGACACACAACTAATGTCTGTAAAAGAAAACATGGTAAGTCTAAACCTAAACCTAAATTTAATGGATATTATTTCAACTACAAGAATGCAGGACAAAGGTTAGTAATTCACCTATCTCACCAAAATTTCAAGGATATTATTTCAACTATCAAAATTTTGGACATAGAGAATTTGAATGTAGATCAAAACCTAAATGGTCATCAAATCAATAGAATAAGTATCCAAAGAAGGGTAACACATACAATTGGGATTACAATACTTGGTATAGTTGTCATTACTATGGAAAATATGGGCACATTGGAGCAAATTGTTTGAAGACTCACTTTAGAGGAAAATCCAAGAGCTAGATGAAAGGAAGTATGGTGTGCTACAAATTTAATAAGATAGGACATTTGAAGAAATATTGCAGATCATGTTAGAAAGTAAAGTCCACCAAGATAACTAAGAGGGGGGGGTGAATCAGTTATCAGATAATTATAACTTTTAACATCTTCAACAACATTTAACCATGTAAATAATGCAATTACTAACCATACAAAGATATTCATACACAATGACACAATAACACAAGATATGTTGACTAGGGAGCCTCTTGATCAAAGAGTAAACCCCGGTGGGAATGATGCCCAAAAAAGATGCACTAATATGAATATTTCTTGTGAGAGGATGGACTCTGTTAGGAGTCTTATGAAATACATTCAGTACATATAAATCCTTGTTAGGAGATTTTGAATCCCTGTTAAAAGATTCTAACCTTGTTAAGAGTTATAGAAGACAGAAGGACCCACTGCCCAAACAGCTTCAGGGTAAGATCACTGAACACACTGTCCAAATAACCTTGATATTATTCAACAGAATAATATGAGATATGTTACCTCCTTAATATTCCAAACTAAACTCACTGCTACATCAGATCTCAATTCCAGATCTCTAAACTTCGCATGTCTTCCTTCACAATTTCGCTTTCACAATCTCTTAGGCTCTTTTCTTCACTTCATGCTTACATTCACATGCAACCAAACCATGCTCACACTTCTTTCATATATCTCAAATTTTTTTACAATAAGGAAAAAAATTCCTTCCTTTATACCACACTCAAATAATTACAAATGAGTCAGCACATAATTACAAAATAAAAGTTTCCATACGCTACATCGGAATTACACAAAACTGTCAGCTTCCAAATGCAATATCTCTTCACTCGTGAGACCTCAAAGTTTGCACTGTGAACCAAGTCACCATCAATATGTCTCAAAATTCCCTTTAACTGCGTAAAACTAGATTCCATCCCGATTAGGAGATATCATCCGATTTCCACAAACTGCTACTCAGAAACTCTGCCTGAATACTGCTTTTACCAAAATGCTCATAACTTTCATGAATCAATGAATTACTATCTTCACTCTTAACCATAGACATATAATATATCAAAGAGTATAACATCAACATTGCATAGCTCCAACTGCAATATCCCACGTGCGCTAATCAAAACACTATTTGCTTCTCTGCTAGTCTCCATAAGATCACTGTGTTGACATCAATGACAATCATAGTCATGAATGCAACAACAATGCTACAGAATGACTGCCAACATCTAGCATTCATTCCTAACAATCTCCCCCATTGGCATTGATGGCAACATAGATGAAAAACATCCAATGTTCCAAAAATCCAATACTGCTACACTGATACTCTGAAAGTTCTTCAAATCTTATTCATCAATCAAATCTTGCTTCGTTATCCTATTAAGTTCTCTCCAATAGATGGTACATAGGGTTTTTCATGTATACTTCTCCCCCATTGACATCAATGATAGAAATCTCATCACTATGTCAACAACAACTCAATGTCCAAAGACACTGTTCCAGAAAACACATTCACAAGATTCCTCATGACTCAGCTCAGATACACATACTCCCCCATAGAGGAAGTACCAACATCCAATCCAAAAAAAGATAGGGCTCATATACCACTAGACAGATGCAATCAACTACATCATTACTCAAAAGTAGGCTGGGGCATAACCCCAAGCATACCTCTCAGATACTCAAATGTATCCTTAGACAAAGGCTTTGTAAATATGTCTTCTATCTATTCTTTTGTGCTTATGTACTCCAGTCTGACTTCTTTCTCAACAACTTTCTCTCTTACAACATGATACTTGATCTCTATATGCTTAGTCTTAGAATACAAGATAGGATTCTTAGACATACTGACTGTGTTGATGTTGTCACAATGTATGAAAACAGGCTCAACAAACTTAATTCCAATATCCCTCAGCATCTACTTCATCCAAATTATCTGGTTACAATTGTTTGCTGTTGCTACATATTCTGCTTCTGTTGTACTCTGTGAAATAAAATTCTGCTTCTTGCTCAACCAGGAGACCAATCTTCCTCCAAGAAAAAAGGCTCCACCACTGGTGCTTTTCTTATCATCAACACTACCTCCCCAATCAGCATCTATATATGCACATAGGGTGAAATCATCAAATTTTTCATACCACAATCCATAGTCCATTGTGCCTCTTAAATATCTCAATATCCTCTTTACTGCTGCATAATATGATTCTCTAGGTTCAACTTGAAATCTTGCTACCATTCCAACTAAATGTTGTATATCTGGTCTAGTGTGTGTTAAGTACTGCAATCCTCCAATCATGGATCTGTATTTCCTCTGCTCAATTGTTGGTGTTTCATCTTTGCTTGATAGTTTATGTCCTATAACCATAGGTGTTCCAACTGGTTTACAGTTTTCCATTCCAAATCTTTTCAGCAAATCATTCAAGTACTTTGTCTAGCTAACAAAGATACCATCATTGTTCTATGTTATCTGTAATCCCAAAAAATATTTCATCTCACCAATCATGCTCATTTCAAATTCAATCTTCATTTCATCAGCAAATTTGTCACTAGCTTCATCTTCTCCTCCAAAGATAATGTCATCAACAAAAATAACTATAACTAACATTCCATTTTCAATTTCTTTTGTGTACAGATTACTATCTATTGTTCCTTTAGTAAATCCCAATATCAACAAATATCTATCCAATCTAGCATACCAAGTTCTAGGTGCTTTCTTTAATCCATATAATGCTTTCTTTAGTTTACATACCATATCTGCTTTTTGAGTCAAAGGAAAACCTTCAGGCTGCTCAATGTAGACTTCTTCTCCCAATTTACCATTCAGAAATGCGAACTTCACATCCATCTAATACACTTTGAATTTTTTAAAAGCTGCATAAGCCAAAAACATTCTTACTGCTTCAAGTCTTTCTACTGGTGCAAAGGTTTCTTCATAGTCAATTCCTTCTTGCTGCGAGTATCCCTTACATACTAATCTTTCTTTGTTTCTTACTACTTCTCCTTGTTCATTCATCTTATTTCTAAATACCCATTTAGTTCCAATCACATTCTTGTCTTTAGGTCTAGGAACCAATTCCCATGTCTTGTTCTTTTCAATTTGATCTAGTTCTTCTTTCATAGCATTAATCCAATGTTCATCTTCACAAGCTTCATTAGTAGATTTAGGTTTAATTTGAGAAATCAAACATAAATGTACCTTATTTCTAGTCATAACTCCTCTATCCAAACTTCCAATAACTTGTTCAACAGGATGATGTCTAGATAGATACCTGTTCGGTGTCATAGTCACAGATCTTGCTTCAATTGTAGATTCTTCTCTAGATTCTTCTCTAGTTTCTTCTCTGGTTTCTTTTGCAGTATGATTCTCATTCACCAATTCACTGTCATTCTCATAGAATAATTCAGTAGTTTCAATGTTAGGCTGAGGATTAGCTCCTTCATCAGATTCATAATCAAGCATTCTTTCCTAAATTTTAAACTTCTCATCAAATTTAACATTTGTGCTCTCAACAATAGTTTTAGTTCTCTTATTGTAACATCTATATGCTTTTCTCTTCAAAGAATATCCAAGAAAAATACCTTCATCACTTCTGGGATCAAACTTTCCAATATCATCATCTCTCTTTATATAACATTTGCTTCCAAAAATTCTAAAATACTTAACTGAGGGTGCATGTCCAAACCATAATTCATAAGGTGTCTTATCTATATTTGTTCTGATTTGTACTCTGATCATTGTATATACTGTTGTATTCATTGCTTCTCTCCAAAATGTGTTCACCAAGTTATTCTCAAATAACATAGCTCTTGTTGCTTTAGTTACTGACCTGTTTCTTCTTTTTGCAATACCATTTTGTTCAGGTGTTCTAGGGGCTGAAAATTGTCTCTTAATACCATTCACTTCACAAAAAGTGTTAAACTCTCTAGAAGTAAATTCTCCACCTCTATCAGATCTCAAACATTTAATCTTCATTCTAGATTCATTCTCAACTTTATTCTTAATGATCTTAAACTTATCAAATGCTTCAGATTTTTTTTTTAGAAATGCAATCCACATCATTCTTGTAAAATCATCAACAAGAATCATAAAATATCTTTCTCCATACAATCCTCTAGTCCTGGTAGGACAGCTCAAGTCTGTATGAACAATCTCCAACTTCTCTGCTGATGTGAACTTCTTACTAGGAAATGAACTTCTCTTCTGCTTAGCCATCACACATTCTTTGCAAATCATGTTAGTAGGCTTCATAATTTTAGGCAAATCCCTTACTGCAAGTGTAGTACTGACTTTCACAATGTTATCAACGTTTATATGAAAAAAACTTTTATGCCATAACCAACTGTCATCAATTTTAGTAATCAAGCATGTCATCTCAATAGGATTCAACTAAAATACATTACCTCTGGTTCTAGATATAGTTCCAATTAGATTTCCATCTTTATCCTTTATCACACAAGTTTTCTCAGTAAACCAAACTTGATATCCCTTATTCACTAACTGTTCAACACTCAAAAGATTATGTTCCAATCCATCAACAAAGTAAACATCATCAGTATTAGTCTTTCCATCAAGAGTAATAGATCCTATACCTTTAATCAAACAAGGTGCATTGTTACCAACTCTAACAACTCCTCCATCATAATTGTTAAACTTTATGAACTTCTTCACATCTCTAGTCATATGATGTGAACAACCACTGTCTATAATCCAATCATCTTTCTTTTCAACTTGGGAAACTAATACTTTTTCTTCTTTAACATCAGATTCAGAGTTTTCTTCTTTAATTGCTACAAATCCTATTTCATCATTATTCTCAGTGTCACTTTCACTCAAAGTTCTTTCTATGCTAGCTTCAAGATCTTCATCATTAGCATAATAACATTCCTTAGATCTTCTAGGCTTGAAATTATTTATGTACTTCTTAACTCTCTTAGGACATTTAGATGCAAAATGACCATATTCTCGACAAGTCCAACATTTAAAAAATTTCTTACCATTCGGTTCTCTTTTCACAAGCAAGGCAATACCTTCTTCAATCTTCTTATCTTCTTCATTTCTAGATCTGCTGCTGCTGGCATAATCTCCACTCACACTGGTACTTCTTGACAAAGTAGGATGAATACTAAGAGCACTTAATGCTATCTCCATTCTAGGTAAGTCTCCTAATAACCTCAAGTTCATCTCTGCTTAAATACAGGAGTCAATGTCCTCAAAATTTTCCATATCACTTCATTCTTTGTGTTTGATCCTCCACAAGATTTTATTCCTGCAACAATTTCTGACATTCTACCAATATAGCTTCTAATAGATTCATCTTCCATCATTCTAATATCTTCAAATGCACATATCCAATTATGTAATCTAGCTATTTTTGCATGTTCATCGCCTTCAAAAGTAGAGTGTAAAGCTTTCCAAATTTCATTAGATTTATTAAAACATTTTACCTGACTGTATTCATTCTCCGAAAGTGCTATCAAGAGTGCTTCTCTTGCAAGTATGTTACACATGAATAAATCCACCTCATCTTTAGAAATTGTTTCAAGACTGTCTTCTTCAATTATAGTCCTTTCATTCTTTGTAATCAACCAATAGCTTGGTCCTAAACATAATAGATGTGTCTTCATCTTTTCCTTTCAGCTGTCAAAATTTACTGCATCAAACTTAGGGCTTTCTTTCCTGAAATTTTCCATGGATCTCCTTAAGCTGTTAAACTTTCCTTTCAAAGACCTGCCACTTTGATACCAATTGTTAGAAAGTAAAGTCCACCAAGATAACTGAGAGGGGGGGGGTGAATGAGTTATCAGATAATTATAACTTTGAACATCTTCAACAACATTTAACCATGTAAGTAATGCAATTACTAACCATACAAAGATATTCATACACAATGACACAATAACAGAAGATATGTTGACTAGGGAACCTCTTGATCAAAGAGTAAACCCCGGTGGGAATGATGCCCACAAAAGATGCGCTAATATGAATATTCCTTGTGAGAGGATGGATTCTGTTAGGAGCCTTATGAAATACATTCAGTACATATAAATTCCTGTTAGGAGATTTTGAATCCCTATTAAAATATTCTAACCTTGTTAAGAGTTATGGAAGATAGAAGGACCCACTGCCCAAACAGCTTCAGGGTAAGATCACTGAACATATTGTCTAAATAACCTTGATATTATTCAGTAGAATAATATGAGATATGTTACCTCCTTACTGTTCCAAACTGCACTCATTGCTACATCAGATCTCAATTCCAAATCTCTAAACTTCGCATGTCTTCCTTCACAGTTTCTCTTTCATAATCTCTTAGGCTCTTTTCTTCACTTCATGCTTACATTCACATGCAACCAAACCATGCTCAAAATTTTTTCATATATCTCAACTTTTTTTACAATAAGGAAAAACATTCCTTCCTTTATACCACACTCAAATAATTACAAATGAGTCGACACATAATTACAAAATAAAAATTTCCATATGCTACATCAGAATTACACAAAACTATCGGCTTCCAAATGCAATATCTCTTCACTCGTGTGACCTCAAAGTTTGTGCTATGAACCAAGTCACCATCAATGTGTCTCAAACTTCCCTTTAACTATGTAAAACTAGATTCCATCCCGATTAGGAGATATCATCTGATTTCCACAAACCGCTACTCGGGAATTTTGCTTGAATACTGCTTTTACCAAAATGCTCATAACTTTCATGAATCAATGAATTACTGTCTGTTGTCTTAACCATAGACATATAATATATCAAAGAGTATAACATCAACATCGCATAGCTCCAATTGCAATATCCCACATGCGCTAATCAAAACACTGTCTGCTTCTCTGCTAGTCTCCAGAAGATCACTGTGTTGACATCAATGACAATCATAGTCATGAATGCAACAACAACTACTATAGAATGATTGCCAACATCCAACATTCATTCCTAACAGATCACCCATACCATGCAGTGATCTAAAAAAGAATGAAGAAATCATTGAGAAAATGATAAATCAGATGAACAAAACATGGAAGAAGAAAGAAGACAAAAGCACTAGTGAAGCCAGTACACCTGAGGTCACCCAATCCGATGGTTTAGGTGATCACATTACTTTGAACTAAGAAAAGAAGGTATGTATGGAACTGTGTTTTACAATGTTTTATCTTATAACAGTTCCTAACATATGTTGAGAAAAAGTACATATTTGCATGAATAAAGATGCATTAGGACATATTTGAGCAAAGTGGAACAATCAATATTTGATGCCAAGCATTAGTGTTTTAGTCTAAAATGATCGAGTTATCAATGTATGTCGAGCACCTGTGATGGCTAAGATGTGATGTACACCGAGCTGTAACTGAATGGTTGTGTCGACCAAGCTTGTTTTAGCTGACTTTTACATGAGATTATCGAGACATCTATATCTCACCTAGAATGTGTACGAAACATTTAAGAAGCCCTAATCTGATCATTTGAAGTCTATAAAGTGGGAAGTTACCATTCATTTCACTTCACCAATGAATTTAAAATTCCTTTGAGTGATTCAGAGTGTGTGTTGTAATACCCCCAAAATGGGCTATAAGTTCATTTACCTCCTACATCGACAAATCGAACAAAATCGACATCGAAGTCCTAACCTAAGGCACATCTGAACATCATCAAATCTAATTGATTATGTTAAATTCTGCATCAGGGAATATTCCTAGCAATATTCCTAATCATCATAATTATCTTTAATTTTATAATTATTTGGCAATAAATCACATTTATCCTAAAATTTGATTAATTAAATATTTTTCATATTTAATTAATTAGATTTAATATTTGCCACTTAATTGTTTAATTAAATTTAATTCTATCTATTATTAATTGTATTATTTAATTTTGACAATAAATCAAAATTCCTATCTTTAATTGATTAAATTCTTATTTAATTAATTAAAGCATGTTGTCATTATTTAATAATATAATTTTTAATAAAAGTTTGATAAAATAGTTAATTAACCAATAAATTAATTATTTTATTTCAAAAATCAATTAAGTTGAGCATAAATCATTTTATTATTAAATTAATTCATAAATAAAACATGCACAATCATAAAAGCAGACAACTATTAATTATCAATTAAAGCTAAACTCTATTTTGAGTTAAAGCTTAGCTTTTGCATGTTTTTGTGAGTTAATTATCCTTTATTTAAAAATAACTCAAAAATCAACCTGAGTTATTTGAGTGATTTATGGCTTTTATCCATGCACCTCCAAAGCCCTGGATTTCTATAAAAACAAGGCTCAGCTCTTCATAATTCATCTCTCAATCTCTCAAATTTGCATCCAAGCATCTCATATTTTTGCACAATCACGCTGGAGAATTGGAGGCTGAGGAATCAACTTGTGAATTCAAAGCTTTGTGACATCAATTTCAATTGCATAGTTTTTATATCTTAGCATAGAATTTCATAGTTTTCATATCATTGTTAGAATCTTCATTGTTAGATCATTTAGCATTCATTTCATATCAGTTTTCAATAGCATTCATAGCATATCAGTTTATCATTCTTATTGCATAGAAAATATCAAAAATATAGATTAATTGCATTCAGTTTCATATCCATCTTTTGCATTCAAATCCTTCATTTAGGTGTCGTCTAGGTTACTGATCTCGATTACAATCTGAGAACATCAATCTCGCACATACTAGAAGGCAATAAATCGCTTAATTAGATAGATTTCAATTTTGCACGATTTTGATTATAGCTAACCTCTAATGTTTTACTGAGTGTTGTGTCTACAGATCAGGTACAATTTTCACACACACATTTCTGGCACCCACCGTGGGGCAAGCCACCTTTGCATGCTGATTTTGATTCTTGGAGCTAAAACCCTAAACTTTCAAAGATTTAATTTTATCTCCCAAACGGCTTGGATTTTTGGTCTGAAATGTTTTTTACAAGTTTGAGACAGATCAAGGAAGCTTCAAAAACAAATTCAGAATTTTATGAATTATTTTGAATTTTTAATAATTTTGTTTCAATTTTTCATAAAAAATTAATATCTGACGCAAATCAGCATATTTTTCTGAAATTTTTACATTTTCGAAAAGCTATTCAAATTCTAAGGGGGTCTATTATTTTTGTTTTAAATTTGGATGCAATTTAATAGCTCAAATAGTCAATTTGCAAAAACTGGTCTATTTTGATAAAACAGGTCTCTAGGGCACAAAGGAAGAGATTTTTCTTAAATTTTTGCATTTTTGGAAAGCTCTCTATTTTTTAGTAGGGGTCTCTATTCTGAATTTCTATTTTTGTGGCCAAAATCATATCAAAAAAATCAGATCTTGTTGACTAGGTCAAATGTAGTGCAAAAAAATTAAAATTTTATGATGGGTATGCACTTATTTTTCATATGATTCAATGCATGATATGAGTTGTCATTTGGATTAATTTATGGTTATTATTTCTCCTAATAATTGATTTTTAGAGCTAACCCTATGGTTTTCATAAGTTGAATATATTTTGCATATCTTGTTTGCTTGTTGGAGAGTTCGTCACTTGCTTGCATGGAAAAGCTCAACAAAAATTGCTAAAAATCAGGTAGAATCTACTAAGCGCATTGCGAGGATCACAAGGTATTATCCTTGTTCTGAAAACATTTCGATTTGGACTTAAAATAAATCTCTTATGTGTCAAGCTTGTGTGCATCTTTTCATGCTTTTGATCTATTTCTACACACTTGCATAATTTGATACTAGGTTGTGATCCCTTAAGGATTCATTAAGTAGTCTTAGAATACTTGTGATTGATTTTGATTGCTATCTTGGGTTATTGGACTCGCTAATCTGCCGGCCTCTCATTTCCGCCCCGTGGTTGCAATCTCAGCGCCATAAAGGGGAGGGGTCAACAGGACAGAAGCGTTAAGTGTTCCACTTGGCAACCCTTTTGTGCTTTTAGGAACTCACTTATTTTCTAAGTTGTGGACTCGTTTTCAGCTTGTGTGAGGTGTTAAGTGTTCCACCTTGTGGACTCATCTCATATTTTCTTTAAGCGTTAAGTGTTCCTCTTTCTACTTTTTGGATACTTTTGGTAGATTTGCTTTCGAGAATATATCTGTGCTCACATAGTAATTAGGCCCTATGAACACTATTCATGATTCTTGAGAGATTGGATTCTTAGAGAAATCTTTCTTGATGACAAAATCCTTGTAGGTAGGGAGGATACTTAGTGTGTTTCACATTCAACTTGGTTAGTGCGTCTTCTCTTATTGATCGACACATTCTCTCTCCGGAGAGGTTGATAGATCACGTGGGGTTGATATCATGAGCTTTGGTGAATCAAAATTGGTTAGTGCATCTTATCTTATTGATTGATACATTCTCTCCCCGGAGAGGTTGATAGATCACGTGGAGTTGATATCACAGACCTTGGTGGAACAAAACTTTGTCTTAGCGTGTCGGATTAATATGCTTGCTTTGTTTGGGTTAAAAGTGAAAAGGTGTCAAAAACCTTGGATCTGGAGCCAAGTCCCCTTGTGGTATAAATCTGTGAGTCACCTTTAGAGAGGGTTAACCGTAGCGGACAATCCCTTCACAGGGCAAACTATGTTGACGGAACCTCAAGCGGTAATAGCCATTTTCACCATGGTAGTGACAGCCGCTATATAAATGTCCTTGTGGAAGAAATCTCCACAGGTATGGTTCATTGTTGGGTTGTCAGATCTCCCTAGCAGCTCTTGAAGATTAAGTTCTCAGACTGTCTCAAAACCCTGGTGCGCCGGGACTGGAGTTCACCCCTTTGAATCATAAAAGTTGCAGAGTCAAACCATTACTAAAAACCCTAGAGAGGCCAATTTTTTTTCATTCTCAAGTATATGTGTGTTATTGCAAAACTCTTCAGAACATACACAATTAGTACTCTCAGGGATTAGCACAATTTGCTCACTTGATTGTTCATGCGCAAGGTTGCTTTTGCCCTTGTTCATTATTTTCAGACGTGCTTGGAATCACTTGCTTGCTGTTCTGCGTGTTTGTTTATCTACTTGGCTATTAAAAATGATCAAATCTGGTATAACCTTCAAAATCTGGACAATAAAATTTGCAAACAATCCAGAACTGAAAACCTTAAATTTTGCAAAAAATTGACGTAAAATTCTTTCTGGAGTCAAAAGTCATTTCAGGAAGTCAAAAGTCATACGACTTTTTGTCAAATGTCATTTCAGTATTGCCCATCTATCGTATGATTGAGAACCCAGTGTCGTACGAGTTTTCATGCCAGCAAATCCAAGGAAGTCAAAATCCTGTTAGCAACTGTCGTATGATATTTACAACTGTAGTTTCATTGCTACCCAACTGTCATACGAGTTTAACAACTGTCGTTTCATTGCTACCCAACTGTTGTACAAGTTTAGCAACTGTCATTTCATAGACTACCCAGTGTCGTACGAGTCTGCAGAGTGTCATTTGAAAAAATTTGAGAGAGTTGTTAGAAATTGTCAAATTGCAAGATATCCAATGTTTCCAGCCTAGTTCCAGAATCTGTCAAAAATATCACTGTGTCAAGAACAAATCAGTAGCTATTGAGAATCAGTACACATGTCTCAAAGAATCAGTACACATGAGGAAGAAATTTTGATCGTCGCTATGAGGAAACAGCTGCATGCTATGCAAGTTGAACTTAACAATCTTAAGAAAGAGAAGGAATCTAAAAAGTTCCCCATGGAGGCCCTTCGCCCTTTTCCATTTGATAAAGACTTGTACATGTCACCATGCCCCCAAACAAAATTTGAGCAATATGATACCTCTTCCATGGACAGTGACACATCTAGCTTTGGAGACTATGATGACTATGACAACAGACAATGTAATGATACCTATGACACCTCTGTTCCTAAGAGTCCTCCTCATCGTTCATTCCTGCTTACTACAAATGGGCCGTCACATTGGATAGATCGTGATGGTGATCCATATGATTCTGATTTTGAAAGAGATTTTGATGGCTTTTGTGGACAATACCTTGATGATGATCCATCTACTACTACTGAGGACTATAAAATACATCGTGCTAGCTTGAAATGTCAATACTATAAGGATCTCTCCTCTCAGAACTCTCAGGCTGAAAATAAAGATTATCTTCTCAAGCAAGGTCATGTTAATGTTGAACCTTTGTCTAGTGATGGTTCCCTTCCATCCCCTACTTCCTCCAATACCCGTACATTTCTTAAAGCTTCCGAGTCTTTCAAATCTTTCACAGAACCTTCATCCGACACAAGCCTTGATACTTTTCATGCGGTTCCCTATAGTTATCATCCAGGGCTACCTCTTAAAGAAACTCAAACTAACCTTCACTTGGCTGCAAAGACTTTCAATAATGATAAACCTAAAGAGCCTAAGCCTTCATATGCTATAATCCCTACTTCAGCTAGTCCTCCACCATCTCTTCCAAAGTCATCCATACAATCCCAATATGCTTCCTTGTCCTTAGAAGTGGCTCCATGTCAAGAGGACTCTAAAAATGATGAAGAAAAGAACATAAAGAAAGATCAAGATCAAGAACCCTCCATGTCATCCACTCCTTTTCACGATGTCTCTTATCCGCCTCAGGGTTCTTTTGATCCTGTACCCCCTTTTTCATGCATTCCACCATGTCTTAAGTCTTCGCCTAAGCAAGATCAAGCTACTACTTACACTATTGAGCTTATTGACAATCAAAATGACCTTACTACACTTGCACTTTCCAAAGATGATAATTCCATTGAGGTTGCTAAAAATGGTGTTGTTACTTCCAATGTTAAGCCTATTGAAAATCAAGAGAAAAATTATGCGCTTATGCTATCCAAAGATCCTTGTCAAGATCAAAGTCTTCCATCTTCTTGTTCTACCATTCCATGTTCACTTCCACTTTCTACTCTTCCTAAGTCTTTGCAAGCTTTGAATGATGTTATCAAAGAAGGTGCTCATATTCAAGATGTCCATGATTCTATTGAAAATTCTAATGCTCACTCTGAAGATGCTGATATCCTTGGTTGTCATATAGATGCTAACGAACTTATTGATTATCCTTTTGCATCTTCTACTTCCATCCTTGGACCTCTTCCACCACTACTAAGGACTTCACGTCTTCCTTCCATATTGGGTCCTTATGTCCCTTCATTTTCCCCTCCTAACTCTCCTAATTCACCATCCATATTGGGCCCTTACATCCCTCCATCTCCCATCTTTCCTCAAGATCAACATAGATGCATACCCTTGAATCCTTTTCATCCACCCACCCATCTAAACCAGTCATATCCTCCTTCTTCCACAAATCCCAAGTCCTTTGGAAGTAACTTGAATGTTCAATACAAGAAAAAGAAGCAATACAAGAATCTATCAAAAAAAGAAGATCACCATGTCTCCTCTAATAGACATGGAAACGTAAAGTCAAAAGAGATATCTAAGAAAAAAACTACAAGACAAGTATGGGTTCCAAAATCCATCATTGAAGATATTATCTCTAGATCATCAAAAGGAAATAAAAAGCCTACGGCTATATGGATTCCAAAGTCTCTCTTGAAAAAGTCTAGTGTTGAGCAAAAAGTGAAATTGACATTCAAGCTTCCAAAGGCTTCCACTTCATCTCCCTCCAAAAATATTCTTCCATTCCATGTGCCTAAACCGCAACCTCTGCTATCCATTCGCCATATTCCTTCACGTATTCCTTCATTCACATTTCCTCCACCCTCTCGCCACCCTTCAAGGTATGTGTTGATGTTGAGCTTTCCTTCCTTTCCATCTACCCTTTCACAATCCTTCCATTCATTAACCTTCTACCTTCTATCCTTTTTCCTCATTTGCCTATTCCTCCTATCTTCCAACCTCACTCGCTTTATATAAAATCCTATCCTTCATTTTTCTCTTCCATCTCCCTTTCCCTATCAGCATCTTTGAGCATATCATTTGAATCCTTGGTATATCATGGTTTATCCTTTCAAGGAGTACTATCTAAAAAGCTTGCCTTCTTCTAAAAAAAAAAAAAGAAAAAAATGAAAATGTGCCATGGTGAAAACTTGGAAACAGGCGCCTTGGTAGCAAAAGTAAAGAGAAATAAATTCTTCTTATGGTGAAAACCACTCCCTTGTGGTGCCTTGGATAAGTACCATGATGAAAACCTGGCAATCAGGCATCATGCGTAGTTCTTCTACATATTTCATCCATTCTATCTTCTCTCTTTGATCTTGACAATGTTGATCTATACATGAACATTTGGCTATTTTGTGAGTTGTCTGATGATGATCTTGCTTTCAATCCCTTCTTGTTTAGCCTTCATATTTATTTTCCTCCATTCATTTTTGCCTATCGCTATCCTTTTCCCATTTGGTCTTGATCTAATAAAAAAAGAAAGAAAGAGTAAAACACAGTGCTATGAAACCTCTTGACATGTCTACTCCTTTGGACTGCATCCTTTCCTTCTTTGGCATTATGATTTTGTGACTTATCCTATGCTAGCCTTTCATTGCTTGTCCAAATGTGCTTTACATGATAATTTTTCCTAGCTTGGGTATTTTTGAGGAGTTTTCCCTTGAGGATTTCTTCCCTTCATTATCCTTTATTCTCTTGTCTTCCATCTCTTCCACCAGCTTGTCAATCCCTCTTATTCTCCACCTTGCTAGACATTGGGACCACACGATATGATCTTGCTTGGGAGTTTGCAATGGAAAAAAGTATACCAAGTATCAAAATAAGTATCAAAACCAGTGTCAAAACTAGTATTAGAACTAGTATCAGAATAATTATCATAATCAGTACCAGAATTAGTATCAGAACTAGTATCAGAATAATTATCAGAATCAGTATCAGAACCAGTATCAGCACAAGTATCAGAAAAAGCATCTCATGATTAATCCAGCTCTCTGGGCATACAGAACTAGTATCAAAACACCTACAGGGGCTACACCTTTCGCTTTAGTTTATGGGTCTGAAGCGGTACTGCCTATTGAGGTTGAAATCCCATCACTTAGAATCAGAATGCATGGACTTGTCACTGATGAAGACTGGAGAGTGTCTAGGTTACAAGAACTGGAACTACTAGATGAGCACAAACAAGCAGCGTATG
Source organism: Chamaecyparis obtusa (assembly GCA_027943335.1). Lineage (NCBI taxonomy): Eukaryota > Viridiplantae > Streptophyta > Pinopsida > Cupressales > Cupressaceae > Chamaecyparis > Chamaecyparis obtusa. The sequence continues at coordinate 567,650 of BSBK01001370.1, forward strand.
ATCATCTCAGAGTATATCAGAAGAGAATGTCTACAGGTTACAACAAGAAAGTCAGACACAGAGAATTTCAGGTTGGTGATCTAGTCTTGAGAGAAAATCCTAAAAATTAATCACATCGAGAACACAAGGGGAAGTTCGAACCCAACTGGCTGGGTCTCTTTGTAATCACTGCTACGTTCTCCATCTGAAGAAATTCTATGCCTAAGGCATTCAGTGCTTGGTAAATATCTTGAAAAAATTATAAAAATCAGAAAAAGTCCTGAAAAAATGAACATCTTGGTGAAAACCTAGCAATAGGCGCCTTGATGATTCACAAAAAAATAAAAAAATATCAAAAATTCAAAAAAATTGAAAAATAAAAAAAATACAAAAAAATGAGAAAAAGAAAAAGTGCCTTGGTGAAAACCTGGAAATAGGCGCCTTGGTAGCAAAAATAGAATCTCTACCAAGATGGTGAAAACCCGGCAAACAGGTGCCACTTGTTCCAAATGCTCCATCTATCAGCACAATCTTGGTCTTTCCCAGCTTTCAGTCTTGCTTTAGTTTGTACATATCTCCCGGTTTGTTTCAACATTTCCAATTTTCAATAAGTCGATCTGTACACCAACCAGCTCAAGCGTCTGTATCCTATCAATGTTTAACACTTGGGGGTAATCAATGTCATATCCTATGGCCTCCAATGTATCTTAGACGTGTCCTATCTAGTCAGAATCCTTTAAAGCTTCATGTGAGTCAGTCAGTCAGTCTCGTCTTCAGAAAGGATTTTGCATCTATAACAACAATCAAACATCAAACTCAAACTGAAAACAATCTATGCTTCATGCTTTTATCTCCTTGTATGCTTACTGATTCGCATTGAGATTTTTGCATATTGTGTCCCTTCGAGCTCTTCGATGATGTCCTTTATAGGATTTAGAGAGTGACGACTGGGGGCATAATCTTTTCTTTGTTTTCTGCTCGTATGTGAAATCTAATAACTTTGGAAATTTCGGATTGAAATGGTGTCCAACTATAAGAGCCTCTATCTTGAATTGGATGGCCATGCGTACCTCGACCATTGATACCCAGAAAATTCAAGGAAGTTTGATCTAACTATTGTCTTTTTGAGTAAGTTCTTTCTCCTACTGTGGAATGCAATCTTGCCTAAGGATGTGAATGATAAAGGGTCACTACGGGTAATTCACGTTGGATTTAGAATGATCTCTTGACTGTTTGATGTGTTTGCAATGCAAGGCGTACTCAGGTCATCACGATGTTTATGTTTTGATGCTTGTACAAATTGCTATATCAAAATGGACATGATATTCAAGTCATCTTGGTGTTTGTGCCTTGGTGCTTATATCTGATCCAACATTCTGAAAACAAATCAATATTCATATATCCATGGTTGTTGACTAGTGGGTGTTGTATTGATTCTTGCGCATACAAATCGATATTCATATGTCTATGGTTTCATGGCTAGTGGGCATTGTATTGATTTATCCGGTTACCTAAAAGTTCAATGGTGATAACAAATCGACATATGATCAATGACTAGGTCCTAGGTCTTAGGTTGCATTTCATATTGCATGCTTCTTTGCATTTTTCATGTTTGCATGATCTCATAATGGCTAAACAAACTTCAATGCTTAAACAATTCTTCAATCACCTCTTCCAATCTAACAAAAGCTGAATCCCACATGAACGTTCCTCCAATGAAATAGCATGTAGAATCCTTTTTCGGGATAAAATTCAAATCTGAGATCATTCATATTATTAACTACTTGCATAATCAACCTTCAATCATCACAGAAATCTAGTATTCAACTTAACTGATTATCTTACATCAAACTATCAAAATTTCAACTTGGTCAACCATGGTCAACTCATGGTCAAACCTAGTCAAACTTAGTCTTTTGGGACCTTCCAACGATGCAGAATGTGTTCTTGAATGTGTTTTACCACACTTCTCAAATCAATTAACATGCTTCTAAACTATAACGCTGACTTTTCTTGTCAAATTTCAATTTTAATCCCGAAGGGGGCATGGTATTGTACATCATTCAAAGTCTGTCAATCAAATTCTATCAATATCTTTCATCAGTGATCAAGACAAACAATCACGTCTAGTTACTGATTCATCAAAAGTTCTCATCGCTCGGGGCAAATCTATCATCACTTGGGGCATATCAGATTCATCAAGATCCATATCAATCTAGTATTCTCCTAATCTTGTAAACTGTATCAGTTTTTTGCAACCATTAGATCATAGTGTTCTTTCCTTGGTTCTTCGGCAACTAAAGGGTTCAGATGTGATACCTGCTAGTTCTGCTAAGACAATCGAGTCTAGAACGGGTCACTCACTTCTTATCAATCCTAAGGTTTAGAATCAGGCATTTTGACACTTTTTCGCAATCATAGGTTCATTTGCTGCTACAGTAAACATTATCTTTGGTCATTCAGGACCTATTATCTTCATATCAAATTCAATATCAATCAACTCCTATCTCAATATCTTTCAATCGGTTTCTATCTTGAGATCAGTTTATCTTTTGAATTAGTTTCATATCTTTATCAAACACAGACTATCTTTGAACCACTGCGCTTCGCACAGTAATTCAAAGAGGGGCAAAATGTAATACCCCAAAAATGGGCTATAAGTTCATTAACCTCCTACATCGACAAATCGAATAAAATCGATATTGAAGTCCTAACCTAAGGCACATCTGAACATCATCAAATCTAATTGATTATCTTAAATTCTGCATCAGGGAATATTCCTAGCAATATTCCTAATCATCATAATTATCTTTAATTTTATAATTATTTGGCAATAAATCACATTTATCCTAAAATTTGATTAATTAAATATTTTGCATATTTAATTAATTAGATTTAATATTTGCCACTTAATTGTTTAATTAAATTTAATTCTATCTATTATTAATTATATTATTTAATTTTGACAATAAATCAAAATTCCTATCTTTAATTGATTAAATTCTTATTTAATTAATTAAAGCATGTTGTCATTATTTAATAATATAATTTTTAATAAAAGTTTGATAAAATAGTTAATTAACCAATAAATTAATTATTTTATTTCAAAAATCAATTAAGTTGAGCATAAATCATTTTATTATTAAATTAATTTATAAATAAAACATGCACAATCATAAAAGCAAACAACTATCAATTATCAATTAAAGCTAAACTCTATTTTGAGTTAAAGCTTAGCTTTTGCATGTTTTTGTGAGTTAATTATCCTTTATTTAAAAATAACTCAAAAATCAACCTAAGTTATTTGAGTGATTTATGGCTTTTATCCATGCACCTCCAAAGCCCTGGATTTCTATAAAAACAAGGCTCAGCTCTTCATAATTCATCTCTCAATCTCTCAAATTTGCATCCAAGCATCTCATATTTTTGCACAATCACGCTAGAGAATTGGAGGCTGAGGAATCAACTTGTGAATTCAAAGCTTTGTGAGATCAATTTCAATTGCATAGTTTTTATATCTTAGCATAGAATTTCATAGTTTTCATATCATTGTTAGAATCTTCATTGTTAGATCATTTAGCATTCATTTCATATCAGTTTTCAATAGCATTCATAGCATATCAGTTTATCATTCTTATTGCATAGAAAATATCAAAAATATAGATTAATTGCATTCAATTTCATATCCATCTTTTGCATTCAAATCCTTCATTTAGGTGTCGTCTAGGTCACTGATCTCGATTACAATCTGAGAACATCAATCTCGCACATACTAGAAGGCAATAAATCGCTTAATTAGATAGATTTCAATTTTGCACGATTTTGATTATAGCTAACCTCTAATGTTTTACTGAGTGTTGTGTCTACAGATCAGGTACAATTTTCACACACACATGTGTAACCAATGTGATTAAGATCTTAAGATTGATTTCAAAAATCTTCACAATGTGTCATCGGCAAATCATCTGAAGAACACTTTTGCAAAGGTACTTTACTGAGTAAAATCTTTTACAAGAATTTTTAGTTGAGATAAATGGCATCATCATCATCAGTTGCAATGAAGAAAGAAGGAAAGGAGGCATTCAATGTTCAATTGGTAAGGAATGAGGCATGTAGGCCACAAAAGTTTCAATCCGTCTCGGAGAGCACGATCATGGGAGATCTTAGTGGAGCCCTGTCATTGATCCCTAAGAATGTATTGATGATAAATGACATCCAGTCGTGCTACATGTGCAAAAGTGGAGAGATTGGTGACTATGAAATAAGGGAAGCATATGAGAAACTATGCAGGAATGGGGTGTTGAAGCCGGAACACTAGAAGGTTTCCGAGAAAGGGTTAGTTCATGCCCTTAACTTTCTGCAAAATTTCAAGGTGGATTGGATTAAAATTGTACTAATTAGAGTACATGACATAACAATTTGGTTGGAGGATGGACCAGTCCAAATCACTAAAGATATGATTCACTGGGTATCTGGATACCCTAAACTCCCCGGTAAGAAAATAATGATATGTCAAAGCAAGGAGGAGTTTCAGGAAAACACTCAGGCAGTACGGAATAAGTGTGAAATGATAATCTCTACTATCACTGATCTGGAGATTGAGTTTGAAATGAGGGTAATTGCTCACAAATTCTATCAGTCTAGTCAATTGGACAACATCCCATGCATGATAGTGGACCAAGCTTGGAAAATCATCAAGAATGATGATACCTATGACCTTGCCAAGCTCCAACTGACTCAACTTTTTGAAAATCTTACATCTATCTGGAAAGAAAAGAATTCTATGTGTAAGTTTGGTTCCTTACTTATTTGTCTATTCTTCTATATACATAAAAGTTTTCCTATTATTGGAGGAGTAGTATGGGATAATAATAGGCCAATCACAGTTCAAATAATTATTTTATTAGTCAGATAGGAGAGAATTTTGAGGGTGTAATGTAAAAATACTTTGTAGAATTAAAAAAGAAAATGAGGAAGAGAAGTAGGATTCATGTATCCCTAGTTGAGAAGTACAAACAGGACATTTGTTTCTTAGTAGATACCGACTTCACACATGCTCAAGTTACTATACCGAGGGTATCATGGATAATGCCATTACCTTATGAGGTTAATATTGATGAGACCATAATAGAAATCACAACCTTGTTAGTTGAGTAACTTGATAAGAAGTCTACTTATTTTGGAACTTAGGAGGAGGTTAAGGCTAAAATAACCATGGGATTGAAGTCTGCTACCCTGGAAAGGAAGAGGAAAAAGATAGTGAAAAATCTAAAGAAAATGATAGGAGAAAGAGAGGGAGATGCACCTCTAGAACTGACACAAGGTCTAGGAGAAGACAAATTAAGTGAACCTAGTGAAAGTGAAGAAGAGGAGAAGGTAGTAGAGAAGAAAGGAAAGAAGGAAGTAATTGCTGAGCCTATGAACAAGAAAATGAAAAAATTAAAGCTATTTCATCACCTGTTCTTAGGCCAAGAACAAGGGAAACCTCTATAGCTGTAGCTGCTGAGCCATAAAAGAAAACCCCTGCATCAGGGAAAAGGAAAATTGTTTAGCCTAGGGCAGTGCCAAGCCAAAGAAGGAAGAAGCCTAGGAGGAAACTAATTTTGGAGAAAGATGATGAGGAAATAGAGAGTAATGAAGAAATAAAGAAGAAGTCACTAGTACAGAGAAAAGCATTAACTATGGATGAAATATGCCACAACATCAAGAGCTTTGATGGTTTAGCAAGATTCAAGAAAGTAAGATTTGAGAAGATGAGCATAGAGAAAAAAGAGAAAATTGAAGATGCTATGCTTGAGATTCTTTGTACATTCAAGATGATACCACTTCAAATAGATAATTTGATTCCCAATGAGCTATATCAAAGGATTGCATAAAAGTGGGAATTTTCCCTTGTGGCCGAGAAGTAGATAAGGGAAAGTACATTAGCTCAAGTCTCACCAGACTTTCCCATCGCAAGAATTTAGGAAATAATAGAGAAGTACAGGAATAGATTTTTTCCTAAGCTCAGGGCATATTCTATCCTTCAACACAAGGTTGAGGATATTGTTTAGCAAAGTCTTAGGACTTGGAAGATTATTTTTGGTTTATTGGTTGACAAAAGTGCACCACAGGAAGCTAGCACATCTAAGGGTGTTGAGCTAGATGATAAAGTCGATGTGATTGAACCACATATTTAAGAGGAAGAAGCTCCCAAGGAAGAGAAATGTCAAAAGTTAGCTGCAATAACTATTGTTGACATCACTAAGGATACCCCAGTGAAGACTCAAGTATTGACTGAGGAGGAAATACAAGTCGAGGTAGTATATCCTTATCGAACAGTAACACTGTGCTATTACAAGTCGTAGAATATCCATAAATTGAGGACACATCAACTATCAAAACTACCACTCTGCCAGTCCTCAAGTTGTTATAGTTGACATGCTAGCCGGTATTAGCACTACCAAGGAACAGGACCATTCAAAAATTTCACTTCAATCTACATATGCTGAGGAAACACAAAAAGATATAGCAGATCAATCTGCACTAGTGATCTTGTAAATCCTCATGTGGAGGATAAGGGAAAAGAAGAGAAGGAGATAGAAAAAGAAATTTGTGTTCAAGAGCCTAAGGAAAAAGAAGTAATAAAATCTCTTGTATAGATGCCAAGTGGGACTACAGTGAAGAAAAAGGCACAGAAAAATAAGGTGAAATCATCTACACCATACGTAACACTTGAAAAAGTTATTGTGATTTTGAAATGGAACACAAATAACTTATCATATGAACAGATGTAGATATTAGAAGATTTACTGAAGAAGAAAAGAAGGCAGGAAGAATTGGGAAGGGAACATCAGCAAAAGAAAGTTCTTCATGAGATAAAAGGTATATTCATTGATGCTTTTGACATGACTAATGTTAATGAATCTGACCCCATACTAGAATAACTTGTCCACATAGTCAAGAAAGTGACAAATGAGGAAAGTGAAGCAAATGATAAGTTGTTGCAACTTGGTCAAAAATAAAATTTGAGAAAAAGGTACTAAATAAGGTCTTTGTTGAGATAGCAGTGAATTAGGTAGAACTTTCTACCTTAATATTTGATTCAGAAGGAGTTGTATTCATTGTACAATATTTTTACAAGAAATTGTGTGATGTATAATTATTTACAAAGGATAATCAGGAGCTGGTAGACAAGCTACATTTAGAGATAAAATCTACAGGTCATTCATTGAGTTAGGATTAAGTTCCAGCTCTATCCACTATACCAAGCTTCTACATGCACAAGGAATGATAGCCAAGTTAATGGCTAATGATGGTAAGATAAGAGCTTGCTTACTCTCTATTCAAACAATGCTGACACCTCATCTAGAGGTCATACAAAGAGAGTTACCTAAGGCAAAGGAATTAGTACATAAAGATCCTTATCTTTCTACTGCCAAGAGCTTAGTTGATCTAGCTACTGAGCTAGAAGTAAAATCAGAAGCTTTGAAGATTTCCACATCTGGTTGGGACTCTCCATTGCACCTAGTTATGATGTTTCACAAAACACTTTTGGAGAAATATTACAAGCTCCCTACCAACGAGGAACTTAAAGTGACAAAAACAAGGGGGAAATAATAGAATAACATGTTAAGTCACAAACGGAGGCAACAAAATCAAAGAGTAGAAGAAAAACCAAATGGTATGACATACTAAGTTTTGTATATGTATATGTATTAGAGTGTATGTCATGTAAAGAAGTCTTATATGTACAAATGTAAATTTCTTTTGTTTTATAAGACCGAGTTAAGTTTTAGGGGGAGTATTATGTATACTTCTATTAGTACTAAAGTACTCTTGTAAATGTAATGTAAATGTCATGACAAAGTGTTTTTTCCACTAATGTCAAAGGGGGAGATTGTTGATCCCTATAGTTTTGTTGTCTATTAGTTTCTTACACTTAGTCATTTTCTAGGCAATGTTGGTTGGTCATCACTGTGACCAAGTCATCATGTATAGGCTGAGTCATGTATTGTACATGTACCAAGTAGTATTTAGTGCTGAGTAAATCAGTGGTCACCGAGTACTTTTGTATTAGCTGAGTCAATTTTTGTCAAGTTATGTAAAGAAGACTATGCCAAGCATCAGAATATAGTAAATAGTATATGCTGAGTGCCACATATATCCAATGCTGAGCAAGCTAGAATTGACATGTGTTTGTTATGGCACAAACACTTAGGTAAACCATTTTGGCTAACATCTAATTTTGTTTACTATTTATTAAGGAAATCACGGAGGTGATTACGCTTCTATTTTGTACTCATTAATCCCTATATATTGTATGGAACTAATCAGAAATAGGGAAAGGTTAAGCGGCAAAATGAGACAATCTAGATCGTAGATCTTAAATCTTGGAGGAAGTCAATTATCTATATAAGATGAGATCTGGACCCTAAAACGTAATATGTATGAGAGGAGTATGAATGAAAGGATACAGAACTAAGAGAATATGTTCAAACCAGTGAAGTATTCTAAGAGAGTTCAATGACCGAGTAGAACAGAGTCAAGCAGTGATGAGCAAAATAGAGATATACTTGATAGATAAGATCAAACTAATACTGGAAGGAGGAGATCTGTAATCAAAAAATACAGTGCAAACTGAAGGATCAGGTACTGAGATATTCTAACACGTGTATCAATTTTAATCTCTTAATAGAGTGGTTTTAACCAACCTTAGTTAATCTCTTAACTGAGTGCTTACTTACTTGTAAGTTATAAATCCATTTGCAAGGTAGATTGTATAAATCTTATAGCTCTTAACAGGACAAACCTCTCACGGGGTAGATCATATTTTGTGATCAAAATTTGTATCCCTAATGGGAAAACTTTATACTGCATTAGTAAAGATTTGTGGGTGTCATCCCCACCCTAGTTTTACCTTTCAAGGGTTTCTAGGTAACCAAAATAAAGGTGTTATGAGTATGTTCATGAATGATGTTTAGTTTATTAGTTTCATTACATGGATGAAGTTTATGATAATGCTATGCAAGTTTTTAGTAATGTTAAAATGGTTCAATAGGTGATATCCAATTCACCCCCCCCCCCTCTCAGTATCACATTTCCCAAATAGATTTCCAACATAACTTTCTATTTTACAAATGGATTTCTAGGGCCATCGAGGAAATGCAAGTTAGGGTCACGTACTATAAGACTTATAAGCCTTAGGAAAGGAAGTGCATGTTTGATATTTTTTGTCATCAAACCCTAGGTTGAATATCTCAACGTATTTAGCCAAAATTGTGAAGAAAGTATGAGACAGTAAAAAAAAAGTAGCATGGTGACTTGGTATATGTTGGAATTTTTTCATTTGGAGTTATAAGAATATCTTTGAGGGGTAGTATTGATTCTTTCTATGCATTCCTTATTACTTTCTTTGTTATCCAAGCCTAAAATGACCAATTAGGTCTGTGAGTCTAGTAAGAGTTAGGGCATGTCAGAGTGGAGTCACATCCTACAACCTTGGAGTCTTTTTTAAGTCCCAAAAAGGTATCCATTTCTAAGATTTAGTTTCTGAGTCACTTGGGAAGTTTGGAAATTTTCACCTTAAAACTTCATTTGGAGACCTAGTCAAGTTTACTAGGCCAATAAGGGAAACTTGTCTTGTGGGAGTTTCATAATTCAATTGGTGGTTGGTTATTAGTACATTGGATCTAAAGAAGGTGTCTCAATCATCATATGGAGTGATTGTGAAGGTAAGGTCACATTTCCATATTTTGGTCTAGTTTAGGGAAGGGGTCCGTAAAGCCCAAGTTGGGTCTAGCTTGTGTGAGATCCCTAAGAGTCAAGGGAGTTGGTAGAGGTATCAAACACACTTAGAAGGTTGTGTTATCTCTAGAAGGAATTGTTGATTGAAGGAAGAGTGCAGAATCAGGACATTGAAGCCTGAACCAATGAGCCAGGGAAATTATGAACTTCTTGTTGTGTACTCTGCATCACGTTCCTAAGTATTATAGGAAATAAAATGTGGTTTTTCAATGCATACAAGAGAATTTATAAAGATAATGACCATCAATAACAACAATGATTGAGAAGCAAATTTTCGTAACATTTAAGAGGATCAAACTGGAACCTGAATATTTAGTGGTGTAGTATGAACAAGATGTCTTGCTAGGAATCTTGAGATTGCCTCTATTCATCTAGCTTCTTGCCCACTTCTCTCACTTCCTTTTTTCGATGGCCTTTTATGACGTGGGTGTCCAAAATGCAAGGGTGAGTGCTTCTTAATGACTTCTTTAGCCTTAAAGGCCCAACTCCAGCTCAACAAAATGTGCCCTTTAATCATGCCTTAATAGGAAAAATTATTACTCACCTCTTTCCACCTCTCTACCATGTCGGTGAAAACTAATTGTCACTCATTATTACCACACTACTCTAACTAATTTACTAGTCCACTTTGACTTATTCATCAAATTTGGTGAGTTCCTTTTTTTTTCTTTTAACAAAATTGAATTCAATTTACAAAAGGATGTTTAAAATGTTTGTGATAAGCTTTTCATTAAAAATGGGTTATGAAAAATTTCAAAACATAATATAAAATACTAATTGAATATAGAGGATGTAAAGACGATGTGACACAAAAAATGAGAAACACTTATACATATTTCTTAGATGCATGAATCAAAATGACATATATCCCCAAGAGCCTATGAGCAACACATCTAGTCCAAAAGATATTCAACTAAAGCGTAGATTGTCTTAATTAAATAATGATGGCATTGACTATCTATCTATCAAATATTGATGACACAATTGAAACATTTAATGACCAATAATTAAGCATAACATGTTATCATTAATTAAGTAAGAAAAAAATAATATTTATAATTTTTTTATGAATAATATGTGTATCATATCATCATTTGAAAATAATGCCACAAAATATCATTTAAATAATGCATAGAAACAATTGTACCCCTCTAATATTTTAAATAAACTTATTGACTAAATACAATATCCTTCCACTTAAAAATACTGTCTCAAAGAAAATATATTATATTACACCATCCATGTATCAAATTAAATCCGGAATTAAAAGAAAAATGACATGATTTTATAAATTTGTGCCATATTCTTAATTAATAATAACACATCATATTTAGTTAATTGATTAGCAATAATTAAATATGATGTGTTATTATTAATTAAGAAATAAAAAAATAATAATATTTATATTTTTTTTTGCTAAATAATATATATATCATTATTCAAAAATAATTTTACAAATATTTAAAAACATTGATAGAAATAATCTAGCTTCCTTAATCATATGTTAGAGGATCTAGTCCATCAAATTCAAATTCAAAGAAAAATAGAGCTTGTTTCAAACACAATTCCTAAGATTTGAATCTTAATGAAAGACTTTTAATTTTTAACCAGATTGTCATTACAAAATTTCTGACATGATTCTTCACTCGCAATCTCATCATAGCTTTAATACCACACTTTGTGAAACTATAGATACAACAAACTTGTTTGGACAAGAAGTAGATATAATTTTTTAATATCAAAACAATTACAAAAATTACAAAACAAAACAATTAGAAAAATATATAGATAGCTGAACAAGAAGAGATACACGATTAAAACAACTTGGGCACAAGACTGCAGGAAAGGTGCAATAAAATGATATAAGAGAAAGGAGAAGATTCTGCAGTATTGAGGCTGTGGGAAATCGTGCAAAATCTTAATATATCTTATTCCATTTTGTCAAACAAAACTAAACCAGAAAGTAAGAAAGCAATAGATCGTGTGCATATTTTTGCACGTAAGTCAACTTGTAGAGGAGAGACCGATTTATTTAATCTGAGAATTGAACCAAATTGTATATTCGAATAAAGCAAAGAGAAGAGCTCTGGAATCTTCCAGATAAGGCATGTGTCTAATTCAGTTAGCTTGGCTCATAAGGAAGTTGGTGCGGTGACTGGAACCCCACACCTAATACACATTCATGCGCATAAAAATGAGTTCCTGAGATTCGAACCCGCGTCTTAGGTTTTATTTTAATGGCCTGGAACCTTGTCCCATGCTAACCGCCAAGAGATTCGATCAACTACTTGCGTTTTATATTTCATATTTAATGCCGCCGAAACATCATATGCATATCACTTTTCATCTCAATTAGAGGCCAGGTGACTTGAATTCTCAAACAGTGAGTGTGAATTGATAGCTCAGCGCAGACTGGTGACTGATTTGAAAACACAGCAATTGTTTATTAATTGATGTTTATTTTACAAATTGGAGGCGCAAAACATGAATCGGACTGAATCTGACTGCTGTGCAAGCCTGCGCTATCGACAGGTAACTAATATAACTGACCGACTGGTGAAGGATTTGATTGAAATTGTCTATTCGAACATCGCTTTCACTCTGATCTGTGGAGATGTAGGGCCGAAAATCTTTGAAAACAAAATTATTTTTTTCATTTTATTGACTCAATATTAAAAAAAGAAACTTGAAGTAAATCGGTTAAATTTCTCGAGAGGACGTGAATTATGTGAATAGGACCACCTCTACGCGTCAAAAATCACCAGGTCTGGCCCACGGAATGGTAAGGACTGACCTGCCAAAAAAATTGTGAGCTGTCGTAGCTCCCTCTCCGCCATTTATTTGATTTATTTACTTAACCGCAGGTCCGGAATATGACAAGCTATAACTTAATTTAGGTCTTGGCACGAAGTGTTGAAACTTTTGGCTTTATTTCCATTATTGTGTTCCCACGCGGATCTGAATTTCTGGTGTGAAGAAGATCGCTGGGAATATAATATTTCGGCGGACGCGAAACCATAGGTGTTCTCTGCAAATTTTCCGTAATAATTTACAGGTTGCCTGTGAAATGTAAGCTTTCTATCAACAGAAAATTGACAAGTGTTCTCTTGTATTTCCAACCAGGTGTCATGCACTAAAAGTAGGACGAAGCACATAATTTTTCTGAGCTGCAATATACGGCATTGCGTTAGAGCTCGAGCTCTGCATGAAATTCGTGCATGTCTCGCTGTAAAGGTATTACAGGGACACGCGGCGATTGTTCTGTAAAGCTCTGGAATCAAAGCGTATTATTATTTTTGATTTGAGATCTAGTGGAATTTGGCGTTCAAAAGTGACTGTCAAATAAAGATTTACTTCCAAATGTTGAACGAAAATTTGACACGCAGATTAATGGCTCTGTGCACTTGTCTGCCTTTGAGATCGGCTGGAATTTGGCGTTTAATTGTGACAGTCAAAATGGAAAGATTTCCTTCCAATTTTAAAAGAAAAATTGACACGCGTATTAACGTGACTGTGTACTTGTCTGCTTGCCTTTGCACAATATTTCAAGCGTATGGGACAGTGAAGATTCAACCACACCGTCTCAGAAAGCTTCAAAGCTGTCCATACATCTGATGGCCTGGAAAATTGACAAGTATCTTCTATATTAATACTCCCGATTCTGACTCATGACCTTTTGCACTATACTCTTTTTGGTTGATTTCTCCCAAATCGAACAGCAAGGGCAGAAAATTATTGTACGGTAGACCCTACCTACAATGACAGAAACAAGGATTTTTTGGTCGAAATGACAACATTTGTCGTAAAGAGAGTGGTGGCAAAGCTACAGATTCCTCTCAGAGTCAATGCCGGTTCGCGTAAACAATTAATTGCCTAGGGTTTGAGTAAAAGCCGATCCGGATTTGAGTATCAGCCAGAATATTCAGGGGGGAAGTAATCTTTGTCAGATTCAAACACGAAGAAAGAATAGACTCGTGGAATAAATTTAAGCTACCCTAGTTCAATAAATATTATTAACGACGCGGATTTCAAGCTGATAACAATATTAAATTCTAGATGCACAGAACAATTTCTAGAATGTGAGTGGTGAAGAATTTAATAATTCCTGGGACTTGACTTGAAAGGCAAGTTTCTGAGTCTGGAAAAACACGACAATGAACGTTACCTGCCAAGGTCTTGAAGATTCTCCATGAATTTTGTTCCACCTGGAGCACGGAAAGGGAACAAGTCGGTCAGTTGATAGTTTCTTGTCAGTTTAAAGCAACTTGTATTAGTGAAAATTCTGTGCTGTGTCAAGCTCTGTGAGGCTTCTCTGGAATCTCTGAAATCATCAGAGACACTTGGAACAATTCAGATTGCTCACTTTTCCACCACCGACATCGCAAATCCAGATTGCCACCACCGAAAAGGGAAATTCATGGGATATCCTGTTGTCCATACACTTGTTTTTATCTTGGCCTGATTGGTAACATGTAAAGATCAGACTTTTGAAAGGAACACCAATTCAAATTCAAATTCAATTATTTTATAAGGTGGGCGCCCCGACAGTAGTTGGTCGATGCCGATGCTGGATCCTTTTCTGAATCGCCACTCTCCAAACAGATTTAATATATTGAATTAAAGGTGGTTTTCAGTTAGGTATAGTTTCAGATTTGATTAACTTTTTTCCTTATCAAAAACACTTTTGTCTTTTTTATTTTATCTCGTTCTGATAGAAATTTATCATCTTTTCCTTTTCTCCTTTCTTGTTGTCGCATTTTGATTATGTAACCTTTTTCCTTTGTCACAACACATTTTTACTTGTCGTTATGTCCTTCTGATTATCTTCTCCTTTTTTCTTTTCTGGTTATTTCATTTTGATGGAAAGTTATCACCTTTAATAATTATCAGAGATATAACATCACAGTTACACGTATGATTTCTAATTTCTTTAAATTCATATAATTATTACTTTATTTTATTATTAATAAGAAGGAAGTGGTAGTGATCTTTAAACTCACACTTTTTAAATAAATGTCTTTACCTCAACTTTCGCTTTTCATAAACTCACACTTTTTAAATAAATGTCTTCACCTCAAGTTTCGCTTTCATTTTTTTTTTATTGGAAGGTGGTGAAGGTAATATTAAAGCTGATGCTTTCAAATGAATTAAACTTTTTAATATTTTTTAAATTATTGACAGAGTAAAATATGTTTGTTGATTTCTTTTTGGAATTATCTATAACTTAAGAAATATTCGTAATATTTTATAATATATTATTAAAAAAATTGTTGTGATAACTTTTTTTAAGTTCTGAATTGAAGATATAGATTAAGATATTGATCAAAGCGTATATATTCTCACGACTTTTATTAACGTTGGAATGAATCTTTATCAAATTAGTTAGATCCTTCATAATCTTTTATTTTAGCACATTGAGAACAAGAAACAACTTGAATACATTGAAAGAAAATAAAATGTTGTTTCTTTATTTAGGATTATAGGATCTAGGTTTTGAATAAGGAACGATCTCATATCAATGACTATCACACACAATTGTCTTCTTCTAATAAAAACAACTTCATACTCAAAGGATTTATGTTGTTATTGAGTTACAATGATATATTCAAGGAAACATATAATCTACAATTATACTTAATGATACCTTAACACACATCCTCGGATCTTTCTTAAAGCATGTTTAATCTATTACTTGAATTGAAGCAATAACATGATACACCATATAGAGAAAATGTATATCAACAAGCATAATAAACATTTATTTTGTTAGTTCAAAGGAAATTGCATGAAATCAAGGAGATAATTGCAAACAAGATGCATAAGTATTTTCTATATGAGCTTCAATCTGAATAGAAAATTGTCATACAAAATAATGATGCCAAATTGGTAAACCTAATTAAACCAATAATTAGACATAATTAAACCTAATGAAACCCCATTTTGGATTCTACTGTAATGTAGGAACAGGACAAGGAGGACATCCCCAAACCAATGCAGGACCTCTTTGGCCACTTTTCAGTCAATCTCACTATCAGCGAGGAAAAAACCCTTCCTCCTCAGTCCCCAGGCACTAACACTAAAAATCAAGCCCCTGTGACTGAAGATAAAGATGAGCAGGGTACTAACCAATCACCCATAAGGATTGATGAGACTGAAGAAGCCTCAGGGGGGGAGTATAATAGTCAGGATACCGGGAGGGGTAAAAAGGTCTGGAGAAATTTTAATATTAACACTGTGCGTATGGGAATTATTAGGGAAGCCATCTTTCCTCAGATTCTGGATGACAATGAAGGAAAAGTCCATAAGGAAGAATTGATAGACCCTACACTGGTTGTTCTCAGTGATAAAGCTAGGGAGATGGACATGGATTTTCTCAACAATACCAAAAATAGTATGCTGGATCAATTTCGATCTTTCAAATGGCTCTACCATGAGATTGAGGACATCAAGGAAAAAATTCAGGGCTTGCACAACAAGGATAAGACCACAGAGAATAAGCCAAGTCTGGAAACCAGGGTCATGAACATGGAATCCAAAATGATAAGTCTGGAAAAAACCCTTAAGGGAGTGGCAGAGCAAAATTTTAACATCCATAAAACATCCAACAAGAAACTGAAGTTGCTGATTAAAAATATGGAAGAAAAAATGGACCCCAAGACCGAGCAGAGGACTATGAAGGAGGACAAGGAGCCAACTAAAGGACCAGGAAAAAGAACCAGGACTAGAACTAGGAAGAACAGGGAGAAAATCGGTCCACATGGTTCCCAAGTGTAGAATGTTAAAGACACAGTTCAACTGATGGAGGCCCTTGAAAGCAACACAGTTGTCATGCTCAAGAGCTTGACATAAATGGTCATGGTGCTCTTCCTTTTGGCTATGCTTATTTTTCTCTGTTGTTTCTTGTTTAGCCCTGTGGTGGCCTGTCCTAGCTACTCTGTTCTATTTTTCTTTGCTTGGTTCTCATGACTTTCTTTCAACTTTAAACTACTGTGGGTTTCAGGGTCCCTGTAAAACCTATTTTACTTAATAAAAAAATTAAACCAACAACAAGTCTAAGATCTAGAAACTAAATTCAACAACATATCTATTGCCCAATATTTTTCACCACATTCAAATCCTAAGAATTATCCTTTTTATTAAAATTTTGTTTTTTCTTTATGTCTTGCCCCAAGGTTATAATCATTTTTACCGCAACACATGGGTCTTTATTTCATAGCTATCAGGTCTTAGCCTAGAAGTTAGAAAATTGTGTTAGGTTCCGACAAGTCTATCCATATCATTACTCTACCTTGCAGTCATCACTCTCTATTATTTTTATAACTATTGGCGTCTTTTGTTTCTAAAGTATCATTGGGTTCGGACAATCTTTCCAAAAACAATTCTTGTCTAAAGTTTCTCCTTGAAATTTGTACATGATATTTCTTTGGAACTTGACACCTAGTCCTAAAATTTTAAGTCACATATAAGTCTTTTTAGATGTTCCTTTGGCCTGAAATCATTATATGTGAAGTGGTGTTGAAAAATGAAGTGATAGCTACAACTATTATAATGTTTAAAAGCCAAGTTTTCAAAAGCATGTATTGCAAAAAGCACATGGAATCAAAGTATTGATAACACTGCAAACTATGAAGGAGTACTCAAATCTTTTGGATTTCAACAACCTTTTAAGAACTAAATAAAAAAATGAAAAGGATAAATGAAAAGGATAGAGGCATTTCAAGCTAATTTGAAGGAAAATAATGATGTGACTCCCAAGCACTGTGCATGTATGACAAAGAGCCTTTAAAGCATATAAATAGAATTCAAACATCAATGTAATAATTATTCTCCTAATTACTCATAAAATAAAATCACTTGTAAAGACCAAACTGAATTTCTAGAACAATAATCATAACCATCTTTGCATAAAAGGAGTAAGTGTCGATAATCTTCAATTTGCATCATTTTTTAAAAGGATAAGACAATTGTATTGCCAAGGGTTTCTTGTAGAGAAAGAAGTTTCTTATCAGTTTTATTATATGTATAATCCCAATCCAAGATGAATTTCAAGCACTTGGATCATGAATATTGAATGATTTAGACAGTGATATGCTAGAGGTAGGTGACACACAATTAGGATATATTAATTTATACAAATTTGGAGAAGGATTCAAATCCCTAATAGATGCCCTATCATTGAAAGCTTGGTAGAGAGTTGACTATTAAAACCTACAATATTACCAATAAGTTGGTCATGTAGTGTATTCTAAGGTACAACCCACAAACAATGAATCTCAAAATAAATGATGATAGTGCCCTCTTCAATCTATGGAAAGCTACCATTCATGGCTTCTTCCGCTTTATGAGTTGAGAATTTTTAGTGAGTTGTCACCCTACCCTATCCCAAAGAAAATTCAACATGAAGAGAGGGTATTACATGGGTATTCTAGAAAAGGAATGGTTCACCTTTCTAGGGTAGTGTCAACTTCGTAAGACTATTCAAAAGTTGCATTTGAAATGGGAGATTTTAGAAATCATTATTTGATTTCATAGGTTGTTAGCATGAATGTTGAATATGTCCTATGAGGGAGTATTCTAGCATTTTTGGAGCATTCGCATGTTGCAGTCATGAGTGTGTGTGGCATTGATGTCAACATACTAATTTTACTGAAGATTAGCAGAGTAGCAGACAAAGTTTGGATTAGCGCACATGGTGTATTGCAGATGAGGTTATGCAGATTTGAGGACATATTTCATATGGTGTCCTAATATCATGGTTAAGAGCATGTATGTAAATTCAAGTATTTACGTCAGTTATGAGTAATCTAGTGGAAACTATATTCTGACAGTGTTCCTGAGAAGTGGTTTGTGATGACCAGATTATATCTCCTAACAGGGATAGAATCTGGTCAAATGAAGCTATTCAGAGGTTGAAGACATTGTAGATGCAACTTGGATGAGTCGGCATAGTTAGATTTTGCATGTGTGAAGATATATTAATTTTGTGAGCTGAGAGTTTTATGTAATTATGGAAATATTATGTAACATATAATGTTTTATATTTTGCAATTGGTTAAGCTTAATTGGTCGACTCAATTATGAAATATTGTACATGGTATAAAGGAAGGATTATTTTCCTTGATTGATATGTGAAATATAAGATGTAAATTAGTGATGCGAAGTGAGTAGATATGGTATTGCGGTCTGGTGAAGTATTTGGTGCAGTTTGGCACAGTCAGAGAGGAGAAGAGAAGTTTCTAAGATCAGTTATACTTTGTATTATTTTGTTTGGATAATACAGAGATCAGTTGGATAGTGTATTAGGTGATCTTTCCCTTGAATTTGTTTCAACAGTGAGTCCTATCTTCCTTAACTCCTAACAGGGTTCGAATCTCCTCATAGGGATTCAAATTCTCCCAACAAGGATTGATATGTCATGAATGTATTCCATAAGATTCCTCACAGATTCCATCCTCTCATAAGGAATTTTTGTTGGAGTTGGTGAAAAGCAACCCATAGCTCCCAAGAATCCCTGCATGCAAACACCTGTCACAGAAAGAGAGAAAAAACTATGGAGGCATGTAATCATAGATATGAGAAAGAGAAGCCGTGATTGAGAATAACAAATGAGAGAGAAAATCTCAATACAATAATCTATTCTCCATTATGATCCAATAAGTTAATGAATAAAATACAAAGAGGGAATCCTTATAAAAGGATACTGAAACCCTAAAGGGGAAAACCCTAAAGAATAATAAGATGCCTAAGTTTAACTTAATTGTAGAGTATATAATAGACTAATAATTAAATAAATTAATTATTAGCTATAATATGACAACTCTAACACCCCCCCTTAAGTGTAACTTAGGGAGAAGCTAAACAACTAAGGACTAAAAGATGCATGA
Source organism: Chamaecyparis obtusa (assembly GCA_027943335.1). Lineage (NCBI taxonomy): Eukaryota > Viridiplantae > Streptophyta > Pinopsida > Cupressales > Cupressaceae > Chamaecyparis > Chamaecyparis obtusa. Next base: position 587,299 of record BSBK01001370.1, read on the forward strand.
AAGAACTATGGGTCCCGACAACTAGGCCTGATCAGGTACCCAAATACAAAAAATAAACTAGATGAAGGAAACAAAGCCTCTAATCTAGGGAAAGTCCCAAAGAAAGGAACAAGAAAGAGCATGAAGCATCTTCGAAGCATGAAGCTGTAAACACTGTCAGAAGAAATTGCTGGAACCCCCACTGAAATAGTGCATGACTAGGTAGAGAAGACAAAGTCTGAAGAGCTGATCAATAGAAGAGGTGACCTCCAAAAGTAGGAATGAATGAGTGTCTATATAGTAGATGAACCATCTCACCGAAATGCATAGGTGCCTAGCCACTGCATCTGCCTAGTACATAGGAAAAAAATTGAATACGTAGATCACTCAATCGAACCAAGGAAGCAATAGAACCAATAGGTGAACCCCCCCATAATGCTGAATAGGGAGAGGGATGACAGGAACACTGGAATGCAATGCCAGAAACATCTACAAGAAGAAGAATCTGAAACACCAACAATGCAAAAGAGGGTACAAGCACAAGATAAAGGGCAGTGTCACAGACAAAGAGCATGGGCTAATGTCATGGAAGGTACACTCACTTGACAAAGGTGGATGAGCACAAAAGGTAAAACATCATAATTCCCCATGACACTTTATAATTCAGTGCGAGTACAAACAAACACAAGGTGCTTAAAATCCTAGATATGTAGAAGTAGGCACTTTATCTTAGTGCGTTTACAGAAAAAAATGCTACAAAAGAGAAGCATACAATGCTCAAAAAGTCAGAAAGAAGAGTGAGCCAGAAGAATAGAAGAAGAGATCCCAGGACCTGTAGAATCCAAGTAATTCGCCAGAGTGCAAAAGTGAAAAACTCAGAGGAGAAAGAACCTGGAGTAGAATCTGGATAAAAGACCCCTGCCACTACAAAACTCACAAAAGCAACTTTCCAACAATATCTCCGCCATTGGATCAAGCTTGAAAAGAGCTTTCCGACGATATAAAGAAGTCAAAAATCCGATACCGTATGCTCAAGATACAGCCAAAAGACCACAAGCTGCTCCAGAGAACAAAAAAGCTAAAAAACACATGCAAAGCACCTTGGGATGCGTGCCAAATTTTCACATCAGGAAATGCACTAGAAAAAATTTAAAAATGATGCCTTAGGAATCGTGTCAATTTTTTTTGGTCTCGGGATGCATGCCAAAAATAAAAAAGCTGCATCAGAATTCATGTCAAAAAATCGCTACCTCGGGAATCATGCCAATTTTTTTGGTCTCAGGATGTGTGCTAGATTCGTACGGCTATTGGCCCAAAAAAATTTGCCTCAAATTGCAAAGTTGTCCAAAATGGACAAATTTTATATGGATTCAGGGGTTTTTGGGTGCTCTGAGCGCAACGGTGATGTTTGTTTGAGAACAAAATGACTAGAAACAAAGGTCCACCCTAAATCCACATAAAAAACTTATGAAAAACATAGATTTGAAGAACACAACCAAACTCTCTCAAATAACGAACAGGGGCATGAAGATCTGAAGCACTGATACCATGTTGGAGTTGGTGAAAAGCAACCCATAGCTCCCAAGAATCCCTACATGCAAACACCTGTCACAGAAAGAGAGAAAAAACTATGGAGGCATGTAATCATAGATCTGAGAAAGAGAAGCCATGATTGAGAATAACAAATGAGAGAGAAAATCTAAATACAATAATCTATTCTCCATTATGATCCAATAAGTTAATGAATAAAATACAAAGAGGGAATCCTTATAAAAGGATATTGAAACCCTAAAGGGAAAACCCTAAAGAATAATAAGATGCCTAAGTTTAACTTAAGTCTAGAGTATATAATAGACTAATAATTAAATAAATAAATTATTATCTATAATATGACAACTCTAACAATTTTCATATTATTATATATTTTTTGGGGTACCATCCCCACCAAGGTTTACTCTCTGATCAACAGGTTCCCTAGTTAAAAAATTTGGTGTCATTGTGTATGGTTATCTTTCTATGGTTATTGTTTATGTTGATTACATGTTTCAGATATAATAAGGTAAAAAAAAGTTATTTTATTCAGAAAACTGATTCACCCCCCCTCTCAGTTATCTTGGTGGACTTTACTTTCTAACAATTGGTATCAGAGCATTAGGTCCTTAAAGGAAAAGTTTAATAGTTTAAGGAGATCCATGGTGAGTCACTTCAAAAAAGAAAGTCCTAAGTTTGAAGGAGTAAACTATGACAACTAGAAAGAGAAGATGGAGACACATCTGCTATGTTTAGGGCCAAGATAATGGTTGATCACAAACAATGATAAATTTATCATTGAATAAGAAAAGATTGAGGATTGCACTAAGAAAGAAAGAGATCTATTCATGTGTAACCTACTTTCTAGAGAAGCACTTTTCTCAACATTTCCTAAGAATGAATACAATAAGGTAAAAAATCTAAAGACATCTCATGAAATTTGGTTAGCTTTAGAATCTACTTTTGAAGGTGATAAACATGTTAAGAGAATCATATTACAAAATTGGTTATGTTTATTTCAAGAAGCTAAAATGATGAAAGATGGATATGTTAGAAGCTATATTGGTAGAATATCAGAGATTGTTTCAGGTATCAAAACTTATGAAGGAAATAAGGATGAAGATGAGATCATATGAAAGATCTTGAAAACCTTAACCCTAGCATTTAAGTAGACAACATAGATGATTGAACAAGTCATACCTTGTATTAAGAATTTTACTAGAGAGACTCTTCTTGGAAGATTAGAAGTAGAAAAGATAAGTCTAAAATAATTTGGAGATTTACCTAGGATTGAAACTACCGTTAGTGCACTTAGTGTTCACCCTACTTTGTCAAGGAGTGCAAGTGTCAATGGAGACTATGCCAGCAGCAACAGATCTAAGATTGAAGAAGATAGAAAGATTGAAGAAGGAACTGTCTTTCTTGTGAAAAGAGAACCAAAAGGTAAGAAAATCTTTAAATGTTAGACATGTCAAGAATATGGTCATTTTGCATCTAAATGTCCTAAGAGAGTCAAGAAATATAAGAAAAAATTTAAGCCTAGAAGACCTAAATAATGTTATTATGCTAATGATGAATATTTTGATGCTAGTATTGAGAAATTCTTAAGTAAAAGTGATAATGAAAGTGATGATATATGATTTGTTGCAATAAAAGGACAAAATTTTGAAATAGAAGTCAAAGAGGAAAAATATTTAGTGTCACAAGTTGAAAAGAAAATTGATTGGATCATAGATAGTGGTTGTTCACATCATATGATGAGTGATATGAATAAGTTTATAAAATTTAACAATTATGATGGAGGAATTGTTAGAGTTGGAAACAATGCACCTCACCGAATAAAAGGAATAGGATCTATTACTCTTGATGGAAAGACTAACACTGATGATGTTTACTTTGTTGATGGATTGAAACATAACATTTTAAGTGTTGGACAGTTAGTTGACATGGGATATCAAGTTTGGTTTACTGAAGAGACTTGTATGATCAAGGATAATAATGGTAAGATGATTGGAATAGGAGCAAGAACTAGAGGTAATGTATTTCAGTTGAATCCTACTAAGATGACATGTTTTATTGCTAAAGTTGATGATAGTTGGTTATGGCACAAAAGGTTTTGTCACATAAACTTTGATAACATTGTGAAAGAAAGTACTACATTTGCAGTAAGAGATTTGCCTAAAATTGTGAAACCTACTAACATGGTACATCCAATGAATGTGTTATAGAAAAACAAAAGAGAACTTATTTTCCCAGCAAGAAGTTCACCACAATAGCAAAATTTGATATTGTTCATACAGATCTAAGTGGTCCTACAAGAACAAGAGGATTCTATGGTGAAAGTTATTTTATGATTCTTGTTGATGATTTTACTAGGATGATGTGGGTAGCATTTCTTAAAGAAAAGTTAGAAGCATTTGAAAAGTTTAGATTGCTTAAGAATTGAGTTGAGAACAAATCAGGAATGAAGATTAAATGTTTAAGATCTGATAGATTTGGAGAATTTAATTTGAAATAATTTAATACTTTTTGTGAAGTGAATGGAATTAAGAGACAACTTTCATCCTCTAAAACACCTAAGGAAAATGATATTATTGAAAGAAGAAATAGATCAACAACTGAGGCAACAAGAGCTATGTTGTTTGAGAATGATGTAGCAAAGATATTTTGGAGAGAAGCAGTAAACACAATAGTGTATACAACAAATAGAGTACAGATTAGAGCAGATACAGACAAAAATCCTTACGAATTATGGTTTGGACATGCACCATTAGTAAAATATTTTAAAATCTTTGGAAGTGTTACATTAAGAGAGATGATGATATTGGTTAGTTTGATCTGAGAAGTGATGAACCTTGAAGGTATGTTCCTTGGTTATCCATTGAAAAGAAAATCTTATAGATTTTTTAATAAGAGAACTAAGACTATTGTTGAAAGCACAAATGTTACAGTGGATGAGAAGTTCAGTATTCAGGAAAGATTACTTGATTATGATTCTAAATGAAGAAGCCTATCCTAAAACTAATCAAGAAAATATTGAGTTGTTTTATGAAAGTAACAATGATTTGCAGAATGGTATTTGTGATGAAGAACAAAGAGAAGAACCAAGATCCAAACCTAGAGTTGAAGCAAGAGTTGAAACAGTAACACCTAATAAGATATGAGAAGGGATCATCTTGTTGATCAGATTATTGGAATCAAAGACAAAGGAGTTATGAGAAGAAATAATGTACAAGAAGAATTATGTTTAATTCCTCAAATTGAACCTAAAACTATTGATGAAGCTTGTAAAGATAACAATTGGATTCAAGTAATGAAGGAAGAATTAGATCAGATTGTGGAGAATAACACTTGGGAATTGGTTTCAAGACCTAAGGACAAAAATATTATTGGAACTAAATGGGTTTTCAGAAACAAGATGAATGAACAAGGTGAAGTTGTAAGAAACAAAGAAAGACTCATATGTAAAGGATACTCACAGCAAGAAGGTATTGATTATGAAGAAACATTTGCACCTATTACAAGAATTGAATTAGTAAGAATGTTTTTGGCTGATGCAGCTTATAAGAAATTCAAAGTGTATCAGATGGATGTGAAGTCAACATTTCTAAATGGTGAATTAGAAGAAGAAGTCTACATTGAGCAGCCTGACGGTTTTCCTTTCACTCAATAAGGAGACATGGTTTGTAAATTGAACAAAGCACTATACAGACTAAAGTAAACACCTAGAACCTGATATGAAAGATTGGATAAATATTTGGCAAAATTGGGATTTTCTAAAGGTACCGGAGACAGTAATTTAAATCTAAAAGAAATAGAGAATGGTCTATTGATTATAGTCATTTTTGTTGATGATATAATCTTTGGAGGAGAAGATGAGGCAAGCAATAAATTTATTGATAAAATGTAGATAGAATTTGAGATGAGCATGATTGGAGAAATGAAATTTTTCTTGGGTTTGAAGATTGTGCAAAATAGTGAAGGTATTTTCTTATCTCAAACTAAGTATCTAAAATACCTATTGGAGAGATTTGGTTTGGAAATTTGTAATCATGTTGGTACACCTATGGTAACTTGTCATAAGTTATCTAGCACAGATGAAACTCCTACAGTTCAACAATGGAAGTAAAAATCTATGATTGGAGGTTTGTAATATCTAAGTCACACAAGAGAGGATATAGCATATGCAAAACTAGCATTGTTGCAAGATTTTAAGATGATCCTAAGGAATCACATTATAAGTAAAGAGGATATTCAGATATTTGAAAGGTACAACTGATTATGGGTTGTTGTATGATAAATCAAATGACTTTACCCTATGTGCATATATAGATGCAAATTGGGGAGGTAGTGTGGATGATAAAAAATAATACAAGTGGTGGAGCATTTTTTCTTGGAGGAAGATTGGTTTCTTGGCTAAGTAAGAAACAAAATTGTATCTCATAGAGTACAACAGAAGCATAATATGTAGCAACGGTAAATAATCATAATCAAATGATATGGATGAAACAAATGTTGAAGGATATTGAAATTAAGTTTAATGAGCCTATTATCATACATTGTGATAACACAAGCACAATAAGTATTGTTGGAAACTACAATTGAAACAATTGTTATATTGTCATTAATGTCAAACCTTAACTAGTAAGATAGTTTTGATTACGTAAAATCATGTTTTGAAAGGACCCAAAACCTTATACACAAGCATAAAAAGATATAGCAATAAAATACCAAAGCAACTATGGTGCCTCACCAAACAAACCAAAGGAAAAAACTATAGTTCCTACCAAATGGACAAAATCCCAAACCAAGTACAACAAAGGGCAATCAAGATTTACATTTTAGCCCATCCTTATGTGAATGCAAGTTCATATCAAAAGAGGGAGTGGATTATTTATATTTCTTTCCCTTCATAGTAGTCCATACATGTCCTCCATCTTACTGTTAGCCTTCTTCACATCAAAAGAGGTGGAGAAGCCCATAAAAGGGAAGGTAACATCAGAAACCCCAAAAGGGGTGGGAATAGTACCCCGACCGTTCCCCTGAACCCTCACAGGTGAAACATGGGAAAAAGAACACGCAACATCAACATCCAAGAAAGTGGAAAAATTAGAGACAACACCACGAACACCCGTGCTAGAGATAGCATCATGGCCAGCAGTACCAGGAGATAGCGTAAAACTGGCAGCAACATTCTAGACAGGGACAATAGTAGTATGATCCAAGGCCGAATCAGAAGCAGCAACAACGGCAGCAGAGACAACCAAGAAATCCATAGAAGCATCATCCAAAGCCTTATTAGAAAGAGGAGATACAACATCCGAACCCCCAAAAATAGGGGCTTATGAACTAGTAAGATAGTTTCTATCTAGGATAGTACCATATATTTTGATTGATGAAGAGGATTTGGAAAGAGGAGATAATAAGAAGACCTAAGGAAATGTTGAGTTATGTGATACTTCAATGGGTACTTGATTAGTTGGCACATTGACAAGGTAATGTGTTGTTTATCTAACTAATAAGAAAGACTAGAATTGTAAGCTTAACCAAGAAAAAGTGAAGAAATCTAGTTTAAGCCAAGTGATGTTAGTGTCGACTGAGTGCGATTATATGCCAAGTAAATCTAGTATTGACTAAACATCAATAATTGTCGAGCAACAAGAAATTACCGAGAGAAGATAGTTTGTAGTGATGACCGAGATACACAGTGATGACCAAGAAGATGAACACAATATTTTTCGAGTTTCAGTAATTTACATTTGGAGAAAGAATTGAGAATCCCAGCCGACATAGTTGAATTCTTGGGATATGTAAAATGTGTTGATCTTATTAATGAATTATATGAAGCATTTAATGCATGGTAAATCATTCTTTTATGGATTCAAAAAGAAGTTTGGAGATGTATCTAGAAGGAAAAGATGAATAACATAATGATGAAAGGATTTGATGAATCTGACCTAAACCTAAGATCTATAGAGGAGATTAAGTAGAAAAAGATTGATCTACCTAATCAAGAAGGTATAAGATAAACCTAATTGTGAGGTTACTGAGTGTGAAAAAGAGGTTAATGTTATTGACTGATAAGTCTAAGCAGAAGGCTAAAGGTGAAATTATGAAGAAGCTAAATAGAGTTGTGATTGCTTGTGTAGACACCTAAAAATCCATTAGAAAATAAAAGTATTTTTGTTTTTCTAAAATCCCCTGATGACATCATCATTTACTAATTAATTAATGTATTTTTGTGCCATTAAATCCCTTTATTTTAATTAAACATCTTTAATTAAAGAATCCATCTCCAAAATCATTTAAATCAAGTTTGAATGAATTTCCTCTATTTATTAATTATTAATTGATAAATTGACCAAAAATCCTTTAAATAAATAAAATATTTATTTAAATCCTAAAACCTTGGAAATATCCTAGAAACCCCTAACCTCTTCTAGAGTTTCCTAATCTCACTTTAATCTTAATTAAAAAATGATTCCTACAGCTTGAAGTGAATTCTGAGCAGATCAGAGATGGAGATCGAAATTAAGGTTAGTCAGTAAATCAACATATGTGCAAACTAGATCTTTATTTGTAAAGTGAGTTGTATTTTTTTCAGATCAGAAACTAATGTTACTTTCTAACCATTGTATCAGTCTAAACCCTTTAATCAAGGTTGACCTAACAGTCATTGTATAAACCCTTTAATCAAGGTGACATTCTAATGGAATATTCTTAAGTTCTCTAACCAAGCCACTTTTGATAGAGTATTTTAAATCCTTTAATAGGGTCACGCCTAATAGTGTGTATGTAAACCTTTAACATGGTTGGCTTTTCATAGAGATCACTTTAGAAGAGTGAAAATCAATAGCATGTTACAAAGTGGTTTTTCCCAAATTGGGTTTCCAAGATATAAATCTTGGTGTTATACTTGTGTGAATGATTTTGATGGGGATGTTGTTGAAAGCTTTATACTCTCTAAATTAATTACTTTTGGACAGTGGACTGCATGTTATATGTTTCTGATATATTCTATATAGACTGAGTTGAATTGTTGATTAGATATGAGTTTGTTGAAGTACTAGAAAGTTTAATTGGTACATCAGGACCTGATAATAACTGATTCACCCCCCCCTCCCCCCCCTCCTCTTTTTTGTTCTAAAATCATTCTAACAATTGGTATCGGAGTTGTTGTTGGTTATAGAGAAATTTTAAAGGTACTTCAAGCTAATGATCAAGATTTACAAAAAGGAGGTACCAAAGTTGAGCAAACAGAACTTACCTGCATGGTAGAGTCTGATGAAATTGCATCTAGCTGGTATTGGTGATTCAATGAAATACTATGTTGAAAATAAGTATGTTATACCTGTTGCACCTTTAACTTCAAAAGAGATGAAAGAAAAATAAGAAAACAATAAAGAAATGTTGGAGATTGCATCTGCCCTGAGCTATCCTGAATTTGAAGACATTAAGGACTATACTAATGCAAAACAAATGTGGGACACTCTTGCAACTATCTATGGTGGAGATACAAATGTACTGAGAGCCAAATCTAAAAGTCTGAGAGGTAAGTTTGATGAAATTAAAATGCAAGAAGGTGAAAATATTGCTCAGTATTGTGGTAGAATCAAGGAGGTAGTTAATGCTATTAGAGGAGCTAATGGGAACATTGATGATGAAACTATTATTGGTAAAGTGTTGAGAACTTTTCTTCCTATCTATGCTATCAGAATTTTCACAATACAAGAATCAAGATGTAACCCTGGTAATGTGCTAACTCTAGAAAGTCTTCTTGGTAAGCTTATTTCTTTTGAGCTATCTAATTATGATAACTACACTATTCCTAATGTAGAATCTACATTCAAGTCTCAAATGGTTATTCATAAGTCTAAGAGAAAAAAAGAAAAAAGTGTGAAAAATGATAGTAACATTGACAGTGACAGTGGCACTTCTAATGAAGAATTAGATGATCTTGAGGCACTTATTGCTAGAAGGCTAAAAAGAGGAAAAGGGAAATATAAAGGTAAACTTACTATAATCTATTTTTCATGTAACAAAGTTTTCCATATTGTAGCAAGATTCCTTACAGGACTAACAAGGATGAGAGAAGGGAAAGCAAGTATAAAGACAAGAGAAATGAAAGAGATCACTGAAGGTACAAAGACTACAAAGACAAAGGTAATAAATCTTGCTATATTGTTGAAGAGGAAACTGACAGTGACACTAGTGATTCTGATCAATGTGATATAGAAGTTGCTTATGTTGCTATGAAAGATGATTATGATGGAGATGAGAAAAATGCACTTATTGTTGACTTGGTGGTCAGCACATCCTTGAAGATTTTTGACATGGCTTAACGACCTCTCGTGGATCGGGTTAAATTTGGCATTTGTATCGAGCATTGACAGTTCGAGCTTTTTGTGCAATGAAAAATGATTCCAACAATTGGTATCAGAGCTTGGTCATTGGTTCGAATCCCCTTGGGTAATCCTGAGGGGGAGATTGTTGGAAACATAGTTAGCACTCCCCTCGAGATTCGTGACATGGTTTAATAGCCTCCTATGTCTTCTATAAGTCTAGTGGTTGCATCAGGCATTAATAGGTCGATCTTTTGGTGCAATGACAACCACTACTTGTAACAAGTGGTATCAGAGCCTTGGGTCATGGGTTTGAGTCTCCCTTTAGTGGGTGTTGAAGGCTCAATTTGTGCTAAGGGGAGATTGTTGACTTGGTGGTCAGCACCTCCTTGGAGATTCGTGACATGGCTTAACCGCCTCTTGTGGATCATAATAAATCTGGAATTTGTATCGGGCATTGACAATTCAAGCTTTTGGTGCAATGAAAAATGATTCCAACACTTATTTCCTATGTGAGTAAAGGTGATAAATGGATTATTGAAAGTGGTCGCTCACATCACATGACTGGTTATAAAAGTAAGTTTGAGACCCTAGATCATTACAAAGGTAGAAGTGTTAAGTTTGGCAATGATTCACCATGTCTTGTGAAAGGAAAATGATCAATTAGATTGACTGATAAGATCACATGTGAAAATGCTTACTAGGTTGAAGGTCTTAACTATAATTTTTTGAGTGTTGCATAGTTGTGTTAGTACTATTTTAAATTTTTGACCCTCATACTTCAAAATTTTGATGAACTCTTATTTTTAACCTAGCAAGGAGCAATGTTGCTGAAAGCCCTAGTTTGATATAAGCTTTGTTATTTTTGGATGTTACTTTTTCATTCACTAAGACTTCAAATAATGCATGTTTTATTATAAACCCTTATGAAGTGTTCACTTCATATTGCAAAGACATCACCATAGTGCATAACTTTGGTGATATAATTTTGTATCCAGTTTTTATCATTTTGAGAGTATATGGTTGTAAGAAAGCACCCTACATTTTGCCTTACCAGGTCCCTTTGAAAATAGGGTACACATAAATTTTGAGGTAGATTGATGATTTGCAAGAAACAACCCTCACTGGTAAAGGAGAACCTTGTTCCCATACATTACAATAGTACACTAGTATATTATTATTAAGAAGGGTTGGGTGCATTTGAATCAAGTCTTGCAACCCTACAAGATGGCTACAGTTATGGCCAGATGTGCAGATAATGAGGAATTCTTATCTGGGATGTTCAGAGAGAAAATAAGGTGTGCTCTTATTGAGCACCAGTTTAATTTCCACAAGGATGTGATTAGAAATGAGTTTGATCTGCAAAATCAATAAATTAAGAAAGAGAAGTGGGTAATCTACAAAAAGATTGTAGATTTTATAAGAAAATTTGATAAGGGATACAACCCACTAAAGGATTTTCAGCCATGGGAAAGAAAGAGTGATTCCCTTATGGAGCATTTTGAAGGAATCATGCAGACAACTAATGAAAAAAGGGTTGCAGTGAGTAGAACAAATCCTGAGAGAGCTAGGAGAATTTTGAGCCAGCCAGAGTACACAAAGTTGACCCCAAGGGGAACTTATATTGTTCAGTAGAGACAAGGCTATAGTGTTCTTCTCCCAGTTCAGCAAAGAGATGAGAATATTCCATCTACTTCTAAGAGAAAGAGGCCTATGAGTGACCCAACAATACAAGAGCCCTCTTCAAAGAGGCAGAGATAGGAGGAGTCTAGACCAGAGCAGGATGTATACTCTCCTTCATAATCCCCCTTACAATTAGATGAGCATGGAGTTGCTAAACTACTGGTACAATTGAGTACTAAGGGAAATATTTTTGTTTCAAATGATGAGATACAGGAGGGAATGCCAAAGGTACCTAGAGGGATAGATATGGATCTTACAGTGGCACAGTTTGAGGGTAAGCAAATAGACCCAATTTTGAAATAGGCCAGTGATTCTTTTATTTCTAATGACAAGTTTGTAACAAATAGGGCATTTTTTCAATTTTTTAGTATGAAGAGTTGGTGAGACTTCCGGTGTGGAGGACTCAAACATCATTTTGGAAATAGCTAAGTTCAATGTGAGGGTAGAAGAAAAAGATGCATAGGAAAAGGAGGAGTTGAGGATTAAATTTGAAACTATCCTTAAGTCTTATAATGAGTTGAAAATAGACTTGATCCAGAAGGATAAATTAATTGCAAAATTTTCTGGACCAAAGGATCACAGGTCACTTCCATTGATGATTGCTGATAGACCAACAATACCCTCCTCCTCTAGCCCTATTGTTGAATTTCCACCATCACCAATCCTAAAACCAAATATAGATGCAAGAATCAGTTGGGAGAAGCAACAATTAGCTGAGGAAACAAATAAATTAAGGGAGATTAGGGTCTAGCTTGAAAAGAAGAAGAATGAGAACATGAAATCTACATCCTTAGAAAATTAGAGATATAAAGAGAAAATAACAGAGGCGGTGATGCAGTTTGCACATGATCTAAAGCCTTCAATTTTGTTTGATCATGCTAGTAGGTTACATATTTTGCTTACAACTTTGAATACAGATAGAGATGAGTGTGGACCAGTTTTGAATAAATAGATTGAGAGGTCCCCAAATTTGAGATTGTTTCATTGGCTATCTAAGGGACAAGTTGATCCTGATCCATTGATCAAGCCAGTGCATCAGAATGTAAAGAAGCTTGTAGAGTATAGTATAATTTTGGATGATTTTAAAAGGAAATCCAATGTATTAAAGAAAGAGTTAACACATCTAAATTGTGAATTAGTACCAAGTGTTTTCAAAGATACTGGTGAATTAAAGGAGTTATACAAGTGGAGAGAGGGTATGGATGAACTTTTCTCAGAAATAATGATAAGTGTTTTGGAAAACACTTCTTCCTTTATCCACACCATCAAGTTGTTAATAACTGCTAAATCAAAGTTTGAATATATTCAATAGGAGGTTAATCAAATAGAAGACAAGTGGGGATAGCTATCCACCAAGAAGGCTGAATTTGCCAATTTTGAATTCCCAAGTGAAGATGTGTTCAACAAGTGGGGGTATTAGTACATTCCTCATGTAGAAAAAGTAGATACTCCACCTAATTTTTGAGTCGAGCGAAGACTGTGACTTTTTGGTTTAAAAGTGGTTGGGATGCAAGATGTATTTATTGCAGAAGAAACTACAAAGGAATGGCAATCAGATTTGTTTGAAGAGACCAAGGAAAAGAATGAAGACATAAAGTAAGGTGACTCACTTGTAAAATATCTACCCAAATCTGATCGAGGCATTTCTTGTAAACCCAGTAGGGTTGTTGTAAAGTTTTAGGCCAAAGTTTTATAAACCCTAATATGATCTATATCTTGTTGCATTGAGAGTTTTAGGTGTTGAGAAGATAAATGTTTTGAAACCCTAACCCTCAGTCGAGGATTGTAATATTTTGTATTATTTCTTATCAAGTAATAGAGAAAAACACAAGTTGATACTGTTATTTACAGGCTTTCTACTTCAGCATATATTGCATACAAATGATCAAAGGCTATACTTAATACAAATCTCAGGTCTTTACCTCTCCTCTGTGCTAAATTTGTGAATTTCTACATTTGTCAGAGACTTGTGTTTATGTATCTTCGCTTTGAGTTGTAATCTAGGGTTAGATTAAATATTTCTCAAAGAGGGATATATGTTCATTTAAATTTGCACAAGGATAATCTGTAAGTAGGAAGGAGTTGGGGATTTGTATTTATGTTTATGAGCTAAGTTCTTCAAGGATTTTTGTATTCATTCTATTTCCTGGTGTTATTTTCCCAATGGATAAGGCACTAGCCTGTGTAAATGTATCTTTATTTCATAAGGAATGATTGAAATCATTATAGTCAGAAATACAATAATCAAAACCAGTGATTTAATTTTATTTACTTTAAAATGTTGTCTTATCCAGTGATGGAGAGTCAATGAATAATAGGTTGTTGTTTAGTACTTTCTCACTAATATCTATTGTTAGATCTAGTAGCAAGTCAAGAAAGTAGTTATATTTATTGGATCAGGTGTACCCACCTTGGTTTTGTAGAGCCAGAAGTGAAGAGGGTAGTCTTGTCCCTATAGTTGGTCCATTTACCTATAGATTTCTCATATTTGGAATTAACCTCTCCTTAACATCAGTCTTAGGTATATTGGTGTCTCATGGAGTGTAAAATATTTTGAAGAACCAACAAAATGGTGACTCTACTAGGGAAAGTCTAAAATTTGTGTCAGATAAAGAAGGTACAAGTTGAGCTAGACTCTTCGCCTATCTATTTTAAAAACTAGTTAGTTACCATTGAATAACATAGAGTTGTTCCTTTCTCTCAAAATTTGCCTATTCTGCTTTAGTCTTTGCCTTGATCACAAGAAGAATACTTTATAAAAAACCCCAATCTACTTGGGTGGTGACTCTAAGAAATCTTTGTACTAGTGCTAATTAAAAATTTCATTCCATTATAATGAGTTTCAAGAATACAAGGTCCTGGAGAAAAGAACATCTAGAGGAAGTCCTAGAAGGTGAACTTCCAGCAACATCTAGGCATGGTCAAATCAGAAGAGAGAAAATTACTAATGATATGTCCTTCACATGGAAGCAGAAGGGAAGTTCAAGACAAGAGGGTCTTGCTCATCCTAGCCAGGAAGGAAATGTCTCAGAGTATGAAGAGGCTGTTGATTTAGGTTTGAACCAATATGAGGACTATTACTCTCCTTCAGAAAGAGAGGGTGAGAAATTACAACATAATAGAAGAATGGTCCCTAATAAATAGCATGGAGTAGAGAGGAGGTCTAGAAGAAAAAGTAGAAATAGACAAGATTTTGTCCCTCCTTTCACCCTTGGTTCTTCATTACCCCAAGGCCTCCATGAATCTCAAGATCAGGAAAAAGAGCTCCAGACACACCAGGTTAAGACTGAAACAAATTTGCTAGATTTTGAGGAAATTTTGGAAGAGGTATATGAATTAGAAAGAAAGATTCATGAGAAAGCAGCCATTAGGCAAAGAAGAGAAAAGGAAAAGGAAGAAAAAATCAAACATGCTATGATAAGAGTTGATTAGTTGACGAGGAAATTGTTAGACCTGGAAGCAATAAATTATGTCCCCATACTTGAACAAACAAGAGAGAAACCCATTGTCCAAGAGGTCTTTGAGATAAGACATCCTAGGGATAGAGGTAAGCAAAAGGCTGTAGGAGTTTCAATTAATGAGCCTACGGGCCCTAAGGGTTCTATAGACCAAGCTCTAAGGTTGGAAGAAGACCTTGAGAATGCTAAGAGGGAACATGAATTGTTGGCTAGGGAGTTAGAAAAGGCAGCATTGGAGGCCTCAACATTATAAATTAGAAAGAAGATAGATTCTCTCAAATGGTCAGTAGGACCTACTAGTGTTCCTACCTCATTTTTAACACAAGGAGGAAATGTTGCAAATAATGCTAACCAGGTAGTAGGTGTTCCTCCACCAGTTGGACTCAAGATTTATGTTGTGACAAATACTAATGCCTCAACATCCCAGGGTGTTGTTTTATTTAATACAGGACCTATACATGAAAGATGTAAACAGTTGATTTTTACAGGCATTCCTGAATACCCCAACCCTATCCCTGAAGAGATCAGAAAGAAGCTTCCAAAGTTCACTAGTTACTGTTGTCACCTGTGAAGAACACTTGAAGAAGTTCATTGATGTGATAGATGATTATAATATTGTTCTAGATGATGTAATAATGAAGTTGTTTGTGCAATCCTTAACTAAGGATTCAAGGGATTGGTTTAGGGCCTTACCACATGGTAGCATAGGTTCATGGGATCAGCTCAGACAATGTTTCAAGGAACAATATGGTGTCAAGACAAATGAGGGATTTATGTTAAATGAATTTAATAACATTAAGAAGAATTTCAATGAGGATGTTATTGAATTTAATATCAGATTTCAGAAAGCCATGCACAAGCTCATGGAATTCATTACGCTAGATGATAGAGTTTGTCTTGTTACTTATTTAAATGCTTTTGATTCTAAAATCGGATACCTTTTAAGAGATAAAAATCTGAGAAATCTTGCAAAGGCTTATAAATTGGCTATTAACATTGAAAGTAACCATAGGATATCAGGAAAGTTGGGAAGACGAGATGATAACAAATCACAAGTATTAAATAGAAAAGAACCAGGAAAGCCTACAAGTGCAAAACCAAAGGATGATGATAGTCTAAAGCATATTTTGAAGGCCATAAAGGATTTGAAGCCTGGTGAAAATAGAAACAATAAGGTTGCAAGTAATGACAAGCCTACCTTTAACAACTTTAACAAGCTGCCAAGGATGCAGAATTATCCTTATAATACTCAATGGAAAGATGGGAAACTTATACTCCCTGAAAGAAAGGATAAACCTAATGATAGGAATCCTGATCCATTGCAAAGGAATTCAATGAATATGGTTGAAGAGTTCCCATGGTGCATTGTGTGTCAATCACCACATGATCCTAATTATTGTGTTATATCCCAAAGTGTTTCTTGCCAAGAAGAATAGGAGTATGATGAGGAAGAGTCCTATGATGATTGAGGATGTGGCATGACTTCCTCCCACCTTTGGGATGAAGTTGAATCAACTGAAGAGGATGAAAATCAAGATGTTTCAAATTCCCAAACTAGAAATGAATCATATCATCAACGAGTCTTTTCAGATGAGTAAGATGATAAGTTAGATAATGTCCAGCGCAATGCTCTAAAAAATGAAGAGACAATTATTTTGATAAGGCCATATGATGAAGAAAATGCTTTGATAACAATAGATATGGTTACTCGGCCTAAAACAAATTACAACTTGAGAAATAGAGTAGTGGGTGATCCAAGTTAGAAAACTACTGGTATTTTTATCAAAAAAATGGAAAAAGATGTAAAGGCATCCCCAAACAAGCAAAAGGAGACAAAAAATGTTAGCAAGGTTAAAATAAATAGAAATGTTAAACCCAACATTGTCTATAAAGAAAAGACTAAACCCTCAAAGGAGGTTGTTCCCCTTTTGCAGAAGCAAGTCAAAATCTAGATTAAGGAACCCCCAAATGCATTTATAAAGAATGATGAAAAAGAAACTACAAATGTGAAGCGGGATATGTTTGAATCAAAATATGTTCCAGTTGACATGAGAAAATTATTGTCACAGATTACTGTCAAGGTCCCTTTGCTGGAAATGATGAGGATTGAGGAATATAAAGAAAAGGCTCTGGACTGGGTGAATGGTGTAGTATCCACAGATACCCAAAAGACAGAAAGAATTGATAAGAAAGTAGCCACTTTGAATGATGACAATGAAGGTCATAGTGAAGAAATTGTCTCTAAGATTCCTCAGATTTATTTAGACACAAATGTTGTTAGTACCTCGGCAAGATCAGTTGATCCTTTCTTTTTAACCTTGCTGATAAATGGAAAGTTGTTAAAAAATTGCATGATTGATTCAGGAGAATCAAACACTGTTATGCCCACATAAGTTATGAAATCACTAGGGTTGAAAGTGGATACCCCACATGGGAGATTTTAGGCTATGGACTCAAGAGAAGTACCAGTTGTAGGTACTATTAAGGCTTTACCTTATAAGTTGGCAGCATACCCTGGTAAGCAATTGACCATGAGTGTCTTAGTAGTCGATATCCTCCTCAATATGGGATGTTGTTGTCAAGAAAGTGGAGTGATTCTATGGGAGGCAACATACAGTGTGATTTGTCTTTTGCTACTTTCAACTTTGAAGGACAAAATATCAAGGTTTCTAGGGATCCTAGAACTCCACACATGATTGAAGAAGAAGAAGATAACATGAATTGCTTTTTAGATACTGATATCAATGCTTTCAGAGTCCAGGGTAAGGAGATAGAGGAAGGTTTTGAATTTTCCCTTATATTAGATAACCAAGAGGAATGGACTGACCTTGACAATCTGTGGACTATGTATTTTGATGGAGCAAGTTCAAAAGAAGGGTCTAGAGCTGGAATATTGCTCATATCTCCAAATGGTAAAAATTTCAAAGTCACATTCACTTTTCTATTCTCATGTACAAATAATGTTGCAGAATATGAAGCCTTATTGATAGGCCTAAGGTTAGCATCGATGCATGGCATAAGATGTTTGAAAGTGGTGGGTGATTCTGAATTGATAATTTCCCAAGTAAGGTCAAGGTATGCATAAAAAATTAGAAGTTGAAACAATACAGAAATGTAGTATGAGATGAAATTGAAAGCTTCTATGCTTTTAACATTTGTTGGGTAGAAAGAAGTCAAAATTGAATGGCTAATTTGTTGGCCAATGTGTCTCTAAGACTAGAAGATATTACATTTGCAGATATATCAAATATAGAGGTTCAATCTAGACCATCTATCCCTAATAATGTTGAGAATTGGCAAGTCTTTTCTGATGATCAAAACATATTAAAATTTTTGTAGTGTGAGTCTCATTTTGGTGACACAAAAATGGATTTCAATGCTTATGTCGATATAGTGAATGGTAAAGAAATTGTTTTTGGAAAGGAGGTGTTGCAAGTGAAATCAAATAGAGTTCCCAAGGGATTAGTTGCTCTTGAAAGGGCATTTGATAATAAAGACAAAGTTTTTTCTACCAACACTAATAAAACAAATGATCTTGAGGAAATAAATCTAGGCACAAGGATGGTGCCTAAAAGGGTTTACATAGGTTAATGTTTATCCCCTAAAACCAAAAATAATTTGATTGATCTTCTTAGGAAGTTCAAACATGTTTTTGCATGGTCTTATGAAGACCTCAAGGCTTACAAAGAAGACTTGTTTCAACATGAGATCCCATTAAAGGAAGGCACTAAACCTTTCAGATAGAATTTAAGACCTGTTAATCCTACCTTAGCACCCAAAATGCAAGGAGAGCTTAAAAAGATGATAGATGCTGGAATAATTAAGCCTATTAGACATTCTACTTGGGTCTCAAACTTGGTTCCTGTCAAGAAAAAGAATGGTGATATCAAACTTTGTGTTGATTTTGGGAACCTCAACATAAATTCCTTAAAAGACAATTATGGTTTACCCAATATGGAGAATATGTTGCAAAAAGTAACTAGGTCAGAGTTGATGTGCATGATGGATGGTTTCTACGGATATAATCAAGTCATGGTTAAGGAATTAGAATAGTTCAAAACTACATTTACTACTCCTTGGGGGACATATGTGTATGTAAGAATGCCCTTTGGATTAACTAATGCTAGTGCTACTTTCCAAAGAGCTATGGATGTGGCTTTTGCTGATTTCATTAACAAATTTAAGGTGGTGTATCAGGATGACCTTACAACATTTTTAGCCAAAGAAGAACAACATTGCCAACACTTGGAAAAAAATTTCATCAGAGCATTAGAATATGGAGTCTCTTTAAACCCAAAGAAATGTGCCTTTGGTGTGGTGGAAGGAAACATTCTAGGGCATATTGTTTCAAAAGATGGGGTTAGAGTAGACCCTGAGAGGGTTCAAGCTATTGAAAAATTATCCCAACCAAAGAATGTCAAAGGAATTCAGTCCTTTTTAGGACAAGTAAATTTTTTGAGAAGATTTATTACAAATTTTGCAGAGATCAGTATCCCTATATCAAGAATGTTGAAAAAGGGAGCAAAAGTTGAATGGAGTGTTGAAGCAGTACATGCTTTCAATGATATCAAACGGGCTATTAAAGATGCCCCAGTTTTGAAGACACTGAATTATAGTAAACCTCTGCAGATTTTTTCTTTTGCATCTGCCCACACTATTGCAACAGTATTATTACAGAAGAATGTAGATGGGTTTGTGCAATCTATCTCCTTTTTTAGTAAAACCCTACAAGCAGTTGAACTAAATTATGACATTGTTGAAAAACAAGCTTGTGCCCTGGTCAAGGCTATCAAAGAATTTAGGTGTTATTTGGTTGGAGCCACAGTGGTTACTTATGTTCCAAGTGTTGCAGTCAAAGATATATTAGTCCAACAGGAAGTTTCACGAAGATGTAGGTGGATAAATAGGATCCAGGAATTTAACATTGATATCCATATTACAAAGCTAGTGAGAGGGTTGGGCCTTGCAAAACTAATGGCCCAAAGCAATTTGGCTGCAAATCAGATAAATACATTGGAAGAGGAATATGGACCTTTTGTTTACAATATGGATTGTTGTGAATGGTACAAGGATATTGTTGGGTACTTGCAAAGAATGATTCTACCTCTTGAGATGAATGACAACAAAAGAAGAACTATTAGGCTCCATTCCATGAATATGCAATCATAGGAGGTGAGTTGTGGTGAAGTAATGAGGGTGTCTTGCTCAGATGTGTGGATCAAGATAAAACCAAAATCTTGCTAAAATGCATAATGGAGTCTGTGGAGGACACTATATGGAAAAGACCATAGCTCACAAGATTAACAGGTTAGGTTTTTGGTGGCCAACACTTTTTAAGGATGACCACTAGTTTGTAAAAGGATGTGATCCCTATCAAAGGTTTGCTAGGAAGCTAAAATTCAGTTGGAATTTACCTCTCGGACCTATTGCAATACAAGCCCCTTTCCAAAAGTGGGGTATGGATTTTATTGGAGAGATTCCTAACAAGTCTAGTGGTGGACATTCTTATATCTTGGTAGCAATAGATTAATTCACCAAGTGGGTTGAAGCAATCCCCTCCAAGAAAGAAACTAGTAAAGTAGTAGTGGACTTTATGATGCAAAATATTCTTACCAGGTTTGGTTGTCTAGAAACAATGGTGGTTGACAATGCAATGTGTTTCAGATTGGAGGAGTTTGTTGATTTTTGTTAGAGAAATAGTATCAAAATTTCATACTCATCTCCCCATCATCCATAGGGAAATGGCCAAGATGAGTCTAGTAAAAAAAGCTTGATTAAGATATTGAAAAGAGTATTGGATAAAAATAAAAGGGCTTGGGATTCAAAGTTGTTGCAAGCCTTATGGGCTGACATGATTACAATAAAAAAGGTAATAGGATGTGCCCATTTTGATTTAGTCTATGGAATCAATGAAAGACTACCCCAGAATAATTTATTGCAAATGTATCAATTCATCTAGGCATATGATGATGATTTGGAAGACGGAATGACAGTCAAAATTAATGATCTAATCTAGCTGAATGAAGTAAGAAGTGATGCACACACAAGAAATGAGAAGATCTAGGCCCAATGTAATGTTTTGTATGATAAAAGGACTACTCAGAGATATTTTGTAAAGGGAAATCTTGTGTTGATGTGGAATGCAAGATTGGAAAGCAAGGGAAAACATGGAAAATTTGATCCCATTTGGTTGGGCCCTTACATCATTGATTAAAATTGGGGAACAGGTTCATATATGTTAAAAAATTTGATAGGAGAACTCATGGAGTTGTCGGTTCATGGGTAATTCTTAAAGCTTTACTTTTCCTAAGATCTTCTGGCTTCTTGGGAGGTTTTAGTTTAGGGTTTTGTGTATAGTTTTTTCTTTTCAATCAAAGTTTTGAGTTGGTCCGCTCTTCCAGGAGATTCTAATTTTCTTGTTGTATCTGCAGGAGATACACATCCTCGAGTATGAGCCATTGTTATTACTATTTTAAATTTTTTACGCTCATACTTCAAAATTTTGATGAACTCTTGTTTTTAACCTATCAGGGAGCAATGTTGTTGAAAGCCCTAGTTTGATATAAGCTTTGTTATGTTTGGATGTTACTTTTTCATTCACTAAGACTTCAAATAATGCATGTGTTATTATAAACCATATCCTTATGAAGTGTTCGCTTCATGTGTTTGATAGTTAGGTTCCAAGAGGGTTACCTTTTTAATATATTTTCCTCCAAACTTTGGTCTTTCCCATTTGTTATCTAACTTTTTGATTCATATAAAACTTGTGGCTGTTGCTTTATCTTGAGGTTTTGAGTTGTCAGATTTTCTGACATGCGCTTTAGCGATTACATGACACCTATTCTGGCGGGCCCATTTCCAAGGTTGAGTTGTCATTAACTTGTGCATTCAATCAATGGTTGTCGTTATACCATTGAGCCAAGATGACTACATTTAAATCCATGTGCTTTAGCAGCAAGCATGTAATTAAATTCCTTGCTGACAAAGACACGACCCTGACATTGCAGTTTTTGTGGCATCCTTTTGTTAGAAATAGGGAATACTGAGAGGGGGGGTGAATCAATATTCTAAAAACTTTAACTTTTTCCCAATTATGGATATAATAGATTATCTTAACACATGCATAACATAAGAAGCTAAACAACATGCATAGCAATAAAACTAAAGAACTCATAACACATTATTTGTTCTCGAGGAAACCCTGGCCAAGGGAAAACCCTGATGGGGATGGTACCCACAAAGATCAACTAATCAAAAGTATCATGTTAATGATGTTGACCTTGTTAGGAGTCTATTACATGCATATAGTGTCTTAGTCTTGATTAAGGGACTATAGCCCTTGTTAGAAGCCTCAACCCTGTTAGGAGTTGGCAGTACAAAAAGTGATTACCAGATGATCCCACTGCTCAAAGAAGTAATATACAATATTTAATGATTACAAAAGTAGGTAAAGGTACATAACCTTATACTACTTGCATCAATATCTCTTCGTCGCTCTTTCACTATCACTATTACATATACATCATATATCTCACATCATATCCCTTCTTGATCATTATTCTTTTTACAATTTACAGTTACATTTATACAAGTTATTAAGGCTAATAACTTTTCAGTCGGCTATCATATTACAAAATAAATTTATGCAAGGGCTAACATCTAGGATTTCATCCCTTTATATTGTTAAGATAAACAAAATAATCCCTTAACTCTTTATCAATTCTGTCTTCATATTCTGGTATGTTAGCTTAACACTGTCTTTAGAAAAAAACTGTCATAACTTCTTCCGTACACACCGTACTAACTTGCGCTCTAAGATGAGTCTTCAATAGTCACCATAGAGTCTATGTTCAAGTGTGCAAGCACTGAAATTACTCCATTCAACATCACAAACAAAAAATTTCTTCAGGTTCACTGGTAAAAACACACTGTCTCATACTTAGACAATTTCATATTGCACTCTGACATACTAGCTCTCTGACCTGTGTGATCTTCGTGTAGATCATATGTTTCCATAATGACAACATCTATGTAACCAACTCATCCAAATTGCCAAAAATCTCCCCCTTTGTCATTGGTGGCAACATATGAGAAAATTGGCTAAGTCTCACAACTTCAAAATCTCAAAATTGTGGCCATAATACAAAACATATATATACTATCCTTATGACTTTATAAATCCTTTCAATATACTATAATCCCCCTAAGAATATGTATCCTTAACAATTTTCTGCTATATATATCTCCCCCTTTGATAACAATGACAAAAAAAGGTAAGGAGGGTAACAAAATTTTGTTCATAAAAGTTATACCTTAATTCAATATTGCAAAGCTGGTAGGCTTGCAACACAATCTGCAAAATTGATCTTCATAGCCTCTAATTCTTTCTCTATGATTTCTTAATAGAATCTGCCACACTGAGTAGTGCAAACAATCCATAAGATGCTATCTCACATTCTTGGAGATTCTCAAAGATAAACTTTTGAAAAGATGTCTTCGCTGAAAGACATTCTTCCAATTACCCTTCAATAGTTCTCAAGTTTATAGAAATGTGTTCTCTCAAAAGAGTGAATTTCTTCATTTTCCTGTCCTTTTCATCTTGCAAAATTTTGATCTCATCATATATCTTATGAATTTTTTGCTCAACATCAGATACCTTCACATTAGGGCTTGAAAGAAGGTTTGTTTCATTCTGAATATCTACTTCCTTCATCTTCATCTTTCAATCTTCCTCTGCTGCCAAGGTCTTTGATTTTGTACACTGAATGTACAAGGATTTACCTCTTTGTAAATTCTTCCTCAAGTCCTTTATACAGATATCAAGGTTATTGATATCATTCCTAATATTCTAACTGATGTTCAAGAGTGTTTTGGCCTCATAAGCTGCATGAGCTTTCACTTTTGCAATATCAGATAGATTTGTGAACTCATTATCAAAAGTGTTCATTACCTCCTTTGCTCTTTCCAGAGGGTCATCTTTTGCAATCTGTGTAGTAATAATGCCTTGTAATTTCTCAGTAAGCTCCTTCAGGCATCCTTCAAGACTCTTTACTTTCTTATTCTTTCCAATGATCTTGTTTAAAGATGTGATCAATTCCATTTGATCATCATCATCTACTTCCTTTCCCAAATTTTCAATCATGGAGCCAATCTAAGTTTTCTTGCCAGTCTCAGGTGTAAGACTGATATCTTCTTTAGTGGGAATAGGTACTAGTTTTTTGTCACTTTAGGTTCTGCAACTGTGGTCTCTATTTTGTCTTCTCCTTTGGTAGTCTCTTTCTCTTCAAAAGCTAAATTGTCAACAATGTTTTCAAGATTCTTGAATAAGTTATCATCACTATCCAAGGTGATCTTAGTTCCTTCTACATTCATGACTTCATCCTCAATGTGTATGGCTAGTGGAGAGGGAATGTCCTCTTATTCTGCTTCTTCTGCTGCTTGATCTTTGGATTCAGCTACAACTGATCATTCTCCAGCATTCTCAGACATTACCTTAATGATTGCTTGCTCTGTTTCTGCATTAACTTCTTCATATCTTCCTCCCATAATCTGATTAAAGTGCACTTCATCTTTCACAACACAAAGCTTTCTTACAATCTTTTCTCTAATAGTTGTGTCCTCTTCTAATGCTCTCTTATTCCTATTTACAAGTTTATTGTACAAGTCATCAGGTATCTTACCCTGAATTGTATCAAACTTCTTATTAGATAAAATCATATGCTTTACCACTGCATTTTCCAGATTTAATCTCTCTGTATAATTATAGAGATCATAATACTTATTCATTCTTGTAAAGTGTCTGTTGGTTAGAAATCTCATTTTTAACTTTTTGGCCCAAATTTATGGATGATCCTAAAAATTTTGTAGTCTTTAGGGTTTGCTAGGTCCAAATGTCTTTGAAAATTAGAAAAGCCCTAGTTTTGGTCATCAGCTTTCTATTTCTATGTTACTTTATCAGATGACTTAAGCCTCAAAATAAGCATGTGCACTTTTATTTTTATCTTGGTCGCTGAGTCTCCTTAAGGTTTAGGAATATTCTTCTTTGTTTAAGTGAATGCCCAAAAGCCTTTGTCGCCCAATCTCGTGAGCTTTTTAGAATATTCCTTATTATCTAACCACTTAGCGTTTCCCTTTTTAGTCTCTAGATCTCACAATGTTTTCTCAAGATCTAGCGACTTCTGTATCAGATTTATCACTAAGGGACTATAGTCACGTGATCTCCAGATTGAATTTACCTATGGTTGGACAATCTTAGGATGCTTTATCAAAGTGGTCTTTTGTTCAATGATTATGAGTTCTCCTTTTAGTCACTGAATCTCTAGATGGAACAACAGTCTTCTTTGACGGTTGTCTCCAGATCTCATGATCTCCTCACGGTTAGTCTTTCTATTTAGTGATTGAGAGTTCCTTTGGTTGTGTTATCTCCCAATGTTGGTAGCTATCTCTTTCACGGTTAGTTATTCTGTGATGCGGTTGTCTCCAAATCTCCAAATGCAACAGTTAAGCGACAAAGGATTATCAAACTTAATGTGGACTGTTGATGAAATTTTGATTGTGTGGATGATGCTTAATCTCTAGATCTAACTCAAGATGAAGAATTGTTTTTGTGACTTAGGTTTTCCTTTGTCGCGTGATCTCCAGATGAACCCGAGGTCAAGTTAAAGTTAATGTAATGGTCAAGGCCCAACGGTTATGTTTTATTCAATGATACAGTGACTATGTAGATGGGTGATCTTAGGTTCCTGGCAGTTAAGTGGATAACCTCCAGTGATTCAGTGACACAGTTACCTCTGGGTCGCTGAATTAGATCGTTAGTTGTGAAAATCTTTCATGACTTAATGTAGGCCGTAGGATGAAATGAGGAATAATATCAATGACAGTCATGTAATCTTAGGTAGAAATTTGAACAGTCAAAGGTTTTAGCAATTAGGAGACTTCAGGTTTGTTGCCAGATCTTGAGGTTGGGTGATCGCTGAATATTTTAAAGAATGAATAAAGTTGTCAGGATATAGTTTCAACTATAGTCGCTAGATCTCTAGAAAAGATGTATCAAGGTTTCTTCCCTTAAGTTGCCAAATCTCTAGATGGTCAGGTCAAGATATCTCAGAAAGAAGTTTGAAAAGTCAACAATGTTCTATGACTACGAGAAGCCCTCTTAGTCGCTAGATCTCAGAATACTTTTCTAAGGTGCCAATGTTATAAAATGACTATGAGACTTTTCTTCAGCCACCAAATCTCAGAATATTTAAATTCAAATTTCTGAGCTATGGCTAGTAAATTGAAGCCCTGTTCGTGCCAAAGTAATGGCACAAGTGACCTTTTGATAGCTAGAGATGTCAGGAATGGTAGCACATTCAATACTGCAGGATAAAATGGTTAGAGATGGCTCATTTGAGAATTACGAAGCATATCAAAGAAGTATAGAGCGCTAGGTTTTTAGAGCTTTTTGGGCTTGCAGTGTGATCAGTAATTTTTGCAGGAGAATTTTCAGAGTTACAGTCAGAATGAGTCAGGCAATAGCAAGCAGAGCTTCTAGTAGTCGAGGGTTGAAGGAAAAGGTGAAAGAGAGCTTTTCAGATGAGTTCCTCACCCTCTTGTCAGGTTCATCCCAAAATAAGAAGGTCAGTGATGTCATATTTGTTGATGATTTAGCCTACTGTAGAGATGCTAGAACTCCCGAGATCACTGGCATGTGCTTATTTTCATATTTCTATAAAAACTGTGATAGTGTTATACTAGTTTCAAACCCTTGGATTTCAAGGTTAGCCAAATTGATTGTCCCAAAGGTTTTTCTAGATGTGGACGCACTCATTATGCTATCCCAGAGATATGATTCCTTATCTAAGACAATTAGAAAAGAGGATGGTTCACCCTTGGTAACCTTAGATAGGAACTCTTTCATGAATGCTTTCGGGATTTAGTTTCCAATGGCCACTTAAATTAACTTATAGGCTCAAGTGAATAGATATGTCAGGGAGGCTGCTTTGGTCTCTAGGGAGATTAAGAGTCACATGCCTAAGGAAAATAGAAATTATATTGCACCTATGGTTGGGTCAATCCCATATGCCTCCAAGGTGTTAGCTTGTGGTGACTAATCAGGAAAGTACTATCCAGGAAAGTACTATACACTTTTTCTCCCGACTACTTTTTTGGTTATTTGGTCCGACTACTTATAACTCATTCTAACCCTAAAGCGGGAAAATATTGTATAATATGGCTTAGGGTTAGGGATTTTCATGATGTATGATTTTAGTACTTGCAGCAGAATTGGGCTGTAAGGGATTACGGATTGTAATTAGGTTGTAATCACTGGATAATAATAATATTGGACTCACTGTTGGTGGACGTAGCCCAGGGATTGGGTGAACCACGTTAAATCTGTGTGTCTAGTGTTCTATTCTGTGTGGTTTATTATTTTCTAATATTAGTTATATTTGCACATAATTATTATTTCTGCCTTGTTAATCCTTACAAGTGGTATCAGAGCAAGGTTATTTCGTTCGTTCTTTCATCTATTCTCTGAAGCAGGTCTCACGAGTTAGTGGGAGAGTCTCTCAGTTAAGTGGGAGAAATGGCAGACGAGGGTAGGCTGAAGGTTGATAAGTTTAATGGGAAGAACTTCCAGTTATGGAAGATGCAAATGGAGGATTATCTCTATCAGAAGGATCTATGGCGGCCATTAGAGGGAGTAGCCAAGAAAGAGCAATCAATGTCTTAGGAGGATTGGGATATTTTGGATAGGAAGGCACTGGGGAGTATTCGTCCATGCCTGGCACAATCGGTGGCATTCAATATTACTGAAGCAAAGACAGCTAAAGATCTGATGGAAACCCTAGCAAAGTTGTATGAAAAGCCTTCAGCTTCAAACAAGGTATTTCTTATGAAGCATTTATTTAATATGAAAATGGTAGAAGGTGGATCAGTTACTGATCATTTGAATGAGTTTAATACAGTTACAAGTCAATTAACCTCAGTTAAAATTACTTTTGATGAAGAGGTTAGGGCTCTCTTGATTTTGTGTTCTTTGCCAGAAAACTGGAATGGCTTGGTAATGGCTGTTAGTAATTCTATTTCTGGTTCTAATACCCTAAAGTATGATGATGTTATTGGTGTTATATTGAGTGAGGAAATTCATAGGAAAAGCTCAGGGGCATCCACATCGGGTAGGGTATTGAACACAGAAAGCAGAGGCAGAACAAGAGATAGAGGAAATAACTCTGGAAATCATGGGAAATCAAGAGGAAAATCAAAGGGAAAGAGGTCCGAATCTAAAGGGCCAAATGATTGCTGGTACTGTGGAAAACCAGGTCATAAGAAGAAAGATTGTTGGTCTCGGAAGAAAGATCAAGGAGACAAAAATGATGGAAACAAGGAGGCAAATGTGGTAAGTAACAAATCTGAGGAGGATGCTTTGGTCTTGTCCTTAGAAAGTATTGATGATTCATGGGTTTTAGATTTTGGGGCTTCATTTCATGCTACACCCCATAGAAGTTATTTTGTTGATTATGTCCAAGGGGATTTTGGGCTAGTTTATTTGGGAGATAATGAACCCTGTCAGATTGTTGGAAAGGGAAAAATTAAGATTAAGTTGCAGAATGGGAATCATTGGCTACTACAAGAGGTAAGACATGTTCCAAGGCTGAGTAGGAATTTAATTTCAGCAGGGCAACTGGGTGATGAGGGTTGCACAGTTACTTTTAATGATAAAAATTGGAAGGTTTCAAAAGGTTCCTTAGTAGCTGCAAAAGGTGTGAAAGTAGGCACCTTATATCTTTGTACAGGTCATACTGTTCCTTCTACTTTAATTATTTCAGAAGATAATGAATGTTCAGGAACAGTGGCTACAGTTGAGTAGGAAGAACATCAAACTGTTGCTGTAGATTTTGACACAGCACTGTGGCACAACGGACTCGAGCACATGAGTGAAAAAGGTATGAAATTACTTCATTCAAAGAAAGTTTTACCTGGTCTGAAATGTGTCAATATGGACTTCTGTGAAAATTATGTTTATGGAAAACAAAAGAGAGTTAGTTTTGTGAAGAGTGGGAAGGAAAAGAAAAATGAGAGATTAGAGCTTGTGCATACAGATGTATGGGGACCAGCTCAGGTATCTTCCCTTGGTGGCTCTCTGTATTATGTTACATTTATAGATGATGCAACAAGAAAAGTATGGATTTATTTCCTTAGACATAAATCTGATGTATTTCAAATTTTTAAGAAATGGAAATGCTTGGTTGAGAATGAGACTGGTAAAAAGTTAAAATGTCTCAGATCTGATAATGGTGGTGAGTATTGCGGCACAGAATTTGAAGAATATTGTTCCTCTAATGGTATTCGTAGGCAGAAAACTGTACCAAGGACTCCACAAGAAAATGGAGTGGCTGAATGCATGAACAGGACAATAATGGAGCGTGCAAGGAGTATGAGGTTGCATGCTAGGCTGCCCAAAAATATGTGGGTAGAGGCAGTGAACACTGTTGTTTATTTAATCAATAGAGGCCCCTCTACTCCTTTGGACTGTGGTATTCCAGAGGAAGCATGGAGTGGTAAGAAGGTGAGTTATTCTTTTCTCAAAACCTTTGGTTGTGAAGCTTTTGCACTTATAGATTCTGAAAATAGAACCAAGCTAGAAGCTAAGTCAAAGAAATGTGTATTTGTTGGGTATGGCATTGATGAATTTGGTTATAGGCTTTGGGATTTTGAAAATCATAAAATTGTAAGAAGCAGGGATGTCATATTCAATGAGAAAGTATTGTACAAAGATCTGTTGCTGCAGCATGAGAAGAAAGAAAATGACTATGTAGTACTAGATGATACTCCACAAGTTCATGTTCTAGTAGTTCCTTATGCTCCGCAACAACAGCAACAACAAATACCACACACCCCAGTGAGTGTTAGACGGTCAACAAGGCTAAGTAGACCTTCAGAAATATTTTCTCCATCTTTGTATTCTATTCTGTTAACAGATGCTGGTGAACCTGAATGTTATAATGAAGTTGTGCAGGTGGATACAAAGCTTCAGTGGGAGTCTGCAATGACAGATGAAATGGACTCTTTGCTAAAAAATCAGACATGGGATTTATGTAAGTTACCTGCAGGTAAAAGGGCTTTACAGAATAAATGGGTTTATAGGATAAAAGAAGAGGATGGAGGTACGAAAAGATTTAAAGCCAGATTAGTCGTAAAAGGATTTGCACAGAAACATGGTATTGATTTTGATGAGATATTTTCTCTAGTTGTTAAAATGACTTCTATTCGTACTGTTTTAAGTATTGTGGCTACTGAAGATTTGCATTTAGAGCAGCTTGATGTTAAAATAGCCTTTCTTCATGGTGATTTGGATGAAGAAATATATATGGTTCAGCCATAAGGATTTGAGCTCAAGGGTAAGGAGAATTTGGTGTGCAGATTGCAGAAAAGTTTATATGGCTTGAAGCAAGCACCTCGGCAATGGTATATTAAATTTGACACTTTTATGAATGGACATGGATATAGTCGGTGTCATTCTGACCATTGTGTTTATTTTAAGAGGTTGGATGATGACAGCTACATTATTTTATGTTTATATGTTGATGATATGCTTGTAGCTGTGTCTAACATGGATCACATTAAGGGGTTGAAACAACAGTTAGCAAAATCTTTTGCTATGAAGGATTTGGGGGCAGCAAAACAAATCCTTGGTATGAAAATTTGTAGAGATAGGAAAAATAGGAAATTGTCTCTATCTCAGGTTGATTATATTGAGAAGGTGTTGCAACGTTTCTCTATGGAAAATGCCAAAGCTGTCAGCACACCTTTGCCTGGTCATTTGAAATTGACTAAGGATATGTGTCCCAAGACACCAGAAGAAGAGACTAAAATGTCTAAGGTACCTTATGCTTCAGCTGTAGGGAGCTTAATGTATGCTATGGTATGTACTAGGCCAGATATTGCACACGCAGTGGGAGTCGTTAGCCGTTATATGAGTAACCCTGGTATTGAGCATTGGAATGCAGTCAAATGGATTCTCAGATATTTGAGAGGCACATCCAGTAAGCGTTTACACTTTGGGGGTTCTACTACTACTGTACAAGGCTATGTTGACTCAAATTTGGCAGGAGATATAGATAGCAGGCGGAGTACTACAGGTTATATATTTACTGTTGGTGGGATAGCAGTGAGTTGGATTTCTCGACTACAAAAGGTGGTTGCTTTATCCACTACAGAGGCAGAGTATGTTGCTACTACAGAGGCAGCCAAGGAGATGATATGGCTTCAATTCTTCATGGAAGAATTGGGACATCCACAAAAGGATAATTTTCTACATACAGATAGCCAAAGTGCCATTCATCTTGCGAAGAATTCTACTTTGCACTCAAAGACAAAACACATACAGTTGCGGTACCATTTCATTCGATCAGTTTTGGATGATGGATAGTTAAGGCTGGAAAAGATTCATACTGATGATAATCCAGTAGATATGTTTACAAAGGTAGTAACAAGGGAGAAGTTGAACTCATGTTTAGCTTCAGTTGGTCTTCTAGACTGAACAAAATAAAGGAACAACTGAGTCCAAGGTGGTTCAATCTAGTGGGAGCCTCATGTGGGTAGCGGTATTGCTACAAGATCAGTCTCCAAGTGGGAGGTTTTTTAGTATAGTGTGGATACTGATCAGTCACCAAGTGGGAGATTGTTAGCTTGTGGTGACTAATCAAGAAAGTACTATCCAGGAAAGTACTGTACACTTTTCCTCCCGACCTCGCCGGGGTTTGAGGCCGACTACTTTTTTAGTTATTTGGGCCGACTACTTATAACTCATTCTAACCCTAAAGTGGGAAAATATTGTATAATATGGCTTAGGGTTAGGGATTTTCATGATGTATGATTTTAGTACTTGCGGCAGAATTGGGCTGTAAGGGATTACGGATTGTAATTAGGTTGTAATCACTGGATAATAATAATATTGGACTCACTGTTGGTGGACATAGCCTAGGGATTGGGTGAACCACATTAAATTTGTGTGTCTTGTGTTCTATTCTGTGTGGTTTATTATTTTCTAATATTAGTTATATTTGCACATAATTGTTATTTCTGCCTTGTTAATCCTTACACAAGGACCTAAAGTTTTACATGAAATACATTTCATATGGGATATGCCAGGTCTTGGGAATTGATCCAGGCCCTGAGAGGATAACCTTTGATATTTTGATATTAGTGATGGATTCACATAGCCATATGGTGAGAAAAGGGTATGATTTCATTGGTTATGTAATAAACAAGATGCATGAGGGTTTGTTGTCTTTGAAGAATTTCACCTCTGGTTCTCCATCTAGATTCATGCATTATTCCTTGCTGATGCACCTCATTGTGTATCACAATTATGGTCTTATAAATTTGAATGATCTCAAACCACAAATGATGTGGAATGGATAGCCTAACCTAGTATAGTTCTGGTTAGGAGTTTGGATCCCTTCTTTCCCTAGGCAAGATTTTCATGCCTTTGAGAACTAGATTGTGTACCCCATTCTCCAAAGTTTGGGTGTTAATTGTACAAGATTATCCACCACGGTCCTGCAATTGGTGAGACCCCAACAGTTTATTCATAATTGGAGCAAGGGTCACAATTGGGGAGACATTTACTATGAGAATGGCTATACAATGATTAGGGTTTATGGATGCCCTTAGCCTCCTCATCTACTTCCATTTTATGTTCCACCAAGAGTTGCATTTCTAGAATTTGTCTAGCAACTCATGTTGATAGAAAAAGAACACTTGCAGGCTTCCCACAGGAAACAAACTCTCACTCCTCGACACTTCAGGGTGCACTATATTACAATTGGAAAGGGAGCTTTTAGTAAGGTGAATGATTGGCTAGAAAAATATAGGATGTTTGCAGCTCCACATAGGTATGTAGATACAGAAGGTTTCACGACTGCTACAAGGAGATACTACATGCCTACCATTCCTTTCAATAAGCAACATGAAGAGTATCCTGAGGAGGATGTGATCAGAAACATCATTGAAGATGATGAAGTAGAGAAAAGAATTAGACAATTGGATCAGTTACACAAAATTGAGAGAGAAGTAAAAGGAAAAGGATTGGTATTTGGGGGTTTCTTTCCCACTTTGCCTTACCTCCAAAGACTTGAGCAGATGATGACTCAATTTGACACACTAGTTGAATCCATGAAGGATCAGATTGATGATGCTAATTAGGGTAAGAAGGCCCACTCTAATTTTGAATGTGATGAGGACAGTGATGGTGGATACCCAATATATAGCCCATCCCCTATGGAGCAACCATTAATTGAAGAAACCAAGGAAGGAGGTGAGACTATTAACCTTAGTGAGCTGCCTAGCTTAGAGGACACCCCTAAGCCCCTACAAAAGAAGAGGAAGTTAATGGCTGGAGAGCCATCAAAGAAGAAGAAGAAGGATAGTGTAAGTGCCCTCTACAGTGGGATTGGCTTTCATCACCATGAATTAAGGAAAGCAGTCAAAGAGGCTAAAAGGAAACAAAGGTATGAAACAGAGGATGTAGAGTTGCCTCTGGCTTTAGGCTAGGATGAAAGAATAATTGAATAGGATGCTTTCCTGAAAGATGATAATTTTGTGAATTTTAAAGAATTCAAGAGTTTCTTAATGTGGCATCAGCAGTAGTAGGTGGCCTCAAATGTGCAAATAACTGAGGAGGGTCAAGTGCCAGATGAGGCATTGCAACAATTGAGAGAATATGACCCTGAGGAAGAAAATCTTACTCCAGATGAGGCCAGGGAATTAGTAAGAAAAAGTAATATGTTTCTTGTGCTTTGATGGAGTTTGTATACTGACTTCATAATTGATCAAATAAAGAGACAAGAAGATGTTACCCTGTATTCAGAGACCCAAGTAGGGGATATAATAAAAGGATTTGGTTATAGCCCAAAAAGTCAGGCCTTGGCCATGTGGAGTCTATATCCAAAGGACATAAAGGCACAGATTTTGAATGTGAAAGAGCAGATGGAAGGGGATAAAATTGTGTGGTCAATCCATAATACAAGGGACTTGGAGATTTCTTAGGTTTTGACCCAATTTGCCAAGTTAAATGAAGATAAAACCAAATAGTTGTCAGAAAGATATGGTAATCTTTTAGAGGATTATAGTGCCCTGGTAAAAGATAGGGACTTGTAGATCATAAAAGTTATAGCATTGGAAAAATACGTGGAGTTACTACAATTAAAAATTATCAATACTCCTATAGTAGCCCCTGCGGCTCCTGAACAACCTATAGTAATAGAGGTAGAAGGAATGATAGATGAGGAGGTGGCAGCAGAATTAAAGAAGATTAATGAGGAAAAGAATGAAGCTATATTGCAGGCCCTTCTAAATGTTTTGTAGCAGAGGATGAATACCATTAAAGATAAATTTGACCTGGTTTATAATGCTTATGGAAAGTTTCCAGAATTACAAAAGGAGGTCAATAATTATGTGCAAATTTTGAGTGGATTTCATATGGTGTGGTCTATCAGAGCACCACTTTTTGAAAGATTGATTTTGGCTCAATCTTTGGGGAGTGACATATCAGATATAGTTGTTAGAGTTGGTGAGGAGATGGACAGAGTTAAAGGCATCTTACCACTTTTCAAGGGTAAGGGAAAGCTGATTGAGGCTAAGACAACCATGCTCAACTCCTATTCCAACAAATTCATCCCCTTGATTTTGAGTACAGATGGGGCCATAAAGAGCCTTGATCAATGGAGATCAGATGTTGATCTTCTACTACCTAGGAAAGAGGAATTTTTAGGTGAGGATAATAATGTTGATTTAGAAATCTTCAACAAAGCCTTAGATGAAGCTATCAAAGAAGAGGTGGACCTCACAAAATTTGTGTCAGATGTCAAGGCAATTAGGAATGTTAGATGGGAAAGACAAAAGGCCCAACTGCAAATTATCCAAAACTTTAATTGGTCGTCAGAGGAATAGGTAACTACATGGGATGAATTGACAAAACCCAAAAAGGCTAGATCTACCGTAGTTGATTTGGACATTTTGGATGAAGATTGAGAAGGACATCTGACACACCTGACACCTGATCTAAGGAATATAGGATTGATAAGCTATCATTCAAGAATGGTGTAGGTTAGCCTGCAATGGTGGTCACCATATCTCATTGAACTCAAGGAGCTATCATAAATATTTGTAGTTGAAGGTGTCAATTTTTAAGCCGCCAAAGATGTACATTTTTCCGAGGAAGTTTTGTCCTTTCACCGCCTAGGGGCTGGTTTTGTATTTTATTCTTATTTTTTATCTCTTATGTTTTGAGAGAGTTAGGTTTTTCAACCATCTGAAGCTTGTTGCATTCTCATTAATGAGGGAATTCCAAGGTGGTTGAAAAGAGATTGTATATAGAGTCAAAGACTCATTTTTTGTAAAGGGGTTGGGAAGATATAGAAAAAAGAAGAGAATAGGATTGCTTGGAAGTAGATCTCCAAGTTTTGTGTCTGGTCTTCTAAGTAATGGAATTGTAAATGTAAGTGGTAAGTTGATTTTAATACAAATATACTGTAATTTTTTCCATATATTGTTGTTGTCTCTTTGCTCATATATCATACTCTTGTATGTTTTTCATGTTAGGCATTTGAAATATACCAATTGTAAGGCAACCCGCTTGGGTGTTTTATGAGTTTCTTTCAAGGAAAGAATTAAAAGTTCTCATATTTCATTTTGGAGAGTAGATATATTTGTATGGATCTTTGATGATAACAATATTTGGTTAATAGGATAGTTTGTAAGGCAGCCTATTTGGATTTGCAGTTGGTATGTAAGGCATACTGTTGTATTTCTTTTAGAGTTTACTTGTTTGATTTGCATTTTGATTATGTCACCCTTAGGACGAGGCACTAGTTTGGTGTTTGTTTCTTACAATTTTATCTTTCATAGATCTCAGAAGAAAAATTGAAACCTTCACATCATTTACCAATACCTTTTCATTTCATGTTTATTGCACCAAATAGCTTGGACTATGCGTAGGGCATTCATTTCATATTTCTTGATTCTATAAAGAGAGAATCACATTAGGTTGTCCCTCCTTAAAAGGAAGAAGGATGAGAATCCCTAAAGCACTGATTACTGCTTTACTTACAATCACACTTTGTCTGGTTAGAATTTGCATTAAAGTGGTTACAGTCATATGCAAAGTGCTCTATAGGTTTATGCATTAAGAAGAATAAAAGCTAATAAGTGTCCACTCATAAGAATAATGTAAAAATGGTTATCATTAGAAGGTAATACTTGCCTGAGTGTGTGGAGCTCAAAAGAAAAGGAGGACCTTATCCAATCCTCAACAATTAGGCCTTTCTCTTGTGAGTATCAGTCTCAAGGAGCATAAGTTCAAGTATCATTTTAGTCCTACAAGAAAAATCCCTAACAAATTGGTGACTCTGCTAGGGAGTCAGCAAGTTATCAAACAAATAAGTCTCTGGTTATATTACACAACATCAAAGCTTTTATTATTGGACTACTTTCTCCAAACCCCAAAAGGAAGTTGGGTAGTGACTCTAACCAAATCTCTGAA
The DNA here is from genome assembly GCA_027943335.1 of Chamaecyparis obtusa. NCBI lineage: Eukaryota > Viridiplantae > Streptophyta > Pinopsida > Cupressales > Cupressaceae > Chamaecyparis > Chamaecyparis obtusa. Next base: position 623,823 of record BSBK01001370.1, read on the forward strand.
CCAGTGTTCTGAAATTCAATCACTGCTTTACAATGGCTCATAGAAGTACAAGATCTTGGAGAAAGGAACACCCAGAAGAAAATCTAGAAGGAGAACTCCCATCCCCATCAAGACAAGGTCATGTAAAGAAGGATAAAAATACTAATGACATGTCTTTCACATGGATACAGAAAGGGAATACAAGGAGAGAAGAGCCTGTTCAGACAAATCAAGAAGAAAATGCTTCTGAATATGAGGAATCAATTGATTTGGGTTTGAATCACTATGAGGACTACCACTCACCCTCTGAAAAGGATGGAAGAAGAGCACAGTCCCATAGGAGAGGAATCCCTATAAATAATAGAAGATCTAGAGGCAAAACTAGGAGTAAGAAAGACTTTGTTCCTTCTTTTCCCCATGATTCTCCCTTACAAGACCATCAAATACTAGATGACCACCAAGAAGAAATCCCTACCCAAGAATCATCATTTGAAACAACCCTTCCTGATTCTGAGGAAATTTTTGAAAAAGTGTTTGAATTGGAGAGAAAAATCCAGGAGCAGATTCAAATAAGACAAAAAAGAGAAAAAGAAAAGGAGGAAAAGATTAGACATGCTATGATTAGAGCAGAGCAATTGAAGATGCAATTATTGGACTTTGAAGCCATAAATCATGTTCTTGTAACTGAACAAATAAAGGAATGACCTATTGTCCATAAGATCTATGAGACAAGAAATCCTAAGGACAAAGGTAAGAAAAAGGTTGTAGGGATCTCAATAAATGAACCAAATACTGCCAAGAAGTCCCTAGATCAAGCAACAAGATTAGATGCTGACTTAGAAAAGGCCAAAAGGGAACAAGAAATATTGGCCAAAGAATTAGAAAAGGTAGAGCTAGAAGCCACTGCAGCTGAAATAAAAAGAAAGATTGATTTCCTTAAGCAGTCTTCTAGACCCACCAACACACTTTCCACTTCTCAAGCACAAAATGTAAATGTGTTGAATACTGCTAGAACTTTAGGTATGCCCAAAACTTCTACTATCTCAAATGTTCAAACATCCACATCTTTGGGTGCTGGCCCATCTCAAACAAGATCCATACATGAAAGACATAAGCAATTGGTTTTTAATGGGATTCATGGCTACCCAAATCCCATCCCTTATGAAATTAGGAAAAAACTTCCAAAATTCACTGGAAGCAACATAGTTACTTGTGAAGAACATTTGAAAAGTTTTACTAATGTGATAGATGACTACAATATTGAGCCTAATGATGTGATCATGAAGCTTTTTGTTCAATCTCTAACCGAAGATGCTAGAGATTGGTTTAGAAATTCACCTCATGCTAGCATATGCTCATGGGAATAGTTCAAGCATTTCTTCAAAGAACAATATGGTGATAAACCCAATGAGTGTTTCATGCTTAATGAGTTCAACAATATCAAGAAAAATTCAAATGAGGGTGTTGTTGAGTTCAATGTCAGATTTCAAAAGGCAATGCATAAATTGTTGCAAGTTATCAGACTAGATGACAAGATTTGTTTGGTTACTTACCTAAATGCTTTTGATTAAAAAATGGGGTATCTTTTGAGAGATAAGAACCCTAGAAATCTTGCAGAAGCTTACAAATTGGCCATTAATATAGAGAGAAATAGAAGAATATCAGGGAAGTTGGGAAGGAGGGAGGATTATAGACCTTCAATCTCAAACAAGAAGGAGCCAGGGAAACCTGATACAAAACCAAAGGATGATGATAGTTTGAAGCAAATCTTGAAAGCAATAAAAGATTTGAAACCTAATGAAGAAAGAAACAATAGAGTACTATAAGGAAACTCAGGTGTGGAAACAGCTTCCTACGCTAATCTCTATAGGAGAGTATTGTGAAAATTCCTATAAATCCTTACAATTTCAGATTGGTTAACTAATTTAACAAAGATATTGCAACCACATAACATGCATATAGAAAAATAGAGAATGACACAATGATATACCCTGGGGAAACCTTTCGGAAAAAACCCCAGCACTCCAAAACCTGCACAATGTATTGATCAAAACTATTACAGCTTACAATACACTTGCAATGTAAGTTCTTTTAGAAAATTTCCAAAACCTTGAAGACAAATCACGACAGCATAAAAATGTTCCAACCATACACTCGCATCACATCTCTTCATAACCCTAAAAAAGCTTATATCATGCGCTTCACTTTTTAGGGCTACTCCCAAAGATAACCGTATTAGGGTTTTACCATTCTCTGAGAAAATAGGAACCCCAAACCCCACGATTGGGGAAGAGTGTACAGTACTCAAATTTATTAGTTGCCACATGCCTTCACCTATCATTGAATCTTCCTAACATAGCTCTTTCATGTCATAGGAATCTGTCATAACCATTTTAGCCATGATCCCCTTACACACAATTCAAGATGCCGACACATCAACATTATTTGCAAGAAATACATTTTACAAAACAAATAATAAGAATAAAAATTATCCAAGGTTGAGACACCTTATTCCTAACATTCTCCCACTTGTTGAACACCTTGTAAGAGCAACAGGAACATAACAGGAACTAACCGCTATAGGCCAAAAGGCCCATAGACTCTGAACACCATTTGAACTTCTCAGTGCCCACTGGTTTCGTTAATGCATCTACAACATTCTTCACAGTATCTACCTTCTCCAAATTTACCTTTCCATCTTCCACCATATCTCTCACAAAGTGAAACTGCACATCAATGTGCTTCGTTCTAGCATGGAAAGTTGGATTCTTTGCAAGGCAAATAGTGCTCTGACTGTCACACCAAATAGTAATATGTTCTACATCAACACCAACATCAGAACATAATCTTCTAAGCCAAATGGCTTCTTTACAAGCATGAGTAGCAACCATGTACAAAACTTCTGTAGTGGATAAAGAAACCACAGGTTGTTGCTTACTCATCCAACTAATGGCACCACCAAACATAGTGAGCACATAAGCACTGTTGGATCTCCTGCTATCAATATCACCTGCCTAATCTGAATCCACAAACCCATGAATACAAACTAAATGCAGAGATCTAGAAGAGTTACCATGATAACATATGGAGTAATCTGATGTACCCCTCAAATATCTAAATACTCACTTAACTGCATCCCAATGTACCCGTCCAAGGTTAGCCATAAACTGACTCAGGACTCCCACTGGTTGGGCAATGTCTGGTCTAGTATAGACCATAGCATACATAAGACTACCAACTGCACTAGTATAAGGTACTCTACTCATGTCCTCCACCTCACTAGGAGATTTTGGACAATCATCTACAGATAACTTTGTTCCCATAGAAATAGGAACACATAGTGGTCTACAATCTACCATGCTGAACCCGTCCAACACAGACTTCACATACTTACTCTAACTCAACCAAAGTTTTTTGTTAGACTTGTCTCTACTGATTTCCATACCCAAGATGTACCTAGCTACCCCAAGATCTTTCATCTCAAACTGTGCTAGCAACTGAGATTTAAAATCAGAAATCATACCCTTACCCTTCCCAAACAGCAACATATCATCAACATATAATGCAACAATAAGAAGGTGATCATTTTCAACTCTCAAATAAACACAATGATCTGATTTTGATCGTACAAATCCAATTGACAACAAAAGGGCATCAAACTTAAGGTACCACATCCTAGGAGATTGCTTCAAACCATATAGAGATTTCTTTAATCTACAAACTAAGGATTCTTTACCTTTAACAATGTAGTGCTCAGGCTGTGACATATAAATCTCTTCCTCCAAATCACCATGAATGAAAACTGTCTTCACATCCATCTGTTCTATCTTTAAATCATATGATGCAGCAAGAGATAACATAAATCTAATGGATGTCAACTTTGCAAAAGGAGAGAATATTTCACCATAATATATTCCCTCTACCTGTGAATACCCCTTTGCAACCAATCTAGCTTTGTACCTTTCAACACTACCATCTACATAGAATTTCTTCTTGAACACCCATTTACAGCCAACAGATTTTCTCCCTTTAGGCAAAGGTACAAGGTCCCAAGTTTTTTTTTTCTCCAATGAGGCCATCTCATCATCCATAGCCTCAATCCAGGAACCTGCATCTTCCATGCCCAAAGCCTCTTTCACAAATCTAGGCTCATCAGTGTTAGTAATCAAAGAAAAGGCACAACTGGAATCTAACATAGAATAACCAAACCTTTCTGGTTGCTTTCTTTCTCTCATGGATCTCCTCAAGGGCTGCGGTTGAGGTTGTTCTTCCTCTTCTTCTGAACTATCAGAGGTGCTAGAGCTCTCCTCATCATTAGGCCCAACATGGTCTCTTTGTTCAGTCTTCTCAGGGGTAGGAGGCAACTGAACAACATCTTTTTCCTTTTCTTTTTCATCTGGTTGTAGCACAATAGGAGAAGATGTTAGCTCTCTGAAAATAACATTTCTACTATACAACACCTTACTAGTCACAGGATCCCAAAGCTTGTATCCTTTCACACCAGCACTGTATCCGATGGAAATACATTTAATAGCTTTGTTTTCCAACTTAGATCTTTTCTCCTTTGGAACATGTGCATAAGCTTCACAACCAAAAACATGAAGATGTCTAATTGAAGGCTTCTTACCAGATCACACCTCCATGGGTGTCTTACCAACAAGAGCTGATGTAGGAGATCTGTTAACCAGATAGCAAGCAGTGGCCACAGCTTCAGCCCAAAACCTTTGTTGTAAACTAGCTCCACTAAGCATACTCCTAGCCTTCTCCATCAGTGTCCTATTCATTCTCTTTGCAACTCCATTTTGTTGTGGGGTATAGGGATTTGTCTTATGCCTTTCGATACGTTTTTCTTTACAGAACTGTTCAAACTCTACTGAGCAAAACTCACCACCATTGTCAGTTCTCACACACTTAATCTTCTTACTAGTCCGATTCTCTACAAGAGCTTTAAATTCCTTGAACTGATAAAGACTTGTGTCTTACTTTTAAGGAAATAAATCCATGTCTTTCTATTGTAATCATCTATGAAAGATACAAAAAATACAGACTTGGAGATTGAAGGAACTTTTACAGGACCAAATACATCAGAATGAATAAGATCCAAAACATCAGAAGATTTGTGAGAACTAGAGTAAAACTGAACATGATTTTGTTTACCATAGACACAGTGTTCATAGAAGTCAAACTCAAGATTGCAATCATTTAACCCCTCAATGAGATTTTTATTTTTCAGGGTTCTGAGACCCTTTTCACCAATGTGGCCAAATCTCATATGCCACAACATTGTCTTTTCTGCAGGAAGCTTACCTTCCAAAGTGTTTGCACTACCATCAAAACCAATAGCTGTAGAATTCTTCACTGCTTGTTCAGATGGTGAGGATGAAGAACTATTACATAGAGGAATACATGCATCTAGCTGAAATAAGGTACCTCTCCTAATACCCCTTGCAAGCACTATCGATCCTCTCATCATCTTACATCCTTCTTTCAAAAAAACAACTTGCACACCTACATCATTCAACATACTTACAGATAATAGGTTTTGTGCCAAACCAAAAATGTGCATAACTCCGTTGATTCCCTTTACTCGTCCATTAGGAAATTTTATAGTGACCCTTTCGCGTCCAACTATCTTTAGGTGAGAATCATCACCCAAGTACACCTTTCCACCATCAAACTCCTCATATTTTGAGAACCAGTTTTGATGAGAGGTCATGTGAAAAGATGCACTCAAGTCAACCAACCACACATCATCAGATGCATGGGCTACCAAAGCTGTGATGAATGCATCACCATCTTCTTGAGATCTTTGTGAAGCTGAATCTAAACCTTTCTTCTTCTTCTTCGGCTCTTTGCAGTCTTTACGGAAGTGCCAAGATTTATCACAGTTCCAACATATTGCCTTGGACTTATTGGAATTCTTTGACTTTTCACAGGATTTGGATCTACCCTTATTGTCAGACTTATTATCATTTTTCTTCCCTCTTTCAGTGGATCTCCCATGAACAACAAGGGCTTCTTTTTCTGAAATAGAAGCCTTTCTTTGCATCTCCTCTGATAGCAACGAAGACACCACATCATCCATTTTTAAGGTGACTAACGTGCTTCCAAGAGCCATCACAAGATGGTCCCATGAATCCGGTAAAGAACACACAAGTGTGTAGCAACGATCCTCCTCCTCTAACTTGACACCAGCTAATGTCAACTATGCAGCTAGCAAATTAAATGCATTTAAATGATCCATTAAGGATCCACCTTCCTCCATTCATAGAGAGTTTAACTTCTTCCTCAAGAACAACTTGTTCACCATAGATTTGGCTTGATACACGACCGCAAGTGTTGCAGAGCAAGGTAGGAGAATCCCCGATGGAGATGTCCTAGTCCCCAACAAATAACCACACAATAGAATATAATAACAATACAAAGATTTAGATCCACACAATGCAAAAACTCATAATATAATTATCATATTTTCATCCAACATGCCCGGCTGTAAGGCCTTCCAGGTTATGGCCAAATACAATGCAATTACAATAGAAACTCCACAAGATCTCGCAAGATCCAAACCAAACCCTAGCTAGCCCAGATCCACACATTGGTAGGAATCCCCAAGGAAGATCTAAACTTGTGCTCGCAAGCCCACCAAGCAATCTCCTTGTTTCCCAAGCTGTAGCTATTAGCTCTCCTCAAAACTCACTCCACAACCACCTCCTCTTCTCCTAGGTGGATGAATGATTCCCTAAAGACTTCCCCCACAACCTCTACTTATACCAATCTAAGCCCCAGGTTGGCCCTGAATATAAATTAAATACAAATACTGAAATTAAATGCCACAAGTCGGCCAACAACAACAATTAAATTCCCAAAATTGATGTCTTAGTAAAATCATGATATCTCCTAGCTCCAAATGAATTAGAACTCATGCTTTGAATTGTATGTAGAAATATAGGCCCTCTTCGATCCCTAAAATTTTCAGCCTCTAACTCTTTGTGGAAAATTACTTATACAACCTGAAATAGGCATCAAATTCCTAAGCAAGGCCGAGCTCCCCTAGGCCATGCTGAGCAACCAAGACCATGCCAAGCTCCATTAAATACATCAAAACCAATTACCCAAGACCCAAGTGGGTTTATCCAACTCTACCAAACTCGTCACATATGAAAATAAGTCCATAACTCCATCAAATCTCCCAAACATGCAGGATAGCCAACTACCCTGGGATGCTCCTGCATCAAACTCCCCAGGTGCGAAAAGAAGTATGCCTCATACTTTGACACCAGATGAAATATCTGCAACCATCTTCATCTTCACCAAAGGCTTCCACTCCAATAGAGACAATAGAACCAACATGCAAATCACCCAAATCCACATCCATCTATCAACCACTAGAATCTCAACCATCCAATCAACATGCTCACTCCCAGGAACAAACTGAACATAGTGCCTCACCAATATTCTCTGTAGTAGATCACTACCAACAAAAACAATATCCTCAAACATGCAATCCATGTCACCAACATGTAAGCTCAAATCCACAATAGGAGCAACATGTAAATCCTCAACCATGTCAACCACCAACAAGTTCACATCAGGAACATACAAATCCATAGTATCATGTAGATCCTCAACCACATCAACAACTAGTGAATCCACACCAGCAACATCCATATCAACAACATCCATATCACCAACATATGGATCATCACCCTTAGCAAACTGATTATCCACGACCAAGTCCTCCACAATTTCCATGTCAGACTCAACCAACTGATCGTGAAAACTAACCTCAATCACAGCATTAAAAAGGTTAGGAAGCTCCATAGGAACATCCACAAGTTTCTCCATAGGTTCCGCATCAACCTCCAGACACTGATCAACAAAACCAACTTCCATCTTGACCTTGCTATGCCCTCTTCTCTCTCAAACAAGTCTTCTAACTGGCTAGACAACTCACTTCCTGATCGGTAGACTCCAGCTCCACGGTTTCAAGATCTCTCAAACTCTCTTATGAAATTTATCCAGAGATGGATCACTCTCAACCATCCTTTCCTTAACTTGATTAGTCAATCTAGCTTCCAACTGAGCAAAAGTCTTTGAAATATTCTTCTCCACTACATCATGGAGTTTTGCAATCATCTCAGGGTCCAATCTTCTTAGAGCCATCTTCCAAGATCTTTGCAAACCCTCTATAGAAAATCACCAAATAGATCCAACCTTCAACCAGGTCCTAGTGCAAACTACCTCACATTCGGTGTTCTATCCACACACTCAAGAACAACCTTCACTTTGAAAAACTCCACCCAAGGTCCTGGTACAAACTGCCTCCCATACGGCACTCTATCCACACACTCAAGAGCAACTATGCTCTGATACCACTTGATGTAGTGCAAGGTAGGAGAATCCCTAATGGAGATGTCCTAGCCCCCAGCAAATAACCACACAATAGAATATAATAACAATACAAAGATTTAGATCCACACAATGCAAAAAATCATAATATAATTATCATATTTTCATCCAACATGCCTGGTTGTAAGGCCTTCTGGGTTACAGCCAAATACAATGCAATTACAATAGAAACTCCACAAGATCTTGCAAGATCCAAACCAAACCCTAGCTAGCCCAGATCCACACACTAGTAGGAACCCCCAAGGAAGATCTAAACTTGTGCTTGCAAGCCCACCAAGCAATCTCCTTGTTTCCCAAGCCACAGCTACTAGCTCTCCTCAAAACTCACTCCACAACCACCTCCTCTTCTCCTAGGTGGATGAATGATTCCCTAAAGACTTCCCCCACAACCTCTACTTATACCAATCTAAGCCACAGGTCAGCCCTGAATATAAATTAAATACAAATACCAAAATTAAATGCCACAAGTCGGCCAACAACAACAATTAAATTCCCAAAATTGATGTCTTAGTAAAATCACGATATCTCCTAGCTCTGGATGAATTAGAACTCATGCTTCAAACTGTATGTAGAAATATAGGCCCTCTTCAATCCCTGAAATTTTTAGCCTCTAACTCTTTGTGGAAAATTACTTATACGACTTGAAATAGGCACCAGATTCCTAAGCAAGGCCAAGCTCCCCTAAAATGCAGAACTATCCCTAAATTACCAAGAATGCAGAACTATCCCTATCACACTCAGTGGAAAGATGGGAAGCTAGTGCTCCCTAAAAGAAAGGATAGGCCAAGTGATAAGACCCAAGACCCCTTGCATAGAAATGTAGTGAACATGAATGATGATGTTCCCTGATGTATTGTTTGTCAGTCACCTCATGATCCTTACTACTGTGCAATAGCTCAAAATGTTTTTGTAGATGATGAGCAGGACAGTAACCATGAGGAATCTTATGATGATCAAGGTTGTGGTATGACTTCTTCATACATATGTGATGAAATAGATTCTAGTGAAGAAGATGAAAATCAAGATGCTGGTAATTCCCAAGTTAACAATGAGATTTATCATCAGCAAATATTTTCTGATGAAGAGGACAATCACTTGGATGGAGTCCAGTGCAACACCTTAAGAAATGATGAAATAGTAGTGTTGAGGAGACCTTCTGATGAAGAGATTGCACAAAGCACAGTAGATATGGTCACCCAAGCTAAAAATAACTACAATTTGAGAAATAGGGTGGTGGGTGATTCAAATCAAAAGTCAACTGACATATTATCAAATGGTCAGGTACAAAGGAAAAAAGCTCAAGACAAAAGTAAGGTTGTTGATATTGTTAGGAAGACTAGGATCAAGAAGAATGTAACATTTTCTCCTCCTAATGTGACTTATAAGGTAAAGAAAAAACCTCTTTAGGAGACTATTGTCTCTACCCAAAAGGAAGGTAGAATCATGAACAAGGATCAGCAAGGCCTTAAGGAGCATGAAAACAATAAGGAAGCTACTATCATTAATCAAGACGTAATTGATCCCAAGTATGTCCTAGTTGACATGGGAAAATTATTGTCACAAATTACTATTAAAGTCCCCTTATTGGAGATGATGAGAATAGAAGAGTATAAAGAGAAAGTCTTGAGTTGGGTACAAGGAGTTCTTCCTTCTGATACCCAAAACTCCACTAAGGGTGGTAAAGTGACTACTGCAGTAGATGATTCAACTGAAAATCAATGTGGAGAGATCATCTCTGAGATCCCTCAAATGTATTTGGATACTAATGTTATAAATACTACGATAGGGACTATTGATCCTTTCTTTTTGTCCCTAATAGTAAATGGAAAGTTGTTGAAAAATTGTATGATTGATTCATGAGCCTCTAATACTGTCATGCCTGCAGAAAAAATGAAATCTTTGGGTTTGGAAGTAGATACACCTCATGGGTGATGCCAGGCTATGGATTCAAGAGAGGTCCATGTTATTGGTACTATAAGGGCTCTTCCTTATAGGTTAGTAGCTTTTCCTGATAAGTTGTTGACAATGAGTGTCGTGGTGGTTGATATCCCACCTCACTATGGGATGTTACTATCTAGAAAATGAAGAGCTTCAATGGGAGGTAGTATCCAGTGTGATTTGTCCTTTGCAACTTTCAATATTGATGGTGAAAATATAAAAGTATCTAGAGAAAGAAGAACCTCACACATGATAGAGTTGAATAATATGGATGAGTTGAATTTTTATGTGGATGTTGACATGGAAAATTTTAGAGTGGAAAAAGCCATTTCACAAAGGGAAGATTCAGATCCATTGACCTAGGAACTGAAGGAACAACAAGATGGATTGTGGTAGATGTATTTTGATGGATCATGCTCAAAGGAAGGCTCAGGAGCTGGAGTTCTATTCATATCTCCATTAGGTACCACTTTTAAGTATTCATTCTCATTGAATTTTCAATGCACAAATAATACTGCTGAGTATGAGACACTGTCATTGGGATTGAATATTGCTATCAAACATGGGATAAAATATTTAAAAGTTTTTGGTGATTCTGAGCTTGTGGTGGCACAAGTTCAATCTAAATATGCTGTTAAAAATGATAGATTAAAATTGTATAAGCATGTAATTTGGGACCAGATTGAAATGTTTGATGCTTTTAATATATGTTGAGTAGAAAGATCCAAGAACATAATAGCTAATTTTTTGGCCAATGTTGCTTTAAAGAGAGATGATTCAACTTTGTTTGGAGTGTCAATAGTTGAAATAAAAAGTAGGCCAGTTGTGTCAGACAATATTTACAATGGACAAGTATTTGAGGATGATCATGACATTCTGAAATTTATTCAATGTCTTGACATATATGAAGATTAGCTTATAGACTGCAATACATTGGTTGAGGAAGTTGAGGGTAAGGACATGATCATGGGAAATAAGGTAATCCAACTGAATTCAAATATTATCCCTAAGGGTCTAACTAAATTAAAAGCATTATATAATAGCCAAGATGATCACATGTCAAAAATAAGTAATGCCAAAGTGGAAGATCTGGAAGAGATAAATTTGGGATCACATAATGCACCTCAAATGGTTTATATTGGAAAGGGATTGGCCCCTCAATTCAGATATAATTTGATAAAATTGTTAAGAAGGTATAAGCATGTCTTTGCATAGTCATATGATGACTTAAAAGCTTGTAGAGAGGATCTATTCCAACATGAAATCCCAGAAGGATGAGGTCAAACCTTTTAGGCAAAAATAGAGACCCATCAACCCATTGTTAGCTCCTAAGATCCAGCAAGAGCTAGTCAATTTGAGTGATGCAGGAATAATCCAACCTATACAGCATTCAACTTGGGTATCTAACTTAGTCCCACTCAAAAAGAAGAATGGGGATATCAGATTGTGTGTAGATTTTAGGAATTTGAATGTTGCATCATTAAAGGACAACTATTCACTACCCAACATGGAGGCAATGTTGCACAAAGTCACTGGATGTGAGTTATTGTATATGATGGATGGTTTTTCTGGGTATAACTAGGTATTAGTAAAGGAGTCTAAGCAATTCAAAACAACATTCACCACACCTTGGGGGACCTATGTTTATATCAGAATGCCATTTGGTCTCAGAAATGTTGGAGCAACTTTTCAAAGAGCCATGGACGTTGCTTTTAACGAATATATTGATCTATTCATGGTTGTGTACCAAGATGACCTAACTGCCTATTCAAAATTGGCTATTGACCATTGCTCACACCTAGAAAATATTTTTGTCAAAGCTTTGGAATATGGTGTGTCTCTGAATCCAAAGAAGTGCAACTTTGTAGTCAAAGAAGGAAAATTGCTAGGACACATTGTATCAAAGGAAGGAATAAGAATTGATCCAGAGAGAGTTGAGGCTATCAAGAGAGTTACAACACCAAAAAATCTCAAGGGAGTGCAATCCTTTTTAGGAAAGATCAACTTTTACAGGAGATTCATTGCAAATTTTGCTGAAATTGTCAAACCCATTGTGAAGTTGCTCAGGAAGGATTTGAAGTTTCAATGGACTACTGAAGCTCAAGGTGCATTTGATAAAATTAAAGAAGTAGTTCAACAGGCACCTATGCTTAGGTCCCCTGATTATACTAAGCCCTTTTCACTTTTCTCTTTTGCATCATTTCACACAATTGTTGTTGTACTATTACAAAGGGATAATGAAGGTTTTGACCATCCAATTGCATTCTTTAGTAAGTGTTTACAAGTTGTAGAGTTAAATTATGAGATGATGGAGAAGTAGGCATATGCACTGGTGAAAGCAGTGAAATCTTTCAAGCTTTATCTAGTTTGTGCTAAGGTCATTGCATATGTCCCTCATGCTGCAGTTAAGGATGTCCTTACTCAGTCTAAAGTTACAGGTAAGAGGTGTAAGTGGATTTCCAAGATTCAAGAATTCAATTTAGAAATCCATATTACAAAGCTTGTGAGAGGACAAGGTCTAGAAAAGTTAATGACTAAAGAGAATATGGATTTGGTCCAGATTAACAATGAAGGAATCTCAGATAAAACAATAACAAGTATTGAGTTACAACTAGAATATGCTGATATTGTATATTTCATCAAAAATGCCAAATGTCTAGGATATATGATAGACAACCAGAAGAGGTCCCTAAAATTGCAAGCTCAGAAATATGCATTGATACAAGGAGACTTGTATTGGAAGAATAGAGATGGAATTTTTCTCTTTTGGCTTGATAGATGTCAAGTAGAGAAGGTTTTGAGTGAGATGCATGTTGGTGTTTGTGGAGGCCATTATTTAGCAAAGACTACTACCCATAAGATCTTGAGGGCTGGTTACTTTTGGCCTACATTGTTTAAAGATTCATTTCAGTTTGTGAAGAAGTGTGAAGCCTGTCAAAAATTTTCTTCCAAATTAAAATATTCGGGAGCACTATTGTTGAACCCAATAACTACTGAGGGCACCATTTTCCATGTGGGGGATGGATTTCATAGGGGAATTTTATGAGAAATCTAGTGGAGGACATAGTTGGGTACTTGTTGTAAATGACTACACAAAATGGATAGAGGCCATTCCCACAAAGAAGGCAACAAGTAAGGTGGTGTGTGATTTCTTACTTGACAATATTTTGACCAGATTTGGTGTCCCCATGAAATTGATCATAGATAATGCAATGTGTTTCAGATCAGATGAGTTCAGGGAGTTTTGTAAAGACAATGGGATCATAACATCTTATTCACCTCCTTATCATCCTCAAGCAAATGGACAGGTTGAATCTAGTAACAAAAGCATTCTGACAATCTTGAAGAAAACACTTGAGAAAAATAAGAGAACTTGGCATTCAAAGTTGAAGCTAGCCCTATGGGCAGATAGGATCACAGTGAAGAAAGCCACTAGGAGGTCTCCCTTTGAGCGTGTATATGGTTTACAGTCAAGATTGCCTATAAGTAACTTTCTTCCTATTTATAAGTTTATTCATGATGAGGAATTAGATATCTCAAAGCCAATGTAGGATAGGATTATGAAATTGACTAAATTAGATGAGTCAAGAAGGGAAAGTCAAAAGTGCAACATCAAATTGCAACAGAAAATGAAGTACCTATTTGATAAGAGGGCAACTACTAGAAAATTCAAAATAGATGACCTAGTACTTCAATGGAATGTGAGAGTAGAAGATAAGGGGAAACATAAAAAATTTGAATCCTTATGGCTTGGTCCCTTTGTGATTCATGAAAATTTTGGAAAAGACTATTACTTGTTGAAGAGTATGGACAATGAAGTTTTTGAGTTGCCAGTGCATGGGTAATTCTTAAAGCTTTTCTTCAGCTAAGTTCTTGATTATGCATGCATATGTAAATGTTTTGTAAATATTGTATAGGTGTGTTTCCTTTAGTTTGTGTGTTTCAGTTCAAGTTTAGGTCATTGCATTTTTTGGTCTATGTCCCAGAGATCTATGGTTCTTGTTCAAACTCACATTTTAACATCCTCAGATAGAGCCATTGTTGGTTAGAAATATCATTTTTTACTTTTTGCCCTAAATTTATGGATGATCCTAAAAATTTTAAAGTCTTTAGGGTTTGCTAGGTCCAAATGTCTTTGAAAATCAGAAAAGCCCTAGTTTTGGTCATCAGCTTTCTATTTCTCTGTTACTTTATCAGATGAATTAAGCCTTGAAATAAGCATGTGCTTTTTTATTTTTATCTTGGTCACTGAGTCTCCTTAAGGTTTAGGAAAATTCTTCTTTGTTTAAGAAAATGCCCGAAAGCCTTTGTCACCTAATCTCGTGAGCTTTTTAGAATATTCCTTATTATCTAATGACTTAGCGTTCCCTTTTTAGTCTCCAGATCTCACAATGTTTTCTCAAGATCTAGTGACTAATGTATCAGATTTATCACTAAGGGACTATAGTCACGTGATCTCCAGATTGAATATACCTATGGTCGAGAAATCTCAGGATGTTTTATCAAAGTGGTCTTTTGTTCAGTGATTATGAGTTCTCCTTTTAGTTGCTAAATCTCTGGATGGAACAATGGTCTTCTTTGATGGTTTTCTCTAGATCTCATGATCTCCTCATAGTTAGTCTTTCTATTCAATGATTGAGAGTTCCTTTGGTCGTGTTATCTCCCAATGTTGGTGGCTATCTATTGCATGGTTAGTTATTCTACGACGTGGTTGTCTCCAAATCTCCGAATGCAACGGTTAAGTGACAAAGGATTATTAGACTTAATGTGGACCATTGATGAACTTTTGATTGTGTGGATGATGCTTAATCTCTAGATCTAACTCAAGATGAAGAATTGTTTTCGCGACTTAGGTTTTCCTTTGTCACGTGATCTCCAGATGAACTTGAGGTCAAGTTAAAGTTAATGTAATGGTCAAGGCCCAACGGTTATGTTTTATTCAGCGATACAATGACTATGTAGATGGGTGATCTCAGGTTCCTAGCAGTTAAGTGGATAACCTCCAGTGATTCAGTGACACGATTACCTCTGGGTCACTGAATTAGATAGTTAGTTTTGTGAAAATCTTTCATGACTTAATGTAGGCCGTAGGATGAAATGAGGAATGAGATCAATGGTAGTCATGTAATCTTGGGTAGAAATTTGAACAGTCAAAGGTTTTAGTGATTAGGAGACTTCAAGTTTGTCACTAGATCTCCAAGTTGGGTGATCGTTGAATGTTTTAAAGAATAATAAAGTTACCATGATATAGTTTCGACTATAGTTGCTAGATCTCTAGAAAAGATGTATCAAGGTTTCTTCCCTTTAGTTGCCAAATCTCCAGATGGCTGGGTTGGGATATCTTAGAAAAAAGTTTGAAAAGTCAACAATGTTCCGCGACTACGAAAAGCTCTCTTAGTCACCAGATCTCAGAATACTTTTCTAAGGTGCTAATGTTATAAAATGACTGTGAGAATTTTCTTCAGTCACCAGATCTCAAAATATTTAAATTTAAATTTTTGAGCTACGGCTAGTAAATTGAAGCCCTGTTCGTGCCAAAGTAATGGTAGAAGTGACCTTTTGATAGCTGGAGATGTCAGGCATGGTGGCGCATTCAATACTGCAGGATAAAATGGTTAGAGATAGCAGAATTATGATGCATATCAAAGAAGTACAAAGCGCTAGGTTTTCAGAGCTTTCTAGGCTTGCAGTGTGATCAGTAATTTTTGCAAGAGAATTTTTAGAGTTACAGTCAGAATGAGTTAGGCAACAACAAGCGGAGCTTCCAGTAGTCAAGGGTCGAAGGAAAAGGTGAAAGAAAGCTTTTGAGATAAGTTCCTCACCCTCTTGCTGGGTTCATCCCAAAATAAGAAGGTCAGTGATGACATATTTTTTCAAACTCCTGAGATCACAGGCATGTGCTTATTTTCATCTTTCTATAAAAACTGTGATAGTGTTATACCAGTTTCAAACCCTTGCACTTCAGGGTTAGCCAAATTGATTATCCTAGAGGTTTTTCTAGATGTGGATGCACTCCTTATGCTATCCTAGAGATATGATCCCTTATCTAAGACAATTAGAAAAGAGGATGGTTCACCCTTGGTAACCTTAGATAGGAACTCTTTCATGAATGCTTTCAGGATTCATTTTCTAATGGCCATAGAAATTAACTTACAGGCTCAAGTGAATAGATATGTCAGGGAGGTTGCTTTGGTCTCCGATGAGATTAAGAGTCACATGCCTAAGGAAAATAGAAATTATATTGCACCTATGGCTAGGTCAATCCCATATGCCTACAAGGACCTAAATTTTTACATGAAATACATTGCATACATGATATGCCAGGTCTTGGGAATTGATGTGGGCCCTGAGAGGACTACCTCTGATATTTGGATGTTAGTGATGGATTCATAGAGCTGTATGGTGAGAAAAGGGTATGATTTCATTGGTTATGTAATAAACAAGATGCATGAGGGTTTGCTATCTTTGAAGAATTTCACCTCTAGTTCTCCACCCAAATTCATGCATTATTCCTTGCTGATGCACTTCATTGTGTATCACAATTATGGTCTTATAAATTTGAATGATCTCGAACCACAAATGATGTGGAATGGACAGCCTAACCCAGTACAGTTCTGGTTAGGAGTTTGGAGCCCTTCTTGCCCTACGTGAGATTTTTGTGCCTTTGAGAACTGGATTGTGTATGCCATTCTCTAGAGTTTAGGATTTAATTGTACAAGATTATCCACCAAGGTCCTGCAATTGGTGAGACCCCAATAATTTGTTCATAATTGGACCAAGGGTCACAATTGGGGAGACATTTACTATGAGAAGGGCTATACAATGATTAGGGTTTATGGATGCCCTTAGCCTCCTCATCTACTTCCATTTTATGTTCCACTTAGATTTTCATTTCTAGAAATTCTCTGGCAACTCATGTTGATAGAAAAAGAACACTTGGCTTCCCATAGGAAAGGGACTCTCACTTCTCGACAGTTCAGGGTGCACTATATTACAATTGAAAAGGGAGCTTTCAGTAAGGTGAATGATTGGCTAGAAAAATACAAAATGTTTGCAGCTCCACGTAGGTATGTATATACAGAAGGTTTCATGGCTACTGTAATGAGATACTACATGCCTACAATTCCTTTCAATAAGAAACATGAAGAGTATCCTGAGGAGGATGTGATCAGAAACATCATTGAAGATGATGAAGTAGAGAAAAGAATTAGACCATTGGATTGGTTACACAAAATTGAGAGAGAAGTAAAAGGAAAAGGATTGGTATTTGGGGGTTTCTTTCCCACTTTGCCTTACCTCCAAAGACTTGAGCAGATGATGGCTCAATTTGACACACTAGTTGAATCCATGAAGGATTAGATTGATGATGCTAATAAAGGTAAGAAGGCCCACTATGATTCTGAATGTGATGAGGACAATGATGGTGGATACCCAATATATAGCCCACCCCCTATGGAGCAGCCATTAATTGAAGAACCCAAGGAAGGAGGTGAGACTATTAACCTCAGTGAGCTACCTAGCTTAGAGGACACCATTGAGCCCTTGCAAAAGAAGAGGAAGTTAATGGTTGGAGAGCCATCAAAGAAGAAGAAGAAGGATAGTGTAAGTTCCCTCTACACTAGGACTGGCTTTCATCACCATGAAATAAGGAAAGGAATCAGAGAGGCTAAAAGGAAACAAAGGTATGAAATAGAAGATGTAGAATTGCCTCTGGCTTTAGGCTAGGATGAAAGAATAATTGAACATGATGCTTTCCTGAAAGATGATAATTTTTTGAATTCTGAGGAATTCAAGAGTTTCTTAATGTGGCATAAGTAGTAGCCGGTGGCCTCAAATGTGAAAATAACTGAGGAGGGTCAAGTTCCAGATGAGGCATTGCAACAATTGAGATAATATGAGCCTGAGGTAGAAAATCTTACTCTTGGTGAGGCTAGGGAATTAGTAAGAAAAATTAATATGTTGCTTGTGCCTGGGTGGAGTTTGTATACTGACTTCATAATTGATCAAATAAAGAGACAAGAAGATGTTACCCTATCTTCAGAGACCCAAGTAGGGGATATAATAAAAGGATTTGGGTATAGCCCAAAAAATCAAGCCTTGGCCATGTGGAGTCTATATCCAAAGGACATAAAGCCATAGATTTTGAATGTGAAAGAGCAGATGGAAGGGCATAAAATTTTGTGTTCAATCCATAATATAGGGGACTTGGAGATTTCTCATGTTTTGACCCAATTTGCCAAGTTAAATAAAGATAAAACTAAATAGGTGTCAGAAAGATATGGTAATCTTTTAGGGGATTATAGTGCCCTGGTAAAAGATAGGGACTTACAGATCATAAAAGTTACAGCATTGGAAAAACAAGTAGAGGAACTGCAATTACAAATTATCAATACTCCTGTAGTAGCCCCTGCACCTCCTGAATAGTTTCCAGTAACAGAGGCACAAGGAATGACAGAGGAGGAAGTGGTAGTAGAATTAAAGAAGATTAATGAGGAAAAGAATGAAGCTATATTGCAGGCCCTTCTGAATGTTTTGCAGCATAGGATGAATACCATTAAAGATAAATTTGAACTGGCTTATAATGCTTATGGCAAGTTTCCAGAATTGCAAAGGGAGGTCAACAATTATGTGCAAATTTTGAGTGGATTTCATACGGTGTGCTCTATCAGAGCACCACTTTTTGAAAGATTGATTTTGGCTCATTCTTTGGGGAGTGACATATTGGATACAGTTGTAAGAATTGGTGAGGAGATTGACAAAATTAAAGCCATCTTACCACTTTTCAAGGGTAAGGCAAATTTGATTGAGGCTAAGATAGCCATGCCCAGCTCCTATTCCAACAAATTCATCCCCTCAATTTTGAGTATAGATGGGGCCATAAAGAGCCTTGATCAATGGAGATCAGATGTTGATCTTCTACTGCCTAGGAAAGAGGCATTTTTAGGTGAGGCTAATAATGTTGATTTAGAAAGCTTCAATAAAGCCTTAGATGAAGCTATCAAAGAAGAGGTGGGCCTCACCAAATTTGTGTCAGATGTCAAGGCAATTACGGATGCCAGATGGGAAAGACAAAAGGCCCAAATGCAAATTGTCCAAAACTTTAATTGGCCGTTAGAGGAATAGGTAACTGCACGGGATGAATTGACAAAACCCTATATCTTTTAGAATTTTCTTGATAGCATTCTTAACTCTTTTCTTTGACTACTTCTGTTCAAGTAAGGTCTTTGTGGAGTTGAAGCTCTCCTCAAAGGTTCCAAACCTATTACAGTGAGTGTCCAACTTACACTTACGTAACCTACTCACATACTCTTCTCTCTCAACCTCAGATATCTCATAGGCAAGAGGGTCTATGAACTATATTCTAGGTTCTACTGCTTCAATGTAAGTAAAGTCAGTATCAACCATGAAACTTATCTCATTTTTATACTTCTCCACAAGAGACTTAGGGATCCTTGATCTGCTAGACACTAAATCCTAAAATGTCTTAATTACCAACACTGCACTCTCATTCAATTTATCAATAACATGCCTCCCATACACTAGGTTAATCCTTTCCATTTTAGTTTGGCCATCATTCTAGTCATTTCCAATTATGTAAGGAAATCTTCTCAATAGATGAAAAACATATAAGTGATTAAGGATGAGAATCTAAACTGTGTATACTTAGTCTTCTTAATCTTTTCCAAATTCTCAAATAGTTGAATTCTTAGAATCTCACACATATCAACTTGTACTTTATTAACACACATCAAATAAGCTACATGTATCATTCTAGCTTCCATTTCATCCTCTCTTGAGTTTGCACAAAACTTAGTAGTTAGGATCTTGTATAAGTATCTAACATCATCTTGTTGAATCTTACCAATCATAATTCCTCTACCATTATAGGATGAATTTGTGTTGTCTATGACTATTTTCCTCATGTTCTTCTCATTTAAAGGAATGGCTCCAATTTTAGATAGTCCAGTAACTTCATGAATTGAATCAACTATGATATCTATCACTCTATCTTCTAACCAAAACTTCCCATTATGAATTCTGCTTAAGATAATCTTAGTACATTCTTCATTATCAAATTCATACTGTAATGCATACTTAATGATCTCATTATCTTTCAAATGTTCAAATCCTTCTCTCAATGACATGTCATGATTGTAGATCTTTTGATATTCCTTGGTGAAATCAACATCACTGATAGTCTCTAGTTTGCATCCAAGATAACTTCTAACATTCTCTAGATGTAAAACTCTGGCTGGTACAGATGATAAGGCTAACCTAGGATCATCTTCCAAGGGTTCTACTAGTTCCCTTTTCATCTTAGGTCTATTTTTATCTTTGACATTATGAATTAAAGAAACATGCATGTTTTCCTCTAATTCCTTTACTGATTTAAAGATTTGCCAAGTAAAATACCTCAATTTCATGATTTAGGGCTTGCGTAGATTCGACACAAAATTCTTCTCCAAATTCTTGCAAAATGCTTCCAATCACTACTCATTGATCTCACTTACACTTGAATAATCTTTGATGATCAAATAATATCAATCATGACCTTTTATTAATTCAATCTCACTTAGATCTGACATCGCATTCAATTCTTTTGTCGCTTCTTTCCAAAAAGTTGATTTTGTTAACCTGCAAAACTTAAAACTTCTTGCAATCTTGCAAAACTTAATATTTTTCTTTGCACTTTTAACCATAGCATTAGAACATCATATACTACCTTGCATTAACTGCACAAGAATCAATTCATCATATATCTACTTCTACACTAATCTAAGCTCCTATTCTACTACAATTTTCATAAATTAAGTACTTTGAGATGGGTCAAGTAAAGATTCATTCTTACCTTTTAATACTTCACCTTCCTGATTGCCTTCAGTGCTGAATATGTCTCCTTGATCTGTGCTTTTGATAAACTTCACTTCATTTGAATTACTAAAACATCATTTATGACTGTTACTTGCATCTTCATTTCTTCTTGCATGACTTCTAGGGTTAGGGTTAGGATGAAAAAACTTTATTGTTCATTCTACAAAACTTTCATGTATTCCCAATCTTGTTGCATATCTGACAAACTATTCCATTGTTTCCATATCTTGGTCTAGGCTGATTGATCTATGATCTACAATTTCTAGAAATGTGTCCAACCTTGTTGCATCTATAATAGGCTACTCCATTTATTCTATTCATATCTTTAGTAGGTTTCTTATCTGCATTGTTAGTATTCCTAAACATTCTACTACTATTATTATTCTTAATAAATTTAGGTTTCTTGAATTCAATAGCTCTATGTCCAAAACCATGACAATTATAATAATAACCATTAAGAGGTTTGAATTGCTTACCTATGCAATCTCTCTTCATATGACCAATAGTATTACAAGAAAAACATCTACCTTTGAATTCTCTTTGCATACCTTTGGGTGATTCCTCTTGCTTAGGAGATTCTTCTTCCTTAGGTGTATCTTCAGATTTGTTAGTCTCATCAAACTTATTCTCATCTATACTTTTAGATATTTTCAGATCAGGTTCCTTGCTTTCTTCATTTGCTTTAAAAGTGTTGAATCCAAGACCAGTTTTATCATAGAATGGTTTCCGATAAGATATTTGTTCATCAATCTTATCACTAGTTGAATATAGCCTTTCAAGTTGTTGTTTAGATTGAGTTAGTTCTCCTTTCACTATTACATTCTATTTCTCAAGTTCAGCATACTACAAATTGATTTTCTCAAGTTTAGATGTTACTTTACCAAGTTTAGACTTTAGTACTTCATTTTTAGTCTTTAGACTTTCATTCTCAGATTTCAGATTTGCTTCATTTTTGCTATTTTCATCTTTCAGGCTTAGCTTCAGATTTGCGATCTTTAGTTCATGCTTAAGGATCTCATTTTATTTTTCTAAGTTTTCATCACAATCTTCAATGTGAATTTCAGATTCCTTTTCAAATTTTAGATCTTCCAACTTGTTTTTCAATTTCTCAATGAAGTTATTTGCATCATCATATTTTCTTCTCAGAGTGTCTCTTTCATCAGTAAGCATATCAATCTATTCAAGAGCTTCTTCAAATTTCTTCTGTAGTTGATCCATATCCATAGAGATCTTACTCAAGATGCTAGGCTTTCCTTGAATGATTCTTTTCTGAGTAACTAAGCTCTGATACCAATTATTAGAAATAGGGAATACTGAGAGGGGGGGGGCTTAATCAGTATTCTATGAACTTTAACTTTTGCCCAATTATGGATATAACAAATTATCTTAACACATGCATAACATAAGAAGCTAAACAACATGCATAGCAATAAAACTAAAGAACTCATAACACATTCTTTGTTCTCTAGGAAACCCTGGCCAAGGGAAAACCCCGGTGGGGATGGTACCCACAAAGATCCACTAATCAAAAGTATCCTGTTAAGGATGTTGACCCTATTAGGAGTCTATTACGTGCATAGAGTGTCTCAGTCCTGATTAAGGGTCTATAGGCCTTGTTAGAAGCCTCAACCTTGTTAGAAGTTAGTAGTACAAAAAGTGATTACCAGATGAGCCCACTGCCCAAACAAGTAATATACAATATTTATTGATTACAAAAGTAGATCAAGGTGTACATAACCTTATACTACTTGCATCAATATCTCTTTTCTACTCTTTCACTATCACTATTACATATAGATCATATATCTCGCATCATATCCCTTCTTGATCATTATTCTTCTTACAATTTACAATTACATTTATACAAGTTATTAAGGCTAATAACTTTTCAATCGGCTATCATATTAGAAAATAAATTTACCCAAGGGTTAACATCTAGGATGTCATCCCTTTATATTGTTAAGATAAAAAAAATAATCCCTTAACTCTTTATCAATTCTGTCTTCATATTCTGTCCTGTCGGCTTAAGATTGTCTTTAGAAAAAAACTATCATAACTTCTTCCGTACATGTCGTGCTAACTTGCGCTCTGAGATGAGTCTTCAATATTCACCATAGAGTCTATGTTCAAGTGTGCAAGAACTAAACTTACTCTAGTTGACATCACAAACAAAAACTATCTTCAGGTTCACTGGTAAAACAACATTGTCTCATACTTAGACAATTTCACATTGCACTCTGACATACTAGCTCTCTGACCTGTGTGATCTTCATGTAGATCATATGTTTCCATAATGACAACATATATGTAACCAAATCAGCCAAATTTCCAACAATTAGCTGACTAATTTTAAATCCATGTGCTTTAGCAACAAGCGTCCGATTAAATTCCTTGCTGACAAAGACATGGCTCTGACATTGTAGTTTTCGTGGCATCCTTTTTATGTTGACAACTGTCTAAGGTGATGTAATGCCATGGGGTCATGAATTTCAAAAGGTTAAAGCCTTGAAAAATCTTGTGGTTGTTGTTATACCACCAAGAGAAGATGCTTGGTATTTAAAAATTACGCTTTAGTGATAGCCATTCAATCTTAAATGTAGGATGTGGACTGTGAAGTGGGCCCTTAGTCGCAAGGTCATGATGAAGTGTTTGATTTCTATTGGTTGAAGTGGCATATGATGTGGCGCCTGTCAATATTTTTGGCATTAACAAAAAAAAGGTGATGTCTCCACCTGTCATATTTTATGACATGGCCATCTTTGATTGGTGGAAGCTAGCAAAGGTTTGAAGTGGGACCAAAATTTATAGATAAATGATGATCGTTCGATTAAAGTAGCATCAGTGGTTGTCACTTTATCTTTGCCTGATATACCTAACATTTTTCTACTTATGAAATAGTGACTGATTGACATGTGTATTTTATGTTGTCATTTGCCAGTGCTCTGAAATCTTTATATGCTTCCATGTGTTTATTTGCAAAGTGGGGTCACTAATTTTCAGGGATGTTAAAGACTTTTCAAGTTTTGAGAAAATCAATGATCATCGTATTACCAAGAAAGAAAGGTGCTCGAATGTTATGTTTATGAAATGGTGATGGGTTGACAGCTATCTAGGCTAATTGGAGTCAAACTAAGTTGTGAATTTCTGCACATGGATATTTGAAATTTTCTCATTGGTCAAGAACTAGTTTGGGGAAAGTATTAAATGGTTATGACACTGATTTTGCCACCCCTCTGATGCGCCATAAACAAGTAGCAATCAATGATTCAAATTGAAATTTTGTCTAGTGGTGTTGTTTCATGTCTTGTGAATGTTGAAGCTACCAATTTTCAGTAATGGTGGATTTAATGAGTTTCGTGCGGGTGAGCTACAATGGGTTGGTGAAATATTACATATCCTAATTTGATTGTTAGAGATTTCACCTCTTTTCAAAGTATCTTTGAGACTTGACTAGTTTTTCCTGCGGAGTGTCATCAAGAAAATTTTCTCAAGCATCTGGTAGGTAGTTTTAACTTGACAGTGCACAAATTTTCAAAGAAAGGGAAATTTAGGTGATTTACTTTTTCTATCATTCTGTCTTGTGATATTTGGGGGTTTTATTTCTAGTGTGCATATGTTTCCTCAAAAAACCCAGTTGAAGATGCCGCCTAAAAGAGAACTCTCGAGAAAGACAGAATATAAGGATAGGGGGGTATTTGAAAATCTCATGCAGTTACTTCCATATTCAGAGAATGGGGCATCCAGAATGAAGGAATTGGTTCCAAAAAACTCTAGGGATTTTGTAAGTGAGGGATTATATGACAGAGGGTTATGGATGAGGGATGCCCATGTAGGAAAATATTATAATGGTTTGATCTTGTTTAAAGTTGCATACTCTTAGAGAAAGTCATGTGCTCCTCTTAGTAACATTTGGCAGTTTGATATAGGGAAATTGATTACGCTTGGAGTTTTTATGGATGTAGACTTGCTGATATAGATTGCCAAATGTTATGATCCTGTTACCAGGTGTGTTAAGGATATAAAGGGAAATGATTTGATAAGTATTTCAAAAGATGAGATCAAGGAAGTCTTCTTGTTAAATGACCCCTCTGTTGGATTAGAAAAGATTGATTTTGAAGAATTCAATGAGATTTATGAGGTGCAAAGGGACTATCTAAGGTCTAGCCTTTTATGGGATTTCTTTGGCCAAATTGGTGCCATGTGTATGGTAAATAAGAGCACACCTAAGCCTTTCAGGTTGGACCTATTTAGTCTAAGAGCATAGGGTGTATATAAGTCCTTAGCCCTAATTTTTGGACAAGATGAGGCTACTCATATGCCTATTCTATTAGGAATGGGAACACTGAGAGAGGGGGGGTGAATCAATGTTCACTGTATTTTAAATTTTCCCTTTAATATTTATTCTGAACTTAAATGCTTAAGTACTGAAATAAAAATTCACATAAACATGAAACATGAAATAAACACATGACACCAATATTGTTACGGGGAAAACCAAATAGGTAAAAACCCTGGTGGGACTTGATACCCATTAATATTCTGCACTAGTGTTTTGTGATCCTTGTTAGAAGATCCTTTACCCTATTAGGAGTAGCTTTACAATGCTTTAAGTATAGTAGACCTTGTTAAGGGTTGGACCCTATTAGGAGTCTTTTACAATGACCCTTGTTAGTGGAGTGGACACACTATCCTAGAGCTCACTACTCAAATGGTGAAGGCTACAACCTTCTGATTTTAGATACACACTATATCTGCAAGTGAAATATAACTGTGACACTGCTTGTCAAATCAGTTCCTTTGGTCCACTAATGCTTTGAACTCTAGAAATATCTAATACATCTTATGTTGTCTTTGCATACCTCTTCTCTTCTTATCACAACTCTATTAAAACTTTGATACTGAATACAATGGGTGCATCTTATATTTATACACTCATACAAACAAAACTGTTAGGTCGGCCCTATAACTAATTACAAACAACACTTCCAAATGAATTGGCTTAAGCATGCTTAAAATTATACATATAAATATGTCAGAAACCTAAATACAATGGGTGCATGGCCTTTACAACATTAAATTATAATCGCAAACCAAAATGCTAATTGTCGGCTCCATGCTCTATTTTCTACTGGCACACACTGGCTGTGCAACTTGAAGTGACTGTAACTTTCACATATTTGCATATCTACTAGTGCTCTCATAGACTAAGCATAATTATAATATAAAAAGCTTAACCTCCAAGGCACATACCATAATTCATCCGCACACACATGCCCTGATGCTTCGAGCTACAGGAACTTTGTACACTATCCAGTCTTCAACACTTAACTGAATTCTGATCTTTACACTAAGTGTGCTGACTCTGAACTACTATATGACTTTGTTTCCATAATGAAAACACTATATCAAGTCATATACTTCATTATAGACAACTTTCCAACAATCTCCCCCTTTGTCATTGATGGCAACAAAGGAATATGGCCAAGTTGCTAACTATTCCTTTACACAAAATTTTTTGTCTTCTATACATTTTTATACATAATCTTATATCTCCCTATACATATATATACTCCATATTCTATACACAACTCCACCTTTGACATTAATGACAAAGGTGCATCAAAAAATTATATATACACATACTCACTGAGGGAAAACATCTGGATATGAAATCTTGAGGTTTTGGATCTCCTTCTTTCAAAAGGTTATCAGAGAGTTAACTATCTAGAGATGGGTGCATAATGCATATTGAAGCTTCTCCATATTCTCCAAGTCACTGATGGGTCCATGATCATAAGTTACCATGGTGGCATCAATATCCTTTATGTTTTGAATGAGGATTTCTAAAGAGGGCGCAAGACCATTCCTCAACTGAGTCTGTCTAGACCTTATCCTTGTTATCTCTATTTCTTCCTTCTCAATCTTGTCTATCTATCCTTGGTAGACATTGTTTCACATGTTCACATCAGTGGATGTGTCTGACACTAAATTCTTTACCTACTCAATCATTGCTTCTGCCTCTTTTATCTTCTTGAAATGATCATCAATTAGCTTGTCTTGATTCATGCATGTTGCAATGATCCTTCTTCCTTCATCAGAAAATTCTTTCAAGGATGCTTGACTAGACTTAAGAGAATTCAAGTCTAGTGCAAAGTTGTTCATTAGTTCATTGAGTCTCTTCTTTTATGTACTTCTCTTCTATTACTATGGAGGCAGATTCTTCTAGGCTAGAAAAATTGCTTTTGAACTATGAGAGGACTGAACTCACATCATCAACTGAATGTACTTTTTGCACTTTCATATCTTCTGGCAACAAAATATTCATAATATTCACTGATTCCACTAGGAGAGGATTCGTCATAACTTTTTTTTCTTTTTCCTTCTCCATAGCCAAGATGCTAAACTTAATCAGGTCTTCTTCTTTCCAAGAGTCCAAAATCCTTGTGTTAGGTGTCAAACTTGACAAAAATGTTGAGGAGGGAGTGATGAGAGTGCTATCCATCACTTATGGTTTTACCTTTGCAAGATCAATCAAAGTATCTTCTTCCTTCTTATCAGATACATCTTCTATGAGTACTTCTTCTTGTTGAGTGGGAGGTGTATTGCTACATAAGATTTCAACTTCTTCAGTACTAACAAATGCTTCCTCAAACTTGTCCAAATCCTTATCAGTAGCCGCCATGGCTATCTCCACATTATCTATGATAATAGTGCTACCTTCATGTGATTCTGAGATGGGCGTAGACTTGTCTACTTCTATTTGAGTTTCTGCTATAGGAGCTGAGTCTTGTGCACCTCTCACTGGTATATTGAAGGTCTCTGCTTCTTTGTCTTGCTTACTAGGTGCATGAGTTATTGGCGCAGTAGGTGGTTTTATGTGTTGTTCTAATAACTCCTTTTCAATTTCCTTCTCTATTTCCTTCGTTATCAGCTCATAGTCTTTGTTCATAATGTGTATAAAACTCATCTTTGTCCTTAAGTGTGGCTTCACTAGATTTAGTAACAATGACCTTTCTTCAATAGAACATACTGGAAAGGTAGAATTAAGAATTTGTTCTATTATTATTAGATCTTCTTCAATGGCTTGTCTTTTTAAGGTGTCCATTATTTCCCATATCTTATCTAGAATTTCTATTTTCAATTCAAGAACTATCTTCTTGAACTTTATCATATGTTTGACAATCATCTCATGTATCTCTGATTTGTCAATCTCACTGTAAGTTTCATAAAACTTCCCTACTTGATCAATTCTACCCTCATCAACAATTCTAGTGCTGAATACTTTAAGGCTTGGTCTGAATCTTGCCTTAGGAGGTGCTTGAATGTTTTTTTTGCTCCTGAATGCACACAAGGATGGATGACTAGTGCTAGTTACTTTCTTCCTTTTTATTATAGGCTTATACTTGGGAGGAGCATTGTAATCACTAGTTTCTTTGGGTGCAAAAGGAGTATTACCTTCTTTACCCTTCTGACTATCATCTGATTCAATTTTCATCTTCTTCAACTTAGGATCTTCTTGTTCTTCTTTTGCTGGTGCACCTTTTAATTCTAGGGAAATCTTTTCATCCCTTGCTTTATCTTGGTCTGCTTGAGACACACCATGTATTCTCAAGATCTCAGAAGTGACCTTTGCAACCTTTCTTTTAGTTGCAGCACTGTTAAGTTTTGCATATTGACCCTAAATGTCTTCAATTCCAATGTAATGTAATCTCTTAGTGTGCTTTCTGTGGATGCTTTGTTGGATATCTAAGAGATTGTTGGAATGGACTTGTCCAAATACAAATTTGAAACTCTTCCAACTATATGAAGGTACATATAGATGATTAGGGACCCAAACTTGAATATCGTTGTCTTGACATATTTGATAGCTTTGATGTTACGTATCAACTATGTGCACAAGATCTCACACAAGTTGAATTCTCCATCTTCCTTTACTAGTCTAATGGTAGCTAAAATAGTGCCTGTAAATACACTATTCACCTTGCTGGTATGATGAAATCTATAACCCGGTATCATTGACATCAATTTGATGTCTGCTTGTTCAATCGGCTCAATAGTCATGTCACACCTATCGCTTCTTGACTTACATACTTGTTCTACCATTTTCCTGACATCCTTACCCACTAGAAGGAGAGCCCCTATCTTGAAAAGGCCTTTCATCTCATGTATCAGATCAGTTGTGATTCTTAGTAGAACATTTCCAATCCAAAACAAATCATCATGGATTCTACTGAATAAGATCTTTATCCATTCTATCTCATAGAATACATATGCCGTAGCATACTCAACAATAGGGTGATCATTCCATTTGGTGTGTTCATCCATGAATGTTTTATCCTATTTCAACATGGTATCCATGTGTTCCCTTAACCTATATAGTCCAATAGGTTCTTTCTTACAGTAGATGTAAGCCCTTATGTCTTCCACATGCATGATGCCCATAGGCGTGCGAGAGAAAGCTCCCTCTAAATCATATAGGGTTGATTTAAATGGGTGCCTCTTGAAAAGATATCTTTTCTTCTTAGCAACATCATAAACAATGGGAGTGGCCATGACTTAATTGTTAAATGCTTTCCAATTGATCTTTGAGATAATTATGTCTTTCAAATTGGCACAATGAGCTAGGGTTTCTGCAACCAATCAAATGAACTGATAACTACAAAAAATCTCTCATAGATTAATATTCAAAACTTCACAACAACTTCCAAGGCTCTTTCTGCTCTCCTATCACTCTAACTTTGAATGCAATGAGAAATCAAATAACCTATGTGTACTTTAAAGGTGAAAAATCCACTATTAATGCATGTTGCGTAAACCAAGCTGTCACTTCAAAATTTGCAACTTGAGTTTTGCTTACAATCAACATGTGAGCTCTTGTAGGAAGGTTCCTATACACTCCAAAAGCTTAAGTCGAAAGGTGCATACTCAGAGGATGAGTATACCAGCCACTTAGGGGTCTAGAGCTAAATTAGCTCCCCCTATGACCCTGGGAGCCATACATGCAGATGTAGAGGGTGTGTCCACTGGGGATACATCCAATACATTCTCATTAGTCTTGTGCTTCTTTTTCTCTGACCAAATCAAGCTTGAATCCTCTGAGGCTTTCACAAATTTGACTTCTCCTTCAGGATCCAAAACTTATTCTTCGGTCTTTTTAGGGCTTTCCTGACCTTGTGTCCTTGATCTACAGAATCTTGAGATATGTCCAGCCTTGTTACATGAGTGAAAAATGACTGGAGGTCTATTATTCCTTGGTACATTGACATGAGTCACCATTCTACATTTCTTTGTTGTGTGACCATTATAGTTACATAGCTGGCATGTAACATTCTGAGCACTTCTTACATTTGTCTGATCTTGCTGAATTCTATTCTTCTTACTAGTCTTGCAATTCATAGCTTTATGACCAAATCTATTGCATGAATAATACTAACCATTGAAAGGTTTTACCTCTGTACAGTTCCTCACAATGTGACCATGCTTGTTACAAGAAAAACAAGTGTGTTCTACTTGCTTGCGCTCATTCTTAGGTGGTCCACCATTATCTTTGGTTTGATCTTCAGTCTTTTCAATATTAGTAGAGTCCTTTTGTGAATCCTTTCTTGCTCGCATATTATCAACTTTATTTTGTGCTTCATTGAATCCAATACAACTAGTGTCTCCTTTGGCTCTTCTTGCATACAACTGAGATTCTACCAAATTAGCACTGGTGTGTAATTTATCAATATGATCCTTTGCCTTTTTCAATTTAGATTCCAAGTTTTCTTTGCAATTCCTTAGATCCAAGATTTCCAAATTGGCTTCCCTCAATTCCTCATTGAGTTGAAGGTCCTTTCAAATCCCTTCTTAGTCTTTTGATAACTAATTGAGCATCACTAACTTTTTCTTTTAGTTCTTCAATTTCTCTTTCTAAATTGTCTAGGTCTTCAAGAGCGTCTTCAAGATTTTTCTATAGATGTTTCATTTTTTATTTGTCCATGATCTCCTCAAGTGGTTAAAATTATTTGTTGAGGACCAAAGTTTTGCTACCAGTTGTTAGGATTGGGAACATTGAGAGAGGGGGGCATGAATCAATGTTCACTATATTTTAACTTTTCCCTTTAATCTTTATTCTAAAATTAAATGCTTAAGTACTGAAATAAACATTCACATAAACATGAAACATGAAATCAACACATGACACCAATATGGTTATAGGGAAACCCAAATAGGTAAAAACCCTAGTGGGACTTGATACCCACTAATATTTTGCACTAGTGTTTTGTGATCCTTGTTAGAAGATCCTTTACCCTGTTAGGAGTAGCTTTACAATGCTTTAAGTGTAGTAGACCTTGTTAAGGGTCAGACCCTATTAGGAGTCTTTTACAATGATCCCTGTTAGGGGAGTGGACTCACTGTCCTAGAGCTCACTACTCAAATGGTGAAGGCTACAACCTTCTGATTTCAGATACACACTATATCTGCAGGTGAACTCTCACTATGATAATGCTTGTCAGATCAGTTCCTTTGGTGCACTGATGCTTTGACCTCTAGCAAAGCTCTAATACATCTTATGTTGTCTTCACATACCTATGCTCTTCTTATCACAACTCTATTACAACTTCCATACTGAATACAATGGGCGCATCTTATATTTATACGCTTATACAAACAAAACTATTAGGTTGGCCCTATAACTAATTACAAATAATGCTTCCAAATGAATTGGCTTAAGCGTGCTTACAATTATACATATAAATATGTCAGAAACCTAAATACAATGGGCGCATGGCCTTTACAACATTAAATTATAATCACAAATAAAAATGCTAATTGTCGGCTCCATGCTCTATTTTCTGCTAGCACACACTGGCCGTGCAACTTCAACTGACTGTAACTTTCACATCTTTGCATATCTACTAGTGTGCTCATAGACTAAGCATAAGTATAGTGTAACAAGCTTAACTTCTAGGGTGCATACCATAATTCATCTATAAACATGTGCATTGATGCTCTGAGCTGCAGGAACTTTGTACACTATCCAGTCTTCAACACTTAACTGAATTCTGATCTTTACTCTAAGTGTGCTGACTTCGAACTACTATATGACTTTGTTTCCATAATGACAACACTATATCAAGTCATATACTTCAGTATAGAAAACTTGCCAACATATTCCCTACATGTTCATGATGGTATAGTCTTTACACCCACAAGTGACATTAATTTTTTATTTTCACCCCCACCTTGCAGATCTTATCCATGAATGATTAATGGGAGTAAAAAACATGAAGATAAACAAGCCTTTTGGGTGGTACTCTATGCTAATGCATATGTTTTGTATAAGGGTGAGGGTTTCTTCAACAAGACAATTGATATTGTTAAAGAGAAGAATGGAGAAACATTGCCAATCTAGTTATGGACTACAAATTTGTCATGGGATAGGAGTGATGCTAGTTTCCTAGTATTTGACAAAAAAATTTCTTCAAGGCTTAGGTCCTTGTTATATTTTGAAAGTCCTAGAATTCCAAGGGAGTTTCTAAGGCTAATTAGGCTTAAAGAATATTGGAAAGACATCAACATAGTGCATAACTTTGGTGATATAATTTTGTATCCAGTTTCTACCATTTTCAGAATATATGGTTGTAAGAAAGCACCCTACATTTTGCCTTGCAAGGTCCCTTTGAAAATAGGGTACGCAAAAATTTTATGGCAAATTGGTGATCTGGAAGAAACAACCCTCACTAGTAAAGGATGAGGAACCTTTTTCCCATAAATTATAATAGCACACCAGTATATTATTGCTAATAAGGGTTGGGTGCATTTGAATCAAGTCCTATAGCCCTACAAGATGGCTATAGCTGTGGGTAAATTTGTAGATAATGAGGGATTCTTATATGGGATGTCTAGAGAGAAAATAAGGTGTGCTCTTATTGAGCACCAATTTAATTTCCCTGAGGATGTGATTAGAATTGAGTTTGATCTACAAAATCAAGCAATTGAGAAAGAGAAGTGTGTAATCTAGAAAAATACTATAGATTTTATAAGAAACTTTGATAAGGGATATGACCCACTAAAGGCTTTTCAGCCATGGGCAAGAAAGATTGATGCCCTTATCGAGAATTTTGAAGGAATCATGTAGGTAGCTAATGAAAAAAGGGCTGCAGTGAGTAGAACAAATCCTGAGAGAGCCAGGAGAATTTTGAGCTAGATAGGGTACACAAAGTTGACCCCAAGGGGAACTTATATTGTTTAGTAGAGAAAGGGCTATAGTGTTCTTCTCTGACATAAGGGCAGGGTAGATATAAGCAGAATTGAGCCCACTTGAATAAAAAACAAGCCAAGCTCAGAGTTACACAATGAAAGCAATATAATATCACATGAAAGAAATGAAATTACAATGGATATGAGACAATCAACTGGCAGCAACAACGGAGAATTATATTATTTCTTTCAACATGCTTGGTTGTGAGGCCTTCCGGGTTTCGGCCTTATACAATGAGAATTATGAAATCAAAATCATGGCTTGCATCCTTTCTTTGTCTCCAATGATATATCTTGATAATCCTTCCTAGATCTTTCTCATGATGCCCTACTACATCAATCTAGACTCTTTATATAGCCAGCTAAGCCACAAGTCGGCCAATCAGGCATTTAATTACATTATAGGTCCAGTCTAGAAGATTTAAACCAAAACTAATGCTAGATTGAATATAAATTGATGTTCCTTTGGATTTAGGTCCTCACAGGACCCAAAAACATTCTTTTAATTTCAAAATGCCCCATTTGATCACATGTAAGTGCACAAGAAGAAACACCACATGTTTCACTCGAAAACTAGCAAAAAATAGGTCCCGGGGCAAAATGGGCATAACTTTTTATTCATAATGAATTAGGGATTTCTCTCTTGGGAAATGATATTACTTTAGGTCCTCTAAAACTCCTTAAGAGTGAAAAGGATCCTTATGGATCAAGGTCACCAACATGAACACTCAGCACCAAAACTATAGGAAAACGCAGTTCTGACGGCAAGGAAAACAACTGTAACTTTGAAACAGTCCAGCCAAAATTTATGTGCTCATAGGAGAAGGTTCCCAAATAGGTGCAAGATTTCTCAAAGACCCAAGATTTTCCTACATCAAACACCTAGGGTAAATAAAGAACTCATGTCCACATCAGTCACTGGTCATATTTTGACCTGAATCATAAAGATCCAACTCAACTTGTGTAATCCATGAACTATCTTCAACTGGCTTGTCTTTCCACTGAACTAGATATTCCATGTAGTCTTTTCCTCTTGTAATCTTGCTCACTCTTTTATTAAAGATCTTCTCAATGTTGTCTCTATTCTTCTTAGGATAATCTAGATTATCTTCTATCTCATCATTTGATTCAAAGTACTCAAAGATATTAGCAATATTGAATATAGGTGATATATCCATGTCCTCTGGCAATTCCACTTCATAAGCATTTCAACTATCAAACTTCTTCAGAATCTTACAAGGTCCAAATTTCTTCATTTTCAGCTTTTTATAGGTACCAACTAGAAATCTATTCTTCTTCAAATGAATCATAACCTCATCTCCAACTTCAAAAGATTTATGTCTCCTTCTCTTGTCTACTCTCTGTTTATATTTCAGATTACTGTCCTCCAAATTATTTTTAACTTCATCATGCAAAGTTCTCATGTATTCTGCAAAATCCTCAGTGTCAGCACTTCTTCTTGTCTTAGTAGGTAAATCTCTAAGCTCTGTAGTTCCCTTAGGATGAAATCCAATAATAATCTCAAATGGTGTCCTCTTAGTACTTCTATTCATAGAATTATTATAAGAAAACTCTACTTGTGCCAAAACTAAATCCCAATTAGCAGGCTTATCTCCAACTAAACATCTCAACAAGTTTCCCAAACTTCTATTCACAATTTTAGTCTGTCCATCTGTCTGATGGTGAAATGTAGAACTAAACTTCAAATCAGTATTCATCTTCTTCCAAAGTGTTCTCCAAAAGTAACTAGTAAACTTAGTATCTTTGTCTAAAACAATAGATTTAGGCAAACCATGCAATCTTACCACTTCCTTGAAGAATAATTCAACTACATGAAATGCATCAGATGTCTTCTTACAAGGTATGAAATGAGACATCTTAGAAAATCTATCAACCACTACCAAAATAGAATCATTACCTTTGTAAGTGCTAGGCAATCGAAGAACAAAGTCCATACTCACATCTTCCAAAGGTCTATCAGGTACAGGAAAAGGTGTATACAATCCAACATTCTGACTAGTTCCTTTTGCTACTTGACAAATTCTACAACCTCTAACCATTCTTTGAACATCTCTATAAATCTGTGGCCTAAAGTATCTTTCTAAAATCAAATTCACAGTCTTATCAATCCCAAAATGTCCAGCAAGTCCACCACTATGTTTCTCATTCATTATGTTCTCTCTCATAGATCCTCTAGGTATGTACAACTGAACTCCTTTAAACAACATGTCTTCTTGAATGAAATAATCAGTCCATTTATTGTTAGGAATAAGGTGTCTCAACCTTGGATAATTCCTATTCTTATTATTTTTTTTGTAAATGTATTTTTTGCAAATAATGAAATTAAGTGTGAGTGTACATGTCTAGTTGGCATTTTGATGTGTCACTCCACTTGATGTGTCAGCATCTTGTGGATAAGGAGATCATGACTGAAATGGTTATGATGGATTCCTATGACATGTAAGAACTATTTAAGGAATGTTCTATGATAGATGTAAGAGCATCTTATGACTTGGGCCTATTTGGGCACCCAAGAAGAAGTGGTTGGTGTGTGTTAGAGAATATGCCAAAAATAGGTTGGTATGACAGATTCTCTTACACTTCTCTTGTGACCATTATTTTTGGCAGAATCTATGACAAGCTATCATTGTCTATTCTAGGGATGGATGCCTATTCTTGGGATTGCATGTAACAGCTATGTACATGTGGCTTTGTGCATGAGTCTTGGTGATTAGATGCCAAACTTTTTTTTTTGGTATTTATTTGGGTCCTGAGGAGTCTATATATATGATGTTGCTTCTATGGGAGAGATATAAGTTTTACTTGTCTCTCATCTCTTGAAAGAACTTGCATCACAAGTGTGTTGTAGTCTTTGTGTTGAAGATAATACATTGTGCAGGTTTTGGAGGGGTGGGGTTGTTTTACCGAAAGGTTTTTCCCCACTGGCATATCTTTGTGTTTATGTGTTTCAATATTCTCTATCTATTTTAAGTATGCATGATATATGGCTGCAATATCTTTGTTAAAGTAGTTAACGAATATGAAATTGTAAGGATTTATAAAGAATTTTCACAATACTTTCCTTTAGAGATTAGTGGAGGAAGCTGTTTCCACACCTGAGTTTCCTTACAAGTGGTATTAGAGCCTGATCAACTTTTGATCCTAGTTGTTGGGTAGGATTTTTTGAGCTAATCTCAAGTTGAGTGGGAGTTTTGTGCAGAGCATTCTTAATCTTATTTGTAGATTGAGATGGAAAGTTCCTCATATAGTAGAATGGAGGTGGAGAAATTTAATGGCACTAATTTTGAGTTGTGGAAACTCAAGATGGAAGACATGCTTGAAGACCGCGATCTATGGGAGGCTACTTCACTTGATGTGAAACCTGCAATGATATCACAAGTGGATTGGGAGATCAAGGATCAGAAGGCTAAGGGCCTCATCAAACTCTGTCTAGCAGATGCCATTCTTCTGAATGTTCTTGATGAGACTACTGTAAATTCTTTGTGGCAATGACTTGGGTTTGTGTATCAGGCCAAAAATCTGGTGAATAAGTTGTTCCTAAGAAAGAAGTTGTATTCTTTAAGAATGGAGGAAGGTGGATCGGTAACTAATCATCTCAACACATTCAATTTATTAACTGCACATTTGGCATCATCCGATGCCAAGATCAAGGAGGAGGATCATTGTATGACCCTACTTTGTTCCTTGCCGGATTCATGGGAGCATCTTGTGATGGCTCTTAGAAGTACTCTAGTCACATTCTATATGGATGATGTGGTGTCTTCACTGCTATTTGAGGAGATGTGAAGAAAGACTTTGGATTTGTCTAAGGAAGCCCTTGTTGTTCGCGGGAGATCCAACGACAGAGGAAAGCAGAATGACAACAAGTCAAAGAAGTGTACATCCAAATCCTGTGGGAGTTCTAAGACTCTTGGAAAGCCCAAGGCAAAATGTTGGAACTATGATAAAACTGGGCACTTCCAAAGGGACTGCAAAGAACTGAAGAAGAAGAAGAAAGGCTCAGATTTAGCTTCTGAAAAATCTCAAGAAGATGGAGATGCTTTTATTGTAGCTTTGGTAACCCATGCATCTGATGATGTGTGGTTAGTTGACTCGAGTGCTTCTTTTCACATGACCTCTCATCGGAACTGGTTCTCAAAATATGAAGAGTTTGATGATGGAAAGGTGTACTTCGATGATGATTCTCACCTAAAGATAGTTGGACGCGAAAGGGTCACTATCAGATTTCCTGATGGACAAGTAAAGGGAATCGATGGAGTTATGCACATTTCAAGTTTGGCATGAAACCTATTATCTATAAGTATGCTAAATGATGTAGGTGTGCAAGTTGTCTTTTCAAAAGATGGATGCAAGATGATGAGAGGTTCTATGGTGCTCACTAGAGGTACTAGGAGAGATACCTTGTTTCAGCTTGATGCAATCATTGCTCAGTACAATAGCTCTTCTATTTTAAAGAAGAGAGTCGCTATCACTTCATCCCCATGATCTAAACAAGTAGTAAAGAAGACTATGGAAATGGGTTCCGATGGCAGTGTAGTAAGTTTACCTAAGGGTGAAAACACTTTGGAAGGCAAGCTTCCTGCAGAAAAGATGATCTTGTGGCATATGAGATTTGGCCACATTGGTGAGAATGGTCTTAGGACCCTGAAGAATGAAAACCTCATTGAGGGGTTAAATGATTGCAATCTCGAGTTCAACTTCTATGAACACTATGTCTATGGTAAACAAAATCATGTTTAGTTTTACTCTAGTTCTCAAAAATATTCCGATGTTTTGGATCTTATCTGATGTTTTGGATCTTATTCATTTTGAAGTATTTGGTCCTGTAAAAGTTCCTTCAATCTCCAAGTCTGTATTTTTTGTATCTTTCATAGATGATTACAGTAGAAGGACTTGGATTTATTTCCTTAAAAGTAAGACACAAGTATTTAGTCAGTTCAAGGAATTTAAAGCCCTTGTAGAGAATCAGACTAGTAAGAAAATTAAGTGTGTGAGAATTGATAATGGTGGTGAGTTTTTCTCAGTAGAGTTTCAATAGTTCTATAAAGAATGAGGTATCGAGAGGCATAAGATAGCTCCTTATACCCCATAGCAAAATGGAGTTGTAGAGAGAATGAATAAGACACTGATGGAGAAGGCTAGGAGTATGCTTAGTGGAGATAGTTTAGAACAAAGGTTTTGGGCTGAAGCTATGGCCACTGCTTGCTATTTGGTTAATAGATCTCCTACATCAACTCTTGTTGGTAAGACACCCATGGAGGTGTGGTCTGGTAAGAAGCCTTCAATTAGAAATATTCATGTTTTTGGTTGTGAAGCTTATGCACATGTTCCAAAGGAGAAAAGATCTAAGTTGGAAAACAAAGTTGTCAAATGTATTTTCATTGGATACAGTGTTGGTGTGAAAGGATACAAGCTTTGGGATTCTGTGACTAGTAAGGTGTTGTATAGTAGAAATGTTATTTTCAGAGAGCTAACATCTTCTCCTATTGTGCTACAACCAGATGAAAAAGAAAAGGAAAAAGATGTTGTTCAGTTGCCTCCTACCCCTGAGAAGACTGAACAGAGAGAGCATGTTGGGTCTAATGATGAGGAGAGCTCTAGCAGCTCTGATAGTTAGGAAGAAGAGGAAGAAAAACCTCAACCTCAACCCTTGAGGAGATCCACGAGAGAAAGAAAGCAACCAGAAAGGTTTGGTTATTCTATGTTAGATTCTAGTTGTGCCTTTTCTTTGATTACTAACACTAATGAGCCTAGATCTGTGAAAGAGGCTTTGGGCATGGAAGATGTAGGTTCCTGGATTGAGGCTATGGATGATTAGATGGCTTCATTGGAGAAAAACAAAACTTGGGACCATGTACCTTTGCCTAAAGGGAGAAAATTTATTAGCTGTAAATGGGTGTTCAAGAAGAAATTATGTGCAGATGGTAGTGTTGAAAGGTACAAAGCTAGATTGGTTGCAAAGGGGTATTCACAGGTAGAGGGAATAGATTATGGTGAAATATTCTCTCTTGTTACAAAGTTGACATCCATTAGATTTATGTTATCTCTTGCTGCATCATATGATTTAGAGATAGAACAAATGGATGTGAAGATAGCTTTCCTTCATGGTGATTTGGAGGAAGAGATTTATATGTCACAGCCTGAGCACTACATTGTTAAAGGTAAAGAATCCTTAGTTTGCAGATTAAAGAAATCTCTATATGGTTTGAAGCAATATCCTAGGATGTGGTACCTTAAGTTTGATGCCTTTGTGTTTTCAATTAGATTTGTAAGATTGAAATCAGATCATTGTGTTTATTTGAGAGTTGAAAATGATCGCCTTCTTATTGTTGCATTATATGTTGATGATATGTTTCTGTTTGGGAAGGGTAAGGGTATGATTTCTGATTTTAAATCTCAATTGTCAGCACAGTTTGAGATGAAAGATCTTGGGGTAGCTAGGTACATCTTGGGTATGGAAATTAGTAGATATAGGTCTAAAATAAAACTTTGGTTGAGTCAGAGTAAGTATGTGAAGTCTGTGTTGGACAAGTTCTACATGGAAAATTGTAGACCACTTTGTGTTCCTATTTCTGTGCGAACAAAGTTATCGATAGATGATTGTCCAAAATCTCCTAGTGAGGTGGAGGACATGAGTAGAGTACCTTATGCTAGTGCAATTGGTAGTCTTATGTATGCTATGGTCTGTACTAGACTAGACATTTCCCAAGTAGTGGGAGTCTTGAGTCAGTTTATGGCTAACCCTAGATAGGTACATTGGGATGCAGTTAAGTGAGTATTCAGATATTTGAGGGGTACATTAGATTAATCCATATGTTATCATGGTAACTCTTCTAGATCTTCGCATTCAGTTTGTATTCATGGGTTTGTGGATTTAGAATGGGTAGGTGATATTGATAACAGGAGATCCACTAGTGCTTATGTGTTCACTATGTTTGGTGGTGCCATTAGTTGGATGAGTAAGCGACAACCTATGGTTGCTTTGTCCACTACAAAAGCTAAGTACATGGTTGCTACTCATGCTTTTAAGGAAGCCATTTGGATTAGGAGATTGTGTTTTGATGTTGGTGTTGATGTAGAATAGATTACTATTTGGTGTGACAGTTAGAGCGCTATTTTCCTTGCAAAAAAGCCAACTTTCCATGATAGAACAAAGCACATTGATGTGCAGTTTCACTTTGTGAGAGATATGGTGGAAGATGGAAAGGTAAATTTGGAGAAGGTAGATATTGTGAAGAATGTTACAGATACATTAATGAAACTAGTGGGCACTGAGAAGTTTAGATGGTGTTCGGAGTCTATGGGCCTTTTGGCCAATAGCGGTTAAAGTTCCTATTATTTTCTTGTTGTTCTTACAAGGTGTTCGACAAGTGGGAGAATGTTAGGAATAAGGTGTCTCAACCTTGGATAATTCCTATTCTTATTATTTTTTTTGTAAATGTATTTTTGCAAATAATGAAATTAAGTGTGAGTGTACATGTCTAGTTGGCATGTTGATGTGTCAGCATCTTGTGTGTAATGAGATCATGACTGAAATGGTCATGATGGATTCCTATGATGCGTAAGAACTATTTAAGGAATGTGCTATGATAGGTGTAAGAGCATCTTATGACATGGGCCTATTTGGGTTCCCAAGAAGAAGTGGTTGGTGTGTGTAAGAGAATATGCCAAAAATAGGTTGGTATGTCAGATTCTCTTACACTTCTCTTGTGACTATTATTTTTGGTAGATTCTATGACAAGCTATCATAGTCTATTCTAGGGATGGATGCCTATTCTTGGGATTACATGTAACAACTGTGTACATGTGGCTTTGTGCATGGGTCTTGGTGGTTGGACGCTAAACTTCTTTTTTGGGTATTTATTTGAGTCCTAAGAAGTCTACATATATGATGTTGCTTCTATGGGAGAGATATAAGTTTTACTAGCGTCTCATCTCCTAAAAGAACTTGCATTGCAAGTGTGTTGTAGTCTTTGTGTTGGATATAATACATTGTGTAGGTTTTGGAGGGTGGGGTTGTTTTACCAAAAGGTTTCTCCCCACCGACATATCTTTGTGTTTATGTGTTTCAATCTTGTCTATCTATTTTTTGTATGCATGGTATATGGCTGCAATATCTTTGTTAAAGTAGTCAACGAATCTGAAATTGTAAGGATTTATAAAGAATTTGCACAATACTTTCCTTTAGACATTAGTGTAGGAAGTTGTTTCCGCACCTGAGTTTCCTTACACTTATCACTCACTGTGTGTTCCTTACAAGCTTTCCAACATTCTATAAAATCAATGTCAGACTCATACAAACACTTCAAATCATCAAAACCATGTACCTCAACTCTCATCTCTGTTAGCAAATTTCTTCTTTGGCTCAAGGCATCAACAACCTTATTTGACTGTCCACTTTTATGCTTCAATGAAAAGAAAGTATTATGTTCTTTAATTTCTCTTGTAAATGTTTTATCATCAAACAAGCATACTCTGACTGTGGTACAATGACTTTCATCAAAATTTTCTATCAAAGGCAGCAATACTTGTTTCTTTCAATCCATCCAAATAGTATATTGATTCAATCGACCATCATGCAAAGCTTTCCTATCATACTTCCAAGGTCTACCCAAAAGAATATCAAAACAATCCATAGACATAATCTCACACAAGACTTCATCATGATAATTCCCAATTTTGAATTTAACAAGGCATTGTTCACTTACAAGTAGTTAATGCTCCTTTTGCCTCCAAGAAATATGGTAAGGCTTAGGATGTTTCAATCTCTGCAACTTCAACTTGTTAACCAGCTCTTCAGATGCCAAATTATCAAAACTTCCACTATCAATGATTACCTTGCAACACTTATCAGCAATATTACATCTAGTTCTAAACAAACTTTTCCTTAGAATAGGTTCCTCATCAGCTTCTTCACTCCACAAGATCCTTCTTAGCATCAAGTTCTCACCATGTTCAAGTTCATTAGACATTTCCTCAACTTCTTCACAAGCCAAATTATTTCTATCATTACCTCCAATCTTCTTTCTAGAGTTAGTACATTCAAAAGATCTATGTCCTTCTTCACCACATTTGTAACAAGTACCCTTAAACCAAGACTTCTCTTCTCTTTTACCATTATTGTTATTCCTAGAGTAACCAGTATAGCTACCTCTAGAGTAATTACCTCTTTTATCATGTTCATCTTTCCATCCTTTATCTTGTGCTGCATTGTTAGATCCGCTACTTTCTCCATAAGATCTACCTCTACTTCTCTGAAATCTTCCACCTCTTCATCTCTATCTTTAATCATGTTTCTTTGTCAATCTTTCTTTAGCCTTCAAAGAAAATTGGTATGCTTCTTCCACACTATCAATCTTCACATAGCTAATCTCATCTTGAATAGATGTCCTTAGGCCATTCAGATATCTAGCCACCTTCTCAACTTCATCATCCACATGTCCAGATTTGATATCCAATTTGTAAAATTCCTCAGTATATTCCTTCACACTCATGTCCTTTTGTCTCAGATTTTGCATCTTTCTCATCAAACTAACTTGGTAGTTAGCTAGAAGAAACTTCTTCTTCATCTTTCCATGCATCTTCATCCATGTCTTGATCTTTTCTTTTCCTCTCTTCTATCTCTCAGTTTGCAAATGATCCCACCAAAGAGATGCATGTCCTTTCAACTTTGTGACTAAAATCTTAACCTTCTTATTATTAGGAGTACCTTCATACTCAAATTATTTATCCATCTCAGAGATCCAATCCAAAAGTGCATTGGTCCCAAGTCTTCCATCATAGCAAGAAACCTCAACTGCAGGCCTGGAGTTAGCCTTAGACAAAACTCTCAAAAGTCTTTCCTCATCCTATTCAATTTCAGGTTCAACATTAGGTGTTGATTCTTCTTCTTCATCACTAACATCTTCAAGATGTGCTCCTCTTCTTTGGGCTATCTCTACAACTTCAAGCCTAGTTGCAATCTGCCTCAACATATCCATGATAGCATTATCATTTCCTCTACCACGAACCATCTTGACAATCATGTTCCAGAAAGATCGTAACCTTCTACAAGTTATAGGTCAGATCTTAGATCCTCCACCCTAAAAACAATCCAATAAGGTTCTCCATGATCCAATCCACAAGAAAGATCTCGCTCTGATAGCACTTGACACAGGGGCAGGGTAGATACAAGAAGAATCAAGCAAAATTGAGCCCACTTGAATTAACAACAAGCCCTTGCTCAGAGTTACACAATGGAAGAAATATAATATCACATGAAAGAAATGAAATTACAATAGATATGAGACAAGCAACTGGTAGCAACAACAAAGAATTATATTATTTCTTTCAACATGCACGGCTGTGAGGCCTTCTAGGTTTCAGCCTTATACAATGATAATTATGAAATCAAAATCATAGCGTGCATCCTATCTTTGTCTCCAATGATATATCTTGATAATAATTCCTATATATCACTCATGATTCCCTACTACATCAATCTAGATGATTTATATAGCCAGCTAAGCCATAGGTCGACCAATCAGGCATTTAATTACATTATAGGTCTAGTCTGGAAGATTTAAACAAAAACTAATGCTAGAATGAATATAAATTGATGTGCCTTTTTATTTAGGTCCT
The DNA here is from genome assembly GCA_027943335.1 of Chamaecyparis obtusa. Classification (NCBI taxonomy): domain Eukaryota; kingdom Viridiplantae; phylum Streptophyta; class Pinopsida; order Cupressales; family Cupressaceae; genus Chamaecyparis; species Chamaecyparis obtusa. Next base: position 667,905 of record BSBK01001370.1, read on the forward strand.
CACATGACCCAAAAACATTCCTTTAACTATGCAAGGCCCCATTTGATCACACATAAGTGTGCAAGAAGAAACACCACATGTTTCACTAGAAAATTGGCAGAAAATAGGTCCCGGGGAAAAATGGCCATAACATTTTACTCATTATGAATTAGGGATTTAAATCTTGAGAAATTATATTAATTTAGGTCCTATAAAACTCATTAAGAGAGAAAATTCTTATTCCTTATGGATCAAGGTCACCAACATGAACAATCAGCACCAAAACTGCATGAAAATGTAGTTTCGACAGCAAGGAAAACAATTGTAACTTTGAAACAGCCCATCCAAAATTTATGTGCTCATAGGAGAAGGTTCCAAAATAGGTCCTTAGAATCATGTAAGAATTTTACAACATGAAACCATCAAATGCAAATATTATAAAGAAAACAACAGCAAACAGGTATAGAAATCAGGAAATGTTTTTGGTTGATGCAAGATTGCTCAAAGACCCAAGATGCTCCTGCATCATTCTCCTAGTTCAGCAAAGAGATGAGAATCTTCCATCTACTTATAAGGGAAAGATTCCTATGAGTGACCCAAAAATACAAGATCCCTCTCCAAAGAGGTAGAGATAGGAGGAGTCTAGACTAGAGCAGGATGCATACTCTCCTTCATAATCCCCCTTACAATTAGATGAGCATGGAGTTGTTGAACAACTACTACAATTGAGTACTGAGGGAAATATTTTTGTTTCAAATGATGAGATAGAGGAGGGAATGCTAGAGGTACCCAAAGGAATAAAGATGGATCTTACAGTGGCAAAGTTTGAGGGTAAGCAAATAGACCTGATTTTGAAACAGGCTAGTGATTCTTTTATTTCTAATGACAAGTTTATAACAACTAGGGCATTTTTTCAATTTTTATGTAGAATGAAAATAAATCAATTCAAAGAAATTTTTGAGAAAAAGAAATAGGAATTCCTTGATATGGATATGACTAATATTGAGAATGAGACAAAATTGGAAATGATGAAGAAACTTGAAAAGATTACCCCGGAGGAAGGAAGAGATATGATCCGTACTGTAGGAGTTTTGATTCTTCTTGAATGGGATATTGTAGATGCAATTGTCTTTGATTCAGTCACAAAAAGTAAAGTGAAGACCCTCACTACTATAGAACAAGCACAACAACCTGCTAGGGGTATTGCTTTCGCTGATGACCATGCAGCTTTGGTCATGTGGTCCCTTAAGAGGGAAGAAAATAAAGGAAAAAGAGAGGCTCTCTCTTCAGATTATTCTGGAAATTTGTTAGTATAGAGAGTTGGTGAGACTTCTGGCGTGGAGGCCTCAAACATCATTTTGGAAACAACTAAGTTCAATGTGAGGGTAGAAGAAAAAGATGCATAGGAAAAGGAGGATTTGAGGATTAAATTTGAAACTATCCTTAAGTCTTATAATGAGTTGAAAATAGACTTGATCCAAAAGCACAAATTAATTGCACAATTGTTTGGACCATAGGATCATAGGTCACCTCCATTGATGATTTCTGATAGACCAATAGTACCCTCCTCCTCTAGCCCTATAGTTGAATTTCCACCATCACCACTCCCAGAATGAAATATAGATGCAAGAATCAGTTTGGAGAAGAAACAATTGGTTGAGGAAACAAATAAATTAAGGGAGATTAGGGTGCAGCTTGAAAAGGATAAGAATGAGAACATGAAAGCTACATCCCTAGAAAATCAAAGATATGAAGAGAAAATAATAGAGGCAGTGATGCAGTTTGCACATGATCGAATGCCTTCAATTTTGTTTGATCATGCTAGTAGGTTACAAATTTTGCTTATAGCTTTGAATAAAGATAGAGATGAGTGTGGACCAATTTTGAGTAAATGGATTGAGAGTTTTCCAAATGTGAGATTGTTTCATTGGCTATCTAAGGGCCAAGTTGATCCTGATCCATTGAACAAGCCAGTGCATCAGAATGTAAAGAATCTTGTAGAGTATAGTATAATTTTGGATGATTTTAAAAAGAAGTCCAATGTATTAAAGAAAGAGTTAACACATCTAAATTGTGAATTAGTACCAAGTGTTTTCAAAGATACTGGTGAATTAAAGGAGTTATACAAGTGGAGAGAGGAGATGGATGAACTTTTCTCAGAAAGAATGACAAGTGTTTTGGAAAATACTTCTTCCTTTATCCAGATGATCAAGTTGTTAATATCTGCTAAATCAAAGTTTGAATATATTTAATAGGAGGTTAAGCAAATGGAAGACAAGTGGGGACATCTATCCACCAAGAAAGCTAAATTTGCCAATTTTGAACTCCCAAGTGAAAATGTGTTCAACAGGTGGAGGTATCAGTACATTCCTCATGAAGAAAAAGTAGATACTCCACCTACTTCATGAGCCGAGCGAAGACTGTGACTTTTTGGTTTAAAAGTGGTTGGGATGTAAGATGTATTTATTATAGGTGAAACTATGAAGGAATGGAAATCATATTTTTTTGAAGAGACTGAGGAAAAGAATGAAGACATAAAATAAGGTGGCTCACTTGTAAAATATCTACCCAAATGTGATTGAGGCATTTATTGTAAATCCAGTAGTGTAGTTGTAGATTTTTAGGGTAAAGTTTTGTAAACCCTAATATGATCGATAGCTTGTTGCATTTCCTTGTATATAAAATAATTTTCCACGATCATATCAGGCATTGAGAGTTCTAGGTGTTGAGAAGATAAAATTTTTGAAACCCTAACCCTCAGTCCAGGATTGTAATATTTTGTATTATTTCTTATCAAGTAATAGAGAAAAACATAGGTTGATACTATTATTTACAGGCTTGCTACTTTAGTATATATTGCATACAAATGATCAAAGACCATACTTAATATAAATCTTAGGTCTTTACCTCTCCTCCATGTTAAATTTGTGAATTTATGAGTCTGTCAAAGACTTGTGTGTATATATCTTCACTTTGAGTTTCGATCTAGGGTTAGATTAAATATTTCTCAAAGAGGGATATATGTTCATTTAAATTTGCACAAGGATAATCTATAAGTAGGAAGGAGTTGGGGATTTGTATTTATGTTTATGAGCTAAGTTCTTCAAGGATTTTTGTATTCATTATATTTCCTGGTGTTATTTGCCCAATGGATAAGGCACTAGCCTGTGTAAATGTATCTTTATTTCATAAGGAATGATTAGAATCATTATAGTCAGAAATACAATAATCAAAACTAGTCATTTAATTTTATTTACTTTAAAATGTTGTCCTATCCAGTGATGGAGAGTCAATGAATAATAGGTTGTTCTTTAGTACTTTCTCACTGATATATGTTGTTATATCTAGTATCAAATTAAGAAAGGAGCTATATTTATTGCATCAGGTGTACCCACCTTGGTTTTGTAGAGCGAGAAGTGAAGAGGGTAGTCTTGTCCCTATAGTTGGTCCAGTTACCTACAAATTTCTCATATTTGGAATTAACCTCTCCTTAAAATTAGTCTTAGGTATATTGGTGTCTCATGGAGAGTAAAATATTTTCAAGAACCAACAAGTTGAACAACACTGATTACTAAGTGGAATTTCATCACAGAAAGGCTAAAATATTTGATGCCACCAGTGAACTAATTGGAAGTAGAGAACAAACAAGAGGTAATTTTTTCTATCTAGACCTATCTGAAGAAACATGTTTGTTTGCACAATTTGATGACATATGGTTATGGCATAAGAGGTCATGTCATGTGATTTTTGACAATCTAGTAAATATTAGTAAAAAGAATAAAGTTAGAGGTTTGCCGAGATTGAAGAAACCTGATAATGTGATGTGCAAACAGTGTCAATTGGAAAAAATGACAAAGTCTAGTTTTAAGAGAAAGACATATATTTCTAACAATATTTTGGCCTCATCCTTACATCCCTTTCTTGACCCATTTTCCTTCATCACCACATGAGCTCCTCGTAATGATGTAAACCTATCCACCTCATTCACCCTCAGCTCACATTCCTAACCCATGGATTTTGATTGTGCAAATACCCTCTTGTTCACCATCCCCTCCACACCTACCTCTTCATTCCTCAATGAGGGTCTAGTCAGGCAGTGATATGTTGTGCCCCCTCATCCTTACAACTCACCTTTGATCTTCCTTCCACATTCATATATTCTCCTCCACCTTCATACATGCATTTCATTTCATGTCATTATCCTAGGTCGCATTGTCCCATCTCATTCTAGATTCATTTTAATCTTGCATTGTTAATCCATTTTAGATTCATTTTAATATTGCATTGTTAAATCCATTTTACATTCATTTTAATATTGCATGGTTAATCCATTCTAGGTTCATTTTAATCTTGCATTGTTAATACTCTTTTAGGTTCATTTCATTTTGCATCCCATTAACCATATCATTTAGATTCATTTTAATCTTCCATTGTGAAGATTCATTTTAAGTGCATTCATTATCTTTCACTTAAGTCATCCATATCATTTAGATCCATTTTAATCTTGCATTGTTAAGGGTTCATTTTAAGTTCATTCATGATCTTTCATTAAAGGAATTTTAGTTTATCATTACTATTTAGCTTGATTTGTTATCTTGCATTGTTAACACATTATGCATCTATATATGCATTAGATCATAACATACATAAATCATATATATAAAGCATCACATCACATCCTGCATCCACAAATCATCATAGCATGCATCTCATATAAACACATATCATATCAAAAATCACATAGGGCACCTCACACCCTCCATCACACATGTGTCATTCCCGTAGCATATAGAAACTAACATCACATCCTGCATCATCCATGCCAGTACATCATCAGTATTCATGCATCCATAACACATCATATCTTTCCCAGCTCATCATATATATATATATAATCAAGGCAAAAGAATAGTACAAAAATGTCCCAACCCAAAGAATGAAAGAATATAATGTCTATCTCAGTCCATGTCCATCCAAGAGTACAAGCTATAATATACATAGGGCCAATGCCCTCTATCAATGAATAGATAAAATACATGATCAAAATCATAGCATATCACTACCTATCTACCTCTCCTGAGGGAGGCTGCATATCGACATCATCGACTAGAGGATCAACCTATGTTGGAGCCTATAAGTATGCATGTCTCCCCACCAAACCCTGGGTACCTATATCCTATACCTGTATGGCTAGATGCCCTATCCTGGAGTCTACCTCCATCCCTACCCCTGATACCTCAGCCTCCCCCATCTATACCAAGATGCTGGCTGACTGCTACTAACTCTTTGTGTGCCCTAAATGATGGCTCCCCTACCCTATCTTGTGAGAAGTGCCAATCATGGGCATGCTACCCCCTATCCTCTAGCTACCACTATCCCCTGTACTTGAACTCTCACTGGTCCCTGAGCGGCTAGGATGCCTATAATGTTGGCATTGCTTGATGGGCAATGTGGCATGATACACACCCCTGTACCACTCGATCTGCTTGCTCATCCTAATGAAATCTCTCTAGAGGGAGGATACCTCTCCTAATCACTCTTGAGAGCCTTATGCAGTGGTGTCCCCTATCAGCTGCTGGATAGTCATGTCCCTATCCCCCCTGTAGACTATCTCACTCTGATTGTAGACCATCTCTATCCCCTCTTAGCTCATCCCTCTCTACCACCAGTGCATCCCTCTCCCACTGCAGCTGATCTCTCTCATCGATAGTCATCAAACCCTCCTCTATTGACTATGCTAATTGCACTATCAAGGTGTCTTGCTCACCCTATACATCTCAAAGCATCTAAATAGTTTGGTCATATGCAGCCTATAGTAAGGAGACCCGCCCTACTAGATCATTCCCCCTCCTCTAGATGACCCCACTCCTTTTGACTAACTTGGTGGTGGTGGTGATGGCCCTACCGGTGGTGGTGGTCTGCCCATTGGTGGTGTCCCTGCCAATGGTGGTGGTCCTAGTGATCATGGTGGCCCTCCGGGTGCTACTTGTACTAAGGGAACCTATCTCTCATCTACTCCCCCCTCATCCCCTCCCCCATCCACATCCATTCCATCTCCTCCCCCCTCCATCTGCATCTCCATCCCCATCTCCACCTCTCCCTCTCACCCTCCCTCCTCTCCTCCCCTGACCCCTATATGAGGGCACTACTCCACCATTGGGTAATCCTGATCTCCCCACCACTCTTGGGGGTTGACACCATCCATCATATGAAGGCGTAGTGCCTAGATCTACTACTCCACTCACCTAGTCCCACTGAAATGGTTGCATCACCTAATACTCAGCTAGCAATCATGTCTTGTCCTATACAGACCCAAACTCTATTACTAGCTCTCACATGGCTCCTTGATACCACTGTCCCGGCCCTGGTATATCTTGCACAAAGCCAAAAAATCATGTGGCCCTATCTGGTTGGTACTGCTCAATAATGTAATCCCATCTCCCTATCAAAAATGTCGGCAGTGGGGTATACAATAGCTCCCTCTAATCCTCTACCCATGATGCATGCCCTAGATATGATTGCCATGTGATTCTATCTCGGATATTGTCAAGTATCTATTGGCAATTTGGCTGAGATATGTACATGAATGTTGTTATTATGGAAACATATGTTCCCTATGAAGATTGCATAAGCTAGAAATTAAGTATGGAAGATCTCAGACTAAAATTGTCTAAGTATGAAACAATGTTTTTGACAGAGCACCCGATACAGTTTGTTTTGGTGACGTTCACTGGAGCATGATCAGAGTTTGTGAAATTGAACATAGACTCTATGGTGCCTAAGGATACCCCATATTAGTGTGAAAAATAGTACAGATAAAGTTATGATTATTTTACCGATGACAGAGTAGAGCCGACAGACTAGTTTTGAAGGCAAAACTAGTAAATGAATTAATGGATTATTTTGCTTGTCAAAATAATGACTTAATATTATAAAGAGATGATGTCCTAGATGTTTACTCTTGGATAAAGATATGCAAGCTGATAGGAGAAAGATATTATGTTTGTATCTTTTATAAATAAAGATGTACCAAACATACTTGAAATGTAACTTGTAACTTGTGAAAGTTGTATATTGTGATAGCAGCGAAAGTTGTTGATGCGAAGTTGTAAGTAGTATCATGTTGTAATTAGTAAACATTTGTATTACTTGTTTGGGTAGTGAGCTCATCTGGTAATTAGGTTTTGTATCTACAACTCATAATAGGGTTGAGGCTTCTAACAAGGCCTATAGTCCCTTAACCAGGACTGATACACTATATGATTGTAACAGGCTCCTAATAGGGTCAACATCCTTAACAAGATATCTTTTGATTAGTGGATCTTTGTGGGTACCATCCCCACCAGGGTTTTCCCTTGGCTAGGGTTTCCTTGAGAACATATCATGTTTTATGAGTTCTTTACATTTACTATTATGTGTGCTATTTAGTTTCTTATGCTTTAAAGTAATCTGTTATATCGATAAGTGGGCAAAAGTAAAAGTTTGTGAAATATTGATTCACCCCCCCTCTCAATATTTCCTATTTCTAACAATTGGTATCAAAGCATAGTTACTTGGAGAAGGAACATTCAAGGAAAGCCTAGTAGCTTGAGTAAGATCTCTATGGATATGGATCAATTACAAAAGAATCTTGAAGAAGCTCTTGAACAAATTGATATGCTTACTGATGAAAGAAACACTCTGAAAAGAAAGTATGATGATGCAAAGAATCTTATTGACAAATTGAAAGGTAAGATAGAAGATCTGAAATCTGAGAAGGAATCTGAAATTCTTGTTGAAGATTGTGATCATTTAGAAAAAGAAAATGTGATCCTTAAAAATGAATTGAAGATAGCAAATCTGAAGCTTAGCTTGAAAGATGGAAATGACAATCTGAGATCTGAAATCTAAACTTGGCAAGCTAACATCCAAATTTGATAAAGTCAAATTACAGTATGATGAGCTTGAGAAATACAACAAGATTGTGAAAGGTGAATTGACTCAATCCAGACAACAACTTGAGAGACTATATTCAAACAATGAAAAGATTAATGAGCAAGTATCTTATGGAAAACCATTCTATGACAAAACTAGTCTTGGATTGAACATATTGAAGATAGTTAGTGAAAGAAAGAAACCAGATCTGAATGTATGTGAAAGCATTGAAGAAAATAAGTTAGATGAAAACAAATCTGAAGATGCACCTAAGCAAGAAGAATCATTGAAGCAAGAAGAATCACCAAAGCAAGAAGAATCACCAAAGCTAGAAGAAACACCGAAGCAAGATGAACCATCCAAAGGTATGCAAAGAGAATTCAAAGGTAGATGTTTTGATTGTAATACTATTGGTCATATAAAGAGAGATTGTATAGGTAAAAAATTCAAACCTCTTAATGGTTATTATTATAATTGTCATGGTTTTGGACATAGAACTATTGAATGTAGAAGATCTAAAGTTATTGAGAATAATTACAATTGTAGAATGCCTAGAAATACTAACAATGTAGATCAGAGATCAACTGAAGATATGAAAAGATGAAATGGAATAGTATGTTTCAGATGCAACAAAATTGGACATATTGCTAGAAATTGTAGGACACAAATCAATCAACAAACACCTAGATATGGAACCAATGGAATCATTTGTTAGATATGTACCAAGATTGGACACACAGCAAGATTTTGCAAAATGAACAATGGAGGTTATCATCATAACCCTAACCCTAGAAACTATGCAAGAAGAAATGAAAATGCAGGAAACAAAGAGAAAGGTTGTTGTAGTAATGAAGATGAAGTAAAATTTGTTAAAGGCATAGATCAAGAAGGTATATTCAGCACTGAAGGTAATCAGGAAGGGAATGTATCTGATGGTAAGAATGAGTCATAACCTAACCCTTCTTTAAGCACTTAAATTATGTAAATTTTTGTAGTTTAGGAACTTAGAATTAGTGTAGAATTAGATTTTCAATGACTTACATTTTGCGCAATTAGATGAAGGTTTTTTCTGCTATACTAATGCTATGGTTAAGTGCACAAAAAGAAATATTGTGTTTTGCAAGATCACAAGAAGATTTATGGTTGTAGGTTTACAGAATCAGCTTTTTGGCATTTCAATGGCAAAAGTATTGAATGTGATGTCAGATCGAGTAAATGCTAAGTATTAAAAGATTGAAATCAAAATTATTGTGATTATCAAGTGATTAGAAGTGATTTGGAAAGTGAAGAAAGAAGTTTGGAAGTGATTTGTAGAAGTTTGAAGTGCCGATCTAGTGAAAGCCCTAATTTTGCAAATTTAAGGTATTTATCTGACTAAGATCTTGAATTAGCTTAAAGTAATTAGATATAATCATGGATGTGTCATTGATTCACAACATTAAGGATAAGAATAGACCTAGAACTAAGAAAGATCTAGTTGAACCCTTAGAAAGAGATGCTAGTTTAGCTTTATCATCCGTACCAGATGGAGTTCTTCATTTAGAGAATGTTAAAAGTTATCTTGGATGCAAGTATGAAACCCTAAGGGAAAGTAATTTTAATGGTGAATATAAGAAATTGTACAACTCAGATATGTCAGTGAAACAAGGTTATAAACATCTAGAAAAAAATGAAATCATTGAGTACTCTATGAAATATGAATTTGATAATGAGGAGTGTACTAAGATCATTTTGAGTAGGATACATAATGGTAAATTTTGGTTAGAAGAAAGAGTTATAGACATAATTACAAACCTAATTCATGATGTGACTGGATTATCAAAAGTTGGTGCAATTCCACTAAATGAGAAAAACATGAGAAAGATTGTGATTGAAAACACTGGTTCAAATTACAATGGCAGAGGTATAGTCATTAGTAAGATTAAGCAAGATGATGTAAAATACTTCTATAAGATTTTGACAACAACATTCTGTGGAAGTTCTAGAGAAGATGATATGCTAGCAGGTATGGTACACATTTCTTATTTGATGTGTGTGGAGAAGAAGCCTATGGATATGTGTGAAATTATGAGAATACAGTTGTTTGAGAATTTGGAAAAGATAAAGAAAGCTAAATACACTCACTTTAGATTTTCCTCATTGGTTACTTACATGTTCTTCCACTTGCTAAGAAGATTTCCTTACACTATTGATTGGAATGATGATGTGAATATTATGGAAAGAATCAATAAAGTTTACATGAAATATCTTATTGAGAAGGTTAATGATAGTGTAAAGTTAGTGTTGAAATTTTTTTAGAACATTGTGGTAAATAGATCAAGAATTCCTCCATCCCTAGTTGAGAAATGCAAAGATGATATATGTTTTATGGTTGATACTGATTTCACTTACATTGAGGTAGTAGAACCTAGACATGAATTCATAGACCCTATTGGCTATGAAATCTCTGAAGTTGAAATAAAAGGATATGTTAGTAGATTGTTGAAAAGTAAAGTGGATGCTCATGACAATAGATTTGGAACTTATGATGAAAAATTTGATTCAGCAAAGACACTTAAGGAAGAGAAACAATCAAAGAAGAGAGTGGAGTCTACAATAAAGAAAATTCTAAAAGAATTAGGTATGAGCGAGTAGGAATTTGATATTGTAGGAAAGACTGTAGAAGCAATAAAACAAAGTGAGATACTATCAGTCCCACATTTGGCATCAAGTGCAGAACCCATTCAAGTTAAGGTAAAGGTTGAAGAACCTGAGAAGGAGCAAGAAATTAGTCAGATAGAGAAACCCTCTTTTTTAGCACCGAGAAAAAGAATGAAGGCAAGTGCTTCAAGACCGGGTAAAAGACAAAAAATAATTGTTCCACCAGTACCTAGAAGAGTTGCAGAGATAAAAGATGATGAAGTAACAATAGAGAAGAAATCATGGAAACCAAGGATAGAAAGAGTTAATGAAGATATAATACAATATGGAGACTTTACCAAAATGAACAAATACTATGATTTATATGGATCCTCTGATAGATTAAATCTAGAGAATGCAATGGTTACACATATGATTTTGGCAAACAAGAAATTTGATACTATTCATGGAAAGATACTAGAAGATTTGTACAATAGACTTGTGAGAAGAAAGATGAGAGCACAAGAAGAAGATACTAAAATGAGAGAGAATGTGATAAGATAGTTCTATGACATAAGAGATGATGGCCACCTTAAGTAGATCCTCAAGCCACTTGAAACCCTATTAAGAACCAAAAGAAGAACTATAGAAATAATGGGAGGTCAGTATGAACAAGTGAAGAATGAAATTGAATATGGAGTTGTGGAAGTGCTAGAAAACTTGGTAGTAGGAAAAGATAGCAAAGATCAATCAGTTGTAGAACAAGTAGAGAATTAGAGTTCAGAATAGGTAGAGGCAGTAGTAGAGGTAGTTGAAGTTGAAGATATTCCCTCTTCTTCTATAAACATTTTCATAGAATCTATGGACATTGAAGGAACAAAAGTTGTTAGAAAGTAAAGATCCCCAAGATAACTGAGAGGGGGGGGTGAATCAGTTATCTGATAATTTAACCATTCAACTGCTTTAAACAATATAATCAATGTACTAATCAACCATAGAAATATAACCATACACAATTGCACAATAACACAAGATATGTTGACTAGGGAACCTCTTGAAAAGAGTAAACCCCGGTGGGAATGATGCCCACAAAATGATGCACTAATATGAAAGTTCCTTGTTAGAGGATGGACCCTGTTAGGAGTCTTATGAAATACATTCAGTACATATAAATCCCTATTAGGAGATTTTGAATCCCTGTTAAAAGATTCTAACCCGGTTAAGAGTTTATGGAAGACAGAAGGACCCACTGCCCAAACAACTTCAAGGCAAGATATATGAACCCATTGTCCAAAAGATCTTAGAATTATTCAATAGAATAATATGAAATATATTACCTCCTTCACACTGTGCCAAAACTGTACTCTCTGCTACACAAGATCACAATTCCAGATCTCTGTACTCACAAGTCTTCCTTCATCACTGAATTAGCTCTTTTCTTCACTTCATGCATATATTCACATCTCAACCTTCATAGTACATATTGCAACAAGGAAAAAATTCCTTCTTATATACCAAACTCAAAGAATTACAAATGCATCGGTCCTTAATTATAAAATAATAAATTCTACACGCTACACACAAAATTTCACATAAAACTATCGCCTTCCAGATACTGTAACTTTCTCCAAACATATCTTCAAAGTTTTCAATGTGAACCATGTCATCATTAATAAGTCTCCAACATCCCTTTAACTGTGCAAAATCAGATTCCATCCTAGCTAAGAGATATCCTCCGATTTCTGAAAATCGCTTCACAGAAACACTGTCTAAACACTACTTCCACCAAAATGCTCATAACTCTCATAAATGAATGAATTTATTTTTGTGTTGTTAACCATAGGTTAATAACACACCAAAGAACATACCATCAACTATGCAAAATCCAATCTACAATACAACATTTGCGCAAAACAAAACTGTACCTACTTTCTTGCTGATATCCAAAATATCACTGTGTTGACATCAATGACAATCCAAGTCATGAATGCAACAACAACTGCTACAGAATGACTACCAAAATACTTTGCATTCATTCCTAAAAATCTCCCCCATTGGAATTGATGGCAACATAGATGAAAAACATCCAATGTTCCAAAAATTCAATACTGCAACATCACTGCAAAATATCAAATTAAATCTTGCTTCATTTTCCTATTCAGCTCTCTCATACAATCCACAATATTTTTCATGTATATCTCTCCCCCATTGACATTAATGATAGAAATTTCATCACTAAGTCAACAACAATTTAATGTCAAAAGACACTTTTCAAAAAAATACCATAACAAGAGTCCTTATAAATCAGCTCATAAACTCCCCCATAGAGGAAGTTCCAACATCCAATCCAGAAGAAAGATAGGGCTCATATACCACTAGATGGATGCAATCATCTCATCAATTCTCAAAAATAGGTTGGGGCATAACCCCAAGCATACCTCTTAGATACACAAATGTATCCTTAGGTAAAGTTTTTGTAAATATATCTACTATCTGTTCCTTTGTGCTTATGTACTCCAATCTTACTTCTTTTTCTGCAACTTTCTCTCTTACAACATGATACTTGATCTCAATATGTTTAGTCTTAGAATGTAAAATAGGATTTTTTGACATACTCACTATACTGGTGTTATCACAATGTATAAAAATAGGCTCATCAAACTTTATTCCAATATCCTTCAACATATGCTTCATCCAAATAATCTGATTACAATTATTTGCTGCTGCAACATATTCTACTTCTACTGTACTTTGTGAAGTACAATTCTACTTCTTACTTAACCAAGAGACCAATTTTTTTCCAAGAAAAAAGGCTCCACCACTGGTGCTTTTATTGTCATCAACCCTGCCTCCCCAATCTGCATCAGTATAGGCACATAAAGTAAAATCATCAGAATTCTCATACCATAATCCATAATCCATTATTCCTTTCAGATATCTCAGTATCCTCTTTATTGCTGCATAATGTGATTCTCTAGGTTCTACTTGAAATCTTGCTACAATCCCAATTGAATGTGCTATATCAGGTCTTGTATATGTCAAGTACTGTAATCTCTAATCATAGATCTATATTTTTTCTGCTCAACTGTTGGTGTCTCATCTTTGCTAGATAACTTATGTCGGGTTACCATGGTGTTCCAATAGGTTTAGAATCTTTCATTCCAAATCTTTTCAATAAGTCATTCAAATACTTAGTCTGACTTAAAAATATACCTTCCTTGTTTTGTGTTATCTGTAATCCCAAAAAATATTTCATTTCTCCAATCATGCTCATCTCAAATTCAGTCTTCATTTCACACTAATACATTTGGGGGCATTTTGCGATGGCTATGTGTCTCAATTGCGATGGCTATGTGTCGCAATAGCAACACCCATAGACGTCGCTATTTTTTAGTCACAAATTGTGACGTCTATGGGAAGCCATCGCAATTACGGCGCCCTCCCGTTGCAATGTCGCTAAGATTTGTTAGCGGCATGGGCGTCGCCCCCTGTCGCATGGCTTCAGAGGGCCATCGCAATTGCGATGGTCCTCCCAAGAAATTGCGACGGGCGCCTGCATCGCATTACGATGGGCTCCCGTTGCAATGGCGACGCCTGTGGGTGGATTAAAAAAAAAATTTATTTAATACATTGCTAATGAACCACATTAATGCTTTTTTCTTTCAACAAATGAGGACAACCACTGTAAAGACAACATGATAATGTACACTCACTGTAAGGATAGTCACAAATGAGGACATCTCACAGTGACTGTCCCTTGTGTAATTGCCACTTGAATGTATTGCTATTCAGCCACATTAATGCTTTTCTTCTTCAACAAATGAGGATAGTCACTGTAAAGACAACATGATAATGTACACTCATAGTGAGTGTACATTATCATGTTGTCTTTACAGTGACTATCCTCATTTGTTGAAGAAGAAAAGCATTAATGTGGCTGAATAGCAATACATTCAAGTGGCAATTACACAAGGGACAGTCACTGTGAGATGTCCTCATTTGTGACTATCCTTACAGTGAGTGTACATTATCATGTTGTCTTTACAGTGTCAATATATGCATTATTACTTAAACTAAAGAGTACTCTAAATAATATGTCATTGTGGAGTTCTGATTGCTTCCAATTTGATATACGCTTGTTCTACTTATGTATCCAGCATCATGTAAGAAAAGTTGATGCTTTTAAAATAGATTCATTTAGCCATGAAATGCCTGTGCATGTTACATACAAGATTCCAAGGCCCAAAATTGATTACTCATTATGATTCATGTACAGAATGATAATCAACCACAATGAGGCATGCGTAGGCGCTGCTTAGATTTTGAGGCATCAGAAGCTCGTAGAAGAAACTTGACCAATGGCTCATGGAATGCAACAAACTTATTGCCTAAAACAGGAGCATTGGTAACCACAGATGATGGTTCTGAAAAGAACACTTCACCATCAATGTCACGTGAGGGAACTGCAATTTCTGATGGCAAGCAACTTGTAGTATATAAGAGAGATGCAGGTACAGATGCTGGGAGAAGTTCCCAATCTTTATCTGTTGGACAGTTTTCATCTGCAAAATAGATTATAAAAACATGAAAATATATCAGAGATGTTTGATATTGATACAAAACAACACAGATTCATTTCTTCGTACACCTGTATATCATAAAACTCCTTGCACACTTTGAAAAATTGTATTGCCTTTTACTTACTCAAAAGTAATTTACATAAAGCAGTCATTTGATTAACATGGATCCTAATATTCACAAGTACATGGTCATGTGCTCCATCGTAGCATCTTATAGATTTAGATCTGTTCTCTGAAATAATTCAATGTTTTGTTTACAATCCATAAAAGAAATATTTTCCCTCGTCTACTTAATCCTAAACAAAAGGCCATATAGCAATATAGATAGAACTATATAATAGAAACCATAAACAATGGTAACCTTAGCAGCAGCAAGAAATTGTTGCAAAAACTTTACCTTATCATACCCAGATTGTTGCTTTGCCTGGCGGAGGGAAATTTGATCAGTAAAATTGACACAGAGTATGCTGTCTCCATTGTCATGCTGGATAACAAAACACCAACTTTAATGGGCATGTACTGTCCCTTGTGTAATTGCCACTTGAATGCATTGCTATTGAACCACATTAAAGCTTTTTTCCTTCAACAAATGAGGACAGTCACTGTAAAGACAACATGATAATGTACACTCACTGTAAGGATAGTCACAAATGAGGAAATCTCAGAGTGATTATCCCTTGTGTAATTGCCGCTTGAATACATTGCTATTGAACCACATTAATGCTTTTTCCCTTCAACAAATGAGGACAGTCACTGTAAAGACAACATGATAATGTACACTCATTGTAAGGATAGTCACAAATGAGGAAATCTCAGAGTGACTATCCCTTGTGTAATTTTCGCTTGAATACATTGCTAATGAACCACATTAATGCTTTTTTCCTTCAACAAATGAGGACAGTCACTATAAAGACAACATGATAATGTACACTCACTGTAAGGATAGTCACAAATGAGGACATCTCACAGTGACTGTCCCTTGTGTAATTGCCACTTGAATGTATTGCTATTCAGCCACATTAATGCTTTTCTTCTTCAACAAATGAGGATAGTCACTCTAAAGACAACATGATAATGTACACGGGCTGTAAGTGTACATTATCATGTTGTCTTTACAGTGACTGTCCTCCTTCAAGTGGCAATTACACAAGGGATAGTCACTGTAAAGGCAACATGATAATGTAGAGAAACATTGTCATTTGTATTTTCAACAGTGCCGAGAGAGATTCCCTCTGTGAAATCATAGCTACAATTTCTGAGTACGTTGGGTTTATTTTTCTTTTGTCATTATTATGTAATCTGGTATTCAGCTGTTACAGAGCTAAAATACCCAGAAATGAGGACATCTATGTTGAATTTATTGTTAGCGGCTTTGGTTATTTAGAAGTTTAATTTTATTTGTTCATCTTTCAAGCACAAACATTTTGTGGACCGTAACATCTTCATTGTTTCGGGTATGCAATGAAACAGCCCTAACTTGCAACTACCTTCACGGTACTTGTGTACATTATCATGTTGTCTTTACAGTGACTGTCCCCATTCAAGTGGCAATTACACAAGGGACAATCACTGTGAGATGTCCTCATTTGTGACAAGGACAGTCACACATGAGGACATCTCACAGTGACTGTCCCTTGTGTAATTGCCACTTGAATGTATTGCTATTCAACCACATTTATGGGCCCATTTGGACCACAGCACATAGTAGCATCTATAGAGAAGAATATCCCAGGTGCAACAACTCAGCTGCCCTGTCTTTTATTTCCTGAGTCTAAGGATGTATGGATACCAAACGTAGAAGTTCTTTCCCAATTTTCTTTAGCAGCTTTTTAATTGAACCGATCGGGTCATTGGTCTCTACTAAATCAATAAAAAAAGGGTCCACAAGGGGGGACTCCTGAGGGACTACAGGTTGCTTTCCCTCTCTCCGACCACCGGCCCTCTGTGACAACAATAGTATTAGTATTATCAAAATTACTCCAAAACAATGAAGAAAATAACATTAAAAAAAATAACATTTTACTTCTATCTAGTTTGCACAATTACAATGAGTTTTACCTGCTCATGTGTAGATGAGCTAGGAATATCATCACCATCACCTTCGGGCGGTTGCTCCATATTATGCCCCTGTGTCAAAGATCAAGTATAAAAATGTTAGCCAAAAATTTAATAACTAAATGGTATGTTGGTGTAGACACCTAAAAATCCTTTAGAAAATAAAGTATTTTTATTTTTTGAAAAATCCCTGATGACATCATCATTTATTAATTAATTAATTATTTAATTAATTTATTTATTTTTATGTCATTAAATCCCTTTTTCTTAATTAAAAATATTTAATTAAGAAATCCCTCCCAAAAATGTTTAAATCTTATTTAAACATTAGTCCCCTATTTATTAATTATTTTAATTAATAAATTGACCAAAAATCTCCCAAAAAAATAATTAATTTATTTTTTGACCAAAACTTGGCCAATTTTCTTAAGACCACTAACCTCTTCCAAAATCTTCTAATCCCTTCTTAATTTCGATTAAAAGGCTAATCCCATCTTTTCTAACCCTAATCTCAACTCAAAATATTTAATTAAGATTAAATATTTAATTTTCATATTTATTGAAAATATTTCAATAAATTTTCCCAAACTTAAGCTTTTGGAATGAATAAACTTTTATTCCATAAAACCTAGGAGAATTCTAGACTCTTCTAGAAACTTCTCAACCCAACCTCTTCACCTATCCTAATCCTAAAATCCCCTAATCCTAATCCTAATCCCCTTTCTAATCTTGTCACATTCCATTAGCAAAAGGTTTACCAAAACTTATGCTAACCTCCTCTTAGTCATCCTCCTTAGTCAACAAAGATGGCCACCTCTTGGCCACCTCTTGCAAATGCATTTAAGGATGCATTTAAGCCTTCCTTATCTTTTTTACATGCATTCATTATGCATTTAAGACCTTCTTATCCCTTCCTTGCCACCTCTTGGCCTTGGGCACATTTACCAAATTGTGCACATGCCCTCAAACTTTCAACTCAATCCTCCCTTGACACTTGTCAGGACACTTGTCCTTAACTCAACCCTAACCTTAGCCCTAACTCTAACTCATCCTTTTTAACCAAGCCCTTCCCTTTTCCTATAAATACCCTCACTTCCTAACGCAAATCATCTTTCAACTCTCAAACTCAATAGCAAAGTTATAATGCCATTTTCATTCTAGTATAAGCATAAACTCATCATTTTAGATCATTTTCAAGCTTAAATCACATTTAAATTAGCTTAATTGGATTAACATAGATTCATTTCTTATTTAATCAATCTTAGTTCATCTTTTAGCTTTGCATATTTGTGTGTTCTTGAGGCCTTTGAGGCAAAATAGGTTCCTCATACCTATTTTGTGTCATTTTGGGTCTTCTTGATCCTCAAATCATCCTATTTGCATGCTCCAAGTGCTTGAGTTTGCACACCCACATCCATTTATATCCAAGCATATCAAACGGTGCATGGGCACATCTGTTTTAGGCTTAAACTGAGGTGGCTTTGATTTTAGTTTGTTTACCATTAAATTTGATTTGATAATATGCTATGACGTTTGTTTGTCTTTGGCCTTCAAAATAGGTTTAGGTGCACACTCAAATCCTAGTCTACATTCTGGCATGCCCGGTGGGACCCACTTCACGGGTTCTTTGCAAACATTCTGATGAGTTTTAGACCATTTTCAGATTTTTCAAAGCTTATAGGTGGACGTAGCACTTAGATCCATTCTTCTTCTTCTTGTCTATATTCTTCTTCTATTCCGTCTCCTTTCTTCTTCTTCTTCTAGCAAGGAGGTCATGGCCATTTTTTTTCAAAAATAATAATAAAATCCATAAGGAAGCAAAATCATACACACCTTATTTTAGTGCTTAAAATGAACCCCCAAATCATTCTTGAATGCATTAAGGACTAAAATTTGCAAAATTTGTTCTAACAAACAAAACAAAAAAATTAATCAAGGCATTTGCATCCTTGCAACATCAAGGATTTTTAACAATGCATTCATGCAAAGTAGGAATGATCATATCTTTTTGGGCATAAAAAGAACATCAAATCTGCATTCAAACAAGTCAAAACAAAATCTTGAATGAAGCTAAAAGGAAGAACTTAGGTCCTAAAGCGTCATTTTCCATTTGAAAAGCAAACACAATCTTGAATGCCTTAAAGATCAAAACAAAGCTTTTTTAAAAAGTTCTTAATCAACACGCACACTCAATCTTGAATGCCCAAGTCAAAAAACTTGCAAATGCTCGATTTACTTTTTGGAGAAAGGAACAAATCAAAATCTAATCACGAGTGTCTTCATTTCAAAGTTCAAACATCACTTAATCAAATTTGGGAAAATGAACAAAATCTGCTTGATGTGCATGTAGGAGTTTTTCAATTCTTGCATAATCCTTGTTAGAGTAAGCAACGTAGAACATTTGAACTTGGACAAGTTCACCTGTTCTACTTTTAGCGAGGCCTGTCCAAGGAGAAGCGCTTCCTCCTCGGAGAACGACCTCAAACCGGTATCCCCTCCGGCCGGTATACAAATAAGTGAAGTCCAAAAGAATCACTTATATCTCCTAATCGCCAGGCGTTCGTGCCAAACACGTGTCTGGGGATGGTAAACATTCCTCTCCCCCAGCATTATTGGCAAGGCTCTTAAGTGAGTCACGGATGATCAGCAAAACCGGGTATGGAGACACCATGAAACTATTAAAAACTTGATAAAATAGAGGCTACCCTATCTACATCCGAAAGTATCAAAATCCTTATGCAAGGACCGATTCCAAGGGGTTTACCGGGTCGCCTCAAGATTACTCACCATTTGTATTCCCTTCTGGGAGATACCAAGCTGTGGGCAAATGATTTTGATACTCACCTTCCTTAGGTAGATCTGTTTGAAGTGCTTGATAATCAAAGACTCCGTGAAAACACTTGTTGAAACATACACTTTCAAAGCTTTGTCAGAGTCAGTTGTCTTTGTTTGTATCCCGCAGGGTTGCTTTGTCCCTTGCGGAGATTGCTTTGACTTTAACTTTTTCCATTGGAAACCTTTGCCTCAAAATCAGAAGCCTCTTTTCCAAAGTGATGCCCAGCAAGAGAAAACATCCTAAAGCGAAGTTGCCCAAATCCCAAGCCTATCAAGAGTGAAAAGTTGCCAAGAAGAACACCAAGACCTATCAATCCATTATCCAAGCAACCCAAGCAGAGGAAAAATCCCAAGCCAGACTTGAGAACATTGCCCATAATGCCCGCATCAAACAGTTCACCTTTCGTTTACGAGTTAACCATCACTTTGTCAACCTTGAGCCAGAAGATTAGCCAAATCCTTGTTCATGTCTTGTTCCATCTTCAGATCTTGAAATCTTGTCTCAAACAGCCTTGCATCTTAGTTTCATTCTAGCTTTCATCTTTGCATCATTAATCAAAACCTTAGTTGCATTTGCATTCATCCTCCTACCAGCATTTTAGAATCAGTCCTTGTCATTTGCACTTGCATCATCCTTCTAGAGCATTGTCCCTTCACCCTTCAAAACCTTTTCCACCATCATTCCCCCCATCAGCTTTCCATATCTTTCCAGTAGATCCATCATCTTTTGTTCCAAATCTAGAGATCCACCAACACTTAGTGTTCTACCTTTTGAGTTGTTCCTATCCTATATCCAAGATCAGAGACCATCATCCTCTTTTTTGACACAATGTGTTGTCATAAAGAAATCAAACCTTATCCTTGCATAGCCATCATCTCGAGCAAGAGATTGGAGTGCATTGATAAGAAACTTGTTGACCGAAGATCATCAGTCTATCTTAGGTTGACCCCATCATATCTCTGATCCTCCATTTGGGAAAAATAGCAGCTCATTTGTTGATCGCTCAGTAATCTTTCACCAGCTTTCCACCAGCAACCTATCTTTCCTCCACCATCTTGATCCATATCCATTCCATCCAGCTTCCATCATCGCCATCTTGATCCCTATCTTTGCATTTGCATCTTAGAAGTCATCATCTTTAGAAGTTCATCAACTTTGCATCCATCAACATCTTTTAGCCAAACATCTTGCATACATTTAGCACTTGCATCTCCATGCCTGTTGAGACCAGATCTCAGAAAAGAAGAAGCATGAATCCTTATCCACCAACAACCTCATCCGATCCCAAACTTTTCACCAACGCCATGATGACCTGCAATCCCCACATCCAAGCCAGTAACCCATGTGAAGATCCAAACATTTCTTCATCCCCCTTGGCAAACCAAGCATTTGTAAATCCTCCAGAAAGCCCACCAGCGACCAATGCCCTTGTACTGCAACATCAGCAAAGCACATTTGCCCACTATCTACCAGAAAGTACCTCCATCCCACCATCTCTCTATCCACGCATCCCCATCAAAACTATCCAAGTTCCAGCACAAGCGTATTCTCCGTTTGTCCAATCATTTCCCGATCCTATCATGCAAACACCCCAAGAGCTTTCCACCATTCCCCTTTTCTTGCAAGGAAGCCTCGCCAGTCCCACAACACAAGCTGCAGTGCCATCCGCTCCATCTCCTACCCCTTTTGCTTCATCATCTGCTATGGCTGCCCAAGCCCAAATCCAAACCCAAAGTTAGCTTCCACCTCTCACACAAGCTTTTACACCGCCGCCATCCGCAAGTCAAGCAACGCCTTTCACCATCAAAGGAGCATCGTCACCCTTCACCCCCTAAGCACCCGTACCTTCTTCTTTGGGGTTAGCACAATCACTTCCCATTCCAACCTCATCTTTCTCTTGGGTGTTTCCTTCATTTTCCTCCTCACAAGCATCCGCTCAACCACAACCTCAACAAGCTCCTTTCTCTCAAACATCATTCGTGTCCCAAGCTCCCGTTGCTCCTACCATTCCATCATCCACTACAGTGCACCCTAACACAAGCTCTCAGTGGGGCCTTACACAAGAAGAAATGAAGGCATGGGGGATCCCATCTCAATCCTCTACATCTATGGTTGCAAGTCAACAAACCGCCTTCGCCCAAGTAGCACAGCAGCAACTACCCCAACCACCGTCGGCTTCAAGCTATTCATCCCAAATCCCAAATACCTTCCAGTAAGTTCCACCACCTCAATAGCCAACTTTCCCCAGCTATCTTACCCCATCACCCTTTGCTTCTAGCTTCCCCAAATCTGTTCCACCTCTAAGTAACGCAGGCATGCACCCAGCTTATATCAGCCAAACCCAAAGCCAACCTCAGCAACTACCACCATCATACCCACAAGAAGCATCATTCCAACAGCCTCCCCCACAGCAACCACATGTCCCCTTTCAGCAAAAAACCATCATTCCTCAACAACAACAAGTCCCTTGCTATCAGCCTCAGCAACAAAACCCTATCATCCCCCAGCAACAACAAGTTCCCACCCATCAGTTACAACAACAAGTTCCAAATGTCCAATATCAGCAAGCAGTCCCACAACAACCGCCAGTTCAACAATAGCAAGCAGCCCAACAACATCAAGCAGTTCCATATCATTTACCACAATATCCCCCTATGCCACACCAGCAATATCCCCAGCAACCATTGCGCCAAAATCAGTTCCAACCCATTTATCCACAGCAAGCGCCATATCCAGTTCCACAACTTCCATCACAAGCAGAAGTCCCAGTTCCCTCGCCACTCAATGCTGAGTGGGAAGCAATAAAAAATGCTCTAAAGGAGCTACAAAGCGGAACAGAGAATAAAACATACAAGTTCGAAGAGGTGTGCTCATATCCCTTCGATCGGTCCATAGCAACTATCCCTTTCCCCAAGCATTTTGAGATGCCCAAGTTTGACAAGTATCGGGGGAAAGGAGATCCAGTAAATCATATCAAAGAGTTTTACATGGCATGCCAAGAAGTGGCTTACAGTGATAACTATCTCTTGCGCCTGTTTCTCAAGAGCTTGGGAGGAACTGCTGTTGAGTGGTTTTACAAAATACCACATGGGACAATAAAAACCTTTGCTGAACTCTCTGAGAAGTTCATCACACACTATGCCCATAATGTGGAGAATGAGTTGTCCTTGCTAGACCTATGCAACTCAAAGCAAAAAGATGGAGAAAGCCTTGCAAAATACTTGCAAAGATGGCAGAATCTTACAACCAGGTTATCATATCAGCCGCCAAAGAAGCATCTAACAAAGATCTTCATTGATAACCTGCATCCAAAGCTATCCCATCACATGCGAATGAACTGTCTCCAGACATACCAAGACATCAAGAGCAAAGACATAGGCATCGAGAAAGCTCTCCTAGATGAAGGCACTATTCGTCACTTCAAGGATGATTCCAAGAACAAACCCAACAATGATAAATCCCGTTACTGGAATCGTAACAAGAATGTTGTTATAGATGGAGCCACTGACACTAAGAATGTACAATTCATTGTGGCTAGTCCTACACCAGCTCAAACATACCAACCGCCACAAGCACCCATCTATCAGCAACCACCAGCTCCCGCATATCAAGCACCTATTTATCAGCAGCCTCCTCAAGCTCATCAGCCACCTGTGCAACAGTATCAGCAGCAATACCAACAGCAACAGCCAGCATGTCAAGGCAATCATGTTAACACAATTAACGTTGCCCCAAGGCAGAACAAGCCCAACAATCAAAACAATCCAAAGAGGACTTTCACACCTTTGGGTGAGCCTCTGGATCAGATCTTTTATCGGCTAGCCAAAGCAAATATGATCACATATCCGCCCATCCCATAGAAGGATGATAACACACCAAAGTCTGATTGGTATAAAGAAAATGAATACTGTGATTACCATCGTGTGAAGGGGCACACAACATTGAAGTGCATGCGGCTTAAGAACTACATCCAGGATCTCATTGATCGCAAGGAGATCTAGGTCGATGCACCAGCTCAAGCTTCACCCAACGCCAGTTTGCAAATATATCAAAATGTGTTCCCTCAACACGATGCCGGGAAGAATCAAGCCAGCGCCAATCAGCCCCAAAATCGTGGCAAAGGCAAGCAAGAAGATCACACAGTGGCCTACATCAACTATGAAAAGTATGTCGGATGCATAACTCAAGTTGAGCCCATCCAAGATGAGCCCACCATCAATACCATCCACGTCAGAGGGCCGGATCGACAATGTACTGCAACTACCCGCAGTGGTAGGATAACTGTTGCTGGTGCTCCTCCGAGATCAGCTGCTCCTCCAAGGCCAATGTCTACTGCATCCACAGCACAGTCTAACACTAGGCCAGCATCAAATGCATGCACAACATAGCATAATGCACCAAGTACACAATACAATATCATAGAGCATCTTGGGAACATGCCAGCCCAAATATCTATCTTGGATTTGCTCCACACATCACTCATCCATTAGGAGATCCTGGACAAAGCTCTAAAAGAAGGCCATGTCCCCACGGACATTAACACAACTCAGTTTGAAACTCTTGTGGGACACCTATCAGTAGCATGTGCCTTATCCTTCAAAGAATCTGATATACCAGATGTCACTCCTGACCATACTCTCCCTCTCCGCATTGCCGTCATGGTCAGAGACTTTTCCATCAAACGGGTTTTAATAGATAATGGCTCAGCCCTCAACTTGTGCACATTAAAATTCATCAAGAAGATCGGGTTCACGGAGGCCGACATACAACATGAGATGATCACCATCAAAGCATATGATAACTTGGAGCGTACCTCTAAAGGTACTATCACCTTGCCTATCCAGCTAGGCCCAGCAACGCAAGATACTGTCTGCCACGTTGTTGATCTCGACCTACCATTTAATATTCTTCTCGGCCGCCCATGGATCCATTCCATTAGGGCTGTACCATCTACTTACCATCAGTGCATCAAGTTTCCACATCAAGGCACTGAGGTTACCATCCATGCTGATCCTAACCCCTTCGCATACTGTCGTGCGATGGAAGCATCTTTCCCGCATTCTACTCATTGTCCTGGAACCGATATTGGTACTTCTATTGCTAGTTCATCCCGATCCCATCATGATCCAGAGACCATCCTCTCTTCCACCTTATCATCCGTCAAGATCAACAACCAGGGTTGTGGCGAATACAGCCTCAGTGATGCATTTGCTGTAGGGGCTCTTCCATGTGATCCACATACTCAAGGACGCCCAAGTTGTTAAAACAAGCCTGTTGAGGAACATTATAAGCTCAAGCAAATCAGAAACATGACTTTTGAGTCTCATGGTACCATCAACAGCAAAGAGATAGATCCAGATATTAACAAATGGTTATACAAAGATCCCCCATCACGTGACACACAACTTCTTGAGTACTTCAAAGAGAAATATCCAATCCCCTACAAGAATATCACAGAACAATATAACTATCAAGGTGGTGGTCTAAGACCACAAGAGGATAGAAATTTGTTTCTTATCATACCATCCCAGAATCCAGAACAGCAAGGACTTGGCTTTAATACCCCTCGCCTGCTTGAACAAGAGCCCAATACCACAACTGCGGGCACTAACATGACCAACGTGAACTTTTCGAATAGCCAGGATGACCTTGTGAAAATCGAAGACATCCCCGAAGAGAAAGACATCCGATCCTACGACGATATCTTTGCTGACGACACCCTCCTGGGGACTTCTGTTCTCCAACAACTCTCCATTAACCTCATAGATCTTCCCCTCACAAACCCTGACCTCATAGATTGGGACCAACCAAGCATCACACAAATCGATGAGTTCCAAAGCGCACAAGCACTCCTAGAATTCATGGGGGCATCAGATCCAGCAAGCAAACAGGATCCAACATCAACCTCTGTCTATCAACTTCACCCAGAAGGATATTTTGGGGAAGAGGCAAGCTTTAGTCACAAAAATGAAATAGCAAGAGAACATCATGAGTCTTTATGTGAAAACCCCCTTGGGGCACATTCTGATTCCAAAATAGTAAAAATAAAGGGCGTATCTTCTAGTGAAAACCTGGCAATTCAGGCGCTAGAAGATGAAGCCTTGCCTCTTCCCCCTATCCAAGATTATAGACCAGAGCAGTCGCCAATCATCATAGAGGAAACCAAGCCAATCAACTTGGGAACAGAAGAATGTCCAAGGATCACCTACATTGCAGTCAACCTAACAGAAGGAGAAGAAATGGCTCTCAGTGCCTTGCTCAAGGAATCCATCATCAACTTTGCATGGTCATACGACCACATGCCTGGGCTTGATCCAAACCTTGTTGTTCATCATCTATCAGTAGATCCAAACATCAAGCCAGTGAAGCAGAACCTAAGGAAAATGCATCCAAAGGTAGCATTGCTCATCAAAGCAGAGCTTGAGAAGCTCCTCCAAGCTAAGATCATCAGAGCAATAGATTATTCAGAGTGGATCTCTAACATGGTGCCAGTCACAAAGCCTTCTGGCGACATCAGAATCTGTACTAATTTCAGGGACTTGAACAAGGCATGCCCTAAGGATGACTTCCCATTGCCAAACATAGACATGCTTGTAGACCTCACAATGGGTCATGAGATGTTATCATTAATGGATGGCTTTTCAGGCTACAACCAAATTCATATAGCGGAAGTAGATCAACATAAAACAACATTCACAACCCCATGGGGTACCTTTTGCTACAACATGATGCCATTTGGGCTAAAGAATGCAGGAGCAACATATCAGCGAGCAATGACAGCCATTTTCCATGACATGATCCACAAGATCCTTGAGGACTATGTGGACGATATCCTTGCAAAATCCAAAACAAGAGATGAGCACCTCAACATCCTACAGCGTGTATTTGATCGTCTGAATCATTATGGCTTAAAGCTTAATCCTAAGAAATGTGTCTTTGGTGTTACATCTGGCAAGCTTCTAGGTTTCATCGTCTCTAGATGAGGCATAGAGATCAATCCTAAAAAGGTAAAAGCAATAATGGAGATGCCTCCACCAAGAAATCTCAAACAGCTCAGAAGCCTACAGGACAAGCTTCAATCAGTTCGGCAATTCATCTCTCAACTAGCAGACAAGTGCCAAACCTTCTCACATCTCTTATGCAAAGACACCAACTTCAAGTGGGATCCCATATGTCAAAGAAGCTTTGATAAGCTCAAAGAGTATCTAGCTAACGCTCTGATCCTTGTACCACCAGTTCCAGGATGCCCACTCATCCTTTACATCTCAACAATAGCTACAGCACTAGGGGCACTCCTAGCACAACATGATGATGAAAACAGAGAACGAGCTGTCTACTACATCAGTCGCACTCTTGTGGGCTATGAGCTTAACTATTCACCCATGGAGAAAGCATGCCTAGCAGTGGTCTTTGCCACTCAAAAACTTAGACATTACATGCTTAGCCACACAATCAAGCTCATATCAAAGGTGGACCCTCTTAAGTATCTGTTATCAAGGACAACCCTCACAGGCTGTATGGAAAAATGGGTCATGTTACTCAGTGAATTTGACATTCAGTATGTAGATCGCAAAGCAATCAAAGGGAAAGTCATTGCCGATCAACTAGCAAAAGCACCACTGGCGGATGCCTATCCACTAATCATGGAATTCCCTGATGAACATCTGTGCATGATTGAAGAGCAGCCCATGTGGAAACTATACTTTGATGGTTCCAACACATCCCATAGCTCTGGGGCAGGAATCCTATTCGTCACACCTCAAGGTGACTATATTCCAAAATCATTCAAGTTGGGATTCCCCTGTACCAACAACATTGCAGAATATGAGGCACTCATCTTAGGTCTCAAAACAGCTATCCAATGGAACATCACAGAACTACAAGTCTTTGGAGATTCACAGCTCATTATCAAGCAAGTCCTTGATGAGTATCAGACAAAGGATGACAAATTGCTACCCTACAAGCAACTGGTGCATAAACTGAAAGAGCATTTCCTACATCTACAATTCAATCAGATCCCAAGGCTTCAAAACAAAGCAGCAGATGCAATGGCAACCATTGGATCCTTATTGGAAATCCCACGTGACGCAACACAATATGAATTTCTAGTCGAGCAGCTACACTTGCCAGCTTATGAGAACACCGATGCAAACATGGTGTGTGTCTTGGTTGGTCCCCAATCCCCATGGTACCACGACATCCATGCATATCTAAAAAATGGTATCATATCTCCCCATCTCACCAATAACCAATGCCAAAACCTTATTTGCAGAGCTTCCCGCTACACTCTTGTAGCCAACACCCTATATCGTCGCGGGTATCACAATGTCCTATCTAGATGTTTAGATTCAAACGAGGCCGTCCTGGCCTTACAAGAAGTTCACACTGGAATTTGCGGTGCCCACACGAGTGGCATGGTTCTAGCCAAGAAGCTGCTTAGAGTTGGATATTATTGGCCAACAATGGAACATGATGCGTGTGAATTTGTCAAGAAATGTCTCCCATGTCAACAGCATGCCAATTTGATACATGCACCAGCACAGGATCTACAGCCTATTGCACCACCATGGCCTTTTTCATGTTGGGGCCTCGACCTCGTTGGCTTGATCACCCCCCTCTCTTCGGATGGACACAAGTATATCATAATAGCCACAGAGTACTTTACCAAATGGGTTGAAGTGATTCTGCTCACCCTTACTACTGGCATCCAAATATCCAAGTTCATCCTCTACCATATCATTTGCTGCTTCAGCATACCATCTACCATTTTCACAGACCATGGCACACCTTTTGAAAACCAGCATGTGGATGATCTGTGTGCCAGGCTCCACATCCATCACCATTTCTCTAGTCCATATTTCCCTCAAGGAAACAGCCAAGCTGAGGCAACCAATAAAACTATCTTGAAAATCCTCAAGAAGGTTGTCAATGATTCTGGTCGTGACTGGCACCTCCAAATCAATCCTGCCCTTTGGGCCTACCGCACTTCTTATCACACTCCCACAGGCACCACCCCATACTCTCTTGTATATGGTGCTGAAGCCATTCTACCGATCGAGGTTGAGCTCCCATCCTTGCGCGTCTCCATGAAGAACTATACAACTGATGAAGACTATCGTGTGGCCCGGCTCACACAGCTAGATCTGCTAGATGAAAAGAGACAGCAAGCTTATGATCACCTGGTGGCATACCAAAATTGACTCAAAAGGAGTTATAACAAAAAGGTCCATCCTAGACAATTTCAGGTCGGTGACATGGTCCTTAAAGAAAATCAGAAGGTTCTAGCAAATAGAGAAAAGAAAGGCAAGTTTGAGCCTACTTGGTTGGGCCCCTATGTTGTCACCGCATCCTTCGGCTCGGGAGCCTATCAGCTATCAACACCAGAAGGTGAGCCCTTGAATGATCCTATCAACATCATCCATCTGAAGAGGTTCTATGCCTGAACCTGATCCTGCATATATCAGAAAATCCAAAAACATTCAAAAAAGCAAAAAAAGCAAAAAGAAAAGCAAAAAAGCAAAAAAGCAAAAAAGAAAAGAGAAAGAGAAAATAATCGTCCAAATGGTGAAAACTTGGCAATTCAAGCACCTTGGACAAGTATGTTGGTGAAAACCTAGTAAACAGGCGCCAACATAGTAAACTGGGCTATTTATCTATTCAGTTGTCCTTTCAGCTACCATCCTCTTCCTCCATCCATAACAGATCTCCCAGCAGTTCCATCTCCCCTATCCTCCAAGCATTCGGCTTCCATCTTCCTCCAACCCATCTGCAATCCATATCCTATTCCAAAGCTTTGTACCATATCTTGTACCATATCCCTTTCCCTTTCCTATACAACGCTTTCCTCCCTGTATTTATCCTTCTTGTCTCCGTCCTAGTGAGAGTCCCGCCGAGTGTGATCTTCCTATCCCCAATCCTGAGCTTCTATACATATCCCTTCTGCATATTGTTCCTCCTTGTTGTACATAACCTTTGTCCGTCCTGTAGCAGCATTTGATCAAATATCTTGTCCCATCCCCGGCCTCAAAAAATTTGTAGTCCCACTCAGGCCTTGTGTTTCAGCAACATCAATTGATGACTTATCCTTGCTCATCCTGATTATTCCTTGAACTTCAGCTTTTTGCCAGCGAACAACTACACTTATTCTCTCACCAACCCATGGGTCCTTGAGGATATATCGTTCCTCCTTTCTGACCTAATCTTCCATCCTGGTCCTTGAGGATATATCGTTCCTCCTGTCCGACCAATCTTCCCACCATCAATCAAACCTAATCTCTCTCCTTGGCAAAGGATGTCTTTTTGGAGTTATCATTTTGATCTTGGATTTTTTGTCCTTTGGGTCTTGTTAATCTTTTTGGCTTCTCTTTATCCCACCAGGGTCACCACGATTCTTTATATCACGGTGTGCTGCGTGTGCGGATAATCTGGGGCAAGGTCTTTTGATCTTTCGCTTCTGCCTGTGATTCAGTTGTGTGTTTGTGGTTCCTTCAGCATCGGATCTACCATGTCGCCTCTGCGCTTCATGTGTGATGTTGGGGCAACCCTGTGTGTTTGTTTAGCGTCAGTCCTCGTCAGTCCTCTGCGATGTTGTTGACAGGCCTCGTGATCCCAGTATCTTTGGCAGGTCTCTAACATAGCTATATTAAATCTAGGTTGTGCACTCCCGTTTGCACTTGGAGCTATCTGGTCCCTTGCATTTATCATATAGATTAATCTTGCATCTTTACATATAGCTTCATCTTGCATCTTGCATTTCCATCTCATCTTGCATTCACCCATCTTTGCTCTTGGAAGCTTGGTAATTTATCTCCCCTGCTTCCTCAGTCGTTCCTTCTCTGTTTTCTTTCGAGAAAATTCCACAATGTTTACTCCTTGCGTTATTTTCTCGAGGGGGCACAATCCCTTATTCCTCTAAATTCTAGCCTGGGGCATCTTATTTTCTTATCTTTGAAGCCATGCCACTTGCGGCATCGCATCAAAGAGGGGAAAAATGTAGACACCTAAAAATTCTTTAGAAAATAAAGTATTTTTATTTTCTGAAAAATCCCTGATGACATCATCATTTATTAATTAATTAATTATTTAATTAATTAATTTATTTTTATGTCATTAAATCCCTTTTTCTTAATTAAAAATATTTAATTAAGAAATCCCTCCCAAAAATGTTTAAATCTTATTTAAACATTAATCCCCTATTTATTAATTATTTTAATTAATAAATTGACCAAAAATCCCCCAAAAAAATAATTAATTTATTTTTTGACCAAAACTTGGCCAATTTTCTTAAGACCACTAACCTCTTCCAAAATCTTCTAATCCCTTCTTAATTTCGATTAAAAGGCTAATCTCATCTTTTCTAACCCTAATCTCAACTCAAAATATTTAATTAAGATTAAATATTTAATTTTCATATTTATTGAAAATATTTCAATAAATTTTCCCAAACTTAAGCTTTTGGAATGAATAAACTTTTATTCCATAAAACCTAGGAGAATTCTAGACTCTTCTAGAAACTTCTCAACCCAACCTCTTCACCCATCCTAATCCTAAAATCCCCTAATCCTAATCCTAATCCCCTTTCTAATCTTGTCACATTCCATTAGCAAAAGGTTTACCAAAACTTATGCTAACCTCCTCTTAGTCATCCTCCTTAGTCAACAAAGATGGCCACCTCTTGGCCACCTCTTGCAAATGCATTTAAGGATGCATTTAAGCCTTCCTTATCTTTCTTACATGCATTCATTATGCATTTAAGACCTTCTTATCCCTTCCTTGCCACCTCTTGGCCTTGGGCACATTTACCAAATTGTGCACATGCCCTCAAACTTTCAACTCAATCCTCCCTTGACACTTGTCAGGACACTTGTCCTTGACTCAACCCTAACCTTAGCCCTAACTCTGACTCATCCTTTTTAACCAAGCCCTTCCCTTTTCCTATAAATACCCTCACTTCCTAAGGCAAATCATCTTTCAACTCTCAAACTCAATAGCAAAGTTATAATGCCATTTTCATTCTAGCATAAGCATAAACTCATCATTTTAGATCATTTTCAAGCTTAAATCACATTTAAATTAGCTTAATTGGATTAACATAGATTCATTTCTTGTTTAATCAATCTTAGTTCATCTTTTAGCTTTGCATATTTGTGTGTTCTTGAGGCCTTTGAGGCAAAATAGGTTCCTCATACCTATTTTGTGTCATTTTGGGTCTTCTTGATCCTCAAATCATCCTATTTGCATGCTCCAAGTGCTTGAGTTTGCACACCCACATCCATTTATATCCAAGCATATCAAACGGTGCATGGGCGCATCCGTTTTAGGCTTAAACTGAGGTGGCTTTGATTTTAGTTTGTTTACCATTAAATTTGATTTGATAATATGCTATGACGTTTGTTTGTCTTTGGCCTTCAAAATAGGTTTAGGTGCACGCTCAAATCCTAGTCTACAGTTGGAGTCATTGATTAGAAGTTGGTTTAATAGTATGTACCACCCCCATGATAGTATCCTCATTTGTATCTATGCGGTTCAAATTGTAATCAATAAGCAGCTCTTCCCCTGCACGTATTGATTTTATCGCACAGATGAATACACAATTTCCCTCGCGCGCCTCAAATATGCAATTGGGTTGCTTTATAGTTGACCCAGGTCGTGTACTATTTATAAAACCCGCAATATTCCCTGTTGCTTTTGGCCTTCCATCAATGTATATAGCCACACTTTTACTTTGATTATTGTCTTGTTGTTGTATATAATTTGCAGAGAGTGCATACCTACGCATACTTTTTTTATATTGAACAATATGCATCCAACTTTTGTAATCGTAACATGGTGCAACATACTCCATCAATTTAGAAACTTTGTTGTAAGACACCTTTATGCCATCCATAGAAAATAGGCCCAAACCATGTAATGATGATGGTGCTATGCGATATATCCTCTCATTAACACAAAAATCAGTGTTTATTGGAGGAAGTTCCTTGGGTACCCAATGTTTCTGTAGATGTTGGTACCTCAAGGGAACCTCGATGTCGCCTTTCGTCTCATCATCATAAGAACATGACCCCCCTTGAGCAAGGAAAAATTTCATGTGTTTATTGAATTTCCTTCTAGTCCTTTGACCTCTAGTTAATCTCCCTATTCTAGATAAACTGCATGTCTCACTTTCCTCTTCTATTCCTATATTTCCCTCACTCGAGGAAGACACTTCTGACAAATACCTATTTGCTGGTACCTGCAAATGTGAGAGATC
The DNA here is from genome assembly GCA_027943335.1 of Chamaecyparis obtusa. Classification (NCBI taxonomy): domain Eukaryota; kingdom Viridiplantae; phylum Streptophyta; class Pinopsida; order Cupressales; family Cupressaceae; genus Chamaecyparis; species Chamaecyparis obtusa. Next base: position 701,137 of record BSBK01001370.1, read on the forward strand.
TTAGAAGACATCAATCTTACTATTGATAAGTGTATTAAATAGACTTTCTATAAGGTGTATTGACTTATACCTGTCGATCCATGAGACTGTGCGGGATGCTCTTGAAAGGGGTTCAATTTCCTGCAAATGTAATTCAATTATCGTGAGCATAATCACATCATAATCATAATCACATCCATCATAAGTATCACATAAAAATTAAAAACATTAAAATGTACACATTATAACACTTAAATCAGGCTCACATTAATATGTGTTTTAAATAGTTTTATTTAATTAATTTAGATTAATAGTTAATTTAGATTAGCAGTATTCTATTTGTAGTTGAAACTTGTAGCTTTTAAATAGATAATGAATAAACTATGTAACCATTTAAGACAAATATATTTCTATCGAGAAATGAATATTAAATACATTAAGGATTGATGGCATACCTTTAAATTTCATCATCATCATCCTCATCATCATCATCATCATCATCATCATCATCATCATCATCATCATCCTCGTCATCCTCGTCATCATCATCATCGTCGTCATCATCGTTGTCGTCGTTGTCGTCATCATCAACATCATCATCATCAACATCAACATCATCTTCATCATCATCATCAGTAGCAGCATCATCGTCATCATCTTCTTCTTCTTCTTCATGAAAATTTGTCTCAGGAACATCATCCAATAATTGTCGATCGTCATCATCATCTACATCATCTTCTACTTCTTCGGTATCTTCTTCTTCCATCGCATTATACTTTATCAGCCTTCCTCTCGGTTCATGTCTAACAACAAATGACCAACCCAGTTTATGTGAAACCTCTGAGTAAAATACCTGCTCACATTGGCTTGGAAGAACATAGGGCTCATCCCCAACTGGCTCAAATGACCTTGTATTAACCATTGTAAATCCATTATCATGTTCAATAACAGTTCTATTAGGATCATTTGGATTAAGTCATAGCCTGTACCATTTGACAACGAAGAGTACTAATTTGAAGGAACTAAAGTCGCACTCAAGTATATCATCCAAAATGCCATAGTATTGATTTTTAGACTCTTAAGGATCTAAGTCATTTCTAGATGAAATATTAGTCACTTGAAAGACTGCAGTTATTCCAGAATCACAAATTTTCTTCATGTCATCCAACACATTGACGCGAAATTTTTGACAATTACAGAACATACCCTTGTGGTGTTTAACCTGCAATAATATGTGAAACATGTCAAAATTATTATATCATGAGTTGATAAACATATGGGTGATTAATAATTTTGTACGTACCTGGAAATCTCTTAAACCATATGCTAAATCTATTTCCCTTTGCGTAACATTAGAATCTCCATTACGATGAGCTTCTTTAACCAATGAAGATACACCTTCCCATGTTAATGTGTGACCAGAATGTTGACATCGTTCAATCCATACCGTCATCCAATCAAGATTGTTTGCAATATACAAATGTAGTGCATCCCACTCTCGAGCAACTGTACAAAAAAAAAAAAGATGACTTACAACCGATTTATTTTGAAGATTAAGAAATAATTTATTACAATAACATCTTATAATTTATTACCTGTCACTTTCTTCAATCTACCTTTCCCCATCAAGTACTCCCCTTTGAATTTTTTAAAAGGGTCGAGATCCCAAATGCGATCTACATGGATATTTGAAGCAAACTTAGGAAGACATTCAGTAATATACACCATAGTCCGGTATACCATGTATCCCTCTACCATAGAACCCTCAGGATATGCTCTTTGTTGAACCAAAGCCTTCAAAGATTTCAAGTGCCTCTCAACCATCCACATTGACCTAGTGTGTGCAGGTCCACACAATTCAATCTCCTCAACTTGGTGTATGAGGTAGTGTTCTTGTGCATTGAAAAAAGTTGGAGGTAGACACTTTTGCATTTCACACAGTAAATGAGGAATTCTTCTCTTCCAATAGTTTATATCTTCTTTATGGATTTCTTTAGATGACAACCATCTACATTAAGAGATTCAAGTCACAAAAAATATATAAATACGAGACTTTACAAAATAATATACAATAGATTACATAGCAAGAAAAACAAATCGCGAATATAATAAATATATACAACAAATTGAACAGATATTACTGCTTACCTCATGTATTTTTCAAGATCATATATCACTTGTTTGATGTTATTGTTGAAGTGCTCTGGGAGAGATAGAGGTAGCATGTACTGCAGTAATTATAAACCAATCATTTCATTATTTTCTAACATAACATAATGAATAGTACACGTAGTTTATGAATATATTGTAAATACAGAAGAACATAACTTACCTTGATGAAAGTATGCCAATCATGCATTTTGAGCCCTGGCCCAAATTCACTTTTCTTTGATATGAGATTGCTTATGTTCCCAGCAAATCCTGTGGGAAATCGAATTTTTCGTATGACTTCTTTTATGGCATCACTTTGCTGCTCCGTTAATAACCAAGGAAGGGCACTTATATTAATCTGATCTCTATTGCTATTTGAGTGAATGAAATTCTTCAGTGCATGATTGGATTCATGAATGTTATTACAAATTTTGACAATTTTTTCTTTGTCACGCCTTCCATCCAGTATTTTCCACAATGTCTCTGTTATATTCTTTCCAACATGCATAAGATCAAACAAATGCACAATTTGTAGGTCCTCGTAGTAGGGCAACCTACTAAATTGTCTGGGATAGCTTTTTAGTCCCTTTGGAAGGTTGTCAGTAGTGCCTTGACGACCTTCACGATCATCAATTACATAATTAGTAAACAAAAATCACAATAGAAATATATAAATTACAAACATAAACCATTAAGTGGAACGACATTACCTCGATGATTAATTCTATTATATTCCAACTTCCATAGGCGAGGTGTCATTCTTCGTGGCTTTGATGTAGTCTCTTCTTTCCCATTGAAAAGATGTTTTTCCATACTTCGATACTTATGATTCCTGTGGAGGAAGTTTCTGTACTCATCAAACACATGCTTTCCTAAACTTTTTGAATTACGAGATTTCATCTTTGGACCACAAACTGGACATGCAAATTTTTCCTTTGTTTGAAGACCTACAAGATAATGATATAATTGGATTATTAAATATGTTGATTTTTATAATTAGAATTATCATGCGCAACTTGAATTCACTATAACATACCACAAAAATGTGTTAGCCCTGGGGCATCATGTATTGTCCATACAAGTATTGCATGGAATTGAAATTGTCTTTGTCCTATTGGTCTAGACACGTCATACATAGTGACACCGTTCCATAACTCCACCAACTCGTCAATAAGAGGCTCAATATATACATTCATATCTTTAACTTGATATTTACCTACTTGAATGAACAGTAACATTACATAATTATTGTGACCATTTTATTGTAAGATTTGTAAGTACATGTAAATTAATAACTATCAAATGATAAAATACCTGGAACAATCATTGCCAACATAATGTGCTCCCTCTTTATTGACATCCACGGAGCAATGTTATTATTGATAACAAAAACAGGCCACACCGAGCAAACAGATCTCATCTCTCCAAATGGATTGACACCATCCGCTGCCAATGAAAGCCTGAGATTACGAGGTTCTTCTTTGAAGTGTTGCCACTTTTCCTCTATGTGCATAAATGCCGAACCATCCGGAGGGATTCGAATAATGTCATCTCGACTTCTATTGCATGCATGGTAATCCATAAATTGTGCCAAGCTAGTACACCTGAATAATTGTCACATCCGTGGAATAATGGGGATGTAACGAAGAACCTTGTGAGGCACCTTTTTTGTTATTCGATCTGTTCGATATCTACTCGTATGACATACAGGGCATTGTGTTGCAAATTCATGTTCTTTATAATATATAATATGATCATTGGGACAAGCATGTATTGCTTGATACTCCATTCCAATATCTTTCATAATAGCAGATAATTCTCGATATGAGCGAGGTAGAATATTTGATGGTGGTAACAAAAACTCGCCTATCAATCTACAGCAAAAAATATAAGTTGTTAATATAAACAATATTAGTGGTACATTATTCACCCTTTGTTAACTATAAAGACATATATGACATACATTAACATACGTGACATTGTTATGTTGGATAAACCATTCATAACCTTCAAGTTCAACAACAACAATACAGTAGAGAGAAGAGTTGTTTGGGAGTCTTTGTATAGGGGCTCGTATGCCTTCTCAAGTAGAGGTACATCGAGGCTATCATCATCATCATGATCAGATCCGCTTGGACTAAATGTGTCATGGATCAATGTATTTATACCATCATCTTCAATTGTGTTTTCTGGCGCATGATCATCATTTTCCATGGGATCATTATCTTCACCTTAGATATTCGCACCCCCATGTTCCTCCATATCATGTACTTCCCTGGGGAGATCAACCTATATAAAATTGATTAACATAAATAAACCATGATCTTCAACTCATCATCAAGTGATTTCATATGTATATAAATTGTTAAAATGATATAATGAACAACTTACCAATGGATGATAGTCATGCCCCCCTTCAATGTGACCATTCTCCCTACAATGTCTCTTAACTGTTTTGATTAGCAGTCTTCTACGGTTTAAGCCCTTACAAATTTTGCAGGGACAATAACATTTTCCATCACCTTTTCTTTTCAAGTTAGACCACAATCTAGCGATTGTCTCCCTATTTTGTTCTTCACTTATATTATCTGACATGATCGTTCTTCGCAGGAAGCAAAAATTGGGCTATGAAAACTTCAGTCTACAACTTTCAGTGACTAAGCAAAATTGTCAAAAGTACACAAATCTTCTTAGACCTAGTTAAATCCTTTAATATTTTAAAATTCTAGTTAAAATATACATTAGATTAAAAAATATACAATTTTCATGCCTGAGCATGCGGCTACGACTAGTGCAACGGTCTTCTTGCTTAGCTCTAGAAGCTCTCTAGCAATCAAAACATATAAGCTACAAGGCCTAACAACAATTTCAAAATATATAAGCTACAAGGCAAGACATATTACATGACATGGCAAAAGGATTAAAATATACATTAGATTAAAATATATACAATTTTCAAACCTGAGCGCACGGCTATAACTCGTGCAATGGTCTTCTTGCTTAGCTCTAGAAGCTCTCCAGCAATCAAAACATATAAGCTATTAGAATTCATTAACTTTCTGTAATTGGAAAACTCTATTTGATATTAGACCGTAAACTACTACTATTCTCTCCATAAGAACTAAGTACAAAATTCTTTCAAGTTCACATCCATGATTCCCTTTAGATTAAAATATACAGCAAAAATAAGCTAAAAGTCTAGTTAAAATATTCATTAGATTAAAAAATATACAATTTTCAAACCTGAGCGCACGGCTATAACTCGTGCAATGGTCTTCTTGCTTAGCTTTAGAAGCTCTCCAGCAATCAAAACATATAAGCTACAAGGCCTAATAGCAATTTCAAAACAAGGGTCATCAAAAGAACCAAAAACAATGTGTGCAAACAATACCTTGTGAAGTGGTATAGACAATTAGAAGATGCTACTATGTGCTAGGGAACTTCTTAGAACTGTTGGTATATTCTTACAACTTGTTACACCTAGGATATTCTTCTCTGTAGATGCTACTGTGTGCTGTGGTCCAAACGGGCCCGTAAATGTGGTTGAATAGCAATACATTCAAGTGGCAATTACACAAGGGATAGTCGCTGTGAGATGTCCTCATGTGTGACTGTCCTTGTCACAAATGAGGACATCTCACAGTGACTGTCCCTTGTGTAATTGCCACTTGAATGAGGAACAAGGAGGAAGTGATACAATAATAGGGGGGTGATCATTTTAAAATGTGTTGGACACAGATATGTCCTCATTTCTGGGTATTTTAGCTCTCTAACAGCTGAATACCAGATTAAATAATAATGACAAAAGAAAAATAAACCCAACGTACTCAGAAATTGTAGCTGTGATTTTGCGGAGGGAATCTCTCTCAGTGCTGTTGAAAACACAAATGACAACCCGCTTGATTTCACGGAGGGAATCTCTCTCGGTGCTGTTCAAAACACAAATGACAACCCGCTTTCTTCAAAACACAAATGATAACCCGCTTGATTTCGCGGAGGGAATCTCTCTCGGCGCTGTTGAAAACACAAATGACAATGTTCCTTTTTTTTTTTGCACTTATATCCTGACCAACATAAGGTCCATTTGTAATACAACATGATAATGTACACTTACAGTGAGTGTACATTATCATGTTGTCCTTAGAGTGACTATCCTCATTTGTTGAAGAAGAAAAGAATTAATGTGGCTGATACATTCAAGTGGCAATTACACAAGGGACAGTCACTATGAGATGTCCTCATTTGTGACTATCCTTACAGTGAGTGTACATTATCATGGTGTCTTTAGAGTGACTGTCCTCATTTGTTGAAGAGGAAAAGCATTAATGTGGTTCAATAACAATACATTCAAGTGGCAATTACACAAGGGACAATCACTGTGAGATGTCCTCATGTGTGACTTTCCTTGTCACAAATGAGGACATCTCACAATGACTGTCCCTTGTGTAATTCAAGTGGCAATTACACAAGGGACAGTCACTGTGAGATGTCCTCATTTGTGACTGTCCTTACAATGAGTGTACATTATCATGTTGTCTTTAGAGTGACTGTCCTCATTTGTTGAAGAAGAAAAGCATTAATGTGGTTCAATAGCAATACATTCAAGTGGCAATTACACAAGGGACAATGTCATGAGCCATGACATATTGAACTTAGTATAATAATAAAATGATTAGATGATATATAATAATCTATTATTAACGGTATATAACAATAATATATAATTATTATCAAAAGATTATAATAATATATAGTTAGCATAATAAGTAATATGTTAATTAAATAATATTAAAATATTAATAAATAATATAATTATGATTATAATTATAATATAAATTAATAATAAATAATTATTAATAAATTATATATATTATATTATAATAATATATTAAGTAATAATATTAAATCAATTATTGATATAATAATTTTAATATATAAATAATATTAATAAACCTCTCAATATAAAACAATATGTTATCACTATAATAATATTTATTATAATATTATTAATATTACTAACATCATTAATTATAATATTTAATAATAACAATAACATTAATAATAATAATAATAATAACGTTTAAAGCAATATCAAATATCTGTAATCGATATACATCTACATTAAACATCTGCATTATCTATCACGATGAGGAATGAAGAAGTGATACAACAATCACTAGTCATTACACATCGATACCATGAGAGGATGATTAATGAACCAAATACTATGAAGTCAAGATCAACATGATATGAATAAGGGATAGGTCGCTATGTGTTTTAGAAGATGTATTGATAAGCAAGAAGGATAACCATTCATATATTATAAATAATCATTAATTGCACAAGTTTAGACAATGACATATCTGATAAAGCAATATCAAACATGAAGACCTGCTAGCAAATATGCACCATCACTTCCTATGTTATCATGACAATAACATAAACTAGATTGAATTCTACTATCTATATCAATAGACACCACATAGGAGGATATCGACTAAAGGATTGAAAGATTATCGATTGTCTGAGATAAACCACATCTTGTAGAAACACAAAAGCATCAGTGATTATATCACAAGCTATTGATGAATGAGGCATCAGTCATGGATAATAAGTACAATGTATCCTTAAGTATTAACAGGAATGGAAGTCAATTTGAAGATCAAACTCCATTACCAGCAATCAACCAATAAATGGACAATTATCAGAAAATGATATCGACTTATATCAGAGTAGAAAGATTGGATATAATCATAACAATATGGGATAAGGAAAGAGTTAATATCGATTGACTAAATACTAATGATAGTTAGACCAAACTAATACAAACACAATGGATGTTAACTACTGGTTGCACTACCAATTAGGGAAGATTACCTTCATAAAAAGATTTGATATTGAGTCAATCTGGGAGTTATCTATGATCAGAAAATAATGAAATAATATTATGTGAACTGTCAGATTATGGAAAGGTGTGATTAACAAAGGGACATGGAGGAAGAAGCAAGACACGTCTCATTCATAGCATCTCTTCATTTGTTAAAGACAATATAAGAATGCATTCTCGTCAGTCACTCAAGGCATCATTAGAACTTTATTTACTTATCCATATTTGGATATACTCAATAGAGCATCTGCCTTTGGCAGTTTGGTTTCAAGTTTATCATTGCAGATCAGAGACAACACCATGATTGCACAGATAGAAAGGATAGTCAGAAACAGCATCAATATTTGAAGTTGCAAGCATATAATTCAGAATCTGAAATAGCAACATATCACTCATAGCGATATTACACATTTGCATAATTACATCATCATATCAGACACAGCAAATACATTGCTGTAAGCAATACTTATTGATTGTATATCAATATTGTTTATATCAGACATAGCATCATTATACTATCACTATAAGTGATAGGAAACATCATATTCATAGCATATTTCATATCATTATATCCGACAGTGCTATTAAACATATTGGTATCAATATCATCTTGCACACATATTGTGATTGAATCTGAAATAGTGGTTGATATCTTAAGTAACCTCCATTACTTAGTTTAATTGTAAGTATCTGATAGAGTAAGTCTGAGAAGTGGAGTAATTATTCCTATTTTCCAAGTTAGCCAAAAAGGGGACATTACAGACAATCACTGTGAGATGTCCTCATGTGTGACTGTCCTTGTCACAAATGAGGACATCTCACAATGACTGTCCCTTGTGTAATTCAAGCGGCAATTACACAAGGGACAGTCACTGTGAGATGTCCTCATTTGTGACTGTCCTTACAGTGAGTGTACATTATCATGTTGTCTTTAGATTGACTGTCCTCATTTGTTGAAGAAGAAAAGCATTAATGTGGTTCAATAGCAATACATTCAAGTGACAATTACACAAGGGACAATCACTGTGAGATGTCCTCATGTGTGACTATCCTTGTCACAAATGAGGACATCTCACAATGACTGTCCCTTATGTAATTCAAGCGGAAATTACACAAGGGACAGTCACTGTGAGATGTCCTCATTTGTGACTATCCTTGCAGTGAGTGTACATTATCATGTTGTCTTTAGAGTGACTGTCCTCATTTGTTGAAGAAGAAAAGCATTAATGTGGTTCAATAGAAATACATTCAAGTGGAAATTACACAAGGGACAATCACTGTGAGATGTCCTCATGTGTGACTGTCCTTGTCACAAATGAGGACATCTCACAATGACTATCCCTTGTGTAATTCAAGCAGCAATTACACAAGGGACAGTCACTGTGAGATGTCCTCATTTGTGACTATCCTTACAGTGAGTGTACATTATCATGTTGTCTTTAGAGTGACTGTCCTCATTTGTTGAAGAAGAAAAGCATTAATGTGGTTCAATAGCAATAAATTCAAGCGGCAATTACACAAGGGACAGTCACTGTGAGATGTCCTCATTTGTGACTGTCCTTACAGTGAGTGTACATTATCATGTTGTCTTTAGAGTGACTGTCCTCATTTGTTGAAGAAGAAAAGCATTAATGTGGTTTAATAGCAATACATTCAAGTGGCAATTACACAAGGGACAATCGATCACTGTGAGATGTCCTCATGTGTGACCTTTGTGAAGGCAAGTGCCAATTTGTACCCAAGTTACCAATATTGTGGCAAAAGTGGGAATGAAGCATTTAGGGGTCAAATTGGGCAAAGAAGTGTAGAAGTGGCCTATGTGAGGTCTAAATAGCCTAACTAAGTCATGGTTAGGGTCTTATGGTGTTTGAACAATAAGTTTTGAACCAAAATCCCAAAGGTTGTAACAAGTTGTCAATGTTGTCATTCACAACATTGACAACATTTGTGCAAGGGAGCATTTTCGAGTAAGATGGTTATGTAACTATATGAAACCATTGAATTAGGCATTAGATCAACTATAAGAGGCCTCCATCGATCTGTGCAAAAGGTTGAGGGGAAAAACATTTGGAATTAAGAAGATTTGTAGAGTAACACGGTTTTAGTGAATTCTTGAGTTTTTTTGTTTCTTTGTTTTCAGTTGATTAATGGATTAGATAGCTCGCAGTGTCTATTGGAAAAGTTAGTACAAGTTGTTTTTTTATTCTGTGTTGTGTTTTTTTTGAGTTTTGAAGCATTCCAACTAGTTTGTTAATTCTTTTGTTAAGTACCCTATCATTGGTTTGAACCAGGCAGGTTGAACAAATGGAGTCTTAGCTCATCATTCCATTGTCAATTTTGTACGGGCTCTTGGAATGGGTGAGGAGACTCCATGTACTATATGTTTGGAAGGAGGGGCCCTAGGAAGCTCATTTTCTATGTTTGCAATGATGTCCTAGGTGAGTCAGTTGAGCACAGTTAGGGATGACAAATCATTACAAGAAGATTACAACAAGTTGAATGCATTGGTTGCTTCAACTAAAATCTCATGGAGAGGTAGACACACATCTAAAGAAGCCCCAAGTCAAATTAGAAGATTGGGTGAGTTTCTTTGGCTGCTAAGAAAACAAACTCTTAGTCAGACTGTCCAAGTTGTGTCAAAATACTTGTTTTCAGGCATGGCTATAGCAGTTGGTGTACAAAAAATCTAGGAGGAGAAGACCTTAGATATCTTGGAGTTCTCAATAAAGGGCATCTGAATCCTAAGCCCTTTAGGTGGCTTAATATAAACAAAAAGGCTTGACAAAGGCCTAATTGCTAGCAGCCTATTTTTGGGTGCAATTGGCATGGTTTGATGAACCGGATTGAAGTACTGATGAAAAGTATAGGTGAAGGAGTAATATTGAAACCAATAGAGGTCCTAGTGGCCAGCCTCTCCATGGAGTAAAGTTCTAGTTGAATGTGTTTCAATTTGTGAAGACAAGACTAGGAGTGTCCTAGTAGCTAGATTGGTATTGAGCAGAGTTCGTTGTATTTCTTGTTGGTGTGCACTAGTTGAAGGAGTGGGATCTTGGGTAGAGATACCTAAAGAGTGTAGGGATAGTTAAGTACCCTATCAAGTCAAAACATTGGCCTAAAGAGACCCTAGTGAAGGATAGGGAGTGAGCAAGACAAAGTGTTACATCAATTAACAAGATCATTTTTTGGTAATTGTGTACATTATCATGTTGTCTTTACAGTGACTATCCTCATTTGTTGAAGAAGAAAAACATTAATGTGGTTCAATAGCAATACATTCAAGTGGAAATTACACAAGGGAATATCACTATGAGATGTCCTAAGTGTGACTGTCCTTGTCACAAATGAGGACATCTCACAGTGACTGTCCCTTGTGTAATTGCCACTTGAATGAGGACAGTCACTGTAAAGACAACATGATAATGTACACAAGTACTGTGAAGGTAGTCGCAAGTTAGGGCAGTTTCATTGCATACCCGAAACAATGAAGACATTATAGTCCACAAAACATTTGTGCTTGAAAGATGAACAAATAAAATTAAACTTATAAATAACCAAAGCCAATAACAATAAATTCAACATAGATATGTCCTCATTTCTGGGTATTTTAGCTCTCTAACAGCTGAATACCAGATTACATAATAATGACAAAAGAAAAATAAACCCAACGTACTCAGAAATTGTAGCTGTGATTTCGCAAAGGGAATCTCTCTCGACGCTGTTGAAAACACAAATGACAACGTTCTTGTTTTTTTTGCCCTTATATCCCGATGTGATTTCGCGGAGGGTTACGGTGCTGTTGAAAACACAAATGACAACGTTCCTTTTTTTTTTCCCTTATATCCCGACAACATCGCAATTGCAAGTTAGGGCTGTTTCACTGCATACCCGAAACAATGAAGACGTTACGGTCCACAAAATGTTTGTGCTTGAAAGATGAACAAATAAAATTAAACTTCTAAATAACCAAAGATGCTAACAATAAATTAAACATAGATATGTCCTCATTTCTGGGTATTTTAGCTCTCTAACAACTGAATACCAGATTACATAATAATGACAAAAGAAAAATAAACCCAACGTACTCAGAAATTGTAGCTGTGATTTCACGGAGGGTTACGGCACTATTGAAAACACAAATGACAACGTTCTTGTTTTCTTTGCCCTTATATCCCGATGTGATTTCGCGGAGGGTTACAGCGCTGTTGAAAACACAAATGACAACATTCTTGTTTTTTTTGCCCTTATATCCTGATGTGATTTCACAGAGGGTTATGGCATTGTTGAAAACACAAATGACAACGTTCCTTTTTTTTTTGGTCCTTATATCCCGACAACGTCGCAATGGCGACATTGCCAAATGTATTGTCGTCACAAATTGCGACGGTGTCGGGCTATATTTGAAAAAAAAAAGCCAAAACCGCATGACATTTGCCTGTCGTCGCAAATTGCTGTCACAATTTCACCCCAAATGTATTAGTGTCATCTACAAATTTGTCACTAGCTTTATCTTCTCCTCCAGAGATAATATCATCAACAAATATAACTATAACCAACAAACCATTCTCAATTTCTTTTGTGTATAAGTTACTATCTACTATTCCTTTTATAAAGCCCAATTTCAATAAATACTTATCCAATCTTGCATACTAGGTTCTAGGTGCTTGTTTTAATCCATATAAAGCTTTCTTTAACTTACATAACATATCTCCTTCTTGTGTTAAAGGAAAACCTTCAGGCTGCTCAATGTAGACTTCTTCCAATTCACCATTCAAAAATGCTAATTTCACATCCATCTGATACACTTTGAATTTCTTGTAAGCTACATATGCTAGAAACATTCTCACTACTTCAAGTCTAGCCACAGGTGCAAAAGTTTCTTCATAGTCAATTCCTTCTTGTTGTGAATATCCTTTACATACCAATCTTTCTTTGTTTCTTATCACTTCTCCTTGTTCATTCATATTGTTTCTAAATACCCACTTTGTTCCAATCACATTCTTGTCTTCAGGTCTAGGGACCAATTCCCATGTCTTATTTTTTTCAATCTGCTCCAGTTCTTCTTTCATAGCATTAATCCAATGTTCATTTTTACAAGCTTCATTAGTAGTCTTAGGTTCAATTTGAGAAATCAAACATAAATGTACCTTATTTCGAGTCAAAACTCCTCTATCTAAACTTCCAATAGCTTGCTCAATAGGGTGATGTCTTGAAGTATACCTGTTAGGTGTCATAGTTACTGATCTTGTTCCAACTGTAGATTCTTCTCTTCTTTCTTCTCTATTTTCTTCTTTGTTTTCTTCTTTGTTTTCTTCTCTATTTTCTTCAGTATGACTTTCATTCAGCAAATCACTGTTAGTTTCAAAAAATAATTCTGCATTTTCAATGTTAGGCTGAGGTTGTGCTTCTCCATCAGATTCATAATCAAGCATTCTTTCCTGAATTTTAAACTTCTCATCAACTTTTACATTTGCACTTTCAACAATAGTTTTAGTTCTTTTGTTATAACATCTATATGCTTTGCTTTTTAAAGAATATCCAAGAAATATTCCTTCATCACTTCTAGGATCAAATTTTCCTATATCATCATCTCTCTTTATATAACATTTACTTCCAAATATTCTAAAATACTTAACTGAGGGTGTATGTCCAAACCATAATTCATAAGGTGTCTTGTTTGTATCTGCGCTGATTTATACTCTGTTCATAGTGTATATTGTTGTGTTCATTGCTTCTCTCCAAAAAGTCTTAGCCAAATCATTTTCAAACAACATAGCTCTTGCTGCTTTAGTTATTGACCTGTTCCTTCTTTCTGCAATACCATTTTTTTCTGGTGTTCTAGGGGCTGAAAGTTGTCTCTTAATACCATTCATTTCACAAAAGGTGTTAAACTCTCTAGATGTAAATTTACCACCTCTATCAAATCTTAGACACTTAATCTTCATTCTAGATTCATTCTCAATTTTGCTTTTCATGATCTTAAATTTATCAAATGCTTCAAATTTTTCTTTCAAAAATGCAATCCACATCATCCTTGTAAAATCATCAACAAGAATCATAAAATACCTTTCTCCATAGAATCCTCTAGTCCTAGTAGGACCACTCAAGTCTGTATGAACAATCTCTAGCTTCTCTGTCGATGTGAACTTCTTGTTAGGAAATGAACTCCTTTTCTACTTTTTCATCATACATTCTTTGTAAATCATGTTAGTAGGTTTCATAATTCTAGGTAAATCTCTTACCACAGGTGTAGTGCTCACCTTGACAATATTATCAAAGTTTATATGACAAAACCTTTTATGCCATAACCAATTGTCATCAATCTTAGTTATCAAACATGTCATCTCAGTAGGATTCAACTAAAATACATTACCTCTGGTTCTGGATCCTTTTCCAATCAGATTTCCATCTTTATCTTTTATCACATAAGTTCTCTCAACAAACCAAACTTGATAACCCTTATCAGCCAATTATCCAACGCTTAGTAGATTATGTCTCAATCCATCAACAAAGTAAACATCATCAGTGTTAGTCTTTCCATCAAGAGTAATAGATCCTATACCCTTAATCAAACAAGGTGCATTCTTACCAACCCTAACAATTCCTCCATCATAATTATCTAACTTAACAAACTTTCTTTTATCTCCAGTCATATGATGTGAACAACCACTGTCTATAATCCAATCAGATTTCTTTTCAACTTGTGAAACTAATGCTTTTTCTTCCCTTTTATTAGATTCAAAACTTTCTTTTTTAATTGCTACAAATCCTATTTCCTCAAAGTTATCATTATCACTATCACTTAAATGTCTTTCAATTCCTGCCTCAAGATCTTCATCATTTGCATAATAACATTCTTTAGATCTCCTAGGTTTAAAGTTGCTTCTATACTTCTTAACTCTTTTAGGACATTTAGATGCAAAATGACCATATTCTTGACAAGTCCAACATTTAAAGATTGTCTTACCATCTGGTTCTCTTTTTACAAGTAGTGCAATACCTTCTTCAATCTTCTTATCTTCCTCAGATTTAGATCTACTATTGCTGGCATAATCTCCATTCACACTAGTACTTCTTGTAGGTCTAATGTTAAAAGCATTGAATGTTGTTTCCATTCTAGGTAGCTCTCCTGATAATCTCAAGTTCATCTCTGTTGTTTCTAATCTTCCAAGAAGAGTCTCTCTTGAAAAGTTTGATGTACAAGGTATCACTTGTTCAATCATCTATGTTGTCTGCTTGAATACTGGTGTCAAAGTTCTCAAAATTTTTCATATCACTTCATTCTCTATCTTATCACCTCCACAAGACTATTCTTGTTACAATCTCAGACATCCTACCAATATAGCTTCTAATAGATTCATCTTCCATCATTCTGATATCTTCAAATGCACAAATCCAATTATGTAATCTAGCCTTCTTTGCATGTTCATCACCTTCAAAAGTAGAATGTCAAGCTTTCCAAATAGCATGAGATGTTTTCAAACATCTTACCTGACTATATTCATTCTAAGGTAGTGCTAACAAAAGTGCTTCTCTTGCAAGTATGTTACACATGAATAGATCTAGTTCATCTTTAGTTCCTACCTCTAGATTGTCTTCCTCAATGATAATCTTCTCATTCTTTATAATCAACCAATAACTTGGTCCTAAACATAATAGATGAGTCTTCATCTTCTCTTTCTAGCTGTCAAAATTTACTCCATCAAACTTAGCGCTTTCTTTTCTGAAATTCGCCATGTATCTCCTTAAGTTGTTAAACTTTTCTTTCAAGGACCTCCTGCTCTAATACCAATTGTTAGAAAGTAAATATCCCCAAGATAACTGAGAGGGGGGGGGTGAATTAGTTATTTGATAATTTAACCATTCAACTACTTTAAATAATATAATCAATGTACTAATCAACCATAGAAAGATAACCATACACAATTGCACAATAACACAAGATATGTTGACTAGGGAACCTCTTGAAAAGAGTAAACCCCAGTGGGAATGATGCACTAATATGAAAGTTCCTTGTTAGAGGATGGACCCTGTTAGGAGTCTTATGAAATACATTCAGTACATATAATCCCTATTAGGAGATTTTGAATCCCTGTTAAAAGATTCTAACCCGATTAAGAGTTTATGGAAGACAGAAGGACCCACTGCCCAAACAGCTTCAAGGCAAGATCTCTGATCCCACTTTCCAAAAGATCTTAGAATTATTCAACAAAATAATATGAAATATATTACCTCCTTCACACTATGCCAAAACCACACTCTCTGCTACACAAGATCACAATTCCAGATCTCTGTACTCACAAGTCTTCCTTCATCATTGAATTAGCTCTTTTCTTCACTTCATGCATACATTCACATCTCAAACTTCATAGTACATATTGCAACAAGGAAAAAATTCCTTCTTATATACCAAACTCAAATAATTACAAATGAGTTGGTCCTCAATTACAAAATAATAAATTCTACATGCTACACACAAAATTTCACATAAAACTGTCGGCTTCCAGATACTGTAACTTTCTCCAAACATATCTTCGAAGTTTGTACTATGAACCACATCATCATTAATGAGTCTCCAACATCCCTTTAACTACACAAAATCAGATTCCATCCCAGCTAAGAGATATCCTCCGATTTCAGAAAATCACTTCTCAGAAACACTGTCTAAACACTGCTTTCACCAAAATGCTCATAACTCTCATAAATGAATGAATTTATTTTTGCACTGTTAACCATAGATTAATAACACACCAAATAACATACCATCAACTATGCAAAAGCCAATTTTCAATACAACATGTGTGCAAAACAAAACTGTACCTGCTTTCCTGCTGATATCTAGAATATCACTGTGTTGACATCAATGACAATCCAAGTCATGAATGCAATAACAACTTCTACATAATGACTGCCAAAATACTTTTCATTCATTCCTAACAAAAGTTACTTTAGATTTAGATGATGTGGTACTCAAGAGTTTGGATAACATTGTTGACAATTTGGTTTCGGGAGAGCAAGAAAAGAGTATTGAAACAAAGACTACTCAAACAGAAGTGCAAATGGAAACAGAGGCCCATACACCTACTGAACCACAAGAAGACATTAGTATTACTCCTAAGACTGGAAAGGGGAAAGGAATAGGAACATTGATTGAAGATTTGAGCAAGGAGGTTGATGACGATGATCAATTAGAGTTGATCACTTCTTTGAACAAAATTATTGGAAAGAACAAGAAAGTTAAGAATTTGGAAGGTAGCCTGAAAGATTTGACTGAGAAGCTATAAAGTCTTATATCTACAAAAGTCTTTGATTCAGACCCACTTGAAAGAGAAAAGATGGTAATAAATTCTTTTGATGTTGAGTTCACTAATTTGACTGATATTGCTAAGGTTAAGGCTCAGGTAGCTTATGAAGCTGAGATGTTGCAGAATATAAGTCAAAATATCAAAAATGACATTAACAGCCTTGACAGACACATTAAGAACCTAAGGAAACATCTTGATATTGGAAAGTGTTTGTACATTCAGTGTACAAAATCTAAAAATATTTTAATTGAGGAAGAGAAGAAGATAAAAGAGAAAAAAGATGAAATTGCAGCAGAGACAAACTCATTGGCCAACCTAAACATAAAGATTAGTGCAGTTGAGAAAAAGATCATAAAATTATGTGATGAGATAAGGACTTTGAATGATGAGAAGAATAGGAAAATTATCAGGATAAACATCTTGAGAGAGCATGTCTCAATCAAGTTGACTATAATAGAAGAGCAACTAGAAGAATGTCTTACTACTAAGACAACATTTTAGAAGTTCAATTTTGAATCCCTTCAAGCTTGTCAGATTGTAGCATATAGATTGAGTACTTTACTCAATGTAGTAGAATCAATAAAGAAGGCATAGGAGAAAGATTTTGAGACTTGGAAGATAGATTTTGTAGATTGTGTTGTGAGCCTATCGGCTTTGCAATAAGATAGTAAGGTAAAAGTTTTGACACAATTTTGTATATCCCTTTCCACCCTTTATTTTATCATTGTTGTCAAAGGGGGAGAGATACTTAGAAAATTTACTCATAGGGGGATTTCTATGGAGTATTATGAATTGTTATAGATTAAGTGTATATTTTGAGGAGATATAATGATAGTATACTTATTTTATACTATGTCCACAATTTTGATACAAACTTTGAGATTTTGACTTGTACACTTAGCCAATTTTCTCATATGTTGCCACCAATGACAAAGGGGGAGATTGTTGGCAATTTGGCTGAGGTATGTACATGAATGTTGTCATTATGGAAACATATGTTCCCTATGTTCCTGATATAGTTTGTTTTGGTGATGTTCACTGGAGCATGATATGAGTTTGTGTAGTTTAACATAGATCTATGGTATCTAAGGATATGCCATCTTAGTGCACAAAAGAGTACAGATAGTACAAACAAATTTATGATTGTTTTATCGATGACAGAGTACAGCTGACAGAGCAGTTTTGAAGGCAGAACTAGTAAATGAATTAAGGGATTATTTTTCTTGTCAAAATAATGACTTAATATTATAAAGAGATGACATCCTAGATGTTTACTCTTGGATGAAGATATGCAAGCTGATAGGAGAAAGATATTATTTTTGTATCTTGTATAAATAAAGATGTACCGAACATACTTGAAATGTAACTTGTAACTTGTGAAAGTTGTATATTGTGATAGCAGTGAAAGTTGTTGATGCAAAGTTGTAAGTAGTACCATATTGTAATCAGTAAACATTTGTATTACTTGTTTGGGTAGTGATCTCATCTAGTAATCAAGTTTTGTATCTACAACTCCTAACATGGTTGAGGCTTCTAACAAGGCCTATAGTCCCTTAACCAGGACTGATACACTATATGATTGTAACAGGCTCCTAACAGGGTCAACATCCTTAATAGGATATCTTTTGATTAGTGGATCTTTGTGGGTACCATCCCCACTAGGGTTTTCCCTTGGCTAGGGTTTCCTTGAGAACATATCATGTGTTATGAGTTCTTTACATTTACTATTATGTATGCTATTTAGTTTCTTATGCTTTACTTTCTATACATATATATACTCCATATTCTATACACAACTCCACCTTTGACATTAATGACAAAGGTGCATCAAAAAATTGTATATACACATACTCACTGAGGGAAAACATCTGGATATGCAATCTTGAGGTTTTGGATCTCCTTCTTCCAAAAGGTTATCAGAGAGTTAACTATCTCGAGATGGGTGCATAATGCATATTAAAGCTTCTCCATATTCTCCAAGTCACTGATGGGTCCATGATCATAAGTTACCATGGTGGCATCAATATCCTTTATGTTTTGATTGAGGATTTCTAAAGAGGGTGCAAGACCATTCCTCAACTGAGTCTGTTTGGACCTTATCCTTGTTATCTCTATTTCTTCCTTCTCAATCTTGTCTATCTATCCTTGGTAGACATTGTTGCACATATTCACATCAGTGGATGTGTCTGACACTGAATTCTTTACCTACTCAATCATTGCTTCTACCTCTTTTATCTTCTTGAAATGATCATCAGTTAGCTTGTCTTGATTCATGCATGTTGCAATGATCCTTCTTCCTTCATCAGAAAATTCTTTCAAGGATGCTTGACTAGACTTAAGAGAATTCAAGTCTAGTGAAAAGTTGTTCATTAGTTCATTGAGTCTCTTCTTTTAAGTACTTCTCTTTTGTTACTATGGATGCAGATTCTTCTAGGCTAGAAAAATTACTTTTGAACTATGAGAGGACAGAACTCACATCATCAATTGAATGTACTTTTTGCACTTTCATATCTTCTAGCAACAAACTATTCATAATATTCACTGATTCCACTAGGAGAGGATTCCTCATAACTTTTTTTTCTTTTTCCTTCTCCATATCCAAGATGCTAAACTTAATCACATCTTCTTCTTTCGAAGAGTCCAAACTGCTTGTGTCAGGTGTCAAACTTGACAAAAATGTTGAGGGAGTGATGAGAGTGCTATCCATCACTTCTAGTTTTAGCTTTGTAAGATCAACAGAAGTATCTTCTTCTTTCTTATCAGATACATCTTCTATGAGTACTTCTTCTTGCTGAGTAGGAGGTGTATTACTACATAAGATTTCAACTTCTTCAATACTAACAAATGCTTCCTCAAACTTGTCCAAATCCTTATCAGTACCCGCCATGGCTATCTCCACATTATCTATGATAATAGTGCTACCTTCATGTGATTCTAAGATGGGCACAAACTTGTCTGGTTCTATTTGAGTTTTTGCTATGGGAGCTAAGTCCTGTGGACCTCTCACTAGAATATTGAAGGTCTCTGCTTCTTTGTCTTTCTTACTAGGTGCATGAGTGATGGGCACAGTAGGTGGTTTATGTGTTGTTCTAATAACACCTTTTCAATTTCCTTCTCTATTTCCTTCGTTATCAGCTCATAGTCTTTGTTCATAATGTGTAGAGTTCTCATCTTTGTCCTTAAGTACGGCTTCACTAGATTTAGTAACAATGACCTTTCTTCAATAGAACATACTGGAAGAGTAGAATTAATAATTTGTTTCGTTATTCTCAGATCTTCTTCAGTGGCTTGTCTTTTTAAGGTTTCCATTATTTCCCATACCTTATCTAGAATATCTATTTTCAATTCAAGAATAGTCTTCTTGAACTTTATCATATGTTTGACAATCATCTCATGTATCTCTGATTTGTCAATCTCACTGTAAGTTTCATAAAACTTCCCTACTTGATCAATTTTGCCCTCATCAATAATTCTAGTGCTGAATACTTTAAGGCTTGGTCTGAATCCTGCCTTAGGAGGTGCTTGAATGTTTTTTTTGCTCCTTAATGCACACAAAGATGGATGACTAGTGCTGGTTACTTTCTTCCTTTTTATTATAGGCTTATACTTGGGAGGAGCATTGGAATCACTAGTCTCTTTGGGCACAGAAGGAGTATTACCTTCTTTACCCTTCTGACTATCATCTGATTCATTTTTCATCTTCTTCAACTTAGGATCTTCTTGTTCTTCTTTTGCTAGTGCACCTTTTAATTATAGAGAAATCTTTTCATCCCTTGCTTTATCTTGGTCTGCTTGAGACACACCATGTATTCTCAAGATCTCAGAAGTGACCTTTGCAACCTTTCTTTTAGTTGCAGCACTGTTAAGGTTTGCATCAACTTCTCTAGTCTTTTCTTCATAGGTTCCCCATCTAGGTTCATTAGGATCTTTGGGGGCTGAAAGAAGTACTTGTGCATAAGCTTCAAGAACTTGTTCCTCTACCTCATACCCAAGTGGATGAATCCACTTAGTTCTAGGCTCAATGGTTTCCATACAAGTAGTATCAGTCTCCACCATAAAGCATATTGTATCCTTATATTTCTCTACAATGCTTTCTAGAATCCTATACCTCATCTGCATATTGACCCTAAAGGTCTTCAATTCCAATGTAATGTAATCTCTTAGTGTGCTTTATGTGGATGCTTTGTTGGATATCTAAGGCATTGTTGGAATGGACTTTTCCAAATACAAATTTGAAACTCTTCCAACTATATGAAGGTACATATAGATGATTAGGGACCCAAACCTGAATATCTTTGTCTTGTCATATTTGATAGCTTTGATGTTATATATCAACTGTGTGCACAAGATCTCACACAAGTCAAATTCTCCATCTTCCTTTACTAGTCTGATGGCAGCTAAAATAGTGCTTGTTGACACACTATTCACCTTGTTGGTATGATGAAATCTATAACCCAATATCATTGACATCAATTTGATGTCTGCTTGTTCAATCGGCTTGTTAGCTCTTTTTCATGTAGAATCACCAATATAGCTATTAAGCTTGACTCTGATGTTCCGAATTCCAGATTCTTACAGGGAAAAGGCTAATTGATAAGGACCAAGTCCTTCTTCTACTTCGGGCTCCACAAACCCAGGAGGGTGTACCTATCTTCAGACTCACTGCTTCACAATGAAATCCTTGCAGTGGATTAGGGGTTCTCACAATGATTTGCTAATGTCTTTTGTTGCAAATGATGTAGAGATTAGAAAGCCAATCCATGATGTTAACAAAAGAAATCAATCATTGCAGAAAAATGGAAAAAGTGACAAGGGTATTCACCCTTCTTCTCTTCGAGCTTAAAACTCAGGCAGGTTAACCTATCTGATTCACTTCTACAATGAATCACCAAAAGAACTTGCACTATTCAATGCAATGGACAAACATTTATGTTCTTGAACTAGAAATGGAAAAGTGATTTGAATTTAAGATTTGGATGCAAGTCTGGTGTAAAACCAGTACCTTATCCTAGGGTGCGGAGTCAAATTGAGAAAACATCCACAAAACTCCATCAATTCAAAAACACTTGAAATCAATACCCTACCTTATAGACTATCATTTTCACTGTAAACACATGATCATCAAATCTATACATTCTTGAAATTCTCAGAGATTATCCAGCCAGATTTACTCCTTCCTTGAAGGAAACTTATGGAAAAACTCACAGTTTACCTTGTAAATGAAAAACTAGACATTGCCTTACAAATCCAATTCATAAAAATTCCCAAAACATACAGAGACATCAGAATACTTGCAATGAGATTCTAGCTATATTTCATTGATAAAACTTATTTCAGTATACTCAAATTGACACTACATCTAGACTAACACATTAATTTTATAACAGGACTTTACATTAATGGATCTCAAACACTTGTAGAGCTCTGCTCATGCAAAAAGATTGGAACCCTTGACCCCCCATTAGAATTCAGAATAAGAAGGCAAAAAGGAAATTTAGGAGGCATTACAAAGTGACACTTGTCTTTCTCTCATCTGCTCATAGGATGAATAATTTGCCTTCAAACTACAAATGGAACCTGCTATCAACTCTAGAAAGCACCTGTCATATCTTCAAACAAACTGTGAATCACCAGATTGAACAAAATAGATATTTTCAAAATATCTTCTCGGCCCTTGTTTTGTTCAACTGCAAATATCTTGTAACTAGCTAGACCTGCATCAAATCTGATTCCAAAAATGAAATCCTCATTCTCTCACCTTTCCAATGATATATAATAGTCAATATTTGACCCAAAAATGAAGCCACTAGCCATTAATTTAGTCTCCCAACTCTGTGATTTTGATATTTGAATTTTTAATATAGTTAAAACTATATATAAATTAACATTTATAATTTTGATTTTTAAATCTGAATGTGCAAAGGAATTTCAAATAAAATATTATTTTATCTCTCCTAGGACCCACCTGACACATGGCAGGCTCAGATTGGCTGGCCTGCCACCTCACCACTGCCACCTCATCTAGCAACTAGGCGACCATGAAGCTATTGTCACATTCGCTAGATGTTTTATGCTGACTGCCAACTATTCGGCGAATGGGTGACTATGTGTTCACTGAATCTCCAAGTTATTCATGCTAACCGCTAGAAATTTAGACAATTGGCGAACAAGGTTAACTAACAGCTAGTCGGTGAATCACGGGCATCTGATGCTAACTGCTTGATCTTCTGGAAAATTCATGAACTCGTGACATGTGTCACTAGCATCTAGTAAGCACCTAATTCTCCCACATCGCTGACCTAGGTGCCACCTCACTGGCCAGCTACCACGTGTCAGCCTGGCCCATGATCGCGAGGGCCAAAAATGGCCCATGAGATCATGCGACCACCATTGATGCTCACACAAATCCCAATGCCGTTAGATCCACCATTTGTGTACTTCATCAAACTTTAGTTACCTTTTCATGGGGCCCGCTGCTCTATCATCACCAACTCATCACCAAACAAACACCTTGATATCCATGCTCATGAGTAAGCCACTGCCTGTGCATCCACCTACAACCTCCTTGCCACCTCATCGGGTGGCCACATGTTAGCTTGTCGCATGTTCGCAAGGGCTGAAGTTCCTCCTTGTGATCATGTGACCACTTGACATGTGTCCACTTCTGACCAGTCACCGCCACCTATGTCCACTTTGTTAGAAAGTAAAGATCCCCAAGATAACTGAGAGGGGGGGGTGAATCAGTTATCAGATAATTTATCCATTCAACTGCTTTAAACAATGTAATCAATGTACTGATCAACCATAGAAAGATAATCATACACAATTGCACAATAACACAAGATATGTTGACTAGGGAACCTCTTGAAAAGAGTAAACCCCGGTGGGAATGATGCCCACAAAATGATGCACTAATATGAAAGTTTTTTGTTAGAGGATGGACCCTGTTAGGAGTCTTATGAAATACATTCAGTACATATAAATCCCTGTTAGGAGATTTTGAATCCCTGTTAAAAGATTCTAACCCGGTTAAGAGTTTATGGAAGACAGAAGGACCCACTGCCCAAATAGCTTCAAGGCAAGATCTCTGAACCCACTATCCAAAAGATCTTAGAATTATTCAACACAATAATATGAAATATATTACCTCCTTCACACTATGCCAAAACGACACTCTCTGCTACACAAGATCATAATTCTAGATCTCTGTACTCACAAGTCTTCTTTCATCACTAAATTAGCTCTTTTCTTCACTTCATGCATATATTCACATCACAATCTTCATAGTACACATTACAACAAGGAAAAAATTCCTTCTTATATACCAAACTCAAATAATTACAAATGAGTCAGTCCTCAATTACAAAATAATAAATTCTACACGCTACACACAGAATTCACATAAACTGTCAGCTTCCAGATACTGTAACTTTCTCCAAACATATCCTCAAAGTTTGCACTATGAACCACATCATCATTAATGAGTCTCCAACATCCCTTTAACTATGCAAAATCAGATTCCATCCCAGCTAAGAGATATCCTCCGATTTTTGAACATCGCTTCATAGAAACACTGTTTAAACACTGCTTTCACCAAAATGCTCATAACTTTCACTGTAATACCCCTCTAACCCTAATATAAGTTTTGTGTTTTTGAAAGAATTAAGATCCTTCGATGTTTTCTTATAGCTTAAGTTGTACATGATACTTGTTTGATCTATTCCTATAGTTGTTTATAATAATTTCATAAGCTAGTACTCAATGATTCTAATATCAGACATACTATCTAAAGGTATCACTTTTGTATGTATTTATCTCCATGTATGTATTGAGTACCTACAAGACCTTTATGAACATAGTTAGGATGTTATATGATATGTACTTGATAGATATATATAAGTGGTTATTTATATTTTCTTCTATTAAGGTTACTTTGGATGAATCTTGTATCTCACTTGATGATTTGATTATGTTGATTTATTATTAGTATTGATAAGAGACTAACACAATGCTTGAGACTCTAACCTTCATTATGATGATGCTACATGCTTTGAGTGTATATATATACATGATGTGTTTTCATGATTCAGGATGAAGTCGTAGTTACTCACATAGCTGAGGTCCACACGATGTATCGATCCTGGTCATCTGTCTGCAATATTTTCTTTTATACGTATATCCGTGCATATGTATTTCTTCTTTGTGATGCAGGCTTGCAGGTACCGGGCATCGACTTCACCTGGCTTCACAGGTCTGAGCATGCCCTCAAATCCTTGATGGTTGTTGTTATGGAGATAGTACTAAGGCCCCTACATGAGTCTTCCTTTGACATTATTCCAATTTGGAAATATTAGGGTTCCTTCTTTGTCAGTCAACCTTTGGGTCAAAAACCCAGATCCAATGCACCCGGTTGGGCATGGTTGTAGTTAGTGCCTTGTGGCCACTTGAATTCATTTGGTTGTATGATTTGTTTACTCATTTTATTTATTTCTCCTTCTTGGTATGATTCTTAGTTAATCTTTCTATGTTGTGTTTCAGGAGTTTGGCTTGACTTTCCTTGTTGACTTTGGTTGACCTTGTTTGATCTTATAGTTTTCTCAATATGTTTCATAGTTGATTTTTATGGCATCTTTCGATGATTAGATTTATTTTGAGGCATGTGATTTTATTCTACCTCAGTGTTATATCCTATAGTAATTATAAATAGGTAATAATTGTTAGAGTAGTCGAGTATTGCTAATAATTAATTCAGTTAATTATTAGTTCTCTACTCTTAGCTTAAGTTAGACTTAGGCATCTCATTATTCTTTAGGGTTTTCACCTTTACGGTTTTGGTATCCTTTTATAAGGATTCCCTCTTTGTAATTCATAACGAGATTGTATTATTTTCATCATTGTTAATAGAAAATTATTTTCTTGCAACATAGTTTTGCAGTCTCTGGCCTATTGGCCGCCATAGCTTTCTGTCTCTCTTCTGTCTTCATTCTTGTAGCAGTCTTTGCATGCAGGTGTTCTTGGGAAGATTTGATGGTTATCAAATCTAACATGGTATTAGAGCCATCTTGCTGCTCGTTGTTCATGTTTTGTTGAAGTGATTCAGATGCAGGAGGGTTTCAGAAAAATTTCAGTTCTGGTACTCTCTGCAAGACGTTATTTTTTGTTTCTTTTTTGCCTGCAAAAAAGAAAAAAATAATTTTGGGGGGTATTTTGAGGAAAAACGGATGCCACCATTGCGTCCAGAAGGCCCAAAAACCCCAGAATCCATATAAAATTTATCCATTTTGGACACTTTTACAATTTGAGGCAAAATTTTTTAGGTACCAGGCCATACGACCTGGCACGCGGATCGAGACGATGATTTTTAAATTTAAAAAAAAAAAAAATTTGGGGGGGGCGCCGCCCAGCGGCCACCCCCGCGCCGCCCAGCAGCAACCGCATAGCGGCCACCGCAGCCGCGGCCCCCGCCACCACGCCACGCACGGCCCGCCCAGCTGCCGCCCGGCCCGGCCACCACCCCGGCTCCGCCAGCGCCCCCACCGCCCTCGGCTCTGCTCCGCCGGCCCGCGCCCCTGCTCCGCTCTGCAGGCTCCGCCCGGCCCACCGCCGCTCCGCTGGCCCCCGCTGCCGGTGGCGGCCCGTTTCAGCCCCCGAGGGCTCATATACACAGCCGCGCGGTCATATGACCGACCAGGGGCTGCGTCCCAGCCCCCGGAGCGCTCCATGCGCCCGGGGGCCTATTTTTTTAGCTCCTGGGGCATTTTGTAAGCCTTTTTTGGCAATTTTAGGGGTACTGGGCTTTTTTCGCTCTACAGGGAGCATACGGGGGTCTTTTTCTGACTTCCATATATCGTCGGAAAGCTCTTTCCGAGAACTTTTTGATGGTGGAGGTTAGGGTTTTTGGTTCCACTGTTTCAATAGTATTTTTTTCTGTTGAAGTCTGATGTCTCTTTTTGCCTTCCGGGAGTCATATCTGGCTCATCCGGACTCCTTTTTCGGCAAACGAGATATCGTCAGAAAGTTGATTCTGTGTACTATTCAGTGGCAGAGGTATTTCTTCCAGATTATGCTCCAGGTTTTCACTCCTCTGAGTTATGTAGTTTATGCCCTCTGGTGGTGTGCTTGGTTCTACAGGTCCGGGGATCTCTTCTTCTGGTTTCTTAGTGCACTCTTCTTTCTGACTTCTGAGCTTGCATGCTCTTTCTGATGTATCTTTGTTTTGTAAACGCACTGAGATAAAGTGCCCTCTTCTGCATTTCTGGGATCTTTTTCACCTGGTTCAGTTTTAGTATTCGCACTCAGTTATAAAGTGCCATGGGGGGATTCTGATGCATTTGCCACTATAGGTGCATCCACTCTTGTCAAGTGAGCGTACCTTCCATGACATTAGCCCATGTAGACTGTGTCTATGACACTGCCCTTTATCCTATGTGTGTGCTTCTGTTGCACTGTTGGTGTTCCTGGTTCTTCTTCTGCAGCTATTTTTTGGCATCGCATTTCAGTGTTCCTGTCACCTCTCCCAGTTCAGCATTATGGGGGGGTTCACCTGTTGGTTCTATTGCTTCCTGGTTTGATTGATCAGCTCTACAGACACTTGTCTTCTCTACCTGGTCATGCACTTCAGTGGGGGTTCCAGCAGTATCTTCTGACAGAGTTTTCAGACATGCTTCGGAGGAGCTTCTTGCTCTCTTCTTGTTCCTTTCTCTGGGACATCTTTTGCTTTATGTTTTGGGTACCTGATCAGGCCTAGTTGCCGGGACCCATCTTTTCTACTTTCTGCAGTAGTTTAGCTTTTTTTGCTTCTCCCTAAGTTACACTTAAGGGGGGGTGTTAGAGTAGTCGAGTATTGCTAATAATTAATTCAGTTAATTATTAGTTCTCTACTCTTAGCTTAAGTTAGACTTATGCATCTCATTATTCTTTAGGGTTTTCACCTTTAGGGTTTTGGTATCCTTTTATAAGGATTCCCTCTTTGTAATTCATAAGGAGATTGTATTATTTTCATCATTGTTAATAGAAGATTATTTTCTTGCAACATGGTTTTGCAGTCTCTGGCCTATTGGCCGCCATAGCTTTCTGTCTCTCTTCTGTCTTCATTCTTGTAGCAGTCTTTGCATGCAGGTGTTCTTGGGAAGATTTGATGGTTATCAAATCCAACAATAATATTGTGATCTATTACTTCATAATCTTATAGATTATAGTGTTTGGTATTTGGCATGTATCTATATAAATAAATAAATATATATATATATATATATATATATATATATATATATATATATATATATATATATATATATATATATATATATATATATATATATGGGTGCACACATATATGTATTTATATATATATAATTTATATGTGATTATATGTTAATTATTGTAGATATTGTTGATGGTGTATATTTCAGGATTAATGTAAAGTATAATATTATTAATAATTAAATATTAAATAATGCGAGGTATATTATTCTCAATTGTTAATTATTAATAATAAGGATAGGTTATATATATAGATATTGATGTAATTAATGATGGCATATGCATATATGTTAGGATAATATTACATGTGTGTATGAATGAATATAAATAATCTTTTATTGTATATTTGAGTAATATAGTTGTATGATATTAAGTTATTTTATAATACCCTTTAGTTAAGAGTTAGTTGGGAATTGGTTACTTTTCCTCTCAACCTTTGGAAATCTATTTATATGCACTACTTTCTCATTTGAAGAGAGGGGATTTTGGAGCTGAAGCATTGAGGAGAGGATGACCTTACTTTTCATGGAGATTTTGGAGAGAAAACTTGGAGATGTGAAGGAGAGTTTGTAAGCATATGTCTTTAAAAATTTTTGGTTATCTTTTCTTTTGGGAGAGAGACATTTTTGTGAGAATTTCAGTAGTTGAGAGAGGGATTCTTTGCTGTGGAATTATTTCTTTCTTTCATGGAGATTTATGAAAGTGGATAGGGTTTGAAGGATGCATCTCAAGTTTGGATTTGTCTTCTCTTTTGTTTCCTTCCTTCTTCGATTCAACTTTCGTAGGACATGAGGTATGGATTGAATATTTTAGTTACTTGATGTATCTGATAGATTATAGATCTATTTATATATTATCATTATTTATTATATCTGTACTTTTCATTTGTATGGTTATTTTAAAGTTTTGAGTTTTTATTTGTAAGAATTGGCATGTGTTTTCCTAGGGTTTTTAGCAACCCATTTTTGGAGATCTGTTATTATAACAATTTAAATTACATCTATAATTTTACTAAATTAATTTTCTAGAAGAAAAATTCATAGATCTCAAATGGGTATCTCTCTGATTTTATTTTTAGGGTCGAATTAATGCCTTATTTTTGACATTTTGGCAGACTATGCCTGTCCATTCTTGATTCCGAATTTCCTGTCAAATGTATTCGTATGCTACAGGCTGATATGATTATATAAAAGTCTAAATTTGATATCAGAGATTCTCTTAAGTCTTATCTTTCATTTCCAATTAGTTTGGTGAATTTTAATTATGTTTTGTAAAAATTACAACCGTTTTAGTGAAGGCAGGTCTGAACCCTAACCAGAATTTTCTGTTTTAAACCAGAAGTCATAACTTTCTTTCCCGCCATTGGATCTTCCTAAAAATAAAATTGAGAGTCCATAATTATGTTATCTAAATCTCCACCGAAGATATTTCTTTTATTTTATGTTTTGTGAAAGATATGGATGACTGTTCTATGATGATTATTCTTTGCATTTAATCCTTGCTTGAAATAATTCAATTTAAGAACATCATTAAGTTTTAAGGTTTCATATGGTTACCAGAGGCTATTAGAATTTATTTTTAGTTAATTGGATCTATTTATACTCTGAATATGTTTATAATATCACTTGGATGTCTTCTTATATGTTTGGAACATTCTGAATGCCATATTGGGTTTAGGGTTGTCAAGTGGACTAGGGACAACATATGTTTTCCTAAACTCAATCAAATGTTGTTATGGAATTGATATGAATTCTTGATGATGAATCTATTATGTTCTTATGATTTTTATATGTATGTTAGGGAACCTAAGTACACTAGGTGAGTGGCTCATAGTGAGGGGCCGGGGCCCTAAGTGGCTAGTACCAGGATAACCTACTATGAGTTATTTAATCAAGTGATAACCTAAATAAATGAATTGGGAATGGGAGATTATTGAAATGGGAAATTACACATTAATCAAGATTAATTGTGCCTCGCCCATGCCTTTAGTGCTAGTAAAGACTAAGGATGGGAGTGGGAGAAGGTACCTATGCGTAGGTACAACTGAATGACCTTGTCTGTACGAGAGGCATTCGGTTCCGCATGTGCCTACTTGGGGGCCGGGGCCAAGAGTGGCTAGTACTAGGACAACCCAAGGGGTGAGGGCTATGCGATGACACTCACCTAGCTTGTAGCTTAGAGTCTCTATCAAATTTGATCATGCCTGTGGTATTCCTTGTGGTCTTCTTGTCTTTTCTTTTTTTGTTGTGACTTTGGGGAACTTTTATCACCACCTTAGGAATTTTCTAGTTGTTACCTCTTGTATGGGCCTTTGGTTCTATCTCCTAGCTCGGGGGAGTGGGCCTATTGGTTCCACGTGGTTGGGTGGTTAATATTTATATCGAGATATTGTTCGTGATTCTCTGGATGATCCTAGCACATATTCCTTTCTAGATCTACAGTTGAAGATTTCTTATTGGATATTTTAATATGTTGAAATGTACTTATGTATTTGAATTCATGTAATTTTTAATCTCCTAAAAAGAGTCTTGTAGTATTGATGTAATCTCAATTCAAAGCAATGCATAAGGGAATGGGTAGTTCTAGGTAAAAGAAAGGGAAAATAATGTGGAATATTGGACATGTTACTAGCATTAAAAGAAAGTGTTTATGTTATTTCTCCTATCTTCTTATGTTGTCCATATGTAAAGGAAATAATCTTAAATATAGTTATATATAATGATGTATCACAAAAATAATGTATTCTCTCTTGATGAAAGGATCCAAGGAAATTATTGAGAAATGATAGGTTAGTGATTGAAATTATTAACAATGAATGGTTATGAAACAATGCAATAAAATAGTAACTTGATTATAATGTTAATACTTGGTTCATGTTAATGAAATACCTAGGATAATGCCTACCTTAATGAATATTAATCTCTTACCTAAATTATTAGAGAAAAGTGATATAAAGGATAGTAGATGTAGATGAAATCAATATGAATTTATGGAATGAGTTGATAAAAGGAATAATGATGTTGGATGATTAACCTATGTTTAATAAAAGAAATAAGTTAGGGACATTTAACTTGGTGCATTAAAATGAATGTAGATCTTTTAAGCTCATGATTCCGTGAATATCTTATGCATGTAAATGGTTTATATGATGTTGCTTAGGTAGCGACATTAGGGAACCTGGGAGGACTTAAGTTGTATAAATCTTACATTCAAGTAGTAGAAAATTATTTCTTCTTTTAAAAATATGAAGTGTAATGATGAATATTATTCTAGTTCAAAAAAATAAATAAATTAAAAAAAAATTCACTACTTTCTTTTTATAGAGGTTTTATGTCTTGTCCTCTTGGGTTGCCTGGCGGGGCATTACATCTGGTATCAGAGCCCTAGGTTTCTACACTGGGAAATCTGGGACTCATAGCTCACCTATGCATAACCTTGATTATCTTCACTTTGTCTCTTTTTGGATTATGTTGTTATGCTAAAACTTGAATCTTAGGAAACGAAGGCTACATTTCGTGTTCTCATGTTGTATTGTCTTACAAGGGCACACCTATTCCTCTATGATTGAGTTATATTCTAACAATTACTTATGTTTTTGCATAATGAGATCAATGATGTGTTAAGTGTATGTTTCCTGTAATATTAATGGAATGGCGAAGAATTCTTGAGACTTGTGTTTGTTTTCTTGAAAGGTAATGGTATCCCTAGAAGGGTCAAAAGTTAAAGGATACTAAATGTTTTGAATCTTAATTATGGTCGTAGATAATATTACCCCCTGATCCTACCTATAATATAATGTTGTGCACTCTATCTTCTTACAAATACCTAGTTGAATTTTATCCTACTCAAGGTATCTTAGAAATAGATTTTTTTTGGATCCTTAAAAGAAAGAAATGATTGTGGTAGTACTTGATAGGATTAAAAGGGAAATAATTAAATTACATGGCTAATAATATGTACCTAGGAAAGAAGTGAAAAAAATAACTAAATAAATAAGGAACAAATAATCTACTGTCATATGTATTTCTCTCTCTCTCTCTCTTCCCTCTTAAGAAATAAGTTTTGCATGACTAAAATTATTTAGACAAGGCAATAATATATTAGGAAAATTTGTAAATACTCAATTAGGAAACCCTTGGGTGAAGGACCTATGTCCCCAAGATTTTATCATAGGCTATAATTCACATTTTTATTTAGGAAGAGGAATTTTTGTCCCTATCTTGGTAAGAAGTTATATCCTTTCTGCATATCTTATTAAATTGCACAAAAAGAATTTAAGATAACATAATCAAGAAATTCTAGGGAAGAGTATGTGCGATGATGGATTATCTGTACTAATGATAGAAGTATTTTTATTAAATATATGTCTTGCAAAATGCCTAGTGAATAGTTAGGATCCTAGATGGGTATTTTGGAAACAAATTCATGTTTTGTATACATTGTGATCAACACCATAGCAGTAAGAAATTAACAACATTAAGTGATTGAAAAACTATGAATAAGGAGTCGTTGTGGTAAATAAATGTTATAGAAATGTACCTTACTCAATTTCTACTTAGAACTGATGTTATCTCAAAATTTTAAAGTGTATGAGGGTAATGTTTCAAATAGGTAAAGGGTATAAATTAAAGTTATGTACAGTAGTTAATGTTATTAATTTAGATGTTGTGGTTATAGTAGTAGGACTCGTATACTTCTTTCTCTCTTGATGGATCTATGATCATTATGAAATAAAGAATTTGAAGTAACTCTTAAGTAAATGCTATATGGAAACCTCCTGACATGCAAATTAGGGAAAAGTGCATAGATAAATAGTAAGCTTTAAGAAGGGATCCCAACTTAATGAATAATAGTGCAATAAATTGTAAATTGTTTAGATCTCCTCTAGGGTGTGAATGTGTTTTTGGAAATCAAGCACTACAACTATTGTGAAAGATGACTTAGAATATGTATATTGTAAAATTTGTGTGTCCTATGTCATTGGAATTCTACTTAAAGCTTTGATGAAAAGGAATATTTCTTATAAAACTATGTGTTAATGAAAATGGTAAGTTTCAAGTATCTAGATTGTTTTATTTTCATGATTACAAAAGTAAATAAAAATTATTTGATGTATTCCCTTCATGATCATAACAAATATAAATGTTACATACCTCTCTATGTTTGGTATTCATAGCTTGTAAGGGACACAAATTTTGGACCCTATTTGTAATAAGGTCTCACAGGTTGTAATATGTAGGGTTAGATTATGTCTCAAAAGGGAAAATATATCATAAATTATTTTTTTCTTTTTATACTGGTTACCATAGATAGGAACTTTGATATTGTGAAAGGAAGTGATAATCTCAGTTAGTAAAACATGCAATTTCATAATATATTGATATTAGTGAGTAAACATGAATACCTTAGAGTTTCGACTTGATAACAATAATTTTTATATAATTTCAAGTATCTTGTTAACAAACTTACTGCATAAAGTGATAGAATCACATAGTTAATTCTTTTTAAAAGTCATTACTAATTGAACTGAGTTAATCTACACTACAGTTGTAATAAGATAGAATTTACCAAAACTCTTGATAGGAGAAGTATGTGTGCAGTCATTAAATGAGGTTCTAGAATAGTAATATTACAATTCTGTTAGCTAATGTGCAATATATAGTTCACCTTCCCGACTTCCAGGAGTAAGTCAAATCTTAGTGGGGGAAGATGTAATACCCCTCTAACCCTAATATAAGTTTTGTGTTTTTGAAAGAATTAAGATCCTTTGATGTTTTCTTATAGCTTAAGTTGTACATGATACTTGTTTGATCTATTTCTATAGTTGTTTATAATAATTTCATAAGCTAGTACTCAATGATTCTAATATCAGACATACTATCTAAAGGTATCACTTTTGTATGTATTTATCTCCATGTATGTATTGAGTACCTACAAGACCTTTATGAACATAGTTAGGATGTTATATGATATGTACTTGATAGATATATATAAGTGGTTATTTATATTTTCTTCTATTAAGGTTACTTTGGATGAATCTTGTATCTCATTTGATGATTTGATTATGTTGATTTATTATTAGTATTGATAAGAGACCAACACAATGCTTGAGACTCTAACCTTCGTTATGATGATGCTACATGCTTTGAGTGTATATATATACATGATGTGTTTTCATGATTCAGGATGAAGTCGTAGTTACTCACATAGCTGAGGTCCACACGATGTATCGATCCTGGTCATCTGTCTGCAATATTTTCTTTTATACGTATATCCGTGCATATGTATTTCTTCTTTGTGATGCAGGCTTGCAGGTACCGAGCATCGACTTCACCTGGCTTCACAGGTCTGAGCATGCCCTCAAATCCTTGATGGTTGTTGTTATGGAGAAAGTACTAAGGCCCCTACATGAGTCTTCCTTTGTCATTATTCCAATTTGGAAATATTAGGGTTCCTTCTTTGTCAGTCAACCTTTGGGTCAAAAACCCAAATTCAACGCACCCGGTTGGGCATGGTTGTAGTTAGTGCCTTGTGGCCACTTGAATTCATTTGGTTGTATGATTTGTTTACTCATTTTATTTATTTCTCCTTCTTGGTATGATTCTTAGTTAATCTTTCTATGTTGTGTTTCAGGAGTTTGGCTTGACTTTCCTTGTTGACTTTGGTTGACCTTGTTTGATCTTATAGTTTTCTCAATATGTTTCATAGTTGATTTTTACGGCATCTTTCGATGATTAGATTTATTTTGAGGCATGTGATTTTATTCTACCTCAGTGTTATATCCTATAGTAATTATAAATAGGTAATAATATTGTGATCTATTACTTCATAATCTTATAGATTATAGTGTTTGGTATTTGGCATGTATCTATATAAATATAAATATAAATATATATATATATATATATATATATATATATATATATATATATATATATATATGGGTGCACACATATATGTATTTATATATATATAATTTATATGTGATTATATGTTAATTATTGTAATCTCAATTCAAAGCAATGCATAAGGGAATGGGTAGTTCTAGGTAAAAGAAAGGGAAAATAGTGTGGAATATTGGACATGTTACTAGCATTAAAAGAAAGTGTTTATGTTATTTCTCCTATCCTCTTATGTTGTCCATATGTAAAGGAAATAATCTTAAATATAGTTATATATAATGATGTATCACAAAAATAATGTATTCTCTCTTGATGAAAGGATCCAAGGAAATTATTGAGAAATGATAGGTTAGTGATTGAAATTATTAACAATGAATGGTTATGAAACAATGCAATAAAATAGTAACTTGATTATAATGTTAATACTTGGTTCATGTTAATGAAATACCTAGGATAATGCCTACCTTAATGAATATTAATCTCTTACCTAAATTATTAGAGAAAAGTGATATAAAGGATAGTAGATGTAGATGAAATCAATATGAATTTATGGAATGAGTTGATAAAAGGAATAATGATGTTGGATGATTAACCTATGTTTAATAAAAGAAATAAGTTAGGGACATTTAACTTGGTGCATTAAAATGAATGTAGATCTTTTAAGCTCATGATTCCATGAATATCTTATGCATGTAAATGGTTTATATGATGTTGCTTAGGTAGCGACGTTAGGGAACCCGGGAGGACTTAAGTTGTATAAATCTTACATTCAAGTAGTAGAAAATTATTTCTTCTTTTAAAAATATGAAGTATAATGATGAATATTATTCTAGTTCAAATAAATAAATAAATTAAAAAAAAATTCACTACTTTCTTTTTATAGAGGTTTTATGTCTTGTCCTCTTGGGTTGCCTGGCAGGGCATTACACTCACAAATGAATGAATTTCTTTTTGCGATGTTAACCATAGGTTAATAACACACCAAAGAACATACC
Source organism: Chamaecyparis obtusa (assembly GCA_027943335.1). Taxonomy (NCBI): domain Eukaryota; kingdom Viridiplantae; phylum Streptophyta; class Pinopsida; order Cupressales; family Cupressaceae; genus Chamaecyparis; species Chamaecyparis obtusa. The sequence goes on from BSBK01001370.1 coordinate 737,615, forward strand.
ATCAACTACGCAAAAGCCAATCTGTAATACAACATGTGCGCAAAACAAAACTGTACCTACTTTCTTGCTAATATCCAGAATATCACTATGTTGACATCAATGACAATCCAAGTCATGAATGCAACAACAACTGCTACATAATGACTGCCAAAATACTTTGCATTCATTCCTAACACACTCTGCATCACACTACCATGTTACTAAACTGACCACCACCTCATCGAGCTTGGCGCATGATCGCATGACCTAGAAATGACCCATGAGATCGTGCGACCACCCTTAGATTACTACACAAATCTTGAGGTCCGCACTTCCTACATAGTCACGCATTTTGGTCAAAAGTATCTTACCTTTTGGGTCCCACATGCCACATAATTACCAGCACATCACCAAGTGGATGTCTTGAAAGGTGCGCATATGAGAGGGAGTTTATATCTTGAGCATCCATTCCTTTGGACAATAGTGTATAGTGTGCTTTGTCTTATAAAGGTCAAATTTGTTCTTCTTTCAGTGAATGTGGGATATCGAATTCTAACTATTTTCTTTTCAAAACAAAATTGTGGCCGTGCTCAAAACACGTAGCCTATGGATTCATATACTGCTAGCATCACATCCTGACATCTTGCCAAGAAGTTCACGTGCCTAATCTATGCAATGAGGGATTTAAGTAAAAGAAACACCATGCCTGCAACGCAGCTCCTTTGTTCATTTGTTTAGTCCTCCACTCAAATGTGTGAGTAACCTCCAAATTAGCGTAGACCCCTAACTACTGGCACCCTCACTATTTTCTAAAAACTCTCTGTTTGTGTCTGTGCTGCCGGCAAGTCCCTCCAGTTCATGGGAAACTTCCAATACCGAGGCTCCTCCAAATTGAATGGGAGCCCCATTTGAAATTGCGTAGGTATCTTCATTCACAAAATGTGCATGAGGCCCCATTTTGTATTCATATAAACTCCCTGCTCTACTGGCATCTTTATTGTTATGGCGTGTTCTCTATCTAATTGCGCACGCAGCACAACACATAGTGTGTGGGTTCCCTTGGGTTTAGTTGTGTGCTGGCTGCTACGTTGAATAATTGATGTGGGCCTCATTACAAATGCCAAGCTCCTTTGCAATTGACTTACCTTGCTTAACGCTAGGCATTCATTCTTATGATGGTGTGTAGTTGTCTATACACAAGGCACCGTCCATTTGCAAACAACACAAAATGACACAACATTGATGGGCAGCTCCACAAATAGGGCCTCTGAGAATAACTGAATAAGTGCACAAGTGCAAAACTAAGAAAACACCTCCGGAAGGGGATGAATAAATATTGTCAAAACTTATCACAGGGACCTGAAATTGGAAACATAAGCAGTATGGAACATGTGGAACAAGACCCTATGATCATATTTTCATGATGCTCTCTAGGGTGCACATTACAAGCTGACAAAGTACCCCTTCCCAGTGACCTTCACACTTAGCAATTTCTACATTCACTACCTCCTAGAAATGAAATGATGTAAACCCATTTGAAAATGCCATCTAAGGACTCAAAAAAACTCAATAGGATGAATGAAAAGAAATTAACATATAGACCTCAAGATTTGACCCCAAATACACCCATACTAGCATCCAATACAAGGCCAAAAATGAGCACTAATCAAGAATTTTACATGGTACCTCAGAATTTGTAAAACCAGTGCCTTATCCTAGGGTGTGGAGTCAAATTGAGAAAACATCCACAAAAATTCATCTATTCAAAAACACCTGAAATCAATACCCTCCCTTATAGACTATCATTTTCACTGCAAACACATGATCATCAAATCTATACATTCTTGAAATTCTCAGAGATTATCCTACTAGATTTACTCCTTCCTTGAAGGAAACTTATGAAAAAACTCATATTCTACCTTGTAAATGACAAAGTGGACATTGCCTTACAAATCCAATTCATAAAAATTCCCAAAACATACAGAGACATCAGAATACTTGCAATGAGATTAAAGCTATATTTCATTAATAAAACTTATTTCAGTATACTCAAATTGACACTACATCTAGACTAAAACATTAATTTTATAACAGGACTTTACATTAATGGAACTCAAACACTTGCAGAGCTCTGCTCATGCAAAAAGATTGGAACCCTTGACCCCCCATCAGAATTCAGAATAAGAAGGCAAAGAGGAAATTCAGGAGGCATTACAAAGTGACACGTATCTTTCTCTCATCTGCTCATAGGATGAATCATTTGCCTTAAAACTGGAAATGTAACCTGCTATCAACTCTGGAAAGGACCTGTCATATCTTCAAACAAACTATGAATCACCAGATTGAACAAAATAGATATTTTCAAAATATCTTCCTAGCCCTTGTTTCGTTCAACTACATAAATCTTGAAACTAGCTAGACCTGCATCAAATCTGATTCCAAAAATGAAATCCTCATTCTCTCACCTTTCCAACAATATATAATAGTCCATATTTGACCCAAAAACGAAGCCACTAGCCATTAATTTAGTCTCCCAGCTCTGTGATTTTAATATTTGAATTTTTAATATAGTTAAAACTATATATAAATTAACATTTATAATTTTGATTTTTAAATCTAAATGTGCACAGGAATTTCAAATAAAATATTATTTTATCTCTCCTGGGACCCACCTAACACATGGCAAGCTCAGATTGGCCAGCTTGCCACCTCACCATTGCCACCTCATCTAGCGACTAGGTGACCATGAAGCTATTCTCACATTCGCTAGATTTTTATGCTGACCACCAACTATTCGGCGAATGGGAGACTATGTGTTCGCTGAATCTCCAAGTTATTCATGCCACTAATACATTTGGGGTGAAATTCTTATGTGAAATTCTTATGCTCCAAGGTGAAAATCTTATGTTCTAATTGATAGGATTTGACTCCTTGGCTTCATGGAAACTTCCTTCAATCATGGTGTCTTTGGCTTGCATTAGGGATGCCCCTGCATCAAATAGCAATGCATTCAAGTGGCAATTACACAAGGGACAGTACATGCCCATTAAAGTTGGTGTTTTGTTATCCAACATGACAATGGAGACAGCATACTCTGTGTCAATTTTACTGATCAAATTTCCCTCCGCCAGGCAAAGCAACAATCTGGGTATGATAAGGTGAAATTTTGTAGTCCTTTTGGGTATGATAACAGTTCCAGTTTCCAATAAGATGGTTCATTTTTATAATCTAGCTTCAATTTCTCTTGTGAAAATCTTTTTTTCATTTTATGGGTGGTAAAATATAATTATTATGCTAGAGGTGTGTACTTATGGATGATAATGAAACAAAATGATAAGATTTAAGACTTGTTTTTTTTTAAAATAGCAATTTAAGTTTCCTTCTATTATAAATTACTGTTTTTCTATTTTTTAATGTATCTTTCTAGATCTTTTATATCAATTTTATTTATGAAATATAAATATATTAATAATGTTTTATTGTTTTTAGGATTAGTTTATATCAATTCTATGTATCATCATTCATCATTCAATTGTCAGTATTATTAATTTAGACTGTGCAATTGTAGAACTACTCGAATATGGGTTGGATGGATACTCAAGAAGGGGAACCATCCTCAAATATCTCAAGTAGTGAACTTGGAAAAATGTGTCCTGAAGGAACCCTTTCCATCAGAGAGATAAAAGTACAAACAAGTAAAAGAAGCAGGCTCTGCAAATATGTTTTTGAGAAGAAAAATTATACATTATTTGAGTATGGTTCATGAGGTATATCTAAAAAGAATTTTTTTTTCTTATTATAATAAAAGAGGAAGTTGTGAATGTCAAAGTTGAGTGAAATAAAAATTATTTTCATCAAATTTTGTTAGGCTTGCTTTTGGGAATAGTTTCTTACAATATTGCTATTAAGATTTTTATTGTGTAGTTTTTAGATTAGGTTTATAAAATTATATTTCATGAGTAGTGATTCATATTAATCAATTAATGATACTTTTGGAAGGTATTTTCAATGTGTCAAATTTTGATATTTTTACAAGAATTCGATTGCGTAATTTTTTTAATTAAAGTCATTGACTCATATTTCATAAATAATAGTTCTCATGAATCCATCTCTTATAAGATTCAATAGTCTATTTAGGAAGTATTTCTGATATTATGTCAAATTATGATATTACTATTACCATTAGATTGCATGGCTTTGAAGTCAACCTCGTTGACCCGTATTCTTCTCTTTAGATGCTACCATGTGCTAGGGAACTTCTTAGAACTATTGGTATATTCTTACAACTTGTTACACCTGGGATATTCTTCTCTGTAGATGCTACTGTGTGCCGCGGTCCAAACGGGCCCATAAATGTGGTTGAATAGCAATACATTCAAGTGGCAATTACACAAGGGACAGTCACTGTGAGATGTCCTCATGTGTGACTGTCCTTGTCACAAATGAGGACATCTCACAGTGATTGTCCCTTGTGTAATTGCCACTTGAATGAGGACAGTCACTGTAAAGACAACATGATAATGTACACATACAATGAGTGTACATTATCATGTTGTCTTTACAGTGGCTGCCCTCATGTTGTATATTCTTCTCTGTAGATGCTACTATGTGCTAGGGAACTTCTTAGAACTGTTGGTATATTCTTACAACTTGTTACACCTGGGATATTCTTCTCTGTAGATGCTACTATGTGCTATGGTCCAAATGGGCCCATAAATGTGGTTGAATAGCAATACATTCAAGTGGCAATTACACAAGGGACAGTCACTGTGAGATGTCCTCATGTGTGACTGTCCTTGTCACAAATGAGGACATCTCACAGTGACTGTCCCTTGTGTAATTGCCACTTGAATGAGGACAGTCACTGTAAAGACAACATGATAATGTACACAAGTACCGTGAAGGTAGTCAAAAGTTAGGGCTGTTTCATTGCATACCCGAAACAATGAAGACGTTACAGTCCACAAAATGTTTGTGCTTGAAAGATGAACAAATAAAATAACCAAAGCCGCTAACAATAAATTCAACACAAATATGTCCTCATTTCTGGGTATTTTAGCTCTGTAATAGTTGAATACGAGATTACATAATAATGACAAAAGAAAAATAAACCCAACGTACTCAGAAATTGTAGCTTTGATTTCACGGAGGGAATCTCTCTCGGCACTGTTGAAAATACAAATGACAATGTTTCTCTACATTATCATGTTGTCTTTACAGTGACTGTCCCTTGTGTAATTGCCACTTGAAGGAGGTCAGTCACTGTAAAGACAACATGATAATGTACACTTATAGCCCGTGTACATTATCATGTTGTCTTTAGAGTGACTATCCTCATTTGTTGAAGAAGAAAAGCATTAATGTGGCTGAATAGCAATACATTCAAGTGGCAATTACACAAGGGACAGTCACTATGAGATGTCCTCATTTGTGACTGTCCTTACAGTGAGTGTACATTATCATGCTATCTTTATAGTGACTATCCTCATTTGTTGAAGGAGAAAAGCATTAATGTGGTTCATTAGCAATGTATTCAAGCGGCAATTACACAAGGGATAGTCACTCTGAGATTTCCTCATTTGTGACTATCCTTACAGTGAGTGTACATGATCATGTTGTCTTTACAGTGACTGTTCTCATTTGTTGAAGGAAAAAAGCATTAATGTGGTTCAATAGCAATGTATTCAAGCGGCAATTACACAAGGGATAATCACTCTGAGATTTCCTCATTTGTGACTATCCTTACAGTGAGTGTACATTATCATGTTGTCTTTACAGTGACTGTCCTCATTTGTTGAAGGAAAAAAGAATTAATGTGGTTCAATAGCAATGAATTCAAGTGGCAATTACACAAGGGACAGTACATGCCCATTAAAGTTGGTGTTTTGTTATCCAGCATGACAATGGAGACAGCATACTCTGTGTCAATTTTACTGATCAAATTTCCCTCAGCCAGGTAAAGCAACAATCTGGGTATGATAAGGTAAAGTTTTTGCAACAATTTCTTGCTACTGCTAAGGTTACCATTGTTTATGGTTTCTGTTATATAGTTCTATCTATATTGCTATATGGCCTTTTGTTTAGGATTAAGTAGACGAGGGAAAATATTTCTTTTGTGGATTGTAAACAAAACATTGAATTATTTCAGAGAATAGATCTAAATCTATAAGATGCTACGATGGAGCACATGACCATGTACTTGTGAATATTAGGATCCATGTTAATCAAATGACTGCTTTATGTAAATTACTTTTGAGTAAGTAAAAGGCAATACAATTTTTCAAAGTGTGCAAGGATTTTTATGATATACAGGTGTACGAAGAAATGAATCTATGTTGTTTTGTATCAATATCAAACATCTCTGATATATTTTCATGTTTTTATAATCTATTTTGCAGATGGAAAGTTGAAATGCCAGCTATCCTAGAGCAATCAATAAGAATATTGTCTGATGCTGGTCTTGGTATGGCCATGTTCAGTCTGGGTATGTTTTGAATTCTTCTCTATCTCTTTGATTGAGGAGTACTCGATATATGCATGTGCTTTTTTCTTCTTTGATGGTTGTGAAGCTCTGTTTGTTCTAAATACCACTATATTGCAATTGTATTAGTTTCATTATTTTCTCTAAAGTCACTATATTTTTTCTTATTATAATAAAAGAGGAAGTTGTGAATGTCAAAGTTGAGTGAAACAAAAATTATTTTCATCAAATTTTGTTATTGTCACAAGGGACAGTAACAAAGCCCTAGCTTTTCCTCTGATATAGCCTTCTCCCATACCTCATCCTGAGATTCTTTATCTTCTGTGTCATCTGATCCTCCTATACAAGTTGCAAATGAAATTTATCATTCATGTATAAACTGAGATAATATAATGCACTTAATATTTGAATCGTCGTACATGTATAGAATGACAGAATATAATGCATTCAATATTTGTATTATCATTCATGTATATATTGAGATAATATGATGCATTCGATATTTGAAAAAAGTGACCGGATACCTTCTTTCTTGCCAAACGTGTTTTTACAACCTTCACATCTGCAGCCATCTGAGCAGACAACCCTTGCCTAAAATAAAAGATACGAGCACTAATTAGAATACACATAAACTACTCTCCAGCCTTTAACCTTAAATTAAGCAATCAATTGAAGATATCTACCTGATAGCATTCACAGTATTTCTTTAGACACATTGATTTCTTACAATTGTAGCCTCTTTTGTGCCTTGCCGATGCTGGAGTCTCGGTGCACTCTCTCTGCTGAAGTAAGATAGCGAGAAAGATAAGAACTCTCCATAGATAGTTAAGTAATAGTGATACTATAAAGAGAAAACACCAGAACAAAGGAAAACCTCTCAATATTTTCTCACCCCATTAGTTGGTGGAGAGTCAGCACCATGAACAATTTTAGGAGCAAAAGCAAGCAGATTGTGTGATTCTATCTATTGGCGTGTGCCAACAACCATATCTGTATACTTGGGTTTGTTAAAGCACTCTTGACATGTGCAGGACTCAACGCAGTATACTCCTACTGCAAAACACTCACAATACCTTCAAGAGTACTAGTAAGAATTTCATTTAAATTAAAACTATAAATCTAGTCATATCAATACATGAATTGAAATGCAAAAATCAAAAAACATCTATTTATTTAATTATCTGATCTGCTGCATCTAAGAGGTACGTAGAATGTTCTGGATTGCAATTTGCTTTTCTTAAGTGCTAACACATAGACCTTCATAGCAATGTTCAAGTTCCGAGACAAATAGAAAAGACATAGGAACCAAATAATAAACCCACTCTAGTGCACAAAGACTCACAATTTAAGGCATTTTGACTTTTTACAATTGCAACGTTTGTAGCCTTCTTTATCCCCAGTCGTGGCAGACTTTCTTCTGGGCATTCAAAGAAAAAGTCAAAGCTAAAGAAAAGGATGCAAAAGTGAATTCAAAATTATCCAGACAACAAAGCATTACAAATGAAGACAAATCTCTGTAAAGTTGATAAAATCCTACAATTACCTTTTCTTCTTAGGACTGCTCTGATTATACTCTTCCCCTATACCAAATCCAGGTTGTCGAGAAATATCTTGTAGCACTGGCCTCTTCTTGTCAAGTGGACTTGAGTTCATATATTCATTTTTAAAAGGTTGCCTACATTGCAATGGCTTTATGCCAACTGTTAGGGATCAGAAACATTTAGTGGACTTTGTGACTCCAATCTGTGTGTTTCTAGAAGATTGCACCTCCTGTTGATCAATTCTAGTCTTTTCCATAACTGACACAAGCATTCCAGGACCCATGCTTGTATTTGTTGATACTGAAATATTTCCACCTGAGCTTACAGGAAGTAAAGAACTTGTTTGACTGTCACTAGGAGCCTCCTTCACTCCAGACAAAGTCAGCATTCCCTGCATGCCAGTAGCTCCCTTTGAAGTTGTTAGCAGCCCAGTTCCACAATTTAATGAAATTGAAGAGGCAAGGCTATTTAAATGCAAACCAATCCCAGTTGGCATACCCACTGACATAGAAGAATGCCCATTATTTCTAAGTGAGCTGTCAGACTTGTCTGAGTTACCCTCAGATGTTTTATAAGAGCAAGATGAAAACTGTCCAACAAATAAAGATTGGGAACTTCTCCCAGCATCTGTACCTGCATCTCTCTTATATACTACAAGTTTCTTGCCATCAGAAATTGCAGTTCCCTCACGTGACATTGATGGTGAAGTGTTCTTTTCAGAACCATCATCTGTGGTTACCAATGTTCCTATTTTAGGCAATAAGTTTGTTGCATTCCATGAGCCATTGGTCAAGTTTCTTCTGCGAGCTTCTGATGCCTCAAAATCTAAGCAGCACCTACGCATGCCTCATTGTGGTTGATTATCATTTTGTACATGAATTATAATGAGTAATCAGTTTTGGGCCTTGGAATCTTGTATGTAACATGCACAGGCATTTCATGGCTAAATGAATCTATTTTAAAAGCATCAACTTTTCTTACATGATGCTGGATACATAAGTAGAACAAGCGTATATCAAATTGGAAGCAATCAGAACTCCACAATGACATATTTTTTAGAGTACTCTTTAGTTTAAGTAATAATGCATTTATTGACACTGTAAAGACAACATGATAATGTACACTCATTGTAAAGACAACATGATAATGTACACTCACTGTAAGGATAGTCACAAATGAGGACATCTCACAGTGACTGTCCCTTGTGTAATTGCCACTTGAATGTATTGCTATTTAGCCACATTAATGCTTTTCTTCTTCAATAAATGAGGATAGTCACTCTAAAGACAACATGATAATGTACATGGGCTATAAGTTTACATCTTGAGCACCCATTCCTTTGGACAATAGTGTATAGTGTGCTTTGTCATATAAAGGTCAAATTTCTTCTTCTTTCAGTGAATATGGGATATGAAATTCTCACTATTTTCTTTTCAAAACAAAATTGTGGCCATGCTCAAAATGCGTAGCCTATGGATTCATATACTACTACCATCACGTCCTGACATCCTACCAAGAAGTTCACATGCCTGATCTATGCAATGAGGGATTTAAGTAAAAGAAACACCATGCTAGCAACGCGACTCCTTTGTTCATTTGTTTAGTCCTCCACTCAAAGGTGTGAGTAACCTCCAAATTAGTGTAGACCCCTAACCACTGGCACCCTCACTATTTTCTAAAAAATCTCTGTTTTTGTCTGTGCTACCGAAAACTCCCTCCAATTCATGGGAAACTTCCAATACCGAGGCTCCTCCAAATTGAATGGGAGCCCCATTTGAAATTGTGCAAGCATCTTCATTCACAAAATGTGCATGAGGCCCCATTTTGTATTCATATAAACTCCCTGCTCTACTGGCATCTCCATTGTTATGGCATGTTCTCTATCTAATTGTCCACGCAGCACAACACAGTGTGTGGGTTCCCTTGGGTTTAGTTGTGTGCTGGCTGCTATGTTGAATAATTGATGTGGGCCTCATTACAAATGCCAAGCTCCTTTGCAATTAACTTACCTTGCTTAGCGCTGGGCATTCATTCTTATGTTGGTGCATATTTGTCTATACACAAGGCACCGTCCATTTGCAAACAACACAAAATGACACAACATTGATCGGCAGCTCCACAAACAGGGCCTCCGAGAATAACTGAACAAGTGCACAAGTGCAAAACTAAGAAAACACCTCCGGAAGGGGATGAATAAATAGGGTCAAAACTTATCACATGGATGTAAAATTGGAAACATAAGCGATATGGAACATGTGGAACAAGACCCTATGATCATATTTTTATGATGCTCTCTAGGGTGCACATTACAAGTTGACAAAGTACCCCTTCCCAGTGACCTTCACAGTTAGCAATTTCTGCATTCACGACCTCCTAGAAATGAAATGATGCAAACCCATTTGAAAATGCCATCTAAGGACTCAAAACAACTCGATAGGATGAATGCAAAGCAATGAACATATAGACACCCATACTAGCATCCAATACAAGGCCAAAAATGAGCACTAATCAAGAATTTTACATGGTAGCTCAAAACTGCATTTTGAGTACCAACACGACTCAATAGTCATGTCGCGCCTATCACTTCTTGACTTACATACTTGTTCTACCATTTTCCTGACATCCTTGCCCACTGGAAGGATGATGCCTATCCTAAAAATGCCTTTCATATCATGTATTAGATCACTTGTGATTCTTACTAGAACATTTCCAATCCAAAATAGATCATCATGGATTCTGCTCAATAAGATCTTTGTCGATTATGTCTCTTAGAATTCATATGTCGTAGCATACTCAACAATAGGGTGATCATTCCATTTGGTGTGTTCATCCATGAATGGGTATGTGGAAGATCATGAGGGGCCAAACTATGCCCTTAAGTCGCAATGAAAAATCAACAAATCAGGGTTAGTCAACTTCAAGTGAAAATTTCAACTAGCTATGAACCTAATATCAAAAAGTTGTAAGAATAGAATCTATAGAAAATTGAATGTAGTTTCTAAACTACTAGGCTTTTTTTGAGAAAAAGTTAGTATGATTGGTGAAAAGTATGATGTAGTTTCTAAACTACTAGGCTCAGATGTGATGCATATTTTTTTGTAATTTTATTCCAAAAAAAATTTAATTATGAATTTTTTGCTACAACGTTTTCAGAATAAAAAAACTCCCGTGTCTGACCACCTTAACTCATTCAAAACTTTACAAAATTCAAATTTTATTTTTTTTCCTTATAGTAGGTGAAGCATAGAATGTGACACATTTTTTAGATTTAAAAAATGTTATACCATTTGAAAGTTATAGTCTTTTTTCAATCAGTATATAAATCAACACTTTAGAGGTAGCTCAAGTAGAAAATAACTAATAATTACTTACCGAATTCAAAATTTGACAACAATTATATCGATAGAAAGCTGGTAATCTCCTTAAGATACCCTTTTCATTTTATCAAATTTGGGTGAAAAAAAAGTTGTCAGCTACATTGTCAAAGTTTTGAACTGACATCGCCACTTTTTGGCCCCTCATGATCTTGCACATACCCGAATGTTTTATCCTATTTCAACATGGTATCCATGTGTTCCCTTAACCTATATAGTCCAATAGGTTCTTTCTTATAGTAGATGTAAGCCCTTATGTCTTCCACATGCATGATGCCCATAGGCGTGCGGGAGAAAGCTCCCTCTAAATCATATAGGGTTGATTTAAATGGGTGCCTCTTGAAAAGATATCTTTTCTTCTTAGCGACATCATTAACAATAGGAGTGGCCATGACTTAATTGTTAAACACTTTCCAATTGATCTTTGAGATAATTATGTCTTTCAAATCGGCACAATGAGCTAGGGTTTTTGCAATTGATCAAATGCACTGATAACTACAAAAAATCACTGATAGATTAATATTCAAGACTTCACAACAACTTCCAAGGCTCTTTCTACTCTCCTATCACTCTGACTTTGAATACAATGAGAAATCAAATAACTTATGTGTACTTTAAAGGTGAAAAATCCACCATTAATGCATGTTGCGTAAACTAGGCTATCACTTCAAAATTTGCAACTCGAGTTTTTCTTACAATCAACATGTGAGCTCTTGCACGAAGGTTCCTATACACTCCAAAAGCTTAAGTCCAAAGGTGCATACTCAGAGGATGAGTATACTAGCCACATAGGGGTCTAGAGCTAAATTAGCTCCCCCTATGACCTTGAGAGCCATACATGCAGATGTAGAGGGTGTGTCCATTGGGGATGCATCCAATACATTCTCATTAGTCTTGTCCTTCTTTTTCTTTGACCAAATCAAGCTCGAATCCTCTGAGGCTTTCACAAATTTGACTTCTCCTTCAAGATCCAAAACTTATTCTTTGGTCTTTTTAGGGCTTTCTTGACCTTGTGTCCTTGATCTATAGAATCTTGAGATATGTCCAGCCTTGTTACATGAGTGACAAATGACTAGAGGTCTATTATTCCTTGGTGCATTGACATGAGTCACCATTTTGTATTTCTTTGTTGTGTGACCATTACAGTTACATAGCTGGCATGTAACATTATGAGCACTTCTTACATTTGTCTGATTCTGATTTCTTTGATCTTGTTGAATTATATTCTTCTTACTAGTGTTGCAATTCATAGCTTTATGACCAAATATATTGCATGAATAATAGTAACCATTAAAAGGTTTTACCTCTGTATAGTTCCTCGCAATGTGACCATGCTTGTTACAAGAAAAACAAGTGTGTTCTACTTGCTTGCGCTCATTCTTAGGTGGTCCACCATTATCTTTGTTTTGATTTTTAGTCTTTTCAGTATCGGTAGAGTCATTTTGTGAATCCTTTCTTTCTCGCATATTGTCAATTTGATTTTGTGCTTCATTGAATCCAATACAGCTAGTGTCTCCTTTGGCTCTTCTTGCATACAACTAAGATTCTACCAAATTAGCACTGGTGTGTAATTTCTCAATATGATCTTTTTCCTTTTTCAATACAGATTCCAAGTTTTCTTTGCAATTCTTTAGATCCAGGATTTCCAAATTGGCTTCCCTCAATTCCTCATTGAGTTGAAGGTTCTCCTTGACTTGTTCATTGTAGACATCTTGATTGTTCATTAGTTTGTCATCAAATTCTTCAAGCTGACTTAATAAGGATGCATTTTCTTTATTCAACTTCTTGACTTTTTCTTCAATATCACTTTTAGAGCATCGTTTCAAATCCTTCCTTAGTCTTTTGATAACTAATTGAGCGTCACTGACTTTTTCTTTTAGTTCTTTAATTTCTCTTTCTGAATTGTCCAGGTCTTCAAGAGCCTCTTCAAGATTTTTCTTCAAATGTTTCATTTTTTCTTTGTTCATGATCTCCTCAAGTGGTTAAACTTCTTTGTTGAGGAACAGAGCTCTGATACCAATTGTTAGGAATGGGAACACTAAGAGAGGGGGGGTGAATCAATGTTTACTATATTTTAACTTTTCCCTTTGATCTTTATTTTGAACTTAAATGCTTAAGTACTGAAATAAACATTCACATAAACATGAAACATGAAATCAACACATGACACCAATATGGTTACGGGGAAACCCAAATAGGTAAAAACCTTAGTGGGACTTGATACCCACTAATATTTTTCACTAGTGTTTTGTGATCCTTGTTAGAAGATCCTTTACCCTGTTAGGAGTAGCTCTACAATGCTTTAAGTATAGTAGACCTTGTTAAGGGTCGGACCCTATTAGGAGTCTTTTACAATGATCCCTGTTAGGGGAGTGGACTCACTATCCTAGAGCTCACTGCTTAATTGGTGAAGGCTACAACCTTCTAATTTTAGATACACACTATATCTATAGGTGAACTATCACTATGATAATGCTTGTCAGATCAGTTCCTTTGGTGCACTGATTCTTTGACCTCTAGAAAATCTCTAATACATCTTATGTTGTCTTTGCATACCTATGCTCTTCTTATCACAACTCTATTACAACTTCCATACCGAATAAAATGGGTGCATCTTATATTTATACGCTCATACAAACAAAACTATTAGGTTGGCCCTATAACTAATTACAAACAATGCTTCCAAATGAATTGGCTTAAGCGTTCTTACAATTATACATATAAATATGTCAAAAACCTAAATACAATGGGCACATGACCTTTACAACATTAAATTATAATCACAAATCAAAATGCTAATTGTTGGCTCCATGCTCTATTTTTTGCTAGCACACACTAGCCATGCAACTTCAACTAAGTGTAACTTTCACATCTTTGCATATCTACTAGTGCACTCATAGACTAAGCATAAGTATAGTCTAAAAAGCTTAACTTCCAGGGTGCATACCATAATTCATCTGTACACATGTGTGCTGATGCTCTAAGCTACAGGAAGTTTGTACACTGTCCAGTATTCAACACTTAACTGAATTCTGATCTTTACACTAAGTGCACTGACTCCAAACTACTATATGACTTTGTTGCCATAATGAAAACACTATATCAAGTCATATACTTTAGTATAGAAAACTTGCCAACATATTCCATACACATTCATGATGGTATAGTCTTTACACCCACAAGTGGCATTAATTTTTTATTTTCCCCCCCACCTTGCAGATCCTATCCATGAAGGATTAATGGGAATAAAAAACATGAAGATAAAAAGGCCTTTTGGGTGGTACTCTATGCTAATGCATATGTTTTTGTATAAGGGTGAGGGTTTCTTCAACAAGACAATTGATATTGTTAAAGAGAAGAATGGAGAAACATTGCCAGTCTAGTTATGGACTCCAGATTTGGCATGGGATAGGAGTGATGCTAGTTTCCTTGTCTTTGACAAAAAAATTTCTTCAAGGCTTAGGTCCTTGTTATGTTTTGAAAGTCCTAGAATTCCAAGGGAGTTTCTAAGGCTAATTAGGCCTAAAGAATATTGCAAAGACATCACCATAGTGCATAACTTTGTTGATATAATTTTGTATCCAGTTTCTACCATTTTCAGAGTATATGGTTGTAAGAAAGCACCCTACATTTTGCCTTGCAAGGTCCCTTTGAAAATAGGGTACGCAAAAAATTTTGAGGCAAATTGGTGATCTGGAAGAAACAACCCTCACTGGTAAAGGACAGGGAACCTTGTTCCCATACATTATAATAGCACACCAGTATATTATTATTAATAATGGTTGGGTGCATTTGAATCTGTTAGCTTGTGGTGACTAATCAGGAAAGTACTGTACAATTTTTTTGAGGCCGACTACTTTTTTGGTTATTTGGGCCGACTACTTATAACTCATTCTAACCCTAAAGCGGGAAAATATTGTATAATATGGCTTAGGGTTAGGGATTTTCATGATGTATGATTTTAGTACTTGTGGCAGAATTGGGCTGTAAGGGATTACAGATTGTAATCAGGTTGTAATCACTGGATAATAATAATATTGGACTCGCTGTTGGTGGACGTAGCCCAGGGATTGGGTGAACCACATTAAATCTATGTGTCTTGTGTTCTATTTTGTGTGGTTTATTATTTTTTGATATTAGTTATATTTGCACATAATTGTTATTTCTGCCTTGTTAATCCTAACAAGTGGTATCAGAGCGAGGTTATTTCATTCATTCTTTCATCTATTCTCTGAAGCAGGTCTCACGAGTTAGTGGGAGAGTCTCTCGGTTAAGTGGGAGAAATGGCAGACGAGGGTAGGCTAAAGGTTGATAAGTTTAATGGGCAGAACTTCTAGTTATGGAAGATGCAAATGGAGGATTATCTCTATCAGAAGGATCTATGGTGGCCATTAGAGGGAGTAGCCAAGAAAGAGCAATCAATGTCTCAGGAGGATTGGGATATTTTGGATAGGAAGGCACTGGGGAGTATTCATCTATGCCTAGCACAATCGGTGGCATTCAATATTACTGAAGCAAAGATAGCTAAAGATCTGATGGAAACCCTAGCGAAGTTGTATGAAAAGCCTTCAGCTTCAAACAAGGTATTTCTTATGAAGCGTTTATTTAATATGAAAATGGTAGAAGGTGGATCAGTTACTGATCATTTGAATGAGTTTAATATAATTACAAGTCAATTAACCTCAATTAAAATTAC
Source organism: Chamaecyparis obtusa (assembly GCA_027943335.1). NCBI lineage: Eukaryota > Viridiplantae > Streptophyta > Pinopsida > Cupressales > Cupressaceae > Chamaecyparis > Chamaecyparis obtusa. Next base: position 753,686 of record BSBK01001370.1, read on the forward strand.
TTTTGATGAAGAGGTTAGGGCACTCTTGATTTTGTGTTCTTTGCCAGAAAGCTGGAATGGCTTGGTAATGGCTGTTAGTAATTCTGTTTCTGGTTCTAATACCCTAAAGTATGATGATGTTATTGGTGTTATATTGAGTGAGGAAATTCGTAGGAAAAGCTCAGGGGCATCCACATCGGGTAGTGTATTGAACATAGAAAGCAGAGGCAGAACAAGAGATAGAGGAAACAACTCTAGAAATCATGGGAAATCAAGAGGAAAATCAAAGGGAAAGAGGTCCAAATCTAAAGGGCCAAATGATTGCTGGTACTATGGAAAACCAGGTCATAAGAAGAAAGATTGTTGGTCTCGGAAGAAAGATCAAGCAGACAAAAATGATGGAAACAAGGAGGCAAATGTGGTAAGTAACAAATCCGAGGAGGATACTTTGCTCTTGTCCTTAGAAAGTATTGATGATTCATGGGTTTTAGATTTTGGGGCTTCATTTCATGCTACACCCCATAGAAGTTATTTTGTTGATTATGTCCAAGGGCATTTTGGGCTAGTTTATTTGGGAGATAATGAACCCTATCAGATTGTTGGAAAGGGAAAAATTAAGATTAAGTTGCAGAATGAGAATCATTGGCTACTACAAGAGGTAAGACATGTTCCAAGGCTGAGTAGGAATTTAATTTCAGCAGGGCAACTGGGTGATGAGGGTTGCACAGTTATTTTTAATGATAAAAATTGGAAGGTTTCAAAAGGTTCCTTAGTAGTAGCAAAAGGTGTGAAATTAGGCACCTTATATCTTTGTATAGGTCATACTGTTCCTTCTACTTTAATTGTTTCAGAAGATAATGAATGTTCAGGAACAGTGGCTGCAGTTGAGCAGGAAGAACATCAAACTATTGCTGTAGATTCTGACACAGCACTATGGCACAACAGACTCGGGCACATGAGTGAAAAAGGTATGAAATTACTTCATTCAAAGAAAGTTTTACTTGGTTTGAAATGTGTCAATATGGATTTCTGTGAAAGTTGTGTTTATGGAAAATAAAAGAGAGTTAGTTTTGTGAAGAGTGAGAAGGAAAAGAAAAATGAGAGATTAGAGCTTATGCATACAGATGTATGGGGACCAGCTCAGGTATCTTCCCTTGGTGGCTCTCTGTGTTATGTTACATTTATAGATGATGCAACAAGAAAAGTATGGATTTATTTCCTTAGACAGAAATCTGATGTATTTCAAACTTTTAAGAAATGGAAATGCTTGGTTGAGAATGAGACTGGTAAAAAGTTAAAATGTCTCAGATCTGATAATGGTGGTGAGTATTGCAGCACAGAATTTGAAGAATATTGTTCCTCTAATGGTATTTGTAGGCAAAAAACTGTACCAAGGATTCCACAAGAAAATGGAGTGGCTAAACGCATGAACAGGAAAATAATGGAGCGTGCAAGGAGTATGAGGTTGCATGCTAGGCTGCCCAAAAATATGTGGGCAGAGGCAGTGAACACTACTATTTATTTAATCAATAGAGGCCACTCTACTCCTTTGGACTGTGGTATTCCAGAGGAAGCAAGGAGTGGTAAGAAGGTGAGTTATTCTTTTCTCAAAACCTTTGGTTGTGAAGCTTTTGCACTTATAGATTCTAAAAATAGAACCAAGCTGGAAGCTAAGTCAAAGAAATATGTATTTGTTGGGTATGGCATTGATGAATTTGGTTATAGGCTTTGGGATTTTGAAAATCATAAAATTGTAAGAAGCAAGGATGTCATATTCAATGAGAAAGTATTGTACAAAGATCTATTGCTGCAGCATGAGAAGAAAGAAAATGACTATGTAGTACTGGATGATACTCCACAAGTTCATGTTCCAGTAGTTCCTTATGCTCTGCAACAACAACAACAACAAATACCACACACCCCAGTGAGTGTTAGACGGTCAACAAGGCTAAGTAGACCTCCAGAAAGATTTTCTCCATCTTTGTATTCTATTCTATTAATAGATGCTGGTGAACCTGAATGTTATAATGAAGCTGTGCAGGTGGATACAAAGCTTCAGTGGGAGTCTGTAATGATAGATGAAATGGACTCTTTGCTAAAAAATCAGACATGGGATTTATGTAAGTTACCTACAGGTAAAAGGGCTTTACAGAATAAATGGGTTTACAGGATCAAAGAAGAGGATGGAGGTATGAAAAGATTTAAAGCCAGATTAGTCGTAAAAGGATTTGCACAGAAACATGGTATTGATTTTGATGAGATATTTTCTCCAGTTGTTAAAATGACTTCTATTCATACTATTTTAAGTATTGTGGCTACTGAAGATTTGCATTTAGAGCAGCTTGATGTTAAAATAGCCTTTCTTCATGGTGATTTGGATGAAGAAATATATATGGTTCAGCCACAAGGATTTGAGGTCAAGGGTAAGGAGAATTTGGTGTGCAGATTGCAGAAAAGTTTATATGGCTTGAAGCAAGCACCTCAGCAATGGTATATTAAATTTGACACTTTTGTGAATGGGCATGGATATAGTCAGTTTCATTCTGACCATTGTGTTTATTTTAAGAGGTTGGATGATGACAGCTACATTATTTTATGTTTATATGTTGATGATATGCTTGTAGCTGGGTCTAACATGGACCACATTAAGGGGTTGAAACAACAGTTAGCAAAATCTTTTGCTATGAAGGATTTGGGGGCAGAAAAACAAATCCTTGGTATGAAAATTTGTAGAGATAGGAAAAATAGGAAATTGTCTCTATCTCAGGTTGATTACATTGAGAAGGTGTTGCAATGTTTCTCTATGGAAAATGCCAAAGCTGTCAGCACACCTTTGCCTAGTCATTTGAAATTGACTAAGGATATGTGTCTCAAGACACCAGAAGAAGAGACTAAAATGTCTAAGGTACCTTATGCTTCAGCTGTAGGGAGCTTAATTTATGCTATGGTATGTACTAGGCTAGATATTGCACACGCAGTGGGAGTCGTTAGCCGTTATATGAGTAACCCTGGTATTGAGCATTGGAATGCAGTCAAATGGATTCTCAGATATTTGAGAGGCACATCCAGTAAGTGTTTACACTTTGGGGGTTCTACTACTATTGTACAAGGCTACGTTGACTCAGATTTGGCAGGAGATATAGATAGCAGGCAGAGTACTACAGGTTATATATTTACTGTTGGTGGGACAGCTGTGAGTTGGATTTCTCGACTACAAAAGGTGGTTGTTTTATCCACTATAGAGGCAGAGTATGTTGCTGCTACAGAGGCAGCCAAGCAGATGATATGGCTTCAATTCTTCATGGAAGAATTGGGACATCCACAAAAGGATAATTTTCTACATATAGATAGCCAAAGTGCCATTCATCTTGCAAAGAATTCTGCTTTGCACTCAAAGACAAAACACATACAGTTGCGGTACCATTTCATTCGATCAGTTTTGGATGATGGACAGTTAAGGCTAGAAAAGATTCATACTGATGATAATCCAGTAGATATGTTTACAAAGGTAGTGACAAGGGAGAAGTTGAACTCATGTTCAGCTTCAGTTGGTCTTCTAGACTGAACAAAATAAAGGAACAACTGAGTCCAAGGTGGTTCAATCTAGTGGGAGCCTCATGTGGGTAGCGGTATTGCTACAGGATGAGTCTCCAAGTGGGAGGTTTTTTAGTATAGTGTGGATACTGATCAGTCACCAAGTGGGAGATTGTTAGCTTGTGGTGACTAATCAAGAAAGTACTATCCAGGAAAGTACTGTACACTTTTCCTCCCGACCTCACCGGGGTTTGAGGCCAACTACTTTTTCAATTATTTGGGCCAACTACTTATAACTCATTCTAACCCTAAAGCAGGAAAATATTGTATAATATGGCTTAGGGTTAGGGATTTTCATGATGTATGATTTTAGTACTTGCGGCAGAATTGGGCTACAAGGGATTACGGATTGTAATTAGGTTGTAATCACTGGATAATAATAATATTGGACTCGTTGTTGGTGGATGTAGCCCAGGGATTGGGTGAACCACGTTAAATCTGTGTGTCTTGTGTTCTATTCTGTGTGGTTTATTATTTTCTAATATTAGTTATATTTGCACATAATTGTTATTTCTGCCTTGTTAATCCTTACACAAGGACCTAAAGTTTTACATGAAATATATTTCATATGGGATATGCCAGGTCTTGGGAATTGATCCAGGCCCTGAGAGGATAACCTTTGATATTTTGATATTAGTGATGGATTCACATAGCCATATGGTGAGCAAAGGGTATGATTTCATTGGTTATGTAAAAATTTTTTGAGGCCGACTACTTTTTTGGTTATTTGGGCCGACTACTTATAACTCATTCTAACCCTAAAGCGGGAAAATATTGTATAATATGGCTTAGGGTTAGGGATTTTCATGATGTATGATTTTAGTACTTGTGGCAGAATTGGGCTGTAAGGGATTACGGATTGTAATCAGGTTGTAATCACTGGATAATAATAATATTGGACTCACTGTTGGTGGACGTAGCCCAGGGATTGGGTGAACCACGTTAAATTTGTGTGTCTTGTGTTCTATTCTGTGTGGTTTATTATTTTCTGATATTAGTTATATTTGCACATAATTGTTATTTCTGCCTTGTTAATCCTAACAGAATCAAGTCCTGTAGCCTTACAAGATGGCTATAGCTATGGCTAAATGTGTAGATAATGAGGGATTCTTATATGGGATGTTTAGAGAGAAAAAAAGGTGTCCTCTTATTGAGCACCAGTTTAATTTCCTTGAGGATGTGATTAGAAATGAGTTTGATCTGCAAAATCAAGCAATTGAGAAAGAGAAGTGCATAATCTACAAAAATACTATAGATTTTATAAGAAAATTTGATAAGGGATATGACCCACTGAAGGCTTTTCAATAATCATATATATATGAAGGCTTTTCAATAAACTCTTTTTTTGGGTATTTATTTGGGTCCTGAGGAGTCTACATATATGATGTTGCTTCTATGGGAGAGATATAAGTTTTACTAGTCTCTCATCTCCTGAAAGAACTTGCATTGCGAGTGTGTTGTAGTCTTTGTGTTGAAGATAATACATTGTGCAGGTTTTGGAGGGGTGGGGTTGTTTTACCGGAAGGTTTTTCCCCACCGGCATATCTTTGTGTTTATGTGTTTCAATATTCTCTATCTATTTTATGTATGCATGGTATATGGCTGCAATATCTTTGTTAAAGTAGTTAATGAATCTAAAATTGTAAGGATTTATAAAGAATTTGAATAATACTTTCCTCTAGAGATTAGTGTAGGAAGTTGTTTCTACACCTGAGTTTCCTTACAAGTGGTATTAGAGCCTGATCAACTTTTGATCCTAGTTGTTGGGTAGGATTTTTTGAGCTAATCTCAAGTTGAGTGGGAGTTTTGTGCAGAGCATTATGAATCTTATTTGTAGATTGAGATGGCAAGTTCCTCATATAGTAGAATGGAGGTGAAGAATTTAATGGCACTAATTTTGAGTTTTGGAAACTGAAGATGGAAGACATTCTTGAAGACCGCAATCTATGGGAGGCTACTTCACTTGATGTGAAACCTATAATGATATTGCAAGTGGATTGGGAGATCAAGGATGTTGTGGCATATGAGATTTGACCACATTGGTGAGAAGGGTCTTAGGACGCTAAAGAATAAAAACCTCATTGAGGGGTTAAATGATTGCAATCTTGAGTTCAACTTCTATGAACACTATGTCTATGGTAAACAAAATCATGTTCAGTTTTACTCTAGTTCTCACAAATCTTTTGATGTTTTGGATCTTATTTATTTTTATGTATTTGGTGCTATAAAAGTTCCTTCAATCTCCAAGTCTGTATTTTTTGTAACTTTCATTGATGATTATAGTAGGACTTGGATTTATTTCCTTAAAAGTAAGACACAAGTCTTTAGTCAGTTCAAGGAATTTAAAGCCCTTGTAGAGAATCAGACTAGTAAGAAGATTAAGTGTGTGAAAACTAATAATGGTGGAGAGTTTTGCTCAGCAGAGTTTGAATAGTTCTATAATGAACGAGGTATCAAGATCCATAAGACAAATCCTTATACCCCATAGCAAAATGGAGTTGCAAACAGAATGAACAGGACACTGATGGAGAAGGCTAGGAGTATGCTTAGTGGAGCTAGTTTAGAACAAAGGTTTTGGGCCGAAGCTGTGGCCACTGCTTGCTATTTGGTTAACAGATATCCTACATCAGCTCTTCTTGGTAAGACACCCATGGAGGTGTGATCTGGTAAGAAGCCTTCAATTAGACATCTTTGTGTTTTTGGTTGTGAAGCTTATGCACATGTTCCAAAGGAGAAAATATCTAAGTTGGAAAACAAAGCTGTCAAATGTATTTTCATCGGATACAATGTTGGTGTGAAAGGATACAAGCTTTGGGATCCTGTGAGTAGTAAGGTGTTGTATAGTAGAAATGTTATTTTTAGAGAGCTAACATCTTCTCCCATTGTGCTACAACTAGATGAAAAATGAAAAGGAAAAATATGTTGTTCAGTTGCCTCCTACCCTTGAGAAGATTGAATAGAGAGACCATGTTGCATCTAATGATGAGTAGAGCTCTAGTAGCTTTGATAGCTCAGAAGAAGAGGAAGAAAAACCTCAACCTCAACCCTTGAGGATATCCACAAGAGAAAGAAAGCAACCAGAAAGGCTTGGTTATTCTATGTTAGATTCCAGTTGTGCCTTTACTTTGATTACTAACACTGATGAGCCTAGATTTGTGAAAGAGGCTTTGGGCATGGAAGATGTAGGTTTCTGGATTGAGGCTATGCATGATGAGATGGCTTCATTGGAGAAAAACAAAACTTGCGAGCTTGTACCTTTTCCTAAAGGGATAAAATCTGTTGGCTGTAAATGGGTGTTCAAGAAGAAATTCTATGCAGATGGTAGTGTTGAAAGGTACAAATCTAGATTGGTTGTAAAGGGGTATTCACAGGTAGAGGGAATAGATTATGGTGAAATATTCTCTCTTGTTACAAATTTGACATCCATTAGATTTATGTTATCTCTTGCTGCATCATATGATTTAGAGATAGAACAGATGGATGTGAAGATAGCTTTCCTTCATGGTGATTTGGAGGAAGAGATTTATATGTCACAACCTGAGCACTACATTGTGTCTAGATAGCTTTCCTTCTATATATATGATGCTACTTCTATGGGAGAGATATAAGTTTTACTAGTGTCTCATCTCCTAAAAGAACTTGAATTGCAAGTGTGTTGTAGTCTTTGTGTTGAAGATAATACATTGTATATTGCTGCAATATCTTTGTTAAAGTAGTTAACGAATCTGAAATTCTAAGGATTTATAAAGAATTTGCACAATACTTTCCTTTAGAGATTAGTGTAGGAATCTATTTCTGCACCTGAGTTTCCTTACACTTATCACTCACTGTGTGGTCCTTACAAGCTTTCCAACATTCTGCAAAATCAATGTCAGTCTCATACAAACACTTCAAATCATCAAAACCAAGTACCTCAACTCTCATCCCTGTGAACAAATTTCTTCTTTGGCTCAAGGCATTAACAACCTTATTTGAATATCCACTTTTATGCTTTAATGAAAAGCAAGTATTATGTTCTTTAATTTCTCTTGTAAATGTTTTATCATCAAACAAGCATACTCTGACTGTGGTACAATGACTTTCATCAAAATTTTCAATCAAAGGCAACAATACTTATTTCTTTCCATCCATCCAAATAGTATATTGATTCAATTGACCATCATGCAAAGCTTTGCTATCATACTGCCAAGGTCTACCCAAAAGAATATGACAACAATCCATAGACATAATATCACACAAGACTTCATCATGATAATTCCCAATTTTGAATTTAACAAGGCATTGTTCACTTACAAGTAGTTTATGCTCCTTCTGGATCCAAGCAATATGGTAAGGCTTAGGATGTTTCAATCTTTGCAACTTCAACTTGTTAACCAGCTCTTCGGATGCCAAATTATTAGAACTTCCACTATCAATGATTACCTTGCAACACTTATCAATGATCTTACATCTGGTTCTAAACAAACTTTTCCTTAGAATAGGTTCCTCATCAGCTTCTTCATTCTATAAGATCCTTCTTAGCATCAAGTTCTCACCACGTTTAGGTTCATTAGACATTTCCTCAACTTCTTCACAAGCCAAATTATTTCTAACATTACCTCCATTCTTCTTTCTAGAGTTAGTACATTCAAAAGATCTATGTCCTTCTTCACCACATTTGTAACAAGTACCCTTAAACCAAGACTTCTCTTCTCTTTTACCATTATTGTTATTCCTAGAGTAACCAGTATAGCTACCTCTAGAGTAATTATGTCTTTTAGAAAGTTCATCTTTCCATCCCTTATCTTGTGCTACATTGTTAGATCCACTACTTTCTCCATAAGATCTACCTCTACTTCTCTGAAATCTTCCACCTCTTCCTCTCTATCTTTAATCACGTTTCTTTGTCAATCTTTCTTTAGCCTTCAAATAAAATTGGTATGCTTCTTCCACACTATCAATCTTCACATAGCTAATCTCATATTGAATAGATGTCCTTAGGCCATTCAGATATCTAGCCACCTTCTCAAATTCATCATCCACATGTCCAGATCTGATATCCAATTTGTAAAATTCCTCAGTATATTCCTTCACACTCATGTCCTTTTGTCTCATATTTTGCATCTTTCTCATCAAACTAACTTGGTAGTCAGCTAGAAGAAACTTCTTCTTCCTCTTTCCAAGCATCTTCATCCATGTATTGATCTTTTCTTTTCCTCTCTTCTATCTCTCAGTTTGCAAATGATCCCACTAAAGAGATGCATGTCCTTTCAACTTTGTCTGGGCTGTCTCTATAGCTTCAAGCCTAGTTGCAATCTACCTCAACATATCCATGATAGCATTATCATTTCCTCTACCACAAACCATCTTGACAATTAGGTTCCAGCAAGATCATAACCTTCGACAAGTTATAGGTCAGATCTCAGATCCTCCACCCTACAACCAATCCAATAAGGTTCTCCATGATCCAATCCACAAGAAAGATCTCACTCTGATACCACTTGATGCAGGGGTAGGGTAGATACAAGAAGAATCAAGCAAAATTGAGCCCACTTGAATTAAAAACAAGCCCTTGCTCAGAGTTACATAATGGAAGAAATATAATATCACATGAAATAAAATAAATTACAATCGATATGAGACAAGCAACTGGCAGCAACAATAGAGAATTATATTATTTCTTTCAACATGCCCGGCTGTGAGGGCTTCTTGGTTTCAGCCTTATACAATGAGAATTATGAAATTAGAATCATAGCTTGCATCCTATCTTTGTCTCCAATGATATATCTTGATAATCCTTCCTAGATATCACTCATGATGCCCTACTACATCAATCTAGACTCTTTATATAGCCAGCTAAGCCACAGGTCAGCCAGTCAGGCATTTAATTACATTATAGGTCCAGTCTAGAAGATTTAAACCAAAACTAATGCTAGAATGAATATAAATTGATGTGCCTTTGGATTTAGGTCCTTACATGACCCAAAAACATTCCTTTAACTATGTAAGGCCCCATTTGATCACACGTAAGTGTGCAAGAAGAAAAACCACACGTTTCACTCGAAAACTGGCAGAAAATAGGTCCCAGGGAAAAATGGCCATAAATTTTTACTCATAATGAACTAGGGCTTGCACTCTTGGGAAATGATATTAATTTATGTCCTCTAAAGCTCATTAAGAGAAAAAATTCTGATTCCTTATGGATCAAGGTCACCAACATGAACAATCAGCACCAAAACTGCATTAAAATGTAGTTCCAACGGCAAGGAAAACAACTGTAACTTTGAAATAGCCCATCCAAACTTTATGTTCCCATAGGAGAAGGTTCCAAAATAGGTCCTCAAAATCATGTAAGAATTGTACAAAATGAAACCATCAAATGCAAATATTATAAAGAAAACAACAGCAAATAGGTACAGAAATCAGGAAATGTTTTTGGTTGATGCAAGATTGCTCAAAGACCCAAGATGCTCCTGCATCATTCTCCTAGTTCAGAATAGAGATGAGAATCTTCCATCTACTTCTAAGGGAAAGAGGCCTATGAGTGACCCAAAAATACAAGAGCCCTCTCCAAAGAGGTAGAGATAGGAGGAGTCTAGACCAGAGCAGGATGCATACTCTCCTTCACAATCCCCCTTACAATTAGATGAGCATGGAGTTGTTGAACAACTGCTACAATTGAGTACTGAGGGAAATATTTTTGTTTCAAATGATGAGATATAGGAGGGAATGATAGAGGTACCTATAGTAATATAGGTGGATCTTCCAGTGGCAGAGATTGAGGGTAAGAAAATAGACCCAATTTTGAAACAGACCAGTGATTCTTTTATTTATGATGACAAGTTTATAACAACTAGGGCATTTTTTCAATTTTTATGTAGAATGAAAATAAATCAATTCAAAGAAATTTGTGAGAAAAAGAAACAGGAACTCCCTGATAGGGATATGACTGAGATTGAGAATGATACAAAAGTGGAAATGATGAAGAAATTTGAAAAGATTACCCCACAGGAAGGAAGAGCTATGATCTGTATTACAGGAGTTTTGATTCTTCCTAAATGGGATATTGCAGATGCAATTGTCTTTGATTCAGTCAGAAAAAAGTAAAGTGAAGACCCTCACTACTATAGAACAAGAACAACAACCTGCTAGGGGTATTTCTTTCTCTGATGACCATGTAGCTTTGGTCATGTGGTCCCTTAAGAGGGAAGAAAATAAAGGAAAAAGAGAGGCTCTCTCTTTAGATTATTCTAGAAATTTGATAGTACATAGGATCATAGGTCACCTCCATTGATGATTGCTGATAGACCAATAGTACCCTCCTCCTCTAGCCCTATTTTTGAATTTCCACCATCACCACTCCCATAATGAAATATAGATGTAAGAATCAGTGTGGAGAAGCAACAATTGGCTCAGGAAACAAATAAATTAAGGGAGATTAGGGTGTAGCTTGAAAAGGAGAAGAATGAGCACATGAAAGCTACATCCCTAGCAAATCAAAGATATGAAGAGAAAATAATAGAGGCAGTGATGCAGTTTGTGCATGATCTAATGCCTTCAATTTTGTTTGATCATGCTAGTAGGTTACAAATCTTGCTTACAACTTTGAATAAAGATAGAGATGAGTGTGGACCAATTTTGAGTAAATGGATTGAGAGGTTCCCAAATGTGAGATTGTTTAATTGTCTATCTAAAGGCCAAGTTGATCCTAATCCATTAATCAAGCCAGTGCATCAGAATGTAAAGAATCTTGTAGAGTATAGTATAATTTTGGATGATTTTAAAAAGAAGTCCAATGTATTAAAGAAAGAGTTAACACATCTAAATTGTGAATTAGTACCAAGTGTTTTCAAAGATACTAGTGAATTAAAGGAGTTATACAAGTGGAGAGAGGAGATGGATGAACTTTTCTTAGAAAAAATGACAAGTGTTTTGGGAAATACTTCTTCCTTTATCTAGATGATCAAGTTGTTAATATCTGCTAAATCAAAGTTTGAATATATTTAGTAGGAGGTTAAGCAAATGGAAGACAAGTGGGGACATCTATCCACCAAGAAGAATGAATTTGCCAATTTTGAACTCCTAAGTGAAGATGTGTTCAATAGGTGGAGGTATCAGTACATTCCTCATGAAGAAAAAGTAGATACTTCACCTACTTCATGAGCTGAGTGAAGATTGTGACTTTTTGGTTTAAAAGTGGTTGGGATGTAAGATGTATTTATTATAGGAGAAACTGTTAAGGAATGGAAATCAGATTTTTTTGAAGAGACCGAGGAAAAGAATGAGGACATAAAGTAAGGTGGCTCACTTGTAAAATGTCTACCCAAATGTGATCGAGGCATTTATTGTAAACCCAGTAGGGTTGTTGTAAAGTTTTAGGGTAAAGTTTTGTAAACCCTAATATGATCGATAGCTTGTTGCATTTCCTTGTATATAAAATAATTTTCCATGATCATATTGGGCATTTAGAGTTTTAGGTGTTGAGAAAATAAATTTTTTTAAACCCTAACCCTCAATCCAAGATTGTAATATTTTGTATTATTTCTTGTCAAGTAATAGAGAAAAACACAGGTTGATACTATTATTTAGAGGCTTGCTACTTTAGTATATATTGCATACAAATGATCAACGATGATACTTAATAAAAATCTTAGGTCTTTACCTCTCCTCTATGTTAAATTTGTAAATTTATGAGTCTGTCAGAGACTTGTGTGTATATATCTTCACTTTGAGTTTTGATCTGGGGTTAGATTAAATATTTCTCAAAGAGGGATATATGTTCATTTAAATTTGCACAAGGATAATCTGTAAGTAGGAAGGAGTTGGGGATTTGTATTTATGTTTATGAGCTAAGTTCTTCAAGGATTTTTGTATTCATTCTATTTCCTGGTGTTATTTGCCCAATGGATAAGGCACTGGCCTATGTAAATGAATCTTTATTTCATAAGGAATGATTAGAATCATTATATTCAGAAATACAATAATCAAAACTAGTCATTTAATTTTATTTACTTTAAAATGTTGTCCTATCTAGTGATGGAGAGTCAATGAATAATAGGTTTTTATTTAGTACTTTCTCACTGATATTTGTTATTAGATCTAGTATCAAATCAAGAAAGGAGTTATATTTATTACATCAAGTGTACCCACCATGGTTTTAAAGAGCAAGAAGTGAAGAGGGCAGTCTTGTCCCTATAGTTGGTCCAGTTACCTACAGATTTCTCATATTTGGAATTAACCTCTCCTTAAAATCAATCTTAGGTATATTGGTGTCTCATGGAGTGTAAAATCTTTTCAAGAACCAACAAGTTGAATAACACTGGTTACTAAGTGGAATTTCATCACAGAAAGGCTAAAATATTTGATGCCACTAGTGAACTAATTGGAAGTAGAGAACAAACAAGAGGTAACTTTTTCTATCTAGACCTATCTGAAGAAACATGTTTGTTTGCACAATTTGATGATGTATGGTTATGGCATAAGAGGTCATGTCATGTGAATTTTGACAATCTAGTAAATATTAGTAAAAAGAATAAAGTTAGAGGTTTGCCGAGATTGAAGAAACCTGATAATGTGATGTGCAAAAAGTGTCAATTGGGAAAAATGACAAAGTCTAGTTTTAAGAGAAAGACATATATTTCTAACAATATTTTGGCCTCATCCTTACATCCCTTTCTTGACCCATTTTCCTTCATCGCCACATGAGCACCTCATCATGATGTAAACCTATCCACCTCATTCACCCTCAGCTCACATTCCTAAACCATGGATTTTGATTGTGCAAATACCCTCTTGTTCACCATCCCCTCCACACCTACCTGTTCATCCCTCAATGAGGGTCTAGTCAGGAAGTTATATGTTGTGCCCCCTCATCCTTACATCTCAGCATTGATCTTCCATCCACATTCATATATTATCCTCCACCTTCGTACATGCATTTCATTTCATGTCACTATCCTAGGTCGCATTGTCCCCTCTCATTCTAGATTCATTTTAATCTTGCAATGTTAATCCATTTTAGATTCATTTTAATATTGCATTTTTAAATCCATTTTACACTCATTTTAATATTGCATGGTTAATCCATTCTAGGTTCATTTTAATCTTGCATTGTTAATACTCTTTTAGGTTCATTTCATTTTGCATCCCATTAACCATATCATTTAGATTCATTTTAATCTTCCATTGTGAAGATTCATTTTAAGTGCATTCATTATCTTTCACTTAATTCATCCATATCATTTACATCCATTTTAATCTTGCATTGTTAAGGGTTCATTTTAAGTTCATTCATCATCTTTCATTAAAGGAATTTTATTTTATCATTACTATTTAGCTTGATTTGTTATCTTGCATTGTTAACACATTATGCATCTATATATGCATTAGATCATAACATACATAAATCATATATATAAAGCATCACATCACATCCTCCATCCACAAATCATCATAGCATGCATCTCATATAAACACATATCATATCAAAAATCACATAGGGCACCTCACACCCTACATCACACATGTGTCATTCCCATAGCATATAGAAACTAACATCACATGATGCATCATCCACATCAGTACATCATCAGTATTCATGCATCCATAACACATCATATCTCTCCTAGCTCATCATATATATATAATCAAGGCAAAAGAATAGTACAAACATGTCCCAACCCAAAGAATGAAAGAATATAATGTCTATCTCAGTCCATGTCCATCCAAGAGTACAAGCTATAATATACATAGGGACTATAACCTCCATCAATGAATAGATAAAATACATGATCAAAATCATAGCATATCACTGCCCATCTACCTCTCTTGAGGGAGGCTACATATCGACATCATTGACTAGAGGATCAACCTATGCTGGAGCCTATAAGTATGCATGTCTCCCCACCAAGCCCTGTGTACCTATATCCTATACTTGTATGGCTTCGTGCCCTATCCTGGAGTCTACCTCCATCCCCACCCCTGACACCTCAGCCTCCCCCATCTTTATTGAGATGCTGGCCAACTACTGCTAACTGTCTATGTGCCCTGACCGATGCCTCCCTTGTCCTCTCCTATGAGAAGTGCCAATCATGGGCATGCTACCCCCTATCCTCTAGCTACCACTATCCCCTGCACTTGAACTCTCACTGGTCCCTGACCCTATGGTCCCTGAGTGGCTAGGATGCCTATAATACTGGCATTTCTTGACAGAAAATGTTGCATGATGCACACCCCTGTACCACTCGATCTATTTTCTCATCCTGATGAACTCTCTCTAGAGGCAGGATACCTCTCTTGATCACTCCTGCGAGCCTTGTGCAGTGGTGTCCCCTATCAGCTGCTGGATGGTCATGTCCCTCTCCCCCCTATAGATGGTCTCACTCTGATCGTAGACCATCTCTATCCCCTCTTAGCTCATTCCTATCTACCACCAGGGCATCCCTCTCCCACTGTAGCTGATCTTTCTCATTGATAGTCATCAAACCCTCCTTTATTAACTATGCTAATTGCGCTATCCAGGTGTCCTGCTCACCCTGTACATCTTGAAGCATCTAAATAGTTTTTCATATATGGCCTATAGTAAGGAGACCCACCCTACTAGATCATTCCCCCTCCTCTGGATGACCCCACTCCTTCTGACTGCCCTCCTAGTGGTGGTGGTGGCCCTACCAATGGTGGAGGTCTGGCCGTTGGTGGTGTCCCTGCCAGTGGTGGTGGTCCTAGTGATGATTGTGGCCCTCTAGGTGCTACTTGTACTAAGGTTACCTATCCCTAATCTCCTCCCCCCCATCCCCTCCCCCATCCACATCCATTCCATCTCCTCCCCTCTCCATTTCCATCTCCATCCCCATCTCCACCTCTCCCTCTCCCCCTCCCTCCTCTCCTCCCCTGGCCCCTATATGAGGGCACTACTCCACCATTGGGTAATCCTGATCTCCCCACCACTCTCAAGGGTTGAAACCATCGATCATATGTATGCGTATTTCCTAGATCTACTACTTTGCTCACCCAGTCCCATTGAAATGGTTGCATCACCTAATAGTCAACTAGCAGTCATGTCTTGTCCTATGCAGATCCAAACTCTATCACCAGCTCTCGCATGGCTCCTTGAGACCACCATCTGAGCCCCGGTATATCTTGCAAAAAGTCAAAAAATCATGTGGCCCTATGTGGATGGTATTTCTCAATAATGTAATCCCATCTCCCTATCAAAAATGTTGGCAGTGGGGTATACGATAGCTCCCTCTAATCCTCTACCCATGATGCATGCCCTAGATATGATTGCCATGTGATTCTATCTCAAATCTTGTCAAGTATTTTTTGGAAATTTGGCTCAGGTATGTACATGAATTTTGTCATTATGGCAACATATGTTCCCTATGAAGATCATAGACTAAAATTGTCTAAGTATGAAATAGTGTTTTTGACAGAGCACCCGATATAGTTTGTTTTGGCGATGTTCACTGGAGCATGATCAGAGTTTGTGTAGTTGAACATAGACTCTATGGTGTCAAAGGATACCTCATCTTAGTGTGCAAAAGAGTAGAGATAAAGTTATGATTGTTTTACCGATGACAGAGTATAGCCGACATAGCAGTTTTGAAGGAAGAACTAGTAAATGAATTAAGGGATTATTTTCCTTGTCAAAATAATGACTTAATATTATAAAGAGACGACATCCTAAATGTTTAATCTTAGATAAAGATATGCAAGCTGATAGGAGAAATATATTATGTTTGTATCTTGTATAAACAAAGATGTACCGAACATACTTGAAATGTAACTTGTAACTTGTGAAAGTTGTATATTATGATAGCAGTGAAAGTTGTTGATGCAAAGTTGTAAGCAGTACCATATTGTAATTAGTAAACATTTGTATTACTTGTTTGGGTAGTGAGATCATCTAGTAATTAGGTTTTGTATCTACAACTCCTAATAGGGTTGAGGCTTCTAACAAGGCCTATAGTCCCTTAACCAGGATTGATACACTATATGATTGTAACAGGCTCCTAATAGGGTCAACATCCTTAATAGGATATCTTTTAATTAGTGGATCTTTGTGGGTACCATCCCCACTATGGTTTTCCCTTGGCCAAGGTTTCCTTGAGAACATATCATGTGTTATGAGTTCTTTACATTTACTATTATGTATGCTATTTAGTTTCTTATGCTTTAAAGGAATCTGTTATATCCATAAGTGGGCAAAAGTAAAAGTTTGTGAAATACTGATTCACCCCCTCCCCTCTCAGTATTTCCAATTTCTAACAATTGGTATTAGAGCATAGTTTCTCAGAGAAGGAACATTCAAGGAAAGCCTAGCAGCTTGAGTAAGATCTCTATGGATATGGATCAATTACAGAAGAATCTTGAAGAATCTCTTGAACAAATTGATATGCTTACTGATGAAAGAAACACTCTGAAAATAAAGTATGATGATGCAAAGAAACTTATTAACAAATTGAAAGGTAAGATAGAAAATCTAAAATCTGAGAAGGAATCTAAAGTTCTTGTTGAAGATTGTGATGATTTACAAAAAGAAAATGTGATCCTTAAACATGAATTGAATATAGCAAATTTGAAGCTTAGCTTGAAAGATGGAAATGACAATCTGAGATATGAGAATGAAATTTTTTTGAATGAGAATGAAGATCTGAAATCTAAACTTGGCAAGGTAACATCCAAATTTGATAAAGTCAAATTACAATATGATGAACTTGAGAAATACAACAAGATTGTGAAAGGTGAATTGACTCAATCCAAACAACAACTTGAGAGACTATATTCAAACAATGAAAAGATTAATGAGCAAGTATCTTATGGAAAACCATTCTATGACAAAACTAGTCTTGGATTTAACATATTGAAGATAGTTAGTGAAAGCAAGAAACCAGATTTGAATGTATGTGAAAGCATTGATGAAAATAAGTTAGATGAAAACAAATCTGAAGATGCACCTAAGCAAGAAGAATCACCAAAGCAAGAGGAATCACCAAAGCAAGAAGAATCACCAAAACAAGAAGAACCACCGAAGCAAGATGAGCCATCCAAAGGTATGCAAAGAGAATTCAAAAGTAGATGTTTTTCTTGTAATACTATTGGTCATATAAAGAGAGATTGTATAGGTAAACAATTCAAACCTCTTAATGGTTATTATTATAATTGTCATGGTTTTGGACATAGAGCTATTGAATGTAGAAGATCTAAAGTTATTGAGAATAATTACAATAGTAGAATGCCTAGAAATACTAACAATGAAGATCAGAGATCAACTGAAGACATGAAAAGAGGAAATGGAATAGTATGTTTTAGATGCAACAAAATTGGACATATTGCTAGAAATTGCAGGACACAAATCAATCAACAAAAACCTAGATATGGAACCAATGGAATCATTTGTTAGATATGTAACAATATTGGACACATAGCAAGATTTTGTAGAATGAACAATGGAGGTTATCATCATAACCTTAACCCTATAAACTATGCAAGAAGAAATGAAAATGCAGGAAACAAAGAGAAAGGTTGTAGCAATGAAGATGAAGTAAAATTTGTTAAAGGCACAGATCAAGAAGGTATATTCAGCACTGAAGGTAATTAGGAAGGTAATGTATCTGATGGTAAGAATGAGTCTTTACCTAACCCTTCTTTAAGCACTTAAATTATGTAAATTTCTATAGTTTAGGAACTTAGAATTAGTACAACTGATAGAACAGTTTTCAATGTAGAACTAGTAAATGAATTAAGGGATCATTTTGCTTGTCAAAATAATGACTTAATATTATAAAGAGATGACATCCTAGATGTTTACTCTTGGATAAAGATATGCAAGCTGATAGGAGAAAGATATTATGTTTGTATCTTGTATAAATAAAGATGTACCGAACATACTTGAAATGTAACTTGTAACTTGTGAAAGTTGTATATTGTGATAGCAGTGAAAGTTGTTGATGTGAAGTTGTAAGTAGTAGCATATTGTAATCAGTAAACATTTGTATTACTTGTTTGGGTAGTGAGCTCATCTGGTAATTAGGTTTTGTATCTACAACTCCTAATAGGGTTGAGGCTTCTAACAAGGCCTATAGTCCCTTAACCAGGACTGATACACTATATGATTGTAATAGGCTCCTAACAGGGTCAACATCCTTAATAGGATATATTTTGATTAGTGGATCTTTGTGGGTATCATCCCCATTGGGGTTTTCCCTTGGCTAGGGTTTCCTTGAGAACATATCATGTGTTATGAGTTCTTTACATTTACTATTATGTATGTTATATATTTTCTTATGCTTTAAAGAAATTTATTTTATCCATAAGTGGGAAAAAGTAAAAGTTTTTGAAATACTAATTCACCCCCCCTCTCAGTATTTCCTATTTCTAACAGTATCTCCTGCCAATAGTCAGAATAACCCCCTCCCTGATATATCACTAACTCTTCTCAATTGTAGATAGCAAGATCCTATGGCTGCCTGTCAACTTGGCCTAAGGGTCATAATATGACTATGTACTCCCATGCCAATACCTGTAGGAGATAAGAGAAACTAAAGCTCCTCCCCATATTTCCTACCTCATGATAGACAATCTGCTAAATATCTCTATACATGTCAGGTAGCATAAGGGTCCCCCATGCTATTGGTACATTTGCATCCACAATCCACACAATCCCTAGGATCAGCATGAGTGTCACACCTCTCCCTCCTGTATTTGTGGCAATGTACCCTGATTCTAGTCTGCACACATAGAAATAAAGTCATTGTGCTATCAGCGCTGCTACTGCATGCTCCACCAAGGCCAGCTTCCCATGTCGCAAGACATGATCTACCCCTGGCCCAAATAATGGGGCCACTGCCTATAGATGTGTGTATGTCCCCACCACCATTAATGTGCCTCGAATGGGTAGCTAAAAGATCCAGTACATGTCCTCTAAAGTCACCATCATCTCCCTAGTCAATAGGGGAAAAGTTGTGGGCTTTGAATGCCAGCACTCATAGAGAGCTTTCACTAGTGCCATGAATGCCTACCTCTGTAGAATCCATGCCAAGTATCCTAACTCAAGTGCATCCACCTGAGCCTACTCTTCTGGTGTGAACCCCTCTCCCACTACCAAGATTGAAGTACATCGCTCTCGACTCATCAGTCGATCCAGTTGCCACTACACCCAAATCAAGCTCAAGTGTCAAAACTTTCCTCTATACCAAAAACCTATTTCTTTGCCTCATTCCTACCACCTACCCTTTTCCCCATATTCCCACAATTTTTTTCTCCTCACATTCCCATGAAGATTCCCTTTTCCTTGTGATCTCGACATCGTGGGATCACGTTGGTACCCCATCCCTATTATGACATGGGAATGCATTCCTACACCACATGTCTAACCACCCCTCCCCTTGGGAATGCCTTTTTTTGGCATCCTAGTATGTTTCTACTCTGGAAAAATGATCCCATAAAAATGCCTTGTGGGATTACAGTCCCACCAAATATTCCCCCCAATCCCCAGACTTTAGCAATCTCATAAAAAATCCCCTGAACCCTGTTAGAAAGTAAAGTCCACCAAGATAACTGAGAGGAGGGGATGAATCAGCTATCTGATAATTATAACTTTTATCAACTTCAACAACATTAAACCATGTAAGCAATATAATTACCAACCATAGAAAGATAGTCATACACAATAACACAATGACACAAGATATGTTCACTAGGGAACCTCTTAATCAAAGAGTAAACCCCAATGGGAATTATGCCCACAAAAGATGCACTAATATGAATATTCCTTGGAAAATGATGGAATCTGTTAGGAGTCTTGTGAAATATATTTAGTACATATGAATCCCTGTTAGGAGATTTTGAATCCCTATTAAAAGATTCTAACCTTGTTAAGAGTTATGGAAGACAGAAGGACCCACTACCAAAATAGCTTCAAGGTAAGATCACTGAACACACTATCCAAATAATCTTTGTATTACTCAATAGAATAATATGTTACCTCTTCTCTGACTGTGCCAAACTACACTCACTATTACACTAGATCTCAATTTTAGATCTTTGTACTTCACATGTCTTCCTTCACAATTCGCTTTCACATTTAGCTCTTTTCTTCACTTCATATTCATACACTACTATCTGTAATCACCTAAAACTGGGCTAACAGAACCTAGGGCCCTATTTTCCCTTAATTTGGTATGTAACCTTAATTATGCTAATTTGATCTCTGATTATTAGTATAAATTCTCAAAATTCATTAAACCCCATCAATTTCTAAATCAAGCATTTATCATGAAGGTTCAAGCAAAAATCAAGGTTATTAACTCTAGGCCTATTTAATTAATTAAAACCCATCAAATGTAAAGGCTAGAGTTATTAATTAAGGAAAATGTATAAATATCTCCTAAATCAAACAAACACAAGAAACACAACTTAAAACAAGGAGGCTTGCACATGGATCAAGGATCAAGCCAAGATGCATCTCAACCACTAATTTTCTTCCAAATCTTATAAAAGAGAACTTTCAGAGGCTTTCCTTCTCCTTCTAGCTCCTTTAGTTTTGAAAGGCTTCTTGTGGCACATTGCTAATTGCTTCCAATTTTAATGTTTAGACTCCCATTTGCTCATGGATTTGAGGCTTCATGATCCATGATTATGAACTCTCATGCTTTGTAGAATTTGTGAACTAATGCTTGGATTGATAGTTGTTTTCCATGATTTCAAGCTTTTATTAAGTAGAAAACACTTCAATTTGGGTTTTAATGGAAGGAATTAGGATTTAATGCTCTCATTTGGGTTTTTTACATGCACTTTGAATCTCTCATTGTAGTGTAGATTGTCACTATTTTAAGGGTTAAATCTAAGAACAAACTAACCCCTATTTCATACTCACATTAATTAGAGAGCAATAGGATGCTTTTGCTTGTTAGCATTTTCAATTGAATCCTCATTTTCCTCTAACAAGTGATTTTATTATCCTATTGAACTGTTGTGTTGTAGGTCACAATATCACACACACATTTTTGGTGCCCACCGTGGGGCTGAGCCCTTTATTTTCTTTGTTTTTTTGACATTTTAAACAAATTATCACCATACTAAAATTTGACAAAGGATCACATTTGGTAAGGTCATCCACATACAATATTCCTAGATTGTATCCCGTATTCTATGATCGCATCTGGTTAAAAGGTCACACCTGTTTGAAATACAGGATTGCATCTTGCAGATCCAGATCACTTATGGGAAATTGGGTCGTATGTGGTAAATGGTGTCATTTCTAGTAATTAGGGGGGAAAAATCTAGGATCGCATCTGGGGTATTTTATTGCATTTTTGGGTTTTCTGACACTTGATTAATTGCATTATTGATGTCTCTGGTTTTTGGCAGCTTGACTGTGGTTTTGCAGGTTTAAAAGGATAGAAAGTTCAAAAAATACTAACTCTTGTCTTTGATTTTCTTAAAGGATAAATGAACAATTGTGCTTTTGTTTTCAAACACCTAATGACAATTTGATCTCATTTTGTAAATCAATTAGAGGATTATACTCTTTTCTCCTTGAGGGAAAATCAGAAACTCAAAAATTGGCTTATATTTTGGAATTAAGTTGAGAAATGAAGGCTAACAAATTTGCATGATTATTTTTCCTTTAAAGTATTAGCTTCAGGTTTTGAATTTTCTAATCCTCTAATTAGCTAATGGGTGATCTTGGTATTCTTGATTGATTTTGACATCTTAACAAGTGTTTGTAGGACGTTTGTCCAAGACCCAAGAAAGGAAACAAAAGACTACTAATGCTCGTTATGTAGGTTGCCTCTAAAGCAAATCGACAAAAGAATTTCATGCTTGTTTTGTAGGAACTTAAAATAATTTGAGATCAAGTTACAAACTGACTAGAGGATTATGCTCTTTTCCCCTTGGGGGAAAAATAGAAACTCAAACATTGGTTTTCCATTTGGCATCAAATTGGAGTAATTGAACTCTTACTATGCATGATGTGTTTGGGACTTGTGATATAAGTTAGGAGATTATGCTCTTCTCCTTCTTGGAGAACTAGAAATCCCAAGCTTACTATCCCTTGTCTATTTTCTTTATTGTACAACTTTAGAGGGCCTGCCGGTTGAGGAAAAAATATCCTAGGAACGACCCAAGTGGGGACAAGTCTTTCACCAACTCTTCCATCCCACTATAAAATTTGATGCTCCTTTGAGGTTAAAGCCTTGGGAGACATGATTCATCTTTTCTTGGGAGATTGATGATCAATCCCAATGACTGACTTGGATTTGGTGTAGAGTGGAGTCGCTTTAATCTAACTTCTCGAGACTACACACTTTCAAGTTCCTATAGGGTTAATAGCCTTAATCCTTCTTGCGGGACTATGGGAGATGGTTATGAATGGATGCCTTCATTAAAAGATTTTTGTTAGATGTTACTTGAATCACCCCCAAAAGGTTGTTATCACTTGTGCAAGGCAAATAGTAATTGCCCCAAGACATTCACCATATCGAGCCCCCATCGACGTTAACACTTGGAAAATATGGCCTCCAATATCCATTGCATGTTATTGGACTGTGATATTCTGAGGAGTCTTTGGGTGTGTTCCTAAGTCAGTGAACAAGTGATTTCAATCTCTACTTAGTATAAGGGAGGTTAGGTGTGTTTGCTCTAAAAATGATTGCTTGATGTGTCTTAAATACAAACTCAGTTAATTTCCCCCAAATGAACAAGCACACAACATTTTTCAAGCACTGACAAACACCTGACAGTCACTAGAATTTGACAAACATGACACATTTTCTAAGAAACACTGTAATTGCAAAATCTTGGTCATCATAAAATCGCATCTAGAATTCCTACGTTGCTCCTCGTATCCTGGATCGTATTTGTTCAAAATAGGATCGTATTTGGTATCTACACCATTTCCTGAATCACATCTGGTGACTACAACATTTCTCGAGTTGTATACTATAATTCTTGGATCACATTTGGTGTTCCAAATTATTTGCCAATAACTATTTAAGATCACATCTGGGATAGTGAGCATTTCCATACATCCTAGAAGAAAAATTTCCACATTTCTAGATACCCATTTGGTCAATTAGTAAGTTCCTATTGCTAAAACACAGTCATCTGATGTCCAGAATGAGTTATATTTGAGAGCATATTGTTACCTTGCATAGTCTGAATCTACATTGTCTCCTTGTGAGGTCAGTTGACCCAATCGGTCACAAGCAAGTTCTTAGCTCATAAGCAGGGCACTTTGACACCCTTTTGACGCTGAAACTTCCACTTTCAAATCCACTTGCACTTTGGTTCCCAACTCATAAGTAGGGCATTCTAACCCCATTTGACATTGGATCCATAAAAACATTTCAAACCCACTTTTGCATCCTTGAATTCACAATGAGACATTGCAAAATTATCTGACCTGCTTTTTAAACACAAGACTCTCATTGGTTACTCAATCCAAACTGCATGGTTGTTACCAGACACAAGACTTATGATTTGAAAGGAAACCTATTCTCGGGAAGAAAACCTATATTCACATTGGAAATAGGAGAAACTTCAGAACCCAATCCAATACATGGTGCTACACCTAATACCACTCATACAACAATACCCAAATCTACAAACATGCATGATCAAAATGAATACCAATGGGATGAAAGATTGCATACACAAAATGAAGAAGCAGAACATGAGGAACAAAAAAAAAAGCCCAATATGATGATGATGATTTTGAGGATGATATGAATGATGACGTGGACCCTATAGAAAATGAATACAATAGAGCTTTGAGCAGCAAAAGATTTCACAAAATACTTGAAAGATCCTTAGAAGAAAACAAAGAAAAATACTTCTTAGAGCTTGCTTCCCGAGGTGTGAAATTTCCTAAAGACTATGATGTGGAAAAACTCAAAAAAAAGGTGGATATAAGTCCTATGTCAATCCTAAATAGACAATTCCTTGCTATGAAAGTAGAAATTAAAGAACTCAAGGACACAAAGGACAAACCAAAACAACAATATTCTTTGGAGCACATATGTCCTTTCCCTTTTGATAAAGGACTCACAATGATTCTATTTCCTAAGAACATTACTATACTAAAATATGACAAGTACATGGGAGATTCCAACCCTCAAGATCATGTGAGGGAGTTTTGTACAACTAGTATGGAGTTCATGCATGAACAAACATACCTTATGAGGCTATTTCCACGAAGCCTAGGTGGACAATCTATAGAATGGTTTTCCAAATTGCCTATTGGAATCAAGACATTTGATGATTTGGTGCAAAAATTCATACAACACTACTCCTAAAACATCCAACACACCATCACCATGTTGGATTTGTGCAATACCAAACAGAAAATGGGAGATTCATTCTTGAATTTCCTACAATGATGGAGAAAGATATTTGCACGATATGCTAGAGAGATTCCTAAAAATGAAAAAATGGACATCTTTGTTAACAATTTGGTCCCAGAAATGAACTTCCCAATTCAATTACAAGGACCACCAAGCTTTGACAAAATGATTGATCATGCTGTCAAGATAGAGGAAGTTCTAATCAAGAAAGGTGAAATTACCATTCACAAGGAACATAAAGACAAGTCTTATGCCACTAAAGACAATTACAAATATAAAAACAAGAACAAAAATGTGGTTAATGATGGAGTGGTTGATGCTCCTAATTCAGAACCAAAACTAGAGGCTTTTAATCTAACCACAAGTCTTCAAACAAACAAGAGTCTGACTCCTATTGAGACTCCAAAGACAAACAATACTTTCAACAAATCTCAAAGAGAACCTTGGGCACCCTGGCCTAGGAGAACATGTACTCCATTGGGAGATACCTTGGAAGTGGTTATGAAATCACTTGTGGAAAATGACATTATTACAATACTAGAACCAGGTAAGCCTTGGGATCCAGAAGATAAACCTAAGTGGTGGAATGATAATGACTATTGCGATTACCATCATAATAAAGGACACACCACTAATAATTGCTTAAAATTGAGACATGTTATTCAGGATCTTATTGAACAAGGTAAAAGTAAGGTAGATGGACATCACATGAATAATGATCACAAGGCATTTCAAACCCCGCTACCAAACTATGAAAAAGGAGAAACTTCTAAAAATAATAACATTCACTACATGTACACTAATAGTGACAATGTAATCAACATGATGGAACCATGTGACTATTCCATCATCATGATCACTCTCAAAGGGGTGAAAAGCAAAACTGAATCTACCAATGCTGTAACATGAAGCCAAGAAAAACTTACTCTTAAAGGCATCTCAGCATCTAGTACACCACTTACAATAGCAACAACTTCTAAACAAGTGGTTCCATCTCCAAAATTCAATCTTGTGGAAAAATTACAAAAGACACTTGCATAGATATCTATCCTAGAGTTGTTGAAAATTTCCCCTAGTCATAGGGAGATTCTTGATCATGCCTTATTAAGCACAAATGTACCAAAAGACTTAGATGTGGATAGATTCCAAGCCATGGTTGGTCACATGAGTTCACCACATTACCTATCTTTTTCAGAAGAGGATGACAAGTCGACAAATCAACCACATAATCAACCCCTTCATTTAGAAGTTCTTATTCATAAACACTGAGTCAAGCATGTCTTGATAGATGGAGGCACTGGTTTGAACATTTATACTTATAACTTGGTACAACAACTGGGTTTCTTCGAGCACACAATTGATCCTAGGAGAAAGATAATGATCAATGCATATGATGAGGAAGAGAGATCCTCCAAAGGATTGGTTGTCTTACCCATCAAAGTAGGGCCTATAGAGAAAGATGTTCTTTGTCAAGTTCTTGATTTACCCCTTGCTTACAACATTCTTCTTAGAAGACCATGGATACATTCAATGTAGGTAGTGCCTTCTACATATCATCAATGCCTAAAGTTTCCTCATAATGGAGTGGAGGTGACTATTCCAGTAGATACCACACATACTTGTAATATCATCAAACAAACTAAAATCATGGTTCCCCATAACAAGGAAGGGTCCCCCAAGGCAGAAACATCTAAATACATGGTCTTGAGAGGCTTTGCTCAGAAGATCAATATTCAAGAAATCAACATGGGAGAGTACAAAATAGATCCTGCAACATCTTTGACAGATCTACCTATATCTCCTAGGACACAAGGAATTCCCTCATCTACATCTACACCTTCAAATGGTAGTGCTTTAATTATACATGAAGGAACTAGAATGGTAAAAGAAAAAGTATCCTTAGAAGAAGAGAATGAAGAAAAAGCTATTTTGCAATGGCTTTACAAAGAACCCAAAGTAGATGGGGATGCGAAACATGTTGAGATCTCTTTGAGAAAATACAGGAAAGGATATGACCTTATGAAACAAATGGGGTACAAAGGAAAAGGACCACTGGGACAAAATAACCAAGGACTAGTGGAACCCCTACACATGGATTTTTGAAATCCTAAAGACAAGATTGGACTAGGCTTCAGAGAAGCTAGATTTCATCCTACAATAGAAAAAGGTCTAGTATTTGATACATCAGGGGATTCAGATGATGAAGAAGAAATAGAAGGACAACCCATTCCTTATGAAAGGTTGTTACTCTTACAAGGAGACCCAGAGGTTACATTCCTTGGTACAAGTATTGGATAAGAATCAGAAGGAGTACAAGAAGATGAGCTTGATGAAGAACAAGAACAAGAACCTCTTATCATGGATACACCACACTTTGATGAAGAGCCTAAAGAAATGAATCCACAAGAACCATTGCAAGAAGAAGAGAATCATGCTGATGAAGAAAATGAGGTGCCTATGACTATTGCCAACTTTTTGGGGGTCTCAGAATACAACCAGATGGATTCACATGAGTATGAATGGGATATCCTTTCTGATGCAATTGTGGACATAGAAATAGATGTGATACACAAGTTTTCTCCTAGAGTCTTGATGGAAGAAGGAGAAAGTTCTAATGTTAGATCGCTAGAGTTAGATCCATATAACATTAACATAAACTCTAATAATAACGAATTTGACTCTAATAATCCTAACACTTATCTAGAAGCAAACTTAGTAGATGATGTTTTTCAAGTTATAAGTGATGATAACAATGCGGTGTTGTCTCTTAAACCTATTGTATTTCTATCCTTAATAAATCCTGACTTGATAGACTAGGATGAATCTATAGACACAAGCTTGTTATCCCTTAACAATGACTATTCCATATCCTTCTATCTTAATGCTTGTGAACCATTTCATTCTTCCACCAGCACAATGAGTGAAATCATGACTGAGGAGGATATCAAGTTTCTTAGTCTCAAAAAGAAAAAGAAAATGAACAAGAGATCTAATGGTGAAAACCACTTAGTGGCAGTATCAGATCCTAAAAGAGAAAAAGAAAAAGACATATCCAATGGTGAAAACCCCCTTGGGGCACCAAAGGGTGGGATGCTTGATATCCTCCCAAATCATTTCCAAGAAAGGTCCTTAGTTTTGATTGAACCAACACAACCCATTAATTTGGGAACAACAAAAAATCCTCAGTTAGTTCACATAGCTCAATCATTGACAAAACATGAGAAAATCCAATTCACCAATTTCTTCAAAGCAAGGAAGATCAACTTCACCTAGTCTTACTCAGATATGCCTAGATTGGATATGGATTTGATTATGTACCATTTGTCTATTTCACCAGATGTGAAACCTGTCAAGCAAAAACTTAGAAAAATGAATCTACATGTGGCCTTACTAGTGAAGGCAAAACTAGAAAAACTATTGAAGGCCGGATTCATTAGAGAAATTGATTATGTAGAGTGGATCTCCAATATAGTTCCTATTTCAAAGGTGGACAAATAAATAAGAGTGTGCACAGATTTTAGGGATCTCAACAAGGCTTGTCCTAAAGACGATTTTCCACTCCCAAACATAGACATGATTGTGGACTTAACAATAGGTTATGAGATGTATTCCCTAATGGATGGATTTTCAAGATATAATCAGATCAAAATTTCTCTTGAGGACCAGGATAAAACAACATTCACTTGTGCATGGGGTACCTACTATTGGAATGTGATGTCATTTGGTCTTAAAAATGTAGGTGCCACATATCAAAGAGAAATGACCACAATCTTCCATGACATGATGCACAAGAATATGGAAGACTATGTTGATGATACTTTGGCAAAATCAAGGATGAAGTCTACACACATAGAGGATCTGAGGAAAATCTTTGATCGAATGGAATAGTTCCAATTAAGACTTAATCCTAAGAAGTGCACATTTGGCGTATCATCTAGAAAACTCTTAGGATTTATAGTTTCAGCTAAGGGAATTGAGGTGGATCTTGCAAAGGTGAAAGCAATCCTAGACATGAAACCACCAAAGAATATTAGTCAAATGAGAACCTTACAAGGCAAGCTACAATCCATAAGATGGTTCATATCTTAGTTGGCCGATAAAGCACAACCTTTCACAAAGTTGATGAGGAAGGGAACCACATTTACTTGGGATGCACAGTGTGAGGAGAATTTTACCCGACTTAAGAACTATTTGATGAATCCTCCAATTCTAATGGCACCAATTTATGGAAAACCTTTGTTGCTCTACATATCAGCCACAGACACATCACTAGGTGTGCTCCTCAAACAAGAAGATGAGACCAAGAAAGAATGAGCCATATATTACATCAGTAGAACATTGGTCACATATGAGCTAAACTATTCAATGATAGAAAACGCATGCTTAGCGGTAGTGTCTGCATCCCAGAAATTGAGACACTATATGCTAGCAAAAAAGGTGAAACTAATGGCTAAAATTGATCCACTCAAGTACTTATTGAATAAAGTAATGCTTACAGGAAGATTGGCTAAGTGGGTTTTGATCCTAAGTGAGTTTGACATTGAATATGTGGACAAGAAGGCCATTAAAGGGTAGGTGATTGCTGATCAACTTGCCGAGATGCCATTGACTGATAATAAGCCATTACTGATAGAATTTCCAGATGAATCAATTATGCATCTAACAGAACATCCTTGGAAAATGTACTTTGATGGGTCCTTCACACAACAAGGATCAGGAGCTGGTTGCTTATTCATTACACCACAAGGGTATAAGATCCCAAAAGCTTATAAGATGATATTTTCATGCAGCAACAATGTGGCGGAATATGAGGCTCTTGTGAATGCGCTCAAGCTTGCAATAGAGTGGAAAATCATTAAATTAAACATATATAGAGATTCATAGCTCATCATCAATCAAGTAAATGGTGATTATCAAACTAAGGATGAAAAGCTTATATCCTACAAAGCAATGGTGGATGATATGAAAAAGTACTTTGTCTTCATCACTTTTCAACAAATCCCAAGGTCAAAAATAGAGCATCTGATGTGATGGCTACTTTAGCATCTATGTTACAATTGGAAGAACACCAATTCCACTATGACTTCCTGGTGGAAGAACTTCCTTTCCCAGCTTATGACTCCCCTACATGTCAAATTGTCTATGCCCTTGAAACCCAAGCATTGTCCAAATATGCCTCTATCCATTCTTATCTCAAAGACCAAATCATTCCCGAAGGCTATTCTAGAAATGAAAAAAGATCCCTTATAAGAGTAGCATCCTGTTATGTGATCATCGCTAATGACTTGTTTAGATGTAGTCTAGATGGCATGCTTCTTAGGTGTTTAGAACATGAAGAGTCTAATCAGGTATTAAAAGAAGTTCATGAAGGTGTGTGTGGATCACACTCAAATGGTTTTTCATTAGCCAAGAAACTCCTAAGAGTTGGATACTATTGGTCCACCATGGAAAATGATGCTATTCATTTTGCAAAAACTTGTAAGAAATGCCAGATTCATGGTAACCTCATACATGCACCAGCTAGAGAGTTGACTCCCTTTATAACACAATGGCCATTTGGGCAATGGGCCTTTGATTTAGTTGGTCAGATCTACCCCAATTCATCAAGGGGACATAAATACATTATCACCACAACTGAATATTTCACAAAATGGGTGGAGGTTGTCCCATTGTCCAATGCAATAGGAAAATAGGTTTCAATGTTCATCTCGAATTACATCATTTGTCATTATGGCGTGCCCTTGTTGATTGTGACTGACAATGGGGGACAATTCAAGAACAAAGACATAGATGAGCTATGTCTTCAATTTAAAATCACTCAACACTGCTCCTCAATCTATTATCCTCAAGGTAATGGGCAGGATGAGGCATCCAACAAGAACATTCTAAAAATATTTCATAGGACAATAAAAAAATCAAGAAGGGATTGGCATTTACAAATAAATCTAGCCTTATGGGCTTAGAGAATGAGCATAAGAACTCCAACTGGCGCAACTCCATTCACACTAGTTTATGGGTCAGAAGCAGTCTTACCAGTTGAAGTAGAGATTCCATCGCTATGAGTATCACTGAAACATTTAGTCACTGACGAAGACTATAGAATCTCTAGATTGCAAGAGCTTGAATTGTTGGATGAGCACAGACAACAGGTGTTTGATCATCTCAAAGCTTACCAGAAAAGAATGTCAAGAGGATACAATAAGAAAGTGAAACCTAGAAGCTTTCAGATTGGGGATCTAGTTCTCAGAGAAAATCCTAAAAACCAACAACATAGAGAACAAAAGAGAAAATTTGAACCCAACTGGCTGGGTCCCTTTGTCATTACAACAACATTTGGATCAGGAGCCTATTAGTTGGCTACACCTGAAGGAGATGTGTTGCTAGATCCTATCAATACTTTGCATTTGAAAAGGTTTTATGCCTAACATTCTTAAGGAAGCCCCTATATAGAGAAAATGGATCTTGAAAAAAATAAAAAACAATGGAAAAAGTAATGAAAAATGACTATCTTAGTGAAAACCTAGAAATAGGCACCTTGGTGAGTCCAAAAAAAAATAGAAAATCAAAAAGAAAAGAAAAATGAAAAAGAGAAAAAAGTGTCTTGGTGAAAACCTGGTAAACAGGTGCCATGATAGGTAAAATAGAATAAAACTTTGGCCAAGTAGTGAAAACCTGGTAAATAGGTGCTACTTGTAATC
The DNA here is from genome assembly GCA_027943335.1 of Chamaecyparis obtusa. Lineage (NCBI taxonomy): Eukaryota > Viridiplantae > Streptophyta > Pinopsida > Cupressales > Cupressaceae > Chamaecyparis > Chamaecyparis obtusa. The sequence continues at coordinate 785,283 of BSBK01001370.1, forward strand.
GATGCTCTATCTATCAAGACACCGCTTGCACATTTGGCCAATGTAAATATCAGTTTGTATATATTTTCTAGTCACTTTTGTGACGTGCCAAGTCCTAAAAGAACTTTCAGACAATTGTACCTTCCTAAGACTGGAATCTATCCACATTAGGGTCCTAGGTAAACTAGTTTTTCTAGGGGGCATTAGATCACATTCACAATCACATTTGTTGACACAATGATGTGTCTGCAATGACAATAAACTAAAAACATCGGTATTTCTCAATACCACCCTTGTCTGCAATTGACTATAAACTATGACAAATAGTGTTTCTCAACACCCACCAGCTAGATCTAAAAATGTGTTTCTTAACATAACATCATGATGAAAACAATGTTTCTAAGAACAAAAACAGGTGAGACACTTATCAATGAAGACATAAACTATTGGTAATAATTCTTAAGCATGTGTTTGCAAAAATGAATCAAGAGTGTTTTTTAACACTATAATCACAATTGTCTATTTATATTCTATAAATACGATGACCATGCTAAGGGATAAAGAATCTTTCTTTTTCTTATTATCAATTGTTGCTAAGTTATGCTTCCATGAGTAACTCGATGACATTTTTCAACTAAGAGAAATAAAGACTGGGGGCGTGACATTTTCTTTATTTTTTGTTTGTGGTAATAAATCCAATGATCTGAGGCAATCATGGGGAATGGGTGTCTACTTATAAGTGCCTCCACCTTGTAGTGGAATGCCATGTATACCTCGACCTATTTCTTATGAAAGCCTTAGTGAGGTTGGATCTATTTCCTTGCCTGTTTAAAAACTAACAAAGATACATCAGGAAGTAACTGACAACATTTATAGCTGGGTGCTTTAATGTTTAGGTTGTCTTTCAACATGGAAAATGATGAGGAGGTATTCATATTTTCAAAATTTCTAAATATATTCATGAAAATTGTACTATCCTTTAGAGGTCCCGCTAACACAGAGGTTCTATAATGAAAACAACCCACTTTGAATAAAATAGTGACTATCCTAGGTGTCTAGGTGCATTTCATATTAATTGCATTTCATTTTAGTTGCATATCATATTAATTTGCATTAAGATTCATTTAGATGCATTTCATTGTCTTTAGTTTCATTGAAGATCATTTTAAATTCCATTCATTTTAATTTAGCTGCATTCATTTTAGTCTTTCATAAGCTTGAAGATGTGGATTCAACTATCGGAGGCAATGTTATCAACTAAGATTTATTCTCAAAGTAATGATGTAAGCTGAACATCTATCTAAAAGCATTTATGGTATGAGCTGAAAATACTTAAATATTAACCATGTGACCAAGTGCATCATGGAATCATAAGCAATGGAATAAAAAAATGGAGTACAAATCACTGATATTCATTTACATTCATAAATCATTTCATATCATAAAACAGCTTGCATTTTGCATCCACATTGATCCATACATAAATAAGATTGAGATGTCCATATATATTATCGCAATACATCTCATACATACATACATTCATGAAGCTTTGAAAATAACAAAAACATGAGCATATATCAGTGAAATGTATTATGACATCATTTTATCATCACTTTATCTACTCTAGACCAAGTATGACTATCACATCAAAAATCTCAAGCATAAAACAAACATCATATACCACATGTGCAGAAATTGAAAACATGAAAGATGAGACATCATAAATGGCAATACCTGTAACATCAGATAAAGAATACCAATGGTAGAATCAGTATGAGTATTAGTATATAATCAAGAATGTCCATGAGCAAAGGTATCTATCAGAGGTCACCAATGAATTAGAGTATCAATATATCCAAGAATGAAACAGAGTATCAATATATTGAAGAAAAAGCATGAAACCGAGTCCAGGAGATATGCCAGTACAAATGATAAAAATGGTACAGATACAGGATATGCCATGATATACAAGGTGTCTAGAAATACAACATGAGGAGTCTAAGTCTTGCTGGCGCCCTCATCCTCTGTAGGAGGATCGGGAGGGGTTGCATCTAGTCTAGCATGTGGTGGTGGTGGTGGCATGGCACCCTTTGACTGCTAAGCAATGATTGAATACAATAGAGCTCTTTGTGCAGCAAGAACTGCAACACAATAAAAGGGAAAGTAATAGGTGGCCTGTTGTCCCTGATGGGTGGCTGTGTGCACGTACCTATCCCTCTCAGCTCTCAACTGTACCAAATGAGTATCCCTATCTACTCTCAGTTGGGATATCTGTGTATCTCACTTAGCTCAAACCTATGCCAGCTGTGAGTCCCTCTCTAATAACTGCCCTGTGAGGGTAGCAACCTGTAATCTCAATGCAGCTCTCTCCTGCTCACACTTTGAAAGCTTATCACCATCACCACCTGCTGGAGGATCCTGCCATGTCTACCGCTGATCTTGATCTCCTCTAGCAGGTCTCTATGTGTGTTGATCCCTATGCAATAGTGGTCCTATATCCCTCTGGGGAGGGGTGACCAATACTCTCTACTGACGATGACTAGTGTCACCTCCTGAGGTCCACTACTGGCTACCACCTAGGGATCCACCTCCACCACCTCTATCATCTCCTCCATCTCCTCTACCTTTGTGGACCCCATCTCCATCTCCTCCCTCTCTATCGGCACCTCTACCTACATCTCTCCCACTGTGTCCACTGCGAGCTCGCCCGGTAACATCATCCTCAGGATCGCAATCTAGGGCATCCTCAATGCATGGAACAACATCATCAGGAGTAGTGAATTAAGGATAAGGATACCTCAGGTAGTGGGTATGGTACTTATCTATCACCCTAGCATCATGAACACCAACCTGATAGTCCCAAGCTACAACCTACATGTGTGCAATCTTGTAAATGGCTGTCTCATATACTAATCGGGCTCCCCACTGAGCCTCCTCACTCCTGATATGTGCATATCGACAAGACTCCTGTGACATGCCCTATACATGTCCATACTAACGGTAGACTTGAGAAATCAAAAATTGGTTAATCACATAGTGGGTCTGCCTGACAAGGTACTGACTCTGAAAGAAAAATGGCATTTGTCTAACATCTAAGGTCCAAGCCTCACAATCACGGTATGGTCACCACTCTACCTCAGTCACATCATCCAACAGATGGCACAAGTACTCTAACTTGCCCAGATGGGGCTGCTGAATGAATCTTGAATACATATAAATATATGGCAAACTGGCATCACGGTGCCTATCAACAATGGGGTGAGTCATAGGGATGTGCTCCCATGCCCAGATCTACAATACAATGCTCCCTATAGTCATAGAGTGGGAATACTAGTAAACTACCTCATGTAACTCATGGTATAGGTGAGCTAGTATGCAACTACCCTAGGAATACCTCTTGGGAGTCTGAATCATATGTCTTATAATGTGGGACTAGCCGCACATAAAACCATGCTAGCCCCTATTTGGCATCATGATGCCTCCTATCAAACCAGCTAGATATATAGGAAGAGGGGCATAGTTGGTGACCATGTGGTCCCAACTCAGATAATGACCGTCAATAGTATCATCTCCAAAGACTCTCCTAGCATCAGCAATCACTGTAGGTGCATAAGCCTCATACTCAATGTGGTGTCCCATCACATATACATGCAGAACACTCCACATGTCCTCAGGTATAACCATCATCTCACTAGTTGGTAAATGAAAGGTGTTGTGCTCTAAATACCATCTCTCCACCAGTGCTATGAGTAGGCCTTGATTTACCTGAATGTGAGGTAAATCGACTAAAATCCATAAACCACAATGTCATACTACCTCTTGCTCAGCATCACTCAACTGATCTAAAAGAGCCAACACTTGGACTGGTCATGGTGATCTAAATGATACAACTAGGAAATCGACCTACACAACAGAAAATAAGGGCACTATGTCAAAGTAAGACCAAAGGCAGTTGACGCAAAAATGCTCAAAAAGATTAGAAGGACAAGTTAACTGAACTCAAAAGTCAAAAAAACCGGATGCGATTCTGAATCTCAGATGTGGATCAAGAAACCCTGTATGTGACCCTAAAACTAAGTGTGATCCTAGAAATACCAGGTATGATCCATGAAATACGGTATGCGATCTGGCATACCAGATGCGAACCTGTTCTAAAATTTGGCTAGAAAAGCAAAGAAACATTCAAATTTTGCCAAATGCGACCCGCTGGGGTGCGATCCTTAAAATACCAGATGTGATCTAGAATCCAGGAGGTGAAACAAGATAGACATAATGTGATCCCGTATACGGGATGTGACACAACACTAGTTGGCTTATAAAATGCATGGAAATGCATGAAATTGAAATTTTTCCAATTGAAAAGATTTGTTTATCGAATTCTCACAGGTGCCTCGTAATGCCTCAGGTGTTTGTATCATCTAGCCCTCTCAAATCGATGCTTCTCCATAGGGAACACCATGTCTGCTCAGAGCTCCATGAATTTCTAAGGGGTAAAAGTGAAAATGAATAGTTAAAAGTCAAATTTTCACCTATTTAAGCCTCTTAGGAGCCCTAGGGCCTTAAGGGACTTTTTTTCATTAGACATCACAGACGGCTAATCTCGAGACAAAAATTGAACCAGGTGCTTTCTATCATCTAGATGCTATAAAAACAAAGTTACATAGCAAAGTCAACATCCAAAAGGGCACAAGTCAAAATGGTCAAATCACAGTCAAACAAGGGAAAAATGGTGCAAAAATGATGCACAGGGCAAGGCAAATCAGATTTATATGCTGGGATATCATTTCAACACAAGTCAAGCTTGGTTAAATTTCTTAAATTCTTGGTCAAACATGGTCAAACAGTGCTCCTGGGGTAGTTTAATCGATCTAAATAGCTTGAAAATTCTTTCTAATCGATCTATGCTTGACCCGAGGTTAATTCAATCACTATAATGCTTGAAACCAATTAGTTTATTCGAATTTGTTCCACTTTTGGTCCTGAGGTGGCATAATAATACCAAAATCTAATGCTTTGAATCAAATTCTTCAACACCAAGGGCACAACAGTCCTCTTCAATCAAGCTGAGACTGTTAATTTAAACTAAAAATTCTTTTCAAATCTCATATTGACTTTTGTTCAATCAAGCTCAGAGTAGGTATCGTCAATTCCTGTTCAATCAAGCTTACAATTGATAGTTTCTAAACCAAGCAAGATTTCGTTCAATCAAGCTTGGAATTCTTTTATCAGTTTTTGTTCAATCAGGCTCAAAATCGGTATTGTCAGTTTGCAATTAATCAAGTTCAGAATTGATATTTTTTTGGAAACCAGGCAAGATTTCATTCAATCAAGCTCATAATTCTTTTATTAGTTTTCATTCAATCAGGCTCGAAATTGGTATTGTCAGTTTGCATTCAATCAAGTTCAAAATTGACACCTTTTTGGAAACCAGGTAGGATTTCGTTTCATCAAGCTTGAAATTCTCAATTTCAAAGTAGTTCTCACTACTCTGTAAATCTCCTGAATCATGCTTTGAATAATATTTTCTTTGAATTCCTGTTCTATTCGCAAAGCAATTCAAAGAGGGGCAAATGTGATCAACTAAAATTGGGCTAACAGAACCTAGGGCCCTATTTGCCCTTAATTTGGTATGTAACCTTAATTATGCTAATTTGATCTCTGATTATTAGTATAAATTCTCAAAATTCATTAAACCCCATCAATTTCTAAATCAAGCATTTATCATCAAGGTTCAAGCAAAAATCAAGGTTATTAACTCTAGGCCTATTTAATTAATTAAACCCCATCAAAAGTAAAGGCTAGAGTTATTAATTAAGGCAAATGCATAAATATCTCCTAAATCAAAGAAACACAACAAACACAACTTAAAACAAGGAGGCTTGCACATGGATCAAGGATCAAGCCAAGATGCATCTCAACCACTCCTCATGGATCCATCTCAACCACTGATTTTCTTCCAAATGTTATAAAAGAGAACTTTTAAAGGCTTTCTTTCTCCTTCTAGCTCCTTTAGTTTTGAAAGGCTTCTTGTGACACATTGCTAATTGCTTCGAATTTTAATGTTTAGACTCCCATTTGCTCATGGATTTGAGGCTTCATGATCCATGATTATGAACTCTCATGCTTTGGAGAATTTGTGAACTAATGCTTGGATTGATAGTTGTTTTCCATGATTTCAAGTTTATTAAGTAGAAAACACTTCAATTTGGGTTTTAATGGAAGGAATTAGGATTTCATGCTCTCATTTAGGTTGTTTACATGCACTTTGAATCTCTCATTTTAGTGTAGGTTGTCACTATTTTAAGGGTTAAATCTGAGAAAAAACTAACCCCTATTTCATACTCACATTAATTAGAGAGCAATAGGATGCTTTTGCTTGTTAGCATTTTCAATTGAATCCTCATTTTCCTCTAACAAGTGATGTTATTATCCTATTGAAGTGTTGTGTTGTAGGTCACAAAATCACACACACACTATCCTCTTCTACATGACAACAAGAAAACACATTCCTTCCTTTATACCACACTCAAATAATTACAAACGAGTCGACATGAAATTACAAAATAAAAGTTTCCACACGCTACATCAAAATTACACAAAAATGTCATCTTCAAAATACAGTAAATCTTCATTCCTACGACCTCAAAGTTTGCATTGTTATTCACGTCACTATAAATGTGTCTTAAACTTCCCTTTAACTATGCAACAATAGTTTCCATCCCGATTAGGAGATATCATTCGATTTCCACAAACTGATACTCACGAACACTGCCTGAATACTACTTCCACCAAAATGCTCATAACTTCCATGAATAAAAGAATTACTATCTGCACTATTAACCATAGACATATAACATATCAAAGAGTATATCCTCAACATCACATAGCTCCAACTACAATAACCTACATGCGCTAATTCAAATTTTGTCTGCTTCTCTTCAAGTCTTCAGAAGATCACTGTGTTGACATCAATGACAATCATAGTCATGAATGCAACAACAACTGCTACAGAATGGCTCCCAAACATTTAGCATTCATTCTGAACAATCTCCCCCATTGGCATTGATGGCAACATAGATGAAAAACATCCAATGTTACAAAAATCCAATACTGCAACAATATTGCATCAAATCATCTTCATCAATCAAATCTTGCTTCATTTTCCTATTCAAATAGTACAAATAGATTTTTTCATGTACACTTCTCCCCCATTGACATCAATGACAGAAATTTCATCAGTATGTCAACAACAACTTCCATTGTCAAAAGACACTATTCAAAAAGTACATTCACTAGAGTCCTCATGACTCAGCTCAGATACACATACTACCCCATAGAGGAAGTACCAACATCCAGTCCAAAAGAAAGATAAGGCTCATATACCATTGGACAGATGTAATGAACTACATCACTTCTCAAAAGTAGGCTGGGGCATAACCCCAAGCATACCTCTCAAATACTCAAATGTATCCTTAGGAAAAGGCTTTGTAAATATATCTACTATCTGCTCCTTTGTACTTATGTACTCAAGTCTGGCTTATTTCTCAGCAACTTTCTCTATTACAACATGATACTTGATCTCTATATGCTTTGTCTTAGAATGTAATATAGGATTCTTAGACATACTAACTATGTTGTTGTTATCACAATATATGACAATAGGTTCAACAAACTTTATTCCAATATCCTTCCGCATTTTCTTTATCCAAATTATCTAGTTACAATTGTTTGTTGCTGCTACATATTCTGCTTCTACTATGCTTTGTGAGATATAATTCTACTTCTTTCTTAACCAAGAAACCAATCTTCCTCCAAGGAAAAAAGCTCCACCGCTGGTGCTTTTCTTATCATCAACACTGCCTCCTCAATCAACATTCGTATATGCACATAGGGTAAAATCATTAGATTTTTCTTACCACAATCCATAGTCCATTATGCCTCTTAAATATCTTAGTATCCTGTTTACTACTGCATAATGTGACTCTCTAGGTTCAGCTTGAGATCTTACTACAATTCCAATTGAATGTGCTATATCAAGTCTTGTATATGTTAAATACTATAGTCCTCCAATCACGGATTTGTAATTCTTCTATTTCACTGCAAGAGTCTCATCTGTGCTAGATAAATTATGTCCAATTACCATAGGTGTTCCAACTAGTTTACAATTCTCCATTCCAAATCTTTTCAACAAGTCATTCAAGTACTTTGTCTGACTTACAAAGATACCATCATTGTTCTATGTTATATGTAATTCCAAAAAGTATTTCATTTCACCAATCATACTCATTTCAAATTCAGTCTTCATTTCATTAGAAAATTTGTCACTAGCTTCATCTTTGTTAGGAATAAGGTGTCTCAACCTTGGATAATTCCTATTCTTATTATTTTTTTTTTAAATGTATTTTTTGCAAATAATGTAATTAAGTGTGAGTGTACATGTCTAGTTGGCATGTTGATGTGTCACTCCACTTGATGTGTCAGCATCTTGTGTGTAAGGAGATCATGACTGAAATGGTCATGACAGATTCTTATGACGTGTAAGAACTATTTAAGGAATGTGCTATGACAGGTGTAAGAGCATCTTATGACTTGGGCCTATTTGGGCACCCAAGAAGAAGTGGTTGGTGTGTGTAAGAGAATATGCCAAAAATAGGTTGGTATGACAGATTCTCTTACACTTCTCTTGTGACCGTTATTTTTGGTGGATTTTATGACAAGCTGTCATAGTCTATTCTAGGGATGGATGCCTATTCTTGGGATTGCATGTAACAATTGTGTGCATGTGGCTTTGTGCATGGTTCTTGGTGGTTGTGCCTATTTTTGGGTCCAGAGGAGTCTATATATACAATGCTGCTCCTATGGGAGAGATATAATAGAATTTTAAGTCTTGTTGGCTTTGTCTCTCATTTCCTGAAAGAACTTGCATTGCAAGTGTATTGTAATCTTTGTGTTAAAGATAATACATTGTGCAGGTTTTGGAGTGCTAAGGTTTTTTACCAAAAGGTTTTCCCCAGGGTATATCATTGTGTCATTCTCTATTTTTCTATATGCATTGTATATGGTTGCAATATCTTTGTTAAAGTAGTTAACGAATCTAAAATTGTAAGGATTTATAAGAATTTGCACAATACTCTCCTATAGAGATTAGCGTAGGAAGCTATTTTTGCACCTGAGTTTCCTTCCAAGTGGTATCAGAGCTTGATCAACTTTTGATCCTAGTTGTTGGGTAGGGTTTTTTGAGCTAATCTCAAGTTTGAGTGGGATTTTTTTGCAAAGCATTCTAAATCTTATTTGCAGATTGAGATGGCAAGTTCATCATATGGAAGAATGGAGGTGGAGAAATTTAATGGCACTAATTTTGAGTTGTGGAAACTCAAGATGGAAGACATGTTGGAAGATCGTGACCTATGGGAAGCAACTTCAAGTGCTACAAGACAAGCAACTATAGCTCAAGAAGATTGGGATATCAAAGACCGTAAAGCTAAGGGTCTCATAAGACTCTATTTAACCAATGCAGTCCTTCTAAATGTTCTAGATGAGAAAATTGCAAATAGTTTGTGGGAAAGACTTGCGGCCATGTATCAAGCCAAATCTCTAGTGAACAAGTTGTTCCTAAGGAAGAAGTTGTACTCTCTGCAAATGGAGGAAGGTGGATCCTTAACGGATCATTTAAATGCATTTAATCTGCTGGCTACACAATTGACATCAGCTGGTGTCAAGTTAGAGGAGGAGGATCGTTGCTACACACTTTTGTGTTCTTTACTGGATTCATGGGACCATCTTGTGATGGCTCTTGGAAAAACTTTAGTCACCTTCAAAATAGATGATGTGGTGTCTTTGCTGCTATCAGAGGAGATGCGGAGAAAGGCTTCCATTTCAAAAAAATAAGCCCTTGTTGTTCGTGGGAGATCCACTGAAAGAGGGAGGAAAAATGACAATAAGTCTAACAATAAGGGTAGATCCAAATCCCATGGGAAGTCAAAGACTTCCAATAAGTCCAAGGAAAAATGTTGGAACTATGATAAATCTGGGCACTTCCGTAAAGACTGCAAAGAGCCGAAGAAGAAGAAGAAAGGTTCAGATTCAGCTTCAGAAAGATTTCAAGAAGATGGTGATGCATTCATCACAGCTTTGGTAGCCCATGCATCTGATGATGTGTGGTTGGTTGACTCGGGTGCATCTTTTCACATGACCTCTCATCGAAACTGGTTCTCAAAATATGAAGAGTTCGATGGTGGAAAGGTGTACTTGGGTTTAGAACAAAGGTTTGTGGCCGAAGCTGTGGCCACTGCTTGCTATTTGGTTAACAGATGTCCTACATCAGCCCTTGTTGGTAAGACACCCATGGAGGTGTGGTCTAGTAAGAAGCCTTCAATTAGACATCTTCATATTTTTGGTTGTGAAGCTTAAGCACATGTTCCAAAGGAGAAAAGATCTAAGTTGGAAAACAAAGCTGTTAAATGTATTTTCATCAGATACAGTGCTGGTGTGAAAGGATACAAGCTTTGGGATCCCATGACTAGTAAGGTGTTGTATAGTAGAAATGTTATTTTTAGAGAGCTAACATCTTCTCCTATTGTGCTACAACCAGATGAAAAAGAAAAGGAAAAAGATGTTGTTTAGTTGCCTCCTACCCCTGAGAAGACTGAACAAAGAGACCATGTTGGGCCTAATGATAAGGAGAGCTCTAGCAGCTGTGATAGTTTAGAAGAAGAGGAAGAACAACCTCAACCATAGCCCTTGAGGAGATCCATGAGAGAAAGAAAGCAACCAAAAAGGTTTGGTTATTCTATGTTAGATTCCAGTTGTGCCTTTGCTTTGATTACTAACACTAATGAGCCTAGATCTATGAAAGAGGCTTTGGGCATGGAAGATGCAGGTTCTTGGATTGAGGCTATGGATGATGAGATGGCTTCATTGGAGAAAAACAAAACTTGGGACCTTGTACCTTTGCCTAGAGGGAGAAAATCTGTTGGCTGTAAATGGGTGTTCAAGAAGAAATTTTGTGTAGATGGTAGTGTTGAAAGGTATAAAGCTAGATTGGTTGCAAAGGGGTATTCATAGGTAGGGGGAATAGATTATGGTGAAATATTCTCTCCTATTGCAAAGTTGACATCCATTAGATTTTTGTTATCTCTTGCTGCATCATATGATTTAGAGATAGAATAGATGGATGTGAAGATAGCTTTCCTTCATGGTGATTTGGAGGAAGAGATTTATATGTCACAGCTTGAGCACTATATTGTTAAAGGTAAAGAATCCTTAGTTTGCAGATTAAAGAAATCTCTATATGGTTTGAAGCAATCTCCTAGGATGTGGTACCTTAATTTTGATGCCTTTGTGTTGTCAATTGGATTTGTAAGATCAAAATTAGATCATCATGTTTATTTTAGAGTTGAAAATGATCGCCTTCTTATTGTTGCATTATATGTTGATGATATGTTGCTATTTGGGAAGGGTAAGGGTATGATTTCTGATTTTAAATCTCAGTTGTCAATACAGTTTGAGATGAAAGATCTTAGGGCAGCTAGGTACATCTTGGATATGGAAATTAGTAGAGACAGGTCTAACAGAAAACTTTGGTTGAGTCAGAGTAAGTATGTGAAGTCTGTGTTGGACAGGTTCAGCATGGTAGATTGTAGACCACTATGTGTTCCTATTTCTGTGGGAATAAAGTTATCTGTAGATGATTGTCCAAAATCTCCTAGTGAGGTGAAAGACATGAGTAGAGTACCTTATGCTAGTGCAGTTGGCAGTCTTATGTATGCTATGGTCTGTACTAGACCAGACATTGCCCAAGCAGTGGGAGTCCTGAGTCAGTTTATGGCTAATCCTGGATGGGTACATTGGGATGTAGTTAAGCGAGTATTCAAATATTTGAGGGGTACATCAGATTACTCCATATGTTATCATGGTAACTCTTCTGGATCTCCACATTCAGTTTGTATTCATGGGCTTTTGGATTCAGATTGGGTAGGTGATATTAACAGTAGGAGATCCACTAGTGCTTATGTGTTCACTATGTTTGGTGGTGCCATCAGTTGGATGAGTAAGCGACAACCTGTGGTTGCTTTGTCCACTACAGAAGCTGAGTACATGGCTGCTACTCATACTTTTAAAGAAGTCATTTGGCTTAGGAGATTGTGTTCTGATGTTGGTGTTGATGCAAAAAAAATTACTATTTGGTGTGATAGTCAGAGCGCTATTTTCCTTGCAAAGAATCCAACTTTCCATGCCAGAACGAAGCACATTGATGTGCAGTTTCACTTTGTGAGAGATATGGTGGAAGATGGAAAGGTAAATTTGGAGAAGGTAGATACTGTGAAGAATGTTGTAGATGCATTAATGAAACTAGTGTGCACTGAGAAGTTCAGATGGTGTTTGGAGTCTATGGGCCTTTTGGCCTATAGCGGTTAAAGTTCCTGTTATGTTCTTGTTGCTCTTACAAGGTGTTCGACAAGTGGGAGAATGTTAGGAATAAGGTGTCTCAACCTTGGATAATTCCTATTCTTATTGTTTGTTTTGTAAATGTATTTTTTGCAAATAATGTAATTAAGTGTGAGTGTACATGTCTAGTTGGCATGTTGATGTGTCACTCCACTTGATGTGTCGACATCTTGTGCGTAAGGAGATCATGACTGAAATGGTCATGATGGATTCTTATGATGCGTAAGAACTATTTAAGGAATGTGCTATGATAGGTGTAAGGGCATCTTATGACTTGGGCCTATTTGGTCACCCAAGAAGAAGTGGTTGGTGTGTGTAAGAGAATATGCCAAAAATAGGTTGGTATGATAGATTCTCTTACACTTCTCTTGTGATCGTTATTTTTGGCAGATTCTATGACAAGCTATCATAGTCTATTCTAGGGATGGACACCTATTCTTGGGATTGCATGTAACAACTATGTACATGTGGCTTTGTCCATGGGTCTTGGTGGTTGTGCCTATTTTTGGGTCCAGAGGAGTCTATATATATGATGTTGCTCCTATGGGAGAGATATAACAGAAGTTTAAGTCTTGTTGGCTTTGTCTCTCATTTCCTGAAAGAACTTGCATTGCAAGTGTATTGTAATCTTTGCGTTGAAGATAATACATTGTGCAGGTTTTGGAGTGCTGGGGTTTTTTACCGAAAAGTTTTCCCTAGGGTATATCATTGTGTCATTCTCTATTTTTCTATATGCATTGTATGTGGTTGCAATATCTTTGTTAAAGTAGTTAATGAATCTGAAATTGTAAGGATTTATAAGAATTTGCACAATACTCTCCTATAGAGATTAGTGTAGGAAGTTTTTTCTGCACCTGAGTTTCCTTACAATCTTCTCCTTAAAAAATAATGTCATCAACAAAAATAACTGTAATGAACAAACCATTTTCAATTTCTTTTATGTAGAGATTGCTATCAGCTGTTCCTTTTGTAAATCCCAACTTTAACAAATACTTGTCTAATCTTGCATACGAAGTTCTAGGTTCTTGTTTTAGTCCATATAAAACTTTCCTTAGTTTACATACCATGTCTCCTTCTTGAGTCAAAGGAAAACCTTCAAGCTTCTCAATGTAGACTTCTTCTTCCAATTCTCCATTCAGAAATACTGACTTCACATCCATCTAATATACTTTAAATTTCTTGTAAGCTATATAGGCCAAAAACATTCTTACTACTTCAATTCTTGCAACAGCTGCAAAGGTTGCTTCATAGTCAATTGCTTCTTACTGTGAGTATCCCTTACATACCAATCTTGCTTTGTTTTTTACTACTTCTCCTTGTTCATTCATCTTGTTTCTGAATACCCATTTAGTTCCACTAACATTCTTGTTTTTAGGTCTAGGGACCAATTCCCATGTCTTGTTCTTTTCTATCTGATCTAGTTCTTATTTCATAGCATTAGTCCAACTTTCATCTTCACAAGCTTCACTAGTAGTTTTAGGTTCAATTTGAGAAATAAAACATAACTATTCTTGTACCTTATTCTGAGTTAGAACTCCTCTTTTGATGCTTCTAATAATTTTTCCAATAGGATGATTTCTTAATAAACTCTTGCTAGGTGTCACTGTCTTAGACCTCACTTCAGGTGCAGGCTCTTCAATGACTTCATTGTGGCTTTCATTCAACAAATCACTGTCAGTTTCATAAAATAATTCAATAGATCCAGTGTTAGGTTTAGGATGAGCTTCTTCATCTTATTCATAATCAAGCATTCTTTCCTGAATTTTGAACTTTTCATCAACTTTAACATTTGTGCTTTCAACAATAGTCTTAGTTCTTTTATTATAACATCTATAGGCTTTTCTTTTCAAATAATATCCAAGAAATATACCTTCATCACTTCTAGGATCAAATTTTCCAATATCATCATCTCTCTTTATATAAAATTTGCTTCCAAAAATTCTAAAATACTTAACTAAGGGTGCATGTCCAAACCATAATTCATAAGGTGTCTTGTCTGTGTCTGCTCTAATTTGTACTATGTTCATTGTATACACTATTGTGTTCACTGCTTCTCTTCAGAATATCTTCATCGAATAATTCTCAAATAACATAGCACTTGCTACTTCAGTCACTGATCTGTTCCTTCTTTCTGCAATACCATTTTGTTCAAGTGTTCTAGGGGCTGAGAACTATCTCTTAATGCCATTTTCTTCACAAAAGGTGTTAAACTCTCTAGAAGTAAATTCTCCACCTCTATTAGATCTCAAACATTTAATCTTCATTCCAGATTCATTCTCAACTTTATTCTTAACAATCTTAAACTTATCAAATGCTTCAAATTTTTCTTTAAGAAATGTAATCCACATCATTCTTGTAAAATCATCAACAAGAATCATAAAATACCTTTCTACATAGAATCATCTAGTCCTGGTAGGACCACTCAAATCTATATGAACAATTTCCACCTTTTTTGTAGATGTAAAGTTATTACTGGGAAAAGAACTTCTTTTATGTTTAGCCATCACACATTCTTTGCAAATCATGTTAGTAGGCTTCATAATTTTAGGAAAATCTCTTACTGCAAGTGTAGTACTTACTTTCACAATGTTGTCAAAGTTTATATGATAAAAGCTTCTATGCCATAACCAACTGTCATCAATTTTAGTAATCAAACATGTCATCTTAGTAGGATTCAACTGAAATACATTACCTCTGGTTCTAGATCCAGCTCCAATCAAATTTCTATCTTTATCCTTTATCACACAAGTTTTCTCAGTAAACCAAACTTGATATCCCTTATTAACTAACTATCCAACACTCAAAAGATTATGTTTCAATCCATCCACAAAATAAATATCATCAGTATTAGTCTTTACATCAAGAGTAATAGATCCTATACCTTTAATCAAACAAGGTGCATTGTTTCCAACTCTAACAACTCCTCCATCATATTCGTTTAACTTTATGAGCTTTTTCATGTCTCCAGTCATATGGTGTGAACAAAAACTATCTATAATCCAATCAGTTTTCTTTTTAACTTGACAAACTAAGGCTTTTTCTTCCTTGACATCAGTTTCAAAATTTTCTTCTTTAATTGCTACAAATCCTATGTCATCATTATTCTCATTATCAATTTCACTTAAGGTTCTCTCTATACTAGCTTCAAGATCTTCATCATTAGCATAATAAAATTCCTTAGATCTTCTAGGTTTGAAATTGTTTCTATCCTTTTTAACTCTCTTAGGACATTTAGATGAAAAAAGACCATATTCTTGACAAGTCCAACATTTGAAATTTTTCTTACCATCTGGTCCTCTCTTCACAACAAATGCAATACCTTCTAAACAATCTTCTTATTTTCTTTATTTCTAGATCTGTTGCTGCCAACATAATCTCTGCTCACACTAGTGCTTCTTGACAAAGTAGGGTGAACACTAAGAGCACTGAATGTTGTCTCCATTCTAGGTAAGTCTCCTGATAACCTCAGGTCCATCTCTTCTGCTTCCAACCTTCCAAGAAGAGTCTCTCTTGTAAAGTTTTTAGTACAAGGTATAACTTGTTCAATCATCTCTATTGTCTGCTTAAATAAAGGAGTCAATGTCCTCAAAATTTTCCATGTCACTTCATTCTCTATCTTTGTTCCTCCACAAGATTTTATACTTGTAACAATTTCTGACATTCTACCAATATAGCTTCTAACAGATTCATCTTCCAACATTCTTATATCTTCAAATGCACATATCCAATTATGTAATCTAAATCTTTTTGCATGTTCATCACCTTCAAAATTAGAGTCTAAAGCTTTCCATCTTTCATGAGATTTTTTCAAACATTTTATCTAACTGTACTCATTCTCCATAAGGGCTGTCAAAAGTTACACCATCAAACTTAGGGCTTTCTTTCCTGAAATTTTCCATGGATGTCCTTAAGCTGTTAAACTTCTTTTTCAAGGACCTGTCACTCTGATACCAATTGTTAGAAAGTAAAGTCCACCAAGATAACTGAGAGGCGGGGGTGAATTAGTCATCTGATAATGATAACTTTTATCAACTTCAACAACATTAAACTATGTAAGCAATATAATTACCAACCATAGAAAGATATTCATACACAATAACACAATGACACAAGATATGTTGACTAGGGAACCTCTTGATCAAAGAGTAAACCCCGGTGGGAATGATGCCCACAAAAGATGCACCAATATGAATATTCTTTGTGAAAGGATGGACTCTATTAGGAGTCTTGTGAAATACATTTAGTACATATGAATCCTTGTTAGGAGATTTTGAATCCCTGTTAAAAGATTCTAACCCTGTTAAGAGTTACAGAAGACAGAAGGACCCACTACCCAATTAGCTTTAGGGTAAGATCACTGAACACACTGTCCAAATAATCTTTATATTACTCAAAATAATAATATGTTACCTCTTCTCTGACTATGCCAAACTGCACTCACTGTTACACCAAATCTCAATTTCAGATCTATGTACTTCGTATGTCTTCCTTCACAATTCACTTTCACATTTAGCTCTTTTCTTCACTTCATATTCATACACTACTATCCTCTTTTACATGAAAACAAGGAAACACATTCCTTCCTTTACACCACACTCAAATAATTACAAATGATTTGGCATACAATTACAAAATAAAACTTTCCACATGCTACATCAAAATTACACAAAACTGTCAGCTTCCAAATACAATAAATCTTCATTCATGGGACCTAAAAGTTTGAATTTTCATCCACATCACTATCAATGTGTCTTCAACTTCCCTTTAACTATGCAAAACTAGATTCCATCCCAATTAGGAGATATCATTTGATTTCCACAAACCGCTACTGAGGAACATTACCTGAATACTGCTTCCACCAAAATGCTCATAACTTCCATGAATGGAAGAATTAATGTCTACGCTATTAACCATAGTCATATAACATATCAAAGAGTATATCCTCAACATCACATATCTCCAACTGCAATAACCCATGTGCGCTAATTCAAACTCTGTCTACTTCTCTGCAAGTCTTCAGAAGATGACTGTGTTGACATCAATGACAATCATAGTCATGAATGCAACAACAATTGCTACAAAATGGATGCCAATCATTTAGCATTCATTACTAACAAACTCCCTCTTTGCCCCTCCACTAGTATTTTTTGTGAGAACGCATTTCTGCATGTGCAGGTGCATTCCTGTCGATCCCACGCTTGGGGGATCACATGTTTTCCTCCTAGAAAATGCAATAAATGCTAAAAGAACTTAACAAAAAAGGCACATTTTTCAAGCCTAATTTTTGGTTATGACCTCCATGATGTTAGAAACATTACACTATGTCAGAATAGTGAGTCAGTTTCCCTCTCTCTTCCATATGGTCCTCTCTTATCAGAGCTCCAAATCTCAATTTCTAGGCTCTAAAGTGTGCAAATGACTTCTTTTTTACCCCTCTAACCCCTATTAAGGCCCTTTCAAGCCCTAATTTTCCCTTCCGGATAGCTTTTCACCCACTGTTTCCCCCCCTCACTCCATCTCTTGCCCCTAATTGCCTTTTTCATCTCTTTTTTTCACATTCGTCCCCCTTTTTAGCCTGCAGCCCACCTTCTCCACCTTTTCCTTTCTAGACGCCTTTCGGGCCCCTTTTTCTTTCATTTCCACCCTCTCGAGGGGGCATCAACTATTCTAACATCCTGACCCATAATCTAGGGTATTTTTGCTACCTAGTCTATACTTCGTGTTGTCTATTATTGTTAAAAACATCTTCAAAATAGCGTTATTTTAACACTATGTCGAAGATGGGCAAAATGTAGACACCTAAATTTGATTACATAATTTAGTACTCTTATTTAGTTTTTTCCTAGGACATCCTATTAATTAATTATTATTATTTGGTTAATTCATGTCACCCCGTAGTTAATTAATTTAATTAATTATCTATAGTCCAATTAATTATCTAAATGACAAACCTATAGTCTAATAATTAAATTTACCCCTATTCTTCTATTAATTTAAATAGATAGACTCATCTAAATAAATTAATTCATGAAACCTCTTTTTCCTCTTACTTGGAATTAAATAAATATTTAATTCCAACCTTAACCCTCAACTAAACCCATCCCAAAAATACTAACATGTAGTTCATACTCAACCCAAATCACCCATACTAATCCTTCTTAATTAGCTAATGACTCATGATTAGCTAATCCAACCCTCCACTCATTCTCTCTCCTCCCATCACATCCTCCTAAACCTCCCACTTGCCTCCTAATCCAAGCCTAATCACCTCCTAAGCATTTGCACAAACATAATCCATGGATTAAGAAATCCTGAGCCAAACCAAGTCAACCCTCATGTCACATCCTCACATCCCCCAATTCCCTCATCTCATGTCAACCTTAAATGCTCTTACATACCTCTTACACACTCCATCCTTCTCTTACACATTTTCCCCCTCTCACATCTCACAAAATGGTCACATTCCCCCACTTCTTCCAACCTCTCCCATTGTGACACTTGTCACAATGAGATGCATTTAAGAGAGCACAATCCATGTGCTCCCCCTCAAATTCATCTTGTCCCTTCCTTAGGTTTGCATCTTGATCATTCATTCATCCCTCCTCTTGCCTATAAATCGAGCCCTCTTCTTCTTCATTTTCATCCACCATTGAAGCAAAGTTGTCATGCCATTTTGAAGAACAAAAATCACATTCATACCCTCATAATGCCAAAATCAACCTACATCCTTGAAGCTTGAGACCATACTTTGAGTACACATTCAAATCTTTGGACTACATCTAAAGATCAAGAAGGCTTTTGGAGTACTTCTTTCAAGTTTGCATTCTTGTTTTGTGGCTTTCTTTTAGTATAATCTAAGTGTTTATCTAGTTTGTATTGTTGAATGCTTTACTTAGTTTAGTATTCCTTAAAACTACATTTTAGGTATTACAGTAAGCATGTAAAGTTTTGGTCCTTAGCTAGACCCTATTTTAGTGTCCAAGGTTTCCATACATCCTTGGTCTTTTTTCCATGTAATTAATGAATAAATATTTGAATTTGAGTCTTCTTTGGATTTAATTTCTATGAAGACCTTTAATTTTAGGAGCTCCTCTTTAACTATTTCTTCTTGCATACATAGGCCCTATTTCATTGTGGGTGGCCTTTTTTATTTACTCTCAATTTAAAACCTTGACTCTATATATTTTTGGAATCACAATATCTTGATGGACTCCCAATTCAAATGTTAGCCTAAAATTGTTAGTAGAGGTCAAGTTAATCAGTATATGGTGCATCAAACTCACCCATATCTAGAAACTCTCTCTATACATTTTAGCTTGTGCCTAAATTTGAATTAGAGATTGGTCTTGGGTTTTTAGTAGGATCCTTAATCCTAGTTGACTTTCTTTGAGTTTTGGGCTCCAAATTAGCTAGGTGAGCTATAAAAGAAAAGATAACTCCATCCATTAATTAAATCACCTCTAAGAACTTGATCTCTAAGCATTAATGATCTCAAGAGAAATGAGTTTAATTCAAGGAGAAATCAAGGCAATGTATTCATATTGATCTCCATCCTTCAAGTATCAAGCATGAAAGACAAGTAGTAATGACTAGATCAAATCATATCTGAATGCATCCATTTTCTTCCTATCCTAGATCTAATGTCAAGACAACTGCATCAAAGATCATTTTCAAGAATCTTCATAAGGAATTCAACAAAAAAAGGTTTGTGAAGGTATTTAATTTTTTAAGGCCTCTATTAATAACAACATGCTTTTCTTTTTAAAGTATTTTGATTCAATTTCAAGGTAAATTCCCAAATAGGGGTTTTTCAAAACTGCACTCATTATTATCCATTATGCACACATCATAAATCAAATGTTGTAGTATTATTTTTTAGGTTACTTAGAAAAATCTTCTTTCCTTTGTAATATATTGTTAGTGGATTCCTTTGGAGATAATTATTTCCTTGGGGCAATCATTTTTCAATGTTTCCAATGGTGGATTCCTTTGGATTGTTGGTATTCCAACTAATTGCCCAAAAATATTCTATGATTTAGCCAATCTTCAATCTTCAATCTTCAAGGACTTGGATTAGTGGCCAACTTGATAGGATGTGATTAGGGATAAAAAGCTAGTCATAGTCCTCTCCACTTTAGGCTTTGTGAAAGCTAGGTGGGTGTACCTAAAATAATACCCTTTTGATCATAATCTCACTTCCCTTTTGGTATTGTAACTGTAGACACCTAAAAATCCATTGGTAAATAAAAGTATTTTTATTTTCCAAAACCCCTGTTGACATCATCATTTGTTAAATAATTATTTATTTAATTTATTTATTTATTTTTATGCCATTAATTCCTCCTATTTTAATTAAAGACATTTAATTAATAAAGCCTAGCCAAAACTATTTAAATCAAATTTAAGTGATTTTCCTCCTGTTTATTAATCATTAATTGATAAATAAAGTCACAAACCTTAAATAAATTTAATATTTATTTAAAAGCCTAAAACCCTAGAATCTTCTAGAGATACCTAAACCTTCCCAAACTTTCCTAAACCCTTCCTAAACCTACTTAGGAGGTGATTCCTAACTTTCTTAGCCTAATCTAGTCTTCTTTGACTTTTGGTCAACATCCCTCATTAATGAGCCTTACAGACTCATTAATAGCCTCTTACACACTCATTAAGGCTCTTGCAACCTCATAAATGAGACCCATGTCTCCTCTTTCATCCTTGTTCCCTAGGAACACTTCCCTAGTGTTACTCACACATGTGTGAGCAACCTTAACCCTTGCCCATCTAACCTTACCTCTAACCTTACCTCAGAATCTACCCAAAACCCTAACTCTAACCCTAACTCCCATTCCTAACCAAAGCCCTTAGGAAAATCCTATAAATATTCTCTCTTCCAAGAGAAAATCATTATCTTATTTTTTATCTTCATGCATTGTTACAATGGTAAATTACATCTAGATCATCATAGCCTTTAGCATAAATTGTTAGATTAACTCTATTTTGCGATTTCATATATCATCCTAGAATAGCTTAATGAATTGAACATAGTTTAATTTTAATCTTTTATAATCATTTATCATCATATCAAATCTTCATTTGGATAAAATCAATCATAGAATAAGAATTCTTAGCTTAATCTTTATTTCAACATCATTAGGCTCCTTGAGGCTTTAGGGGAAAATCAAGTGTTTTATACTTGATTCTATGCCACTATGTGGTTCTCATGGTCCCTAATCCATCTCAAACCTTCCAAATATGCATTAGAGATAAGATCCATGTGTTTTGAGAGCACACCCACATCCCTAAATCAAGAGAAAATCAAATAGTGACAAGGTGCTCCAGTTTAAGCTCTATCTGAATGTCTTTGCAAATAGATTTTATTATATGTTAGGAATAGATTGTTTGAATAATTTTTGAGTGTCTACACCTATTTGGAACAAGTTAGGTTTTCTCTGAACACATTTTGGCACACCCAGTGGAAGCCTACATGCTTTCACAACTGCATTTATGAGGGTTTTCCAAGCAAAAAACTAATTTTTGACCATTCTCATCGTGTTCATGGAGGATTCTCATAGAATTAAACTTCCCTCACTTAGTTTCTCATATGAGAATGGGTACATACTCATACCGAAGGTTTCCAATACTCATATGGGACCTCTGCATGTAATTTTGGCTTGTTTTAAGCCCACTGGCCCTGTTTGCTTGTACCAGGAGTCATACTGACTCATACTGGCACCACCCAATACTCATATGAGTAAATTCCAAAAAATAACCTTCCCTATTTACTCATATGGGAAACAAGGGGGTTTTGTAAGGCCAAAATCATTGTGCAAGTTAGATTTTAGGGTTTTTAGGGGTTTCTTGGTCCCTCTTGACCAATTTTTCTAGTTTTTAACACCATTTGTTTTAGGAAATAAAATTATCAAAACTCTGAGGCATTAAGGCTAATCTATCATTTGGCATGTTTAGGAATCCAAACAACTTGTTTTTGGGCTTAAAAAGAACCTCAAATCACTCTTGAATACCTTAACAAACCAACAATCTACAAATCTTTCCTAATCATTTCCTAATCAATCCTAATAAACTCAAAACATTCCTAATTGGTGCTAAAGAAATCAAAATCATCTCTAGTGTCTTTCAGTTGGCTAAAAAGAACCTCATTCATTAAAATCTAGGGTC
Source organism: Chamaecyparis obtusa (assembly GCA_027943335.1). Taxonomy (NCBI): domain Eukaryota; kingdom Viridiplantae; phylum Streptophyta; class Pinopsida; order Cupressales; family Cupressaceae; genus Chamaecyparis; species Chamaecyparis obtusa. The sequence continues at coordinate 807,885 of BSBK01001370.1, forward strand.
TTTGAGTTCATAAATGCAAGCTAGGAATATTCAAGCTTTGGGTACATAAAAAGAACTTCAAAACTACATTTCATTCCTATTTGGTTCCGAATCAATCCTAAATCATTCTAATTATTCCTAAATCAATCTTCAAACATTTTTCTAAACTAAAGTGAACTTCTTTTGCAAAATCTCAAAGTTCTTTCAAGTTTTATGCAATTTAGGAACAAAATCTGCATCTCTTTTCTATTAAGTTCCTAAGCGATCCTAAAGGTTCCTAAACTTTTGTAATTCAGTCCTAAAGCTTTGATATTGGTAAAAAAAATGTCTTGTTGAAAAATCTTAAATGCTTTCAAAAATTTCCATTCATAAAGTCAATCTAGGAACCTCTTTTGGGTCTAAAAACTGAATTCTAGATCATCCAATCTTCAATGAAATCTAAGGAAATGAACCAAAGTCCAAAGAGTCATTTTTATTTGAGTCCAAATCAAACACCATCTTGAATGTCCTAAAATTGAAAGAAAATCACTTCCATTTCATTCCTAAAAGTTCAAAATCAAAATTCCTAAAAAGCACAAAAACTCAATCTTGAATGCCCAAGTAAAGAAATTGCAAATCTCTCAAAGTTTCTTGTTTTCAAAAAGGAAAGAACAAATCAAAATCTAAAACACTTGTTCTTGAAAGATTTCAAATTAAATCATGAATTCTTCTTGATGTGATTTTTAGGAGTTTTAATTAAGCAAATCCTTTAATCTAAGTGATGTAAAACACTTAAACTCGGACAAGTTCATTTGTCTTACTTCTAGCAAAGCCTATCTAGAGAGAAAAGCACTTCCTCTTTGGAGAACGACATCAAACTAGTACTTCCCCAACCAGTATAGAAATAAAGTTTTGAGAAAACTCTCACTTCATGCCCTCAAGCTTGGGCGATGCCTATTGATAATAGCCCAAGGTAGGTGAATAGCCCTACTATTTCAACATGGTCAACTAGGCTCTTAAGTGAGTCACATGTGTACAAATTGATTGGGAGGACACCATGGACCAAATCAGACACATATAAATCAAATGATTCTCAATCTACTCCTGAAGGTATCATAATCTTTGTGCAAGGATCAATCCAAGTGGTTTCCCGAATCACCTGAAGACACTAACCATCTATATTTCTTTTTGGTATATCAAGCTATGGGAAAATATTTTGATACTATCATAAATTTTAGGTAATTCATCCTTGATTTGTTTTCAAAGTTTCAGACTTGGTGAAAAACATCTATTAAACATACACAAGAAAAGAGTTATACACTTTTTTTTTCCATTTCAATCCAAATCCTCCAAAATCCAAAAGTCATCCATGCTTTCAGAATCCTATCATCCTAGTCTCCTAATCATGGTCTTCCAGGTCATCTTCCATCTAGTCTTGTCCTCCTTTCCTCCTATCCTAGGTTAGAAGAATCATGTTGGTCATCCCCCATCCTCTTTCCATCTTCCTCTAGAGTCATTATTTCCTTCTATTCTAAACCAAATCTACTCCTAGTCTGAGCTTGTCAGTCATCCCAATCCGAGTCTTAGTCTTCCAATCCATCTTCATCATTCATCCCTATCCAACTCATTTGCAAGTCAGAATGTCTCAAAGCTATTATGATGAGTTTGGTTATTACATCACTTCTCCCACTCTATCCTATCCTGATGATGATGAAATTCTTGTTGATCATGATGCATACTTTGAAAATCTTAGCCAACATGATGATGAGAATCTTGTGGATCATGGTGAGTACTTTGAAAATCTTAGCAAGCTTGGTCCAAGCACCATCTTGAATCCAATCATTCCTCTAAACTATCCTATCATGCCTTCATGCATATCCACTAGCACTCCCTATCATGACTTTGACAAGGGAAATCCATTATCCTATTCATCCACACCTTCTTCCTATCTTAAGCCTACATATCCTCTTTATGCATCCTTCATACCTCCATCTCCTTCTATTTTCATATCCCAATCACCATCTTTCCATAAAAATATTCCAAGCTACATCCATTATCCAAATCCTCCATCTCCTTATCCTCCAAACCATTTTCAAATCCAAAATCCTAGTCTTCCAATCCATGTTAGAAAGTAAAGATCCCGAAGATAACTAAGAGGGGGGGGGTGAATTAGTTATCAGATAATTTATCCATTCAACAGCTTTAAACAATATAATCAATGTACTAATCAACCATAGAAAGATAATCATACACAATTGCACAATAACACAAGATGTGTTAACTAGGGAACCTCTTGAAAAGAGTAAACCCCGATGGGAATGATGCCCACAAAATGATGCACTAATATGAAAGTTCCTTGTTAGAGGATGGACCCTGTTAGGAGTCTTATGAAACACATTTAGTACATATAAATCCCTGTTAGGAGATTTTGAATCCTTGTTAAAAGATTCTAACCCGGTTAAGAGTTTATGGTTATAGTTATATTTGTTGATGATATTATCTTTGGAGGAGAAGATGAAGCTAGTGACAAATTTATAGATCAAATGAAGACTAAATTTGAGATGAGCATGATTGGAGAAATGAAATATTTCTTTGGACTATAGATAACACAAAGCAAGGAAGGTAAATTTGTAAGTGAGACTAAGTATTTAAATGAATTATTGAAAATATTTGGAATGGAAGATTCTAAACCTACTGGAACACCTATGGTAACCCGACATAAGTTATCTAGCAAAGATGAGACACTAGCAGTTGAGTAGAAAAAGTACAGATCTATGATTGGTGGATTGCAGTACTTAACACATACAAGACCTGATATAGCACATTCAGTGGGGATTGTAGCAAGATTTCAAGTAGAACCTAGAGAATCACATTATGCAGCAGTAAAGAGGATACTGAGATATCTGAAAGGAACAATGAATTATGGATTATGGTATGAGAATTCTGATGATTTTACCTTATGTGCCTATACTGATGTAGATTAGGGAGGCAGCATTGATGACAAGAAAAGCACCAGTGGTGGAGCCTTTTTTCTTGGAGGAAAATTGGTCTCTTGGCTAAGTAAGAAGCAAAATTGTACTTCACAAAGCATAGCAGAAGTAGAATATGTTGCAGCAGCAAATAATTGTAATTAGATTATTTGGATGAAGTAGATGTTGAAAGATATTGGAATAAAGTTTGATGAGTCTGTTGTTATACATTGTGATAACACCAGTATAGTGAGTATGTCAAAAAATCCTATTTTACATTCTAAGACTAAACATATTGAGATCAAGTATCATGTTGTAAGAGAGAAAGTTGCAAAAAAAGAAGTAAGATTGGAGTACATAAGTACAAAGGAGTAGATAGCAGATATATTTACAAAGCCTTTACCTAAGGATACATTTGTGTATCTAAAAGGTATGCTTGGGGTTATGCCCCAACCTATTTTTGAGAATTGATGTAGATGATTGCATCCGTCCAGTGGTATATGAGCCCTATCTTTCTTTTGGATTGGATGTTGGAACTTCCTCTATGGGGGAGTTTATGAGCTGAGTCATGAGGACTCTTGTTATTGTATTCTTCTAAAAAGTGTCTTTTGACATTAAGTTGTTGTTGACTTAATGATAGAATTTATGTCATTGAAGTCAATGGGGGAGAGATATACATGAAAAACATTGTGGATTGTATGAGAGAGCTGAATAGGAAAATGAAGCAAGATTTGATTTGATATTTTGCAGTGATGTTGCAGTATTGGATTTTTGGAACATTGGATGTTTTTCATCTATTTTTCCATCAATGCCAATGGGGGAGATTGTTACGAATGAATGCAAAGTGTTTTGGCAGTCATTCTGTAGTAGTTGTTGTTGCATTCATGACATGGATTGTCATTGATGTCAACACAATGATATTCTGGATATTAGTAGGAAAGTAGGTAGAGTTTTGTTTTGCGCACATGTTGTATTGTAGATTGGATTTTGCACAATTGATGGTATGTTCTTTGGTGTGTTATTAACCTATGGTTAATAGAGCAAAAATATATTCATTCATTTGTAAGAGTTATGAGCATTTTGGTGAAAGTAGTGTTTAGACAGTGTTTCTATGTAGCGATGTTCAGAAATCGGAGGATATCTCTTAGCTGGGCTGGAATTTGATTTTGTGTAGTTAAAGGGATGTTGGAGACTCATTAATGATGATGTGGTTCATAGCACAAACTTTGAGGATATGTTTGGAGAAAGTTACAGTAACTGAAAGCCGACAGTTTTATGTGAATTTTGTGTGTAGCGTGTAGAATTTATTATTTTGTAATTGAGGACCAAATCATTTGTAATTATTTGAGTTTGGTATATAAGAAGGAATTTTTTCCTTATTGTAATGTGTACTATGAAGATTGAGATGCGAATATATGCATGAAGTGAAGAAAAGAGCTAATTCAGTGATGAAGGAAGACTTGTGAGTACAGAGATCTGGAATTGTGATCTTGTGTAGCAGAGAGTGCAGTTTTGGCACAGTGTGAAGGAGGTAATATATTTCATATTATCCTATTGAATAATTCTTAGATCTTTTGGACAGTGGGTTCAGAGATCTTGCCTTGAAGTTGTTTGGGCAGTGGGTCCTTTTGTTTTCCATAAACTCTTAACCGGGTTAGAATCTTTTAACAGGGATTCAAAATCTCCTAACAGGGATTTATATGTACTGAATTTATCTCATAAGACTCCTAACAGGGTCCATCCTCTAACAAGGAACTTTCATATTAGTGTATCATTTTTTGGGCATCATTCCCACCGGGGTTTACTCTTTTCAAGAGGTTCCCTAGTTAACACATCTTGTGTTATTGTGCAATTGTGTATGATTATCTTTCTATGGTTGATCAGTACATTGATTATATTGTTTAAAGCTATTGAATGGATAAATTATCTGATAACTAATTCACCCCCCCCCCTCTCAGTTATCTTGGGGATCTTTACTTTCTAACACAATTCCCATGTCTTGTTTTTTTCAATCTGCTCTAGTTCTTCTTTCATAGCATTGATCCAATGTTCATCTTCACAAGCTTCATTAGTAGTCTTAGGTTTAATTTGAGAAATCAAACATAAATGTAACTTATTTCAAGTCAAAACTCCTCTATCTAAACTTCCAATAACTTTCTCAACAGGGTGATGTCTTGAAGTATACCTGTTAGGTGTCATAGTTACTGATCTTGTTCTGATTGTGGATTCTTCTATGATTTCTTCTCTATTTTCTTCTTTTTTTTCTTCTCTATTTTCTTCTTTGTCTTCTTCAGTATGACTTTCACTCAGAAAATCCTATTGGTTTCAAAAAAAAATTCTGCATTTTCAATGTTAGGCTGAGGTTGTGCTTCTCCATCAGATTCATAATCAAGCATTCTTTCTTGAATTTTAAACTTCTCATCAACTTTTACATTTGCACTTTCAACAATAGTCTTAGTTCTTTTGTTATAACATCTATATGCTTTGCTTTTTAAAGAATATCCAAGAAATATTCCTTCATCACTTCTAGGATCAAACTTTCCTATATCATCATCTCTCTTTATGTAACATTTACTTCCAAAAATTCTAAAATACTTAACTGAGGGTTTATGTCCAAACCATAATTCATAAGCTGTCTTGTTTGTATCTGCTCTGATTTGTACTCTATTCATAGTGTATACTATTGTGTTCACTGCTTCTCTCCAAAAATTTTTAGCCAAATCATTTTCAAACAACATAGCTCTTGTTGCTTTAGTTATTGACCTGTTCCTTCTTTCTGCAATACCATTTTGTTCTGGTGTTCTAGGGGCTGAAAGTTGTCTCTTAATACAATTCATTTCACAAAAAGTGTTAAACTCTCTAGATGTAAATTCACCACCTCTATCAGATCTTAAACACTTAATCTTCATTCCAGATTCATTCTCAATTTTGTTTTCATGATCTTAAATTTATCAAATGCTTTAGATTTTTCTTTCAAAAATGCAATCCACATCATTCTTGTAAAATCATCAACAAGAATCATAAAATACCTTTCACCATAGAATCCTCTAGTCCTAGTAGGACCACTCAAGTCTATATGAACAATCTCCAACTTCTCTATTGATGTGAACTTCTTATTGGGAAATTAACTCCTTTTCTGCTTTGCCATCATACATTCTTTGCAAATCATGTTAGTAGGTTTCATAATTCTAGGTAAATCTCTTACCACAAGTGTAGTGCTCACCTTGACAATATTATCAAAGTTTATATGACAAAACCTTTTATGCCATAACCAACTATCATCAATCCTAGTTATCAAACATGTCATCTTAGTAGGATTCAACTAAAATACATTACCTCTGGTTCTAGTTCCTTTTCCAATTAGATTTCCAACTTTATCTTTTATCATACAAGTTTTCTCAGAAAACCAAACTTGATAACCCTTATCAGCCAATTGTCCAACGCTTAGTAGATTATGTCTTAGTCCATCAACAAAGTAAACATCATCAGTGTTAGTCTTTCCATCAAGAGTAATAGATCCTATACCCTTAATCAAACAAGGTGCATTGTTACCAACCCTAACAATTCCTCCATCATATTTATCTAACTTAACAAACTTTCTTTTATCTCCAGTCATACGATGTGAACAACCACTGTCTATAATCCAATCAGATTTATTTTCAACTTGTGAAACTAATGCTTTTTCTTCCCTTTTATCAGATTTAGAACTTTTTTCTTTAATTGCTACAAATCCTATTTCCTCAAAGTTATCATTATCACTGTCACTTAAATGCTTTTCAATTCCCACTTCAAAAGATTCATCATTTGTATAATAATATTCTTTAGATCTCCTAGGTTTAAAGTTGCTTCTATACTTCTTAACTCTTTTAGGACATTTAGATGCAAAATGACCATATTCTTGACAAGTCCAACATTTAAAGATTTTATTACCATCTGTTCTCTTTTTACAACTAATGGAATACCTTCTTCAATCTTCTTATCTTCCTCAGATCTACTACTGCTGGCATAATCTCCATTCACACTAGTACTTCTTGTAGGTATAATGCTAAGAGCACTGAATGTTGTTTCCATTCTAGGTAGCTCTCCTGATAATCTCAAGTTCATCTCTGTTGTTTCTAGTCTTCCAAGAAGAGTCTCTCTTGAAAAGTTTGATGTACAAGGTATCACTTGTTCAATCATCTGCGTTGTCTGCTTGAATACTAGTGTCAAAGTTCTCAGAATTTCCCATAGCACTTCATTCTCTATCTTATCACCTCCATAAGACTTTATTCCTATCATAATCTCAAACATCCTACCAATATAGCTTCTAATAGATTCATCTTCCATCATTCTGATATCTTCAAATGCACAAATCCAATTATGTAATCTAGCCTTCTTTGCATGTTCATCACCTTCAAAAGTAGAATGTAAAGCTTTCCAAATTGCATGAGATGTTTTCAAACATCTTACATGACTATATTCATTCTTCGGTAGTGCTGAGAAAAGTGCTTCTCTTGCAAGTATGTTACACATGAATAGATCTAGTTCATCTTTAGTTCCTGCCTCTAGATTGTCTTCCTCAATGATAGTCTTCTCATTCTTTGTAATCAACCAATAACTTGGTCCCAAACACAATAGATGTGTCTTCATCTTTTCTTTCCAGCTATCAAAATTTACTCCATCAAACTTAGGGCTTTCTTTTCTAAAATTTGCCATGGATCTCCTTAAGTTGTTAAACTTTTCTTTCAAGGCCCTGCTGCTCTGATACCAATTGTTAGAAAGTAAAGATCCCCAAGATAACTAAGAGGGGGGGTGAATCAGTTATTAGATAATTTATCCATTCAACAGCTTTAAACAATATAATCAATGTATTGATCAACCATAGAAAGATAATCATACACAATTGCACAATAACACAAGATATGTTAACTAGGGAACCTCTTGAAAAGAGTAAACCCTGGTGGGAATGATGCCCACAAAATGATGCACTAATATGAAAGTTCCTTGTTAGAGGATGGACCCTGTTAGGAGTCTTATGAAATACATTCAGTACATATAAATCCCTATTAGGAGATTTTGAATCCCTGTTAAAAGATTCTAACCCGGTTAAGAGTTTATGGAAGACAGAAGGACCCACTGCCCAAACAGCTTCAAGGCAAGATCTTTGAACCCACTGTCCAAAAGATCTTAGAATTATTCACTAGAATAATATGAAATATATTACCTCCTTCACACTATGCCAAAACTACACTCTTTGCTACACAAGATCACAGTTCTAGATGTCTGTACTCACAAGTCTTCCTTCATCACTGAATTAGCTCTTTTCTTCACTTCATGCATATATTCGCATCTTACTCTTCATAGTACACATTAAAATAAGGAAAAAATTCCTTCTTATATACCAAACTCAAATAATTACAAATGAGTCAGTCCTCAATTACAAAATAATAAATTCTACACGCTACACACAGAATTCACATAAAACTGTTGGCTTCCAGTTACTGTAACTTTGTCCAAACATATCCTCAAAGTTTTTGCTATGGACCATGTCATCATTAATGAGTCTCCAACATCCCTTTAACTACACAAAATCAGCTTCCATTCCAGCTAAGAGATATCCTCCGATTTCCAAACATTGCTACATAGAAACACTGTCTAAACACTGCTTTCACCAAAATTCTCATAATTATTACAAATGAATGAATTTATTTTTGTGCTATGAACCATAGGCTAATAACACACCAAAGAACATACCATCAACTGTGCAAAATCTAGTCTGCAATAAAACATGTGCGCAAAACAAAACTGTACCTACTTTCCTGCTAATATCCAAAATATCACTGTGTTGACATCAATGACAATCCAAGTCATGAATGCAACAACAACTGCTATAGAATGACTACCAAAACACTTTGCATTCATTCCTAACAATCCATCACACCAATCCTCCATCCTATCTCAACCCACCATCTTCTATTCCAAACTACATTGCCAAAAATACCCTCTCATAAGAGTAATTCATCCCTTAATCTACTTCATATCCTATATATCAATCCATCACCCCTACCTCACAAATTAGCCAATCTAGTTCACAAGCTTCCTCTATACCTACTTATGTGAGCTATCTAGTCATTGCATCCTCCAAATCCTCTTCTAAAGAGTCATCTCCTCAATCAAGTTCACAATATTCCACCCCACCTTCATGTGAGGACCATCATAGCTCACCATCTTGTACACATTTAGATCCTTCACCTCAGCCTCCATCATGAAAGTCTCCAAGGAGTTTTACAAGGAAGCTAGCAAAAAATCCCACTCCTAAAGCTGAAGAGTCATGCCATCTCAAAAGTGAACCCATCATTGATGAGCCCCATCAACATCCCCCATTTATTATCCTTCTTCCATATATCCCACTCATTGATCCTCTTCCATCTCCTATCATCATTGAGTCCCTTCCATCTATTGACTCCATCCAATCTCCATCCACATCTTATCCTTCCAACATTATCCAAAGAACATCCAATGAGCCTCATGAGTTCTCCCTTCTTCCTTCCATCACAATTGTAGAATCTCCCATCCTTTCATCCATACCTTTTGAATATTTCACCCTTCTTCCTGCCATCACAATTGCAGAATCTCCCATCATTCCATCCACTCCTTTTGAAGAGACCATCCATAAAACCCCCATCACCCTATCCGCACCAATCCAATCCAATGAAGATCTTTTCCAAAAGCATGTTGAAGTACCCATAGATGAAAATCAAGATCTAATCCCTTCACTTCCTCTATTGCATGTTGTATTTCTTCCATCACCTCCAATCCAAGATTCTATCATCCCAATTCCTCCATCTCAAGATCCACTACCATCCTCCAATCCTAGTCTAGATCCCATCATCCCATCATCTCCACTTGATGATCCTCTAACAATTATCCCAATGCCATCACTCTATCCTCTTGGTCCATTTACATTTTTCAATGGCAATCCACATGAAGCAGAAGAAATCAATTTCATATCTTCCACTACGACACCTAATACCGGATATCTATCTTATTCCCCAAGTTAGAAATATCCTTGCTTGGTTAAAATGCTCAAAAAATGGAATTATCATGACAAAGGCCTAGGCGCTCATGAACAAGGAAATATGGAACCCATCCAAGAGAAGAAACATCCAAAATCATGTGGTATTGGTCATACATCTAAAGAAGGCACTTCCTCCAGAAATGTTGGTACAGCTAAAGCCAGATTCAAGCATCCTTCCAAAAAAACCATTGCATCTTCCCATCGATGCTCCAAAGAATACAATGTCATTCCTCCTCCTCCATCATGGCAACCAAAAACAACCTATCACATTCCTCCAGATCCATTTTGGGTCTCTATGTTCCAAAATCTACCATGGCATATCCTCTACATAACAAATCCATTTTGGGGCCTTACATCCCAAAATATCATTCCCCATCATATCCTACTCAATCCTTCATCCAAAATCCAAATCCTTGTCAAGATCAACAAAGGCACATCCCCACATCTCCTATCTTCCAATATCCTTCCATATCTCCTCCATCCCACATGCCTCTTCATGTTCTTTCTAATGCTTCTCACAATTTGGACGTCATAGTAAAGATGCATAAAGGGAAATACCCACAAAAATCCAAAGATGGCCATGTCCACTCTAAAGGACATTCTCAAGTAAAGAAAAATCCAATCAAGAAGTCCAATGAATTCCACTAGCCACAAAGGCCCAACAAAGAAAAAGCAGAAGCCAGTACGTCCCCATGGCCACAAAGGCCCATCAAAGAAAAAGTGAAATCCAATGCATCTCAATGGCCACAAAGGCCCACCAAAGATAAAGAAAAAACTATGTGGATCCCAAAGAAAAAATATGTAATGCATCTAAAAGAAACGTCCACAATAGCATCAAAGGTTTCTAATCCAACAACTACTCATTCCTCTTCTACAACTATTTTGGGTCCCTATAACCCAAAATCTCACAGCACAAATCCTCTATCATTTCCACATCTATCTTCCAAAACCCATCCACATTATCCATCTTCTTCATAATATGTACCAATGCTGGTCCTGATAGCATCCCCCTATCATGATCATTTTCCATCCAAACACTTTCTACCATCATATCTCCCATCTCCCCCATCCAATCCTTGCCTTTTCATAATCCATCCATCACAATAAGGTTGTACCAACATCTGGATGAATCAAAAGGTCAACAAAAAATTAGAGAATTAGAAAGTCAGTGACAAATCAAAGAATCAGAAAGTCAGTAAAAGATTAGCATAAAGTTAGCAATAAATTAGAAAGGCAGCAACAAATTAGAAGATCAGCACAATGACCACAAAAAATTAGAAGATCAACACAAAGTCAACAGCAAATCAGGAAAATCCATAAAAATTAAAAAAATCAAGAGAAAGATATCAAAAAAGAAAAGAAAAATAAAAACATTCATCCAATGGTGAAAACTTGGCAATTCAAGTGCCTTGGATAAGTACCATGGTGAAAACCCTGCAAACAGGTGTCATGTGTAACCCCTCTAGTTTCTTTCTGTAATTAGGGGCAATTCCATTCTATCACATCTTATCCAACATATCCTCCATCTTGTTCGTCTCTTGCCTCTATAATCCTCCTTTGGATCTTGATAAAAAAATAGAGACCATTAGGTATACATGCTTTTGGGCACCTTCCTACATCCATCTTCCTATCACATCTTCCAGCCACCTATCCTCTATCCATCAAACTATCTAAGCTTCCATATACCTTCCTCATCCTCTTATCATTGTATCTTCCATCCAATCATACCCAATTCTAATGCCTCTAAAAGCATGAACTATCCTAAGCAAGGGCATCTTATCCCTTGGTGGCATATTCCCTAGAAATATTTATTTTCCATCCTCCATTCCAATTCTTCCTCCATCCAAATCCTTACCTTCCATCTTCCAATCCAAATCTTTCCCCATCCAATTTCTTAGCAGTTCCTCCAAAAAGCAATCCCTAAGCATTTCCTCCATTCAAATCCTAAGCATTTCCTCTATCCAAATCCTAAGCATTTCCTCCATCCAAATCTCCAAGCATTCCTCTATCCCATCCCTCAATGTTTCCTGCAACATTCATCCCTCAAAAAATCCTCCATCTGCATCCCCCAACATTCCTCTATCCAAATCCCTTGCCATTTTCCTCTAGCATTCATCCCTGTGTGTTTACTCCATCATTCCATCACTTGGTACTTCCCTTGTCATTAGTATCTAGTTACAGGCTATCCCCCAAGGAATCTAATGCCTTTCATCCATATCTTTATAACATTCCTAGCAATCTTCTATCTACATCCTCTGGTTGTCCAACATCCAAGATCAAGCCAACCAATCCGATCATATCCTTAGTCTTGTTTCAAACCTTGACCTCAATCCAATCATCAGCATTGGGATGCATCCTTCCCAAAATTAGTGTCATCTAAGGACACATCATCCACCATCCATCTATCTTGGCTTCTCAACCCAACTGGGGCATCATCTTGAAATACCCCAAAAATGGGCTATAAGTTCATTAATCTCCTATATCAACAATTCGAATGAAATCGACATCAAAGTCCTAATCTAAGGCACATCTAAGCATCATCGAATCATAATTGATTATCTTAAATTCTGCATCGGGGAATATTCCTAGCAATATTCCTAATTATCTTAATTATCTTTAATTTAATGATTATTTGGCGATAAATCACATTTATCCTAAGTTTGATTAATTAAATATTTTCATATTTAATTAATTAGATTTAATATCTTGCCACTTAATTGTATAATTAAATTTAATTCTATCTATTATTAATTGTATTATTAAATTTTGACAATAAATCTAATATCTTATGAATAATTGATTAAATTTTTATTTAATTAATTAAAGCAAGTTGTCATTATTTAATAATATAGTTTTTAATAAAAGTTTGATTAAATAATTGATTAACCCATAAATCAATTATTTATTTTCAAAAATCAGTTAAGTTGAGCATAAATCACTTTATTTATTTAATTAATTCATAATTATTATGCACATTCAAAAGAAACAGTTAAACTCCAAATTAGAAAATCAATGCAAAGTGTTGACTTTTTAGAACTCAACATCCTTTTGGAGTTCAAAAAGCTGATCTAAACTCTAATTTGAGTTAAAAAGCTATTTTTGCATGATTTGCATGTTTTTGTAAATTAAATTATCTTTATTATCAGATAACTCAAAAATCAAGCTGAGTTAATCTGAGTGATTTATGGCTTTTTTCCATGCACCTCCAAAGCCTTGGATTTCTATAAAATTAAAGCCTCAGCTTATCTCAAAGCATCTCATAATTTTGCAAGCTTACTTTGCCAAAGTTGTCTACGAATTGCACAACTATTTTAGAGAATTGGAATTTGGAGAATCAAAGCTTATTGCGAATCAAGGCTATTGTGAGATCAATTTATTTTTTTTACATTCATTTAGATTCTTTTTCATATCATTGTTAGATCATTTTAGCAGATCAATTTCATATAGATTAGATTTCATATCAAGTTTTTTATCATTCTTATTGCATAGAAAATCCAACAAAATAGCTTAATTGCATTCAATTCATATCTAGATCAATTGCATTCAAATCCTTCATTTAGGTGTCGTTTAGGTCACTGATCTCGATAGCAATCTAAGAACATCAATCTCGCACCTACTAGAAGGCAGTAGATCGCTTGGTTAGATTAGATTTCAATTTTGCATGATTTTTGCTAACCTCTAATGTTTTACTAAAGTGTTGTGTCTACAGATCAGGTACAATTTTCACACACACATTTCTGGCGCCCACCGTGGGGCAACCCACCTTTACATGCTAGTTTTGATTTTTTTGGGGAGCTAAAACCTTAAAGTTTCAAAGATTTAATTTTATCTCTCAAAAGGCTAAGATTTTTGCTTTGAAATTTTTTTTGCAAGTTTAACATATATTAGAGAAGCTATAGTAAAAAAATTAGAATTTTCTGAGATGGTTTGAATTTTTAATAATGTTTTCTTGAAATTCTAGAAAAAATTAATATCTAATGCAAATCAGCATATTTTTTTGGAAATCTTTATATTTTTGAAAAGCTCTTTAAATTCTACAGGGGGTCCATTCTTTTTATTTTAAATTTGGATGCAATATAATAGCTCAAATAGTCAATTTACAAAAGCTGGTCTGTTTTGATAAAACGGGAAACTAGGGCACAAATGAAGAGAATTTTCTAAAATTTTTACATTTTTGGAAATCTCTCTATTTTTTAGTAGGGTTCTCTATTTTGAATTTCTATTTTTGTGGCCAAAATCATAAAAAAAAAATTAGATCTTGTTGACTAGGTCAAATGCAGCAAAAAAAATAAAGTTTTGTGATGGGTATGCACTTATTTTTTTTACATGGTTCAATGAATGATATGAGTTGTCATTTGGGTTAATTGTTGGTTATTATTGCTGATAATAATTGATTTTTAGAGCTAACCCTATGGTTTTCATAAGTTGAATATATTTTGCATATCTTGTTTGCTTGTTTGCTTGTTGGAGAGTTCATCACTTTCTTGCATGGAAAAGCTCAACAAGAATTGCTAAAAATCAGGTAAAATCTACTAAGCACATACAAGGATCCTAAATATTCTCCTTCATCTAATAACATTTCAATTTGGCATTAAAATAAATCTCTCGTGTGTCTAGCTTGGGTGATTCTTTTCATGCTTTTGTTTTACACACTTGCATAATTGATACTAGGTTGTGACCCCTTAAGGATTCATTAAGTAGTCTCAGATACTTGTGATTGATCTTGATTGTTATCTTGGGTTATTGGACTCACTAATCCATCGACCCCTCATTCTGCCCTATGGTTGCAATCTCAATGCCATAAAGGGGAGGGGTCAATAGGAAAGAAGCGTTAAGTGTTCCACTTGGCAACCCTTTGGTACGTTTAGGAACTCACTTGTTTTCTAAGTTGGGGACTCATTTTTAGCTTATGTGAGGTGTTAAGTGTTCCACCTTGTGGACTCATCTCATATTCGCTTTAAGCGTTAAGTGTTCCTCTTTCTACTTTTTGGATACTTTTGGTAGATTTGCTTTTGGAAACATACATTTGTGCTCACATAGTAATTAGGCCCTATGAACACTATTCGTGATTCCTAAGAGATTGGATTCCTAGCAAAATCCTTCTTGATGACATAATCCTTGTAGGTAGGGAGGATACTTAGTGCATTTCACATTCAACTTGGTTAGTGCGTCTTCTCTTATTGATCGATACATTCTCTCCTAGGAGAGGTTGATAGATCACGTGGGGTAGACATCACGAGCTTTGGTGAATCAAAATTGGTTAGTGCATCTTCCCTTATTGATTGATACATTCTCTCTCTGGAGAGGTTGATAGATCACGTGGAGTTGATATCATAGAACTTGGTGAGACAAACTTTGTCTTAGCATTTCGGATTAATCTGCTTGCTTTGTTTGGGTTAAAAGTGAAGAGGCATCAAAACCTTGGATCTGGAGCCAAGTCCCCTTGTGGTATACTATTGTGAGTCACCTTTAGAGAGGGTTAACCATAGAAGACAATCCCTTCATAGGGTAAACTACGTTGATGGAACCTCAAGCGGTAATAGCCATTTTCACCGTGGTAGTGACAACCACTATATAAATGTCCTTGTGGAAGAAATCTCCATGGGTATGGTTCATTGTTGGGTTGTTAGATCTCCCTAGCAGCTCTTGAAGATTAAGTTCTCAGACTATGTCAAAACCCTAGTGTGCCAGGATTGGAGTTCACCCCTTTGGATCATAAAAGTTGCAGAGTCAAACCATTACTAAAAACCCTAGCGAGGCCAAATTTTCATTTTATAGGGTATGTGCGTTATTGCAAAACATTTTTGGAACATACACAATTAGCGCTTCTGAGGATTAGAATGAATAACTCACTTGATTATTCATGCGTAAGGTTGCTTTTGCCCATGTTCATTATTTTCAGACATGCTTGAAATCACTTGCTTGTTGTTTTGTGTGCTTGTTTATCTATCTGGTTATTGAAAATGGACAAATCGGTTACAATCCTCAAATCTAAAAACTCAAAATTTGCAAAAGCTGAAGTAAAATCCTTTTCTGGAGTCAAAAGTCATTTCAAGAGGTCAAAAAGTCATACGAGTTTCCATCAAGTGTCATTTCATTACAACCCATCTATCATATGATTGAGTACCCAGTGTCGTATGAGTTTCTATGCCAGAAAATTCTCAAAAGTCAAAATCTTGCAACTGTCGTATGAGATTTTCAACTGTCGTTTCATTGCTACCCAACTGTCGTATGATAACCAACCCAGTGTCATATGAGTTTTGATGCCAAAAAATTCTAAGATTCAAAATCTTGCTTGCAATTGTCATATGAGTTTTGCAATTATCGTTTCATAGCATACCCATTGTTGTACGAGTCTACAGAGTGCCATTTGGAAAATTTTTGAAAGTTGTCAAAAAAATTGTCAGAATTGCTAGATATTTAGCTTTTTCAGCCTAATTTCAGAATCTGTCGAATGAATCACTATGTCAGGAATAGAGCAGTAGCTATTAAGAATCCAATCATTTTCCTAAAGTGGCCTTTTGAATCTGATTCAGCCTTCTATTTAATCAATTTGAGTCTTTATCATCTCGTGTCAAAACCTTGTCATAACTATCAATCTTCAATCAATCATCAAAATGACTAAGTGTTGTGATATCTTGTCCGCTATCTTTTGGGAACCTACCCATACATCCAGGGCATAGTATCCTTCATCCACATCTAATCAAATCTTCAAATCAATCAAACCTTGACAAGGTTGTGTCATTTGATCATCTTGATTCAATTCATTCTTCTATTATCTGGATCTTATTCTTTTGTTTCACTTGAGGTGAATGGTGGAAACTAGAGCTTCCTCTCACAAGAAATCCATCACCACTCTCCAAACTCCAACTCTTGTGCAACTCATCAATTCTAGTATTTACGAGGATGACGGTCTTGGCAACTATCGATTGAAATCTGGTTACATACCCCCTCCATCAACTCAGGGAGGTACTCAACATACCCCTCATCAATCTAATCCAGGGAGTCCACAAACTCCTACCATGTCTCAAGCAGGGACAAATTTTGGCTCTCAAAGAGCTCAATCTCAACATGGGGCAGATCAGGAACCCACACCTGAAAAAATTGCTCAATATCAAAACGATGATAACTTCAATTGAATGATGAAGCATTTCTTGAAAGAAGATAGAGAAGCATACTTTTTACAACTAGCTCATCAAGGAGCTAAACTTCCTCCCAACTTTAATGTTGAAGATATCATTACGCATGAGGAAGAAAATCCACTCACAACTATGATGAAATAGATACATGCTTTACAAGTCAAATTTAATAGCCTTGAGAAAGAAAAGGAACCCAAAGAGTTCTCCATGGAAGCTCTATGCCATTTTCCTTTTGACAATAACTTGTATATGCCACCATTTCCAAAAAGAGTGGAGATGCCAAAGTATGATAAGTATGATGGACACTCTGATCCTCAAGATCATTTCAAAGATTTTTGTATGCAATCCATGAAATTCATGCGTGAACTGACCTATCTGATGCATCTTTTTCCTAGATCTCTAGGAGGAGCATCCATTCAGTGGTTTTCAAGATTGCCTCCTATGATCAATACGTTTGAGGAATTGATTAAATTGTTCTACCAACGATACTCCTACAATATTCAACATCTCATCACCATGATTGATATTTGTAATCTCAAGCAATATCTAGGAGAATCATTCCTAACTTTCCTCAAGAGGTGGCAAAAGAAGTTCTCTCGATACGCTAGACCAATTCCCGAAATGGAGAAACTTGAAATCTTTATCAATAACCTTGTTCTAGAAATCAATTATCCCTTACAAATGCAAGATCATCCATCTTTTGACAAGATGGTGGATAATGCTATCAAAATAAAAAAAGTGCTTTTAAAAAAGGAGAAATCACACTTCAAAAAGACAAGTACGAATCTGGATCCAGTTCTAAAGACAAGAACAAAAATTGGAACAAGAACAAAGGCATTGTCAAAGATGGTGTTGTTGACACTGTCTATGCCCCATCAAAGGCACCAACCTACAATCTCACTCTTGGTACTCAAGCCATTAAAGCTTCAAAGAAAAAGTCTTCTCCACCATCTCAAAGGAAGCCAGAATACAAAAAATGGGATAAACATAAAAAATTTACTCCTCTAGGAGAGTCTTTAGAATCAGCTATGAAAACTCTACTAGTTGATAACATCATCTCTTTACCACCAATCCGACCGAATGCTCAGGACCCCAAACCGATATGGTGGAAGGAAAATGAATTCTATGATTTCCATCGGAGTAAAGGTCACAAAACTAGTAGTTGCTATCACTTGAAGCATACCATTCAAGATCTGATCGATAGTGGAGACATCACAATTAACAATCCCATGAGCAATATGATCATACAACATTCACAGAACCATTTCTGAATCATGGTCAAAAAGTTTCAACTTCTCAGCCTAATATGGGGGCAAAAGTCAACTATGCCCACCGTGGAAATAACACTATCATCAATATGGTTGAGCCATGTCTCTCTGAAAGTTGCAATGTCATCACAATTGTATGAAGAGACATAAATCATTCCTTAGCTAATGCAATTACTCGATCACAAGCTCAAATGCATCTGAAAGGATAAATCCTAGATTCATCAAATGTCCCTAAGGTGCCCTTCAATCTTTCATCTGCTTCTAAATAGAAGGCTTCTTCAAAATCTTCCAATCCAAAGGATACAAGGCCTATGCCTTATAGCATTGTTCAACAACTCTAGCACACTAATGCAAAAATCTCCATGTTTGAGTTGCTTCAAATATCTCCAGCTCATAAAGCCATTCTTGATAAAGCTTTGCTCGATTCCAATGTTACTGATGACCTTGATTTAGATAGGTTCCAAACTATGGTTGGACATCTTACATCTCTGCAATATATCTCCTTTTCAAAGGAAGATGACAACTCCTTGAATCACTCACATAATCAGCCCTTGCATATAGAAGTCTTGATCCAAAATTGTAGAGTCAAATGTGTGTTGATAGATGGGGGTGCTGACCTAAACATTTGTTCTTATAGCTTGATCACACAATTGGGATTTTTAGAATTGGCTATTGATCCTAGAAAGAAAATAACTATCAAGGCCTATGATGAACAAGAAAGATCTTCTAAAGGCACCATTGTCTTACCTATCAAAGTGGGTCTAGTTATCAAAGATACCATCTATCAAGTGCTTGATCTACCTTTGGCCTACAACATCCTTCTAGGGAGACCATGGATACATGAAATGCAAGCTATTCCTTCTACATACCATCAATGTTTGAAGTTTCCTTATGAAGGAGTAGAGGTTACTATCCCTGTAGATCTAAATACAACTTGCAACACCTTGAAGGAAAGTGCAGATAAGCTTGTACCTAATAATAGAGAATCTTCCATTGAACCAACTAAAGAAGCATCCACATCTAAAATGGAAGATCTTGCAAAAGAGGTTAATATCAAAGAAAATGGTATGGGAGAATATACAATCGAGCTAGTCTTATCTTTGACATCTCTCCCTATCTCGCCTAAGTCTTATGGGAAATCTTTGAAACAATCCAAACCAGACTCTAAAGAACCTCTTGAAGCATATAAAAAGAATTTTGTAGCAGAACAAGTATCCAAGAAAGAATTTGAAGAGGATGAGGCTGTGCTATCATGGCTATACAAAGATGAACCTGAATCTCAAGTTGTTCAAACTGGTGACTCTGTAGTCTCCAAACTCCCTTCCAATTCATATGGTCCAGGAGATAAATTAATAGCTAAGATGGGATATTCAGGTAAAGGACCTCTAGGAATCAGAGGAAAAGGTCTTGAGGTACCTCTCCCACATACTGGTAGAGAAAATAAAAACAAAGTTGGCTTAGGCTTTAAGAAGAAACACTATCACCTCAAAGGTAATTACTCTCATGTCATAGAGTAGATCGCACCAGGGGAGCCTCTTCTTAAGAAAGAAGAAATAGAACCATCAGATAGTGATTCAAATAGTTTAGAACTCATCCCCAATGAAAAATTTCCTAAAGAGATCAAAGACCTTCTTGATGATAAAGATGATCCTATCAAAAGCATTAATGTAGTAGAAACACAAGAACCTACTATCAATCAAGAGATAGTTGCAACACAAGAACTAGATAATCTTGAAAAAAATCAAGAAGAGGGAAGTGGTAGTGATTCTGAGATAGATTCTCATGAGTATGAATACAAATCAGAATCTGAGGGTAACCCTTCTTGGGGTATTCACCCTGACTTTACTCATGTTCTAAGATTTCCTACAGATCCTGAATCAGAAGCTGAATCAAATGACTATGAATGGGGAGCCATTCTAGAACCAGATGAAGATGAGCTTATTATAGAGAAACATGTTGATATTATTCACCAATATGTACCTCAAACAAATGTAAGTCTAGAGCAAAATGATGAACCTATCGAGTCTGATCCACCTATGGCTGAATTGAACTCCCTTGATGACATTGAGCCTATTCACGAATTGGATGTCTTAAGTTGTAGTATCACCTTTTAACTTGAGCATCAGGTTAGGACTAATGATGAAAGATCCATATCCGTAAACACTATCTCCCAATCTTTCCCTACTTTGACTATCATATATCCAGAACTTATTGATCAAACCTCCACGAATCCGAGCCATGGTATTTATACCTTCCCGAATGACTATGCCCTCACTTGCTACCTCAATGCAATTGATCCTATGAGTACTTACATCAATGAACTGAGTGTCAGCATGACCGAGTCGGACATCAAATATCTTAGTCATAAAAATAAGAATAAAAAGAAAAAGAAAAAGAGTTCCAAGGGTGAAAACCACTTTGTGGCAGTCTCAGAACCTACAAAAGTAAAAATAAAAGATGTATCCTATGAAAACCTTTCTGAGGCACCTAAGGATGAGATATTTGATGTCCTTTTGAGTCATTTATAGGACAGATCTCCAATTCTAATTGAGCCCACTCAATCCATCAATTTGGGTACAACAGAGGAACCACAATTGGTACATGTAGCACAATCATTATCAGAAGAAGAGAAGCAAAAATTTACAACATTCCTAATAGAGAAGAAGATCAAATTTGCATGGAAATATTCAGATATGCCAGGATTGGATCCCAATCTTATAATGCATCATTTATCTATTGCTCCAAATGTCAAACCTGTCAAGCAAAAATTGAGAAAGATGCATCCTCATGCTAGGCTCTTGGTAAAAGCTGAATTAGAGAAGCTCCTAAATGCCAGATTCATCCAAGTTATTGACTATGTAGAGTGGATCTCTAATATTGTACATGTTTCTAAACTAGATGGCTCAATCAGAGTGTGCACAAACTTTCAAGATGTGAATAGAGCATGCCCTAAGGATGACTTTCCACTACCTAACATTGATATGATAGTGGACATGACTGCGGGTTTTGAGATGTATTCCTTAATGGATGGTTTCTCTGGATATAACCAAATAAAAATTGCTCCAGAGGACCAAGAGAAAACTACTTTCACATGTGCATGGGGCACCTTCTGTTGGAATGTGATGCCATTTGGGCTTAAAAATGCTGGAGCTACATATCAAAGAGCAATGACATCTATTTTCCACAACATGATGCATCGAACTATGGAAGATTATGTTGATGATACTTTAGCAAAATCTATGATCAGAACTGAACATCTAAAGGACTTGAGCATGATCCTAGATAGAATGCAAAAGTTTAGTCTCCCACTAAATCCTAAGAAGTGTGCTTTTGGTGTCACTTCTAGAAAGCTCTTAGGATACATAGTTTCAAAGAAGGGCATTGAAGTTGATCTGGCTAAAGTCAAGGCTATAATAGAGATGCAACCTCCCATGAATATTAGTCAAATGAGGATGTTGCAAGGAAGAGTTCAATCTATCAGAAGATTCATATCACAGCTAGCGGACATATCACAGCCTTTTACAAAAACATTACATAAAGGTGTGACCTTTGCATAAAATGAAGAATGTGAGAACAACTTTAACCATATCAAGAAGTATCTATAAAATCCACCTATCTTGATGCCTCCTATTCATGGGAAGCCATTGATCTTATATGTCTTCACAATAGCCACATCACTGGGGGCATTGCTAGCACAAAATGATGAAGAGAAAAAGGAAAGAGCCATTTATTATATAAGCAGAACATTGGTGGCGTATGAAAAGAACTATTCTATGATTGAGAAGGCTTGTCTCACTATGATCTTTGCATCACAGAAACTTAGACACTATATGTTAGCTCATACCATGCATCTAGTAGCAAAAATTGATCCACTAAAATACCTACTCAGCAAGGCTGCCCTCACAGGTAGACTGGCTAAATGGGTCATGCTTCTAAGCGAATTTGACATTGAATATGTTGAAAGAAAAGCTATAAAAGGTCAAGTTATTGCTGATCAACTAGCAGATGCACCCATGTTTGATGACACACCAATGTAAATGGAATTTCCAAACTCCTCTATTATGCACCTATCTTCTAGAGAATGACAATTGTTCTTTGATGGCTCCTATACATAGAATAGATCTAGAGTAGGCATATTGTTCATAACTCCTCATGGATACTCCATCCCAAAAGCATTCAGACTAAAGTTCCCCTGCACAAACAATATTGCAGAATATGAAGCCCTTTTGAATGCTATGAAACTAGCAATTTAATGGAGAGTAACAGAGCTACACATTCATGGAGACTCTCAACTTGTTATTCATCAAGTCAATGATGTGTACCAAACTAAAGATGAAAAGCTCATTCCTTACAAGAGAATGGTGGATGATATTAAGAAATATTTCATATCTATCACATTTGAGCAAATTCCTAGAATGGAGAACAAGGTTGTCGATGCAATGGCAACACTATCTACTTTATTATAGCAACTTGAACATGAGCTACGCTATGAGTTTCTGGTGGAAGCACTATTTTATCCTGCATATGACTCCCCCAAAACCCACATGATCTGCGCTATTGTAGGTCATGATTCATCCTGATATAAAAACCTATTTTCCTATCTCCAAGACCAAATCATCCTTGATACCTTCAACCACCATGAAAAGAGATACCTTATCTGTAATGCCTCCTAATATGTCATCATTGGTAATGATCTATACAAACAAGGTCTAGATGGTACGCTACTTAGATGTTTAGAATGGGAAGAGTCTCAATGTGCATTAGAGGAAGTCCATGATGGTATTTGTGGGTCACACTCGAACAGTTTAACACTAGCTCAAAAACTTATTAGGGCTAGGTACTATTGGCCTGAAATGGAGAAAGAGGCTATCAAATTTGCTAAGAATTGTCAAAAGTGCCAAGTTCATGGAAACCTAATTCATCCTCCAGGGAGGGATCTAATCCCCTTTACAACACAATGGCCTTTCCATCAATGGGCATTTGATTTTATCGAGATGATTCATCCTCATTCTTCTAAGAGACATACCCATATAATCACAGCCACAGATTATTTTACAAAATGGGTAGAGGTAGTCCCTTTGACACAAGCAACAAGGAAATAGATATCTATGTTCATATTGAACTATATCATATGCAGATATGGGATACCTCATTCCATAATCACAGATAACAGTGGGCAATTCAGGAATAAAGACCTAGATGATCTATGTGCCAAATTCAAGATCAGACAACATTGGTCTTCTATCTACTATCCACAAGGGAATGGCCAAGTAGAGGCTTCTAACAAAAATCTATTAAAGATCTTGCACAGAACAGTAAACAAAACTGGCAGAGACTGGCATCTCATGATTAATCTAGCTCTATGGGCCTACAGAACAAGTATCAGAACACCTAATGGGGCTACACCTTTCACTTTAGTTTATGGGTCTGAAGCGATACTGCCTATTGAGGTTGAAATCCCATAACTCTGAATTAGAATGCATGGTCTAGTAACTGATGATGACTACAGAGTGTCTAGGTTACAAGAACTGGAACTACTAGATGAGCGCAAACAAGTAGCGTATGATCATCTCAGAGTATATTAGAAGAGAATGTCTAGAGGCTACAACAAGAAAGTTAGACATAGAGAATTTCAGGTTGGCGATCTAGTTTTGAGAGAGAATCCTAAAAATCAATCACATCAAGAATGCAAGGGGAAGTTCAAACCCAATTGGCTGGGTCCATTTGTAATCACTGCTACTTTTGGATCTGGTGCCTATCAACTCACAACGACTGAAGGAGAATAGCTCTGAGAACCAATCAACATTCTCCATCTAAAGAAATTCTACGCCTAAGGCATTCAATCTATGGTAAAATGTCCTAAAAAAAATCTTTAAAAATTGAAAAATATTAAAAATTCAAAAAAGATTGAAAAAAATGAAAAATACAAAAAAAAAAAAAAAAAGTGCCTTGCTGAAAACCTGGAAACAAGCGCCTTGGTAGCAAAAATAGAATCTCTACCAAGATGGTGAAAACCTGGCAAATAGGTGCCACTTGTTTCAAAATGCTCCATCTATCAGTGCAATCTTGGTCTTTCCTAGCTTTCAGTCTTGCTTTAGTTTGTACATATCTCCTGGTTTGTTTCTACATTTCTAGTTTTTAATAAGTCAGTTTGTCCACCAATCTGCTCAAGTGTCTATATCCTATCAATGTTCAAACTTGGGGGCAATCAATGTCAATTTCTATGGTCTCCGGTGTATCTTAGACGTATCATATCTAGTCAAAGTCATTTTGAAGCTTCATTTGAGTCAGTCAAGTCTATCTTGTCTCCAGAAAGGATTTTGCATCTACAACACCAACATCAAACATCAAATTGAAAATGATCTGTGCTTCATGATTTTATCTCCTTGTATGCGTACTGATTCGCATTGAGATTTTTGCATATTGTGTCCCTTCGAGCTCTTTGATGATGTCCTTTATAGGATTTAGAGAGTGATGACTAGGGGCATAATCTTTTCTTTGTCTTCTGCTTGTATGTGAAAATCTAACAACTTTGGAAATTTTGGATTGAAATGGTGTCTGACTATAAGAGCCTCTATCTTGAATTGGATGGCCATGCGTACCTCAACCATTGATACCCAAAAAATTCAAAGAAGTTTGATCTAACTATTGTCTTTTTGAGTGAGTTCTTTCTCCTACTGTGAAACACAATCTTACCTAAGGCTGTGAACGATAAAGGGTCACTACGGGTAATTCACATTGGATTTAGAATAATCTCTTAGTTGTTTGATGTATTTGTCATGCAAGGCATATTCAGGTCATCACGACGTTTATGTTTTGATGCTTATACAAATTGCTATATCAAAATGGACATGATATTCAGGTCATCTTGGCGTTTGTGCCTTGGTGCTTATATCTAATTCGACATTTTGAAAACAAAATCAATATTCATATGTCCATGGTTGCCTAGCCAGTGGGTGTTGTATTGATTCTTGCGCATACAAATCAATATTCATATGTCTATGGTTTCATAGCTAGTGGGCATTGTATTGATTTATTTGGTTACCTAAAAGTTCAATGATGATAACAAATTGACATATGATCAGTGATTAGGTCCTAGGTCTTAGGTTGCATTTCATTTTGCATGTCTCTTTGCATTTTGCATGTTTGCATGATCTCACAATGGCTAAATGAACTTCAATGCTTAAATGATTCTTCAAATTGCATCTTCAAATATAACAAGAGCTGAATCTCACACGAAGGTTCCTCCAATGAAACAACAAGTAGAATCTTTTTTCGGGATCAAAATCAAAATCTGAGATTGTTTATATTATTAACTACTTGCATAATCAACCTTCAATCATCACACAAATCTAGTATTCAACTTAACTGATTATCTTCCATCAAACTATCAAAATTTCAACTATGGTCAACTCATGGTTTAACCTAGTCAAACTTGGTCTTTTGGGACCATCCAACGATGCAGAATGTGTTCTTGAATGTGTATAACCACTTTTCCAATCAATTAACACGCTTCTGAACTCTCAATGCTGACTTTTCTTGTCAGATTTGAATTTTAATCCCGAAGGGGGCATGGTATTACACATCATTCAAAGTCTATAAATCAAATTCTATCAATCTTTCCTTAGTAATCAAGACAACAACCACGTCTAGTTATTGATTCATCAAAAAACCTCATCACTCGGGGCAAATCTATCATCACTTGGGGTATATCAGATTCATTGAGATCCATATCAATCTGGTATTCTCCTAATCTTGTAAACTGTATCAATTTTTGCAAGCATCAGATCATAGTGTTCTTTCCTTGGTTCTTCGGCAACTGAAGGATTCGGATGTGATACCTGCTAGTTCTGCTAAGACAATCGAGTCTAGAACCGGTCACTCACTTCTTTGCAATCGTAAGGTTTGGAAAACCATCGGATCATAGTGTTCTTTCCTTGGTTCTTCGGCAACTGAAGGATTCAGATGTGATACATGCTAGTTCTGCTAAGACAATTGAGTCTAGAACCAGTCACTCACTTCTTTGCAATCCTAAGGTTTGGAATCAGGCATTTTGACACTCTTTCGCAATCATCAGTTCATCGTTGCTATAGTGAACATTATCTTTGGTCATTTAGGACCTATTTGTAGACACCTAAAAATCCTTTAGAAAATAAAGTATTTTTATTTTTTGAAAAATCCCTGATGACATCATCATTTATTAATTAATTAATTATTTAATTAATTAATTTATTTTTATGTCATTAAATCCCTTTTTCTTAATTAAAAATATTTAATTAAGAAATCCCTCCCAAAAATGTTTAAATCTTATTTAAACATTAATCCCCTATTTATTAATTATTTTAATTAATAAATTGACCAAAAATCCTCCAAAAAAATAATTAATTTATTTTTTGACCAAAACTTGGCCAATTTTCTTAAGACCACTAACCTCTTCCAAAATCTTCTAATCCCTTCTTAATTTTGATTAAAAGGCTAATCCCATCTTTTCTAACCCTAATCTCAACTCAAAATATTTAATTAAGATTAAATATTTAATTTTCATATTTATTGAAAATATTTCAATAAATTTTCCCAAACTTAAGCTTTTGGAATGAATAAACTTTTATTCCATAAAACCTAGGAGAATTCTAGACTCTTCTAGAAACTTCTCAACCCAACCTCTTCACCCATCCTAATCCTAAAATCCCCTAATCCTAATCCTAATCCCCTTTCTAATCTTGTCACATTCCATTAGCAAAAGGTTTACCAAAACTTATGCTAACCTCCTCTTAGTCATCCTCCTTAGTCAACAAAGATGGCCACCTCTTGGCCACCTCTTGCAAATGCATTTAAGGATGCATTTAAGCCTTCCTTATCTTTCTTACATGCATTCATTATGCATTTAAGACCTTCTTATCCCTTCCTTGCCACCTCTTGGCCTTGGGCACATTTACCAAATTGTGCACATGCCCTCAAACTTTCAACTCAATCCTCCCTTGACACTTGTCAGGACACTTGTCCTTGACTCAACCCTAACCTTAGCCCTAACTCTGACTCATCCTTTTTAACCAAGCCCTTCCCTTTTCCTATAAATACCCTCACTTCCTAAGGCAAATCATCTTTTAACTCTCAAACTCAATAGCAAAGTTATAATGCCATTTTCATTCTAGCATAAGCATAAACTCATCATTTTAGATCATTTTCAAGCTTAAATCACATTTAAATTAGCTTAATTGAATTAACATAGATTCATTTCTTGTTTAATCAATCTTAGTTCATCTTTTAGCTTTGCATATTTATGTGTTCTTGAGGCCTTTGAGGCATAATAGGTTCCTCATACCTATTTTGTGTCATTTTGGGTCTTCTTGATCCTCAAATCATCCTATTTGCATGCTCCAAGTGCTTGAGTTCGCACACCCACATCCATTTATATCCAAGCATATCAAACGGTGCATGGGCGCATCCGTTTTAGGCTTAAACTGAGGTGGCTTTGATTTTAGTTTGTTTACCATTAAATTTGATTTGATAATATGCTATGACGTTTGTTTGTCTTTGGCCTTCAAAACAGGTTTAGGTGCACGCTCAAATCCTAGTCTACATTCTAGCACGCCCAGTGGGACCCACTTCACGGGTTCTTTGCAAACATTCTGATGGGTTTTAGACCATTTTCAAATTTTTCAAGCTTATAGGTGGACGGAGCACTTCGATCCCTTCTTCTTCTTCTTGTCTATATTCTTCTTCCTCTTCTTGTCTATATTTTTCTTCTATTCTGTCTCCTTCTTCTTCTTCTTCTAGCAAGGAGGTCATGGCCATTTTTTTTCAAAAATAATAATAAAATCCATAAGGAAGCAAAATCATACACACCTTATTTTAGTGCTTAAAATGAACCCCCAAATCATTCTTGAATGCATTAAGGACTAAAATTTGCAAAATTTGTTCTAACAAACAAAACAAAAAAATTAATCAAGGCATTTGCATCCTTGCAACATCAAGGATTTTTAACAATGCATTCATGCAAAGTAGGAATGATCATATCTTTTTGGGCATAAAAAGAACATCAAATCTGCATTCAAACGAGTCAAAACAAAATCTTGAATGAAGCTAAAAGGAAGAACTTAGGTCCTAAAGCATCATTTTCCATTTGAAAAGCAAACACAATCTTGAATGCCTTAAAGATCAAAACAAAGCTTTTTTTTAAAAAAGTTCTTAATCAACACACACACTCAATCTTGAATGCCCAAGTCAAAAAACTTGCAAACGCTCGATTTACTTTTTGGAGAAAGGAACAAATCAAAATCTAATCACGAGTGTCTTCATTTCAAAGTTCAAACATCACTTAATCAAATTTGGGAAAATGAACAAAATCTGCTTGATGTGCATGTAGGAATTTTTCAATTCTTGCATAATCCTTGTTAGAGTAAGCAACGTGGAACATTTGAACTTGGACAAGTTCACCTGTTCTACTTTTAGCGAGGCCTGTCCAAGGAGAAGCGCTTCCTCCTCGGAGAATGACCTCAAACCGGTATCCCCTCCGGCCGGTATACAAATAAGTGAAGTCCAAAAGAATCACTTATATCTCCTAATCGCCGGGCGTTCGTGCCAAACACGTGTCTGGGGATGGTAAACATTCCTCTCCCCCAGCATTATTGGCAAGGCTCTTAGGTGAGTCACGAATGATCAGCAAAATCGGGTATGGAGACTCCACGGAACTATTAAAAACTTGATAAAATAGAGGCTACCCTATCTACATCTAAAAGTATCAAAATCCTTGTGCAAGGACCGATTCCAAGGGGTTTACCAGGTCGCCTCAAGATTACTCACCATTTGTATTCCCTTCTGGGGGATACCAAGCTGTGGGCAAGCGATTCTGATACTCACC
The DNA here is from genome assembly GCA_027943335.1 of Chamaecyparis obtusa. Classification (NCBI taxonomy): domain Eukaryota; kingdom Viridiplantae; phylum Streptophyta; class Pinopsida; order Cupressales; family Cupressaceae; genus Chamaecyparis; species Chamaecyparis obtusa. The sequence goes on from BSBK01001370.1 coordinate 837,137, forward strand.
TTCCTTAGGTAGATCTGTTTGAAGTGCTTGACAGTCAAAGACTCCGTGAAAACACTTGTTGAAACGTACACTTTCAAAGCTTTATCAGAGTCAATTGTCTTTGTTTGTATCCCGCAAGGTTGCTTTGTCCCTTGCGGGGATTGCTTTGACTTTAACCTTTGCCATTGGAAACCTTTGTCTCAAAATCAGAAGCCTCTTTTCCAAGTGATGCCCAGCAAGAACAAACATCCTAAAGTGAAGTTGCCCAAATCCCAAACCTATCAAGAGCGAAAAGTTACCAAAAAGAAACTCAAGACCTATCAATCCACTATCCAAGCAACCCAAGCAGAGGAGAAGTCCCAAGCCAGATTTGAGAACATTGCCCATAACGCTCGCATCAAATAGTTCACCTTTCGTTTCCAAGTTAACCATCACTTTGTCAACCTTGAGCCAGAAGATTAGCCAATTCCTTGTTCATGTCTTGTTCCATCTTCAGATCTTGAAATCTTGTCTCAAACAACCTTGCATCTTAGTTTCATCCTAGTTTCACCCTTTGCATCAGCATCAAAACCCTAGTTGCATCTCAAGAACATCATAAAAGTTGCATTCATCTTCCTACCAGCATTCTAGAATCAATCCTTGTCATTTGCATTATCCCTTTAGATAGAGCATTGTCCCTTCACCCTTCAATATCTTTTCCACCAGCATCCCCCCATCAGCTTTCCATATCTTTCCAGCAGATCCATCATCTTTTGTTCCAAAACCTAGAGTCCCACCAACACTTAGTGTTCTACCTTTTGAGTTGTTTTTCATCCCCTATCCAAGATCAGAGACCATCATCCTCTTTTTGACACAACGTGTTGTCATAAAGAAATCAAACCTTGTCCTTGCATAGCCATCATCTCAAGCAAGAGATTGGAGTGTATTGATAAGAAACTTGTTGACCGAAGATCATCAGTCTATCCTAGGTTGACCCCATCCATTCTCTGATCCTCCATTTGGGAAAAATAGCAGCTCATTTGTTGACCACTCAGTAATCTTTCACCAGCTTTCCACCAACAACCTATCTTTCCTCCACCGTCTTGATCCATATCCGTTCCATCTAGCTTCCATCATTGCCATCTTGATCCCTGTCCTTGCATTTGCATCTTAGAAGTCATCATCTTTAGAAGTTCATCAAACTTTGCATCCATCAACATCTTTTAGCCAAACATCTTGCATACATTTAGCACTTGCATCTCCATGCCTGTTGAGACCAGATCTCAGAAAAGAAGAAGCATGAATCCTTATCCACCAACAACCTCATCTGATCCCAAACTTTTCACCAATGCCATGATGACCTACAATCCCCACATCCAAGCCAGTAACCCATGTGAAGATCCAAACATCCCTTCATCCCCCTTGGCAAACCAAGCATTTGTAAATCCTCTAGAAAGCCCACCAGCGACCAATGCCCTTGTACCGCAACATCAGCAAAGCACATTTGCCCACTATCTGCCAGAAAGTACCTCCATCCCACCATCTCTCTATCCACGCATCCCCATCAAAACTATCCAAGTTCCAGCACAAGCGTATTCTCTGTTTGTCCAATCATTTCCCGATCCTATCATGCAAACACCCCAAGAGCTTTCCACCATTCCCCTTTTCTTGCAAGGAAGCCTCGCCAGTCCTGCAACACAAGCTGCAGCGCCATCCGCTCCATCTCCTACCCCTTCTGCTATGGCTGCCTAAGCCCAAAACCAACGCTTAACCCAAAGTCAGCTTCCACCTCTCATGCAAGCTTTTACACCAAAAGCTTTGCCACCATCCGCAAGTCAAGCAACGCCTTTCACCATCAAAGGAGCACCGTCACCCTTCACCCAAGCACCTGTACCTTCTTCTTTGGGGTTAGCGCAATCGCTTCCTATTCCAACCTCATCTTTCTCTTGGGTGTTTCCTTCATTTTCCTCCTCACAAGCATCTGCTCAACCACAACCTCAACAAGCTCCTTTCTCTCAACCATCATTCATGTCCCAAGCTCCCGTTGCTCCTACCATTCCATCATCCACTGCAGTGCACCCTAACACAAGCTCTTAATGGGGCCTTACGCAAGAAGAAATGAAGGCATGGGGGATCCCATCTCAATCCCCTACATCTATGGTTGCAAATCAACAAACTGCCTTCGCCCAAGCAGCACAGCAGCAACTACCCCAACCACTGCCGGCTTCAAGTTATTCGTCCCAAATCCCAAATACCTTCTAGCAAGTTCCACCACCTCAACAGCCAACTTTCCCTAGCTATCTTACCCCATCACCCTTTGCTTCTAGCTTCCCCACATCTGTTCCACCTCTAAGTAACGCAGGCATGCACCCAACTTATATCAGCCAAACCCAAAGCCAACCTCAGCAACTACCACCATCATACCCGCAAGCAGCATCGTTCTAACAGCCTCCCCCACAGCAACCACATGTCCCCTTTCAACAAACACCCATCATTCCTCAACAACAGCAAGTCCCTTGCTATCAGCCTCAGCAACAAATCCCTATCATCCCCCAGCAACAACAAGTTCCCACCCATCAGTTACAACAGCAAGTTCCAAATGTCCAATATCAGCAAGCAGGCCCACAACAACCGCCAGTTCAACAACAGCAAGCAGCCCAACAACATCAAGCGGTTCCATATCATTTACCACAATATCCCCCTATGCCACACCAGCAATATCCCCAGCAATCATTGCCCCAAAGTCAGTTCCAACCCATTTATCCACAGCAAGCGCCATATCCAGTTCCACAGCTTCCATCACAAGCAGAAGTCCCAGTTCCCTCACCACTCAATGCTGAGTGGGAAGCAATGAAAAATGCTCTAAAAGAGCTACAAAGCGGAACAGAGAATAAAATATACAAGTTCGAAGAGGTGTGCTCATATCCCTTCGATCGGTCCATAGCAACTATCCCTTTCCCCAAGCATTTTGAGATGCCCAAGTTCGACAAGTATCAGGGGAAAGGAGATCCAGTAAATCATATCAAAGAGTTCTACATGGCATGCCAAGAAGTGGCTTACAGTGATAACTATCTCCTGTGCCTGTTTCCCAAGAGCTTGGGAGGAACTGCTGTTGAGTGGTTTTACAAAATACCACATGGGACAATAAAAACCTTTGCTGAACTCTCTGAGAAGTTCATCACACACTATGCCCATAATGTGGAGAATGAGTTGTCCTTGCTAGGCCTATGCAACTCAAAGCAAAAAGATAGAGAAAACCTTGCAGAATACTTGCAAAGATGGTAGAATCTTACAACCAGGTTATCATATCAGCCACCAGAGAAGCATCTAACAAAGATCTTCATTGATAACCTGCATCCAAAGCTATCCCATCACATGTGAATGAACTATCTCCAGACATACCAAGACATTAAGAGCAAAGGCATAGGCATCGAGAAAGCTCTCCTAGATGAAAGCACTATTCGTCACTTCAAGGATGATTCCAAGAACAAACCCAACAATGATAAATCCCGTTACTGGAATCGTAACAAGAATGTTGTTATAGATGGAGCCACTGACACTAACAATGTACAATTCATTGTGGCTAGTCCTACACCATCTCAAACATACCAACCGCCACAAGCGCCCATCTATCAGCAACCACCAGCTCCCGCATATCAAGCACCTATTTATCAGCAGCCTCCTCAAGCTCATCAGCCACCTGTGCAACAGTATCAGCAGCAATACCAACAGCAACAGCCAGCACGTCAAGGCAATCCTGTTAACACAGTTAACGTTGCCCCAAGGCAGAACAAACCCAACAATCAGAACAATCCAAAGAGGACTTTCACACCTTTGGGTGAGCCTCTGGATCAGATCTTTTATCGGCTAGCCAAAGCAAATATGATCACATATCCACCCATCCCACAGAAGGATGACAACGCACCAAAGTCTGATTGGTATAAAGAAAATGAATACTGTGATTACCATCATGTGAAGGGGCACACAACATTGAAGTGCATGTGGCTTAAGAACTACATCCAGGATCTCATTGATCGTAAGGAGATCCAGGTCGATGCACCAGCTCAAGCTTCACCCAACGCCAGTTTGCAAATATATCAAAATGTGTTCCCTCAACACGATGCCGGGAAGAATCAAGCCAGCGCCAATCAGCCCCAAAATCGTGGCAAAGGCAAGCAAGAAGATCACACAGCGGCCTACATCAACTATGACAAGTATGTCGGATGCATAACTCAAGTTGAGCCCATCCAAGATGAGCCCACCATCAATACCATCCACGTCAGAGGGCCGGATCGACAATGTCCTGCAACTACTCGTAGTGGTAGGATAACTGTTGCCGGTGCTCCTCCGAGATCAGCTGCTCCTCCAAGGCCAATGTCTACTGCATCCACAGCACAGTCTAACACTAGGCCAGCATCAAATGCACGCGCAACATAGCATAATGCACCAAGTGCACAATACAATATCATAGAGCATCTTGGGAACATGCCAGCCCAAATATCTATCTTGGATTTGCTCCGCACATCACCCATCCATCAGGAGATCCTGGACAAAGCTCTAAAAGAAGGCCATGTCCCCACGGACATTAACACAACTCAGTTTGAAACTCTTGTGGGACACCTATCAGCAGCATGTGCCTTATCCTTCAAAGAATCTGATATACCAGATGTCGCTCCTGACCATACTCTCCCTCTCCGCATTGTCGTCATGGTCAGAGACTTTTCCATCAAACAGGTTTTAATAGATAATGGCTCAGCCCTCAACTTGTGCACATTAAAATTCATCAAGAAGATCGGGTTCATGGAGGCCGACATACAACATGAGATGATCACCATCAAAGCATATGATAACTTGGAGCGTACCTCTGAAGGTACTATCACCTTGCCTATCCAGCTAGGCCCAGCAACGCAAGATACTGTCTGCCACGTTGTTGATCTCGACCTACCATTTAATATTCTTCTCGGCCACCCATGGATCCATTCCATTAGGGCTGTACCATCTACTTACCATTAGTGCATCAAGTTTCCACATCAAGGCACTGAGGTTACCATCCACGCTGATCCTAACCCCTTCGCATACTACCGTGCGATGGAAGCATCTTTCCCTCATTCTACTCATTGTCCTAGAACCGATATTGGTACTTCTATTGCTAGTTCATCCCGATCCCATCGTGTTCCAGAGACCATCCTCTCTTCCACCTTATCATCCGTCAAGATCAACAACCAGGGTTGTGGCGAATACAGCCTCAGTGATGCATTTGTTGTAGGGGCTCTTCCACATGATCCACATACTCAAGGACGCCCAAGTTGTCAAAACAAGCCTATTGAGGAACATTATAAGCTCAAGCAAATTAGAAACATGACTTTTGAGTCTCATGGTACCATCAACAGCAAAGAGATAGATCCAGATATTAACAAATGGTTATACAAAGATCCCCCATCACGTAACACACAACTTCTTGAGTACTTCAAAGAGAAATATCCAATCCCCTACAAGAATGTCACAAAACAATATAACTATCAAGGTGGTGGTCTAGGACCACAAGAGGATGGAAATTTGTTTCCTATCATACCATCCTAGAATCCAGAACAGCAAGGACTTGGCTTTAATACCCCTCGCCTGCTTGAACAAGAGCCTAATACCACAACTGCGGGCACTAACATGACCAACGTGAACTTTTCGAATAGCCAAGATGACCTTGTGAAAATCGAAGACATCCCCGAAGAGAAAGACATCCGATCCTATGACGATATCTTTGCTGATGACACCCTCCTGGGGAATTCTGTTCTCCAACAACTCTCCATTAACCTCATAGATCTTCCCCTCACAAACCCCGACCTCATAGATTGGGACCAACCAAGCATCACACACATCGATGAGTTCCAAAGCGCACAAGCACTCCTAGAATTCATGGGGGCATCAGATCCAGCAAGCAAACAAGATCCAACATCAACCTCTGTCTATCAACTTCACCCAGAAGGATATTTTGGGGAAGAGGCAAGCTTTAGTCACAAAAATGAAATAGCAAGAGAACATCATGAGTCTTTATGTGAAAACCCCCTTGGGGCACATTCTGATTCCAAAATAGTAAAAATAAAGGGCGTATCTTCTAGTGAAAACCTGGCAATTCAGGCGCTAGAAGATGAAGCCTTGCCTCTTCCCCCTATCCAAGATTATAGACCAGAGTAGTTGCCGATCATCATAGAGGAAACCAAGCCAATCAACTTGGGAACAGAAGAATGTCCAAGGATCACCTACATTGCAGTCAACCTAACAGAAGGAGAAGAAATGGCTCTCAGTGCCTTGCTCAAGGAATCCATCATCAACTTTGCATGGTCATACGCCCACATGCCTGGGCTTGATCCAAACCTTGTTGTTCATCATCTATCAGTAGATCCAAACATCAAGCCAGTGAAGCAGAAGCTAAGGAAAATGCATCCAAAGGTAGCATTGCTCATCAAAGCAGAGCTTGAGAAGCTCCTCCAAGCTAAGATCATCAGAGCAATAGATTATTCAGAGTGGATCTCTAACATGGTGCCAGTCACAAAGCCTTCTGGCGACATCAGAATCTGTACTGATTTTAGGGACTTGAACAAGGCATGCCCTAAGGATGACTTCCCATTGCCAAACATAGATATGCTTGTAGACCTCACAGCGGGTCATGAGATGTTATCATTAATGGATGGCTTTTCAGGCTACAACCAAATTCATATAGCGGAAGCAGATCAACATAAAACAGCATTCACAACCCCATGGGGTACCTTTTGCTACAACATGATGCCATTTGGGCTAAAGAATGCAGGAGCAACATATCAGCGAGCAATGACAGCCATTTTCCATGACATGATCTACAAGATCCTTGAGGACTATGTGGACGATATCCTTGCAAAATCCAAAACAAGAGACAAGCACCTCAACATCCTAGAGCATGTATTTGATCGTCTGAATCATTATGGCTTAAAGCTTAATCCTAAGAAATGTGTCTTTGGTGTTACATCTGGCAAGCTTCTAGGTTTCATCGTCTCTAGACGAGGCATAGAGATCGATCCTAAAAAGGTAAAAGCAATAACAGAGATGCCTCCACCAAGAAATCTCAAAAAGCTCAGAAGCCTACAGGGCAAGCTTCAATCAGTTCGGCGATTCATCTCTCAACTAGCAGACAAGTGCCAACCCTTCTCACATCTCTTATGCAAAGACACCAACTTCAAGTGGGATCCCATATGTCAAAGAAGCTTTGATAAGCTCAAAGAGTATCTAGCTAACGCTCCGATCCTTGTACCACCAGTTCTAGGATGCCCACTCATCCTTTACATCTCAACAACAGCTACAGCACTAGGGGCACTCCTAGCACAGCATGATGATGAAAATAGAGAATGAGTTGTCTACTACATCAGTCGCACTCTTGTGGGCTATGAGCTTAACTATTCACCCATGGAGAAAGCATGCCTAGCAGTGGTCTTTGCCACTCAAAAACTTAGACATTACATGCTTAGCCACACAATCAAGCTCATATCAAAGGTGGACCCTCTTAAGTATCTGTTATCAAGGACAACCCTCATAGGCCGTATGGCAAAATGGGTCATGTTACTCAGCGAATTTGACATTCAGTATGTAGATCGCAAAGCAATCAAAGGGCAAGTCATTGCCGATCAACTAGCAGAAGCACCACTGGTGGATGCCTATCCACTAATCATGGAATTCCCCGATGAACATCTGTGCATGATTGAAGAGCAGCCCATGTGGAAACTATACTTTGATGGTTCCAACACATCCCATAGCTCTGGGGCAGGAATCCTATTCGTCACACCTCAAGGTGACTATATTCCAAAATCATTCAAGTTGGGATTCCCCTGTACCAACAACATTGCAGAATATGAGGCACTCATCTTAGGTCTCAAAACAGCTATCCAATGGAACATCACAGAACTACAAGTCTTTGGAGATTCACAGCTCATTATCAAGCAAGTCCTTGATGAGTATCAGACAAAGGATGACAAATTGCTACCCTACAAGCAACTGGTGGATAAACTGAAAGAGCATTTCCTACATCTACAATTCAATCAGATCCCAAGGCTTCAAAACAAAGCAGCAGATGCAATGGCAACCATCGGATCCTTATTGGAAATCCCACGTGACGCAACACAATATAAATTTCTAGTCGAGCAGCTACACTTGCCAGCTTATGAGAACACCGATGCAAACATGGTGTGTGTCTTGGTTGGTCCCCAATCCCCATGGTACCACGACATCCATGCATATCTAAAAAATGGTATCATATCTCCCCATCTCACCAATAACCAATGCCAAAACCTTATTTGCAGAGCTTCCTGCTACACTCTTGTAGCCAACACCCTATATCATCACGGGTATCACAATGTCCTATCTAGATGTTTAGATTCAAACGAGGCCGTCCTGGCCTTACAAGAAGTTCACGCTGGAATTTGCGGTGCCCACATGAGTGGCATGGTTCTAGCAAAGCAGCTGCTTAGAGTTGGATATTATTGGCCAACAATGGAACATGATGCGTGTGAATTTGTCAAGAAATGTCTCCCATGTCAATAGCATGCCAATTTGATACATGCACCAGCACAGGATCTACAGCCTATTGCACCACCATGGCCTTTTTCATGTTGGGGCCTCGACCTCGTTGGCTTGATCACCCCCCTCTCTTCGGATGGACACAAGTATATCATAACAGCCACAGAGTACTTTACCAAATGGGTTGAAGTGATTCCGCTCACCCTTACTACTGGCATCCAAATATCCAAGTTCATCCTCTACCATATCATTTGCCGCTTCGGCATACCATCTACCATTTTCACAGACCATGGCACACCTTTTGAAAACCAGCATGTGGATGATCTGTGTGCCAGGCTCCACATCCATCACCGTTTCTCTAGTCCATATTTCCCTCAAGGAAACAGCCAAGCTGAGGCAACCAACAAAACTATCTTGAAAATCCTCAAGAAGGTTGTCAATGATTCTGGTCGTGACTGGCACCTCCAAATCAATCCTGCCCTTTGGGCCTACCGCACTTCTTATCACACTCCCACAAGCACCACCCCATACTCTCTTGTATATGGTGCTGAAGCCGTTCTACCGATCGAGGTTGAGCTCCCATCCTTGCATGTCTCCATGAAGAACTATACAACTGATGAAGACTATCGTGTGGCCCGGCTCACATAGCTAGATCTGCTAGATGAAAAGAGACAGCAAGCTTACGATCACCTGGTGGCATACCAAAATCGACTCAAAAGGAGTTATAACAAAAAGGTCCATCCTAGACAATTCCAGGTCGGTGACATGGTCCTTAAAGAAAATCAGAAGGTCCTAGCAAATAGAGAAAAGAAAGGCAAGTTTGAGCCTACTTGGTTGGGCCCCTATGTTGTCACTGCATCCTTCGGCTCAGGAGCCTATCAGCTATCAACACCAGAAGGTGAGCCCTTGAATGATCCTATCAACATCATCCATCTGAAGAGGTTCTATGCCTGAACCTGATCCTGCATATATTAGAAAATCCAAAAACATTCAAAAAAGCAAAAAAAGCAAAAAAAAAAAAAAGCAAAAAAGCAAAAAAGAAAAGAGAAAGAGAAAATAATCGTCCAAACGGTGAAAACTTGGCAATTCAAGTGCCTTGGACAAGTATGTTGGTGAAAACTTGGTAAACAGGCACCAACATAGTAAACTGGGCTATTTATCTATTCAGTTGTCCTTTCAACTACCGTCCTCTTCCTCCATCCATAACAGATCTCCCAGCAGTTCCATCTCCCCTATCCTCCAAGCATTCGTCTTCCATCTTCCTCCAACCCATCTGCAATCCATATCCTATTCCAAAGCTTTGTACCATATCTTGTACCATATCCCTTTCCCTTTCCTATACAACGCTTTCCTCCCTGTATTTATCCTTCTTGTCTCCATCCTAGTGAGAGTCCCACCGAGTGTGACCTTCCTATCCCCAATCCTAAGCTTCTGTACATATCCCTTGTGCATATCATTCCTCCTTGTTGTACATAACCTTTGTTCATCCTGCAGCAGCATTTGATCAAATATCTTGTCCCATCCCCAGCCTCAAAAAATTTGTAGTCCCACTCAGGCCTTGTGCTTCAGCAACATCAATTGACGACTTATCCTTGCTCATCCTGATTATTCCTTGAACTTCAGCTTTTTGCCAGTGAACAACTACACTTATTCTCTCACCAACCCATGGGTCCTTGAGGATATATCGTTCCTCCTGTCTGACCTAATCTTCCATCCTGGTCCTTGAGGATATATCGTTCCTCCTGTCCGACCAATCTTCCCACCATCAATCAAACCTAATCTCTCTCCTTGGCAAAGGATGTCTTTTTGGAGTTATCATTTTGATCTTGGATTTTTTGTCCTTTGGGTCTTGTTAATCTTCTTGGCTTCTCTTTATCCCACCAGGGTCACCACGATTCTTTATATCACGGTGTGCTGCGTGTGTGGATAATCTGGGGCAAGGTCTTTTTGATCTTTCGCTTCTGCCTGTGAGTCAGTTGTGTGTTTGTGGTTCCTTCAGCATCGGATCCGCCATGTCGCCTCTGTGCTTCATGTGTGATGTTGGGGCAACCTTGTGTGTTTGTTTAGCGTCAGTCCTCGTCAGTCCTCTGCGACGTTGTTGACAGGCCTCGTGATCCCAGTATCTTTGGCATGTCTCTAACATAGCTATATTAAATCTAGGTTGTGCACTCCCGTTTGCACTTGGAGCTATCTGGTCCCTTGCATTTATCATATAGATTAATCTTGCATCTTTACATATAGCTGCATCTTGCATCTTGCATTTCCATCTCATCTTGCATTCACCCATCTTTGCTCTTGGAAGCTTGGTAATTTATCTTCCCTGCTTCCTCAGTCGTTCCTTCTCTGTTTCCTTTCGAGAAAATTCCACAATGTTTACTCCTTGCTTTATTTTCTCGAGGGGGGCACAATCCCTTATTCCTCTAAATTCTAGCCTGGGGCATCTTATTTTCTCGTCTTTGAAGCCATGCCACTTGTGGCATCGCATCAAAGAGGGGCAAAATGTAGACACCTAAAAATCCTTTAGAAAATAAAGTATTTTTATTTTTTGAAAAATCTCTGATGACATCATCATTTATTAATTAATTAATTATTTAATTAATTAATTAATTTTTATGTCATTAAATCCCTTTTTCTTAATTAAAAATATTTAATTAAGAAATCCCTCCCAAAAATGTTTAAATCTTATTTAAACATTAATCCCCTATTTATTAATTATTTTAATTAATAAATTGACCAAAAATCCTCCAAAAAAATAATTAATTTATTTTTTGACCAAAACTTGGCCAATTTTCTTAAGACCACTAACCTCTTCCAAAATCTTCTAATCCCTTCTTAATTTTGATTAAAAGGCTAATCCCATCTTTTCTAACCCTAATCTCAACTCAAAATATTTAATTAAGATTAAATATTTAATTTTCATATTTATTGAAAATATTTCAATAAATTTTCCCAAACTTAAGCTTTTGGAATGAATAAACTTTTATTCCATAAAACCTAGGAGAATTCTAGACTCTTCTAGAAACTTCTCAACCCAACCTCTTCACCCATCCTAATCCTAAAATCCCCTAATCCTAATCCTAATCCCCTTTCTAATCTTGTCACATTCCATTAGCAAAAGGTTTACCAAAACTTATGCTAACCTCCTCTTAGTCATCCTCCTTAGTCAACAAAGATGGCCACCTCTTGGCCACCTCTTGCAAATGCATTTAAGGATGCATTTAAGCCTTCCTTATCTTTCTTACATGCATTCATTATGCATTTAAGACCTTCTTATCCCTTCCTTGCCACCTCTTGGCCTTGGGCACATTTACCAAATTGTGCACATGCCCTCAAACTTTCAACTCAATCCTCCCTTGACACTTGTCAGGACACTTGTCCTTGACTCAACCCTAACCTTAGCCCTAACTCTGACTCATCCTTTTTAACCAAGCCCTTCCCTTTTCCTATAAATACCCTCACTTCCTAAGGCAAATCATCTTTTAACTCTCAAACTCAATAGCAAAGTTATAATGCCATTTTCATTCTAGCATAAGCATAAACTCATCATTTTAGATCATTTTCAAGCTTAAATCACATTTAAATTAGCTTAATTGGATTAACATAGATTCATTTCTTGTTTAATCAATCTTAGTTCATCTTTTAGCTTTGCATATTTGTGTGTTCTTGAGGCCTTTGAGGCATAATAGGTTCCTCATACCTATTTTGTGTCATTTTGGGTCTTCTTGATCCTCAAATCATCCTATTTGCATGCTCCAAGTGCTTGAGTTCGCACACCCACATCCATTTATATCCAAGCATATCAAACGGTGCATGGACGCATCCGTTTTAGGCTTAAACTGAGGTGGCTTTGATTTTAGTTTGTTTACCATTACATTTGATTTGATAATATGCTATGACGTTTGTTTGTCTTTGGCCTTCAAAATAGGTTTAGGTGCACGCTCAAATCCTAGTCTACACTATTATCTCCATATCAAATCAATATCAATCAGCTTCTATCTCATATCAATTATCAATTTCAAACATCAGTTTCATATCTTTATCAAACACAGACTATCTTTGAACCACTGCGCTTCGCACAGTAATTCAAAGGGGGGCAAAATGTAATACCCCAAAAATGGGCTATAAGTTCATTAATCTCCTATATCAACAATTCAAATGAAATCGACATCAAAGTCCTAATCTAAGGCACATCTAAACATCATCGAATCATAATTGATTATCTTAAATTCTGCATCGAGGAATATTCCTAGCAATATTCCTAATTATCTTAATTATCTTTAATTTAATGATTATTTGGCGATAAATCACATTTATCCTAAGTTTGATTAATTGAATATTTTCCTATTTAATTAATTATATTTAATATCTTGCCACTTAATTGTGTAATTAAATTTAATTCTATCTATTATTAATTGTATTATTTAATTTTGACAATAAATCTAATATCTTATGAATAATTGATTAAATTTTTATTTAATTAATTAAAGCAAGTTGTCATTATTTAATAATATAGTTTTTAATAAAAGTTTGATTAAATAATTGATTAACCCATAAATCAATTATTTATTGTCAAAAATCAGTTAAGTTGAGCATAAATCACTTTATTTATTTAATTAATTCATAATTATTATGCACATTCAAAAGAAACAGTTAAACTCCAAATTAGAAAATCAATGCAAAGTGTTGACTTTTTAGAACTCAACATCCTTTTGGAGTTCAAAAAGTTGATCTAAACTCTAATTTGAGTTAAAAAGCTATTTTTGCATGATTTGCATATTTTTGTGAATTAAATTATCTTTATTATCAGATAACTCAAAAATCAAGCTATGTTAATCTGAGTGATTTATGGCTTTTTTCCATGCACCTCCAAAGCCTTGGATTTCTATAAAATTAAAGCCTCAGCTCATCTCAAAGCATCTCATAATTTTGCAAGCTTACTTTGCCAAAGTTGTCTACAAATTGCACAACTATTTTGGAGAATTGGAATTTGGAGAATCAAAGCTTATTGCGAATCAAGGCTATTGTGAGATCAATTTGTTTTTTTTACATTCATTTAGATTCTTTTTCATATCATTGTTAGATCATTTTAGCAGATCAATTTCATATAGATTAGATTTCATATCAAGTTTTTTATCATTCTTATTGCATAGAAAATCCAAAAAAATAGCTTAATTGCATTCAATTCATATCTAGATCAATTGCATTCAAATCCTTCATTTAGGTGTCGTCTAGGTCACTGATCTCGATAGAAATATGAGAACATCAATCTCGCACCTACTAGAAGGTAGTAGATCACTTGGTTAGATTAGATTTCAATTTTGCATAATTTTTGCTAACCTCTAATGTTTTAATGAAGTGTTGTGTCTACAGATCAGGTACAATTTTCACACACACACACACATTTTGCCTATCTTTGGAGTTTCGGCTTCATCCCCAAATCCTTGTATATTGTATCCTCGGTCTTGTACCATAGCATTAGTCATATTTCTATCTAAGCTCATTTGTATATATATATGTCTTTATGTCCCATCCTTTGTGTCATCCAGCCCTTGCGTTGTCATGACCTATTCAACTTTGTACTTTAGCAATCATCCCTTGGTCCTTTTTAGGTTTGAGTGTCTTACCTATCTCTTGTCATAGGAATCCTTATCCAGCTAACCTACCATTCACTTCATGTCATATCCTTTGAGTTGATCAATCCTTATCCTAAACTAGAATCATCCTAGCACTACCCTTTGACTAAACATTGTCTAGGGAATCCTCTACTTATCTTTGTAGGCATCATCATCTCAAGCAAGAGATTGGCATGCACTAGCAAGAGTCTCATCTTCCAAAGATCATCAGTCTATCTTAGGTTGAAAAATCCTATCCTATCCTATCACTTGGTAATCCTCCACCATCCCCCACCATTAATCCTCAACAAATCAATCATCATTCGTCATCCTACCTATGGAAAATGTTTTTGTGAGATACTTGTTATTTCATTGGTTCCTTTGGATCTTTTCTTATTTTTTGAGCTCTCTTTTAATTATCTCACATCCTCATCAGTCCTACAATAGCATTTGATGAGATAAATTGTCCCACCCAACCTTGTACTTCAACAACATCTATCATTGACTATCTTTGATCACTGTGATTATCCTTGATGTATCATTTTCCAATAAGCAACACAACATTCTCCCCATCACCACAGGTTTGCATAGATGTATCCTTTTGTATTGTCTGGCCTAACATGGGTTTGCACAGATGTATCCTTATGTATTTTCTAACCTAATCAATCAAACAGGGTCCATGATGAAGTATCCTTCACTATGTTCAGACCTAATCTCCCCCCATCAATCAGCCCATCAAACTCTTTCCTTGGCAAGGGATGTCTTTTGGATTTATCATTTTGACCTTGGATTTTGTCATTTGGGTCTTGTTAATATTTTGTGACTTCTCATTGTTCCTCTCCTCAAGGTCACCATGATCTTTTATATGATGGTGTGCTACGAATGAGGACAATCTGGGGTAAGGTCTTTTGATCCTTTGGTTCTACCTGTGAGTTTGTCATGTTTTTATGATTTCTCCACCATCATTTCCACCATGCCTCCTCTGGGTTTCATGTGTGATGCTGGGGAAACCTTGTGTATTTTTTTTGCATCAAGTCCTCTGTAATGCTGGTGTCAAGGCCTTGACTTCCCAGTAACCTTGGTAGGTCTCTAGCATTTCTATATCAAACTAGGTTGTGCTCTCAAAAATATCCAATGCATGGATCTCCCTAAATCCCCCATCTTGCATCATATAGATTAATCTCACATCTTGCATCTTTCTGTTAGAAACTAAAGTCCACCAAGATAACTAAGAGGGGGGGTGAATCAATTATCAGATAATTATAACTTTTATTCATCTTCAACAACATTAAACCATATAAGCAATATAATTACCAACCGTAGAAAGATATTCATACACAATAAGACAATGACACAAGATATGTTGACTAGGGAACCTCTTGATCAAAGAGTAAACCCCAATGGGAATGATGCCCAAAAAAGATGCACTAATATGAATATTCCTTGTGAGAGGATGGACTCTATTAGGAGTCTTATGAAATACATTCAGTACATATGAATCCCTGTTAGGAGATTTTGAATCCCTGTTAAAAGATTCTAACCCAGTTAAGAGTTATGGAAGACAGAAGGACCCACTGCCAAAATAGCTTCAAGGTAAGATCATTGAACAGACTATCCAAATAATCTTTTCATTACTTAATAGAATAATATGTTACCTCTTCTCTAACTTTTCCAAACCACACTCACTATTACATTAGATCTCAATTTTAGATCTTTGTACTTTGCAAGTCTTCCTTCACAAATTCACTTTCATACTTAGCTCTTTTCTTCACTTCATGCATACATCATCACAACTACTACTACCATATCATAATTACACACTTTCACATTACAATTAATTACAACAAGGAAATGCATTCCTTCCTTTATACCACACTCAAATAGTTACAAATGAGTTGGCATACAATTACAAAATAAAAGTTTCCACACGCTACACCAAAATTACACAAAACTATTGGCTTCCAAATACAATAAATCTTCACTCATGCAACCTCCAAGTTTGCACTATCATCCACATCACTATCAATGTGTCTCCAACTTCCCTTTAACTATGCAAAACTAGATTCCATCCCGATTAGGAGATATCATCCGATTTCCACAAACTGCTACTCAGGAACACTGCATGAATATTGCTTCCACCAAAATGATCATAACTTCCATGAATAAATGAATTACTATCTGTGATATTAACCATAGACATTTGACATATCAAAGAGTATAACCTCAACATCGCATAGTTCCAACTACAATAACCCATGTGCGCTAATCCAAACTCTATCTGCTTCACTCCAAGTCTTCGGTAAATCACTATGTTGACATCAATGACAATCATAGTCATGAATGCAACAAAAACTACTACAGAATGTCTACCAAACATTTATCATTCATTCCTAACAATCTCCCCCATTGGAATTGATGGCAAAATAGATGAAAAACATCCAATGTTCCAAAAATCCAATACTGCAACATTGCTTCAAATCCTCTTCATCAATCAAATCTTGCTTCGTTATCCTATTCAGTTCTCTCCAACTGATGTTCTATATTATTTTTCATGTATACTTCTCCCCCATTGACATCAATGACAAAAATTCCATCACTATGTCAACAACAACTCAATGTCAAAAGACACTTTTCAGAAAATACATTTACTAGAGTCCTCATGACTCAGCTCGAATACACATACTCCCCCATAGAGGAAGTACCAACATTTAGTCTAGAAGAAAGATAAGGCTCATATACCACTGGACAGATGCAACCAACTAGATCACTTCTCAAAATTAGGCTGGGGCATCACCCTAAGCATACCTCTCAAATACTCAAATGTATCCTTAGGCAAAGGCTTTGTGAATATATCTACTATCTACTCCTTTGTACTTATGTACTCAACTCTGACTTCTTTCTCAAGAACTTTCTCTCTTACAACATGATACTTAATCTCTATATGATTTTTCTTAGAATGTAATATAGGATTCTTAGACATATTAATTGTACTGGTATTGTCACAATGTATAACAACAGGTTCAACAAATTTTATTCCAATATCCTTTAGCATTTTCTTCATCCAAATTATCTGGTTACAATTGTTTGTTTCTGCTACATATTTTGCTTCTACTGTGCATTGTGAGATACAATTCTACTTCTTTCTTAGCCAAGAAACTAATCTTCCTCTAAGGAAAAATGCTCCACCACTGGTGCTTTTCTTATCATCAACACTACCTCCCCAATCAGCATCTGTATATGCGCATAGGGTAAAATCATCAAATTTTTCATACCATAGTCCATAGTCCATTGTGCCTCTTAAATATCTCAGTTTCCTCTTTACTACTGCATAATGTGATTCTCTAGGTTGAGCTTGAAATCTTGCTACCATTCCAACTGAATGTGCTATATCAGGTCTTGTATGAGTCAAATACTGTAATCATCCAATCATGGATCTGTATTTCTTCTATTCTATTGTAGTAGTCTCATCTATGCTAGATAACTTATGTCTGGTCACCATAGGTGTTCCAACTAGTTTACAGTCCTCCATTCCAAATCTTTTCAACAAGTCATTCAAGTACTTTGGCTGACTTACAAAGATACCATCATTATTTTTTGTTATCTGTAATCCCAAAAAGTATTTCATCTCACCAATCATACTCATTTCAAATTCAGTCTTCATTTCATCAGCAAATTTGTCACTAGCTTCATCTTCTCCTCCAAAGATAATGTCATCAACAAAAATAACTATAACTAATAGACCATTTTCAATTTCTTTTGTGTACAGATTTCTATCAGCTGTTCCTTTTGTAAATCCCAATTTCAACAAATACTTATCCAGTCTTGCATACCAAGTTCTAGGTGCTTGTTTAAGTCCATATAAAGCTTTCTTCAATTTACATACCATGTCTCCTTCTTGAGTTAAAGGAAAACCTTCAGGCTGCTCAATGTAGACTTCTTCCAATTCTCCATTCAAAAATGTTTACTTCACATCCATCTGATATACTTTGAATTCCTTGTAAGCTGCATAAGCCAAAAATATTATTACTACTTCAATTCTTGCAATAGGTGAAAATTTTTCTTCATAGTCAATTCCTTCTTGTTGTGAGTAACCCTTACATACCAATCTTGTTTTGTTTCTTACTACTTCTCCTTGTTCATTCATCTTGTTTCTGAATACCCATTTAGTTCCAATAACATTATTATTTTTAGGTCCCTGGACCAGTTCCCATGACTTGTTCTTTTCAATCTAATCTAGTTCTTCTTTCATGGCATTAGTCCAACTTTCATCTTCACAAGCTTCATTAGTAGTATTAGGTTCAATGTGAGAAATCAAACATAACTGTTCTTGTGCCTTATTTTGAGTAAGAACTCCTCTTTTGATGCTCCCAATAATCTATTCAAAAGGATGATTCCTTAACAAACTCTTGCTAGGTGTCACTGTCTCAGATCTCTCTTCAAATGTAGGTTCTTCAATAACTTCACTGTGGCTTTCATTCAACAAATCACATAATTCATAAGGTGTCTTGTCTGTGTCTTCTCTGATTTGTACTCTATTCATTATATACACTATTGTGTTCACTACTTCTCTCCAGAATATCTTTGCCAAACCATTTTCAAACAACATAGCTCTTGGTACTTCAGTCACTGATCTGTTCTTTCTTTCTGCAATGCCATTTTGTACAGGTGTTCTAGGGGCTGAATACTGTCTCTTAATGACATTTTCTTCATAAAAGTTGTTAAACTCTCTAGAAGTAAAGTCTCCACCTCTATCAGATCTTAAACATTTAATCTTCATTCTCAACTTTATTCTTAACAATCTTAAACTTATCAAATGCTTCAAATTTTTCTTTAAGAAATGAAATCCACATCATTCTTGTAAAATCATCAACAATAATCATAAAATACCTTTCTCCATAGAATCCTCTAGTCCTGGTAGGACCACTCAAATCTGTATGAACAATCTCCAGCTTCTCTATAGATGTAAACTTCTTACTAGGAAAAGAACTTCTCTTTTGTTTAGCCATTACACATTCTTTGCAAATCTTGTTAGTAGGCTTCATAATTTTATTTAAATCTCTTACTGTAAGTGTAGTACTTACTTTCACAATGTTATCAAAGTCTATATGACAAAACCTTCTATGCCATAACCAACTATCATCAATCTTAGTAATCAAACATGTCATCTTAGTAGGATTCAACTGAAATACATTACCTCTGGTTCTAGATCCAGTTCCAATCAAATTTCCATCTTTATCCTTTATCACACAACTTTTCTCAGTAAACCAAACTTGATAGCCCTTATCAACTAATTGTCCAACACTCAAAATATTATGTTTCAATCCATCCAAAAAATAAACACCATCAGTATTAGTCTTTCCATCAAGAGTAATAGATCCTATACCTTTAATCAAACAAGGTCCATTGTTTCCAACTCTAACAACTCCTCCATCATATTCATTTAACTTTATGAATTTTTCATGTCTCTAGTCATATGATCTGAACAACAACTGTCTATAATCCATTCAGCTTTCTTTTCAACTTGAGAAACTAAGGCTTTTTCTTCCTTAACATCAGTTTCAGGATTTTCTTCTTTAATTGCTACAAATCCTATGTCATCATTATTTTCAGTATCACTTTCACTTAAAGTTCTTTCTATACTAGCTTCAATATCTTCATCATTAGCATTATAACATTCCTTAGATCTTCTAAGTTTGAAATTGCTTTTGTACTTTTTAACTCTCTTAAGACATTTAGATGCAAAATGACCATATTCTTGACATGTCCAACATTTAAATATTTTCTTACCGTCTGGTTCTCTTTTCACAAGCAAGGCAATACTTTCTTCAATTTTCTTGTCTTCTTCATTTCTAGATTTGTTGCTACGAGCATAATCTTCACTCACACTAATACTTCTTGAAAAAGTAGGGTGAACACTAAGAGCACTGAATGTTGTCTCCATTCTAGGTAAGTCTCCTGATAATCTCAGGTTCATTTCTCCTACTTCGAATCTTCCAAGAAGAGTTTCTCTTGTAATGTTTGTTGTACAAGGTATCACTTGTTCAATCATCTATGTTGTCTACTTAAATACAAGAGTCAATGTCCTCATAATTTTCCATATCACTTCATTCTCTATCTTTGTTCCTCCACAAGATTCTATACCTGTAATGATCTCTGACATTCTACCAATATAACTTCTTATAGATTCATCTTCCAACATTCTTATATCTTCAAATGCACATATGCAATTATGTAATCTAACTCTTTTTTCATGTTCATCACCTTCAAAAGTAGAGTGTAAAGAATTCCAAATATCATGAGATTTTTTCAAATATTTTACCTAACTGTACTCATTCTCTGGAAGTTCTATCAAAAGTGCTTCTCTTGCAATTATGTTACACATGAATAGATCTCTCTCTTTTGCAGTACATGTTTGAAGATTGTCTTTTTCAATGATAGTCTTATTATTCTTTGTAATAAACCAATAACCTGGTCCTAAACATAATAGGTGTTTCTTCATCTTTTCTTTCTAGCAGTCAAAATTTACTCCATCAAACTTAGGACTTTCTTTCATGAAATTCACCATGGATCTCCTTAAGCTGTTAAACTTCTTTTTCAAGGACATGCTAGTCTGATACCAATTGTTAGAAAGTAAAGTCCACCAAGATAACTAAGAGGGGTAGGGGGGGTGAATCAATTATCAAATAATTATAACTTTTATCATCTTCAACAGCATTAAACCATATAAGCAATATAATTACCAACCATAGAAAGATATTCATACACAATAACACAATGACACAAGATATGTTGATTAGGGAACCTCTTGATAAAAGAGTAAACCCCGGTGGGAATGATGCCCTCAAAAGATGCACTAATATGAATATTCCTTATGAGAGGATGGACTCTATTAGGAGTCTTATGAAATGCATTCAGTACATATGAATCTCTGTTAGGAGATTTTGAATCCCTGTTAAAATATTCTAACCCAGTTAAGAGTTATGGAAGACAGAAGGACCCACTGCCCAAACAACTTTAGGTAAGATCATTGAACATAGTGTCCAAATAATCTTTGCATTACTCAATAGAATAATATGTTACCTCTTCTCTGACTGTGCCAAACTGCACTCACGGTTACATCATATCTCAATTTTAGATCTCTGTACTTCGCATGTCTTGCTTCAAAAATTTGCTTTCATACTTAGCTCTTTTCTTCACTTCATGCATATAGCATCACAACCGCTGCTACCATATCATAATTACACACTTTCACATTAAAACTAATTACAACAAGGAAATACATTCTTTCCTTTATACCACACTCAAATAAATACAAATGAGTCGGCATACAATTACAAAATAAAAGTTTCCACACGCTACACCAAAATTACACAAAACTGTCATCTTCCAAATAAAATAAATCTTCACTCGTGAAACCTCAAAGTATTTTCTATCATTCATGTCACTATCAATGTGTCTCCAACTTCCCTTTAACTGCACAAAACCAGATTCCTTCCGATTAGGAGATATCATCTGATTTCCACAAACTGCTACTCAAGAACACTGCCTGAATACTACTTCCACCAAAATGATCATAACTTCCATGAATAAATGAATTATTTTTTGTGCTCTTAACCATATACATATGACATATCAAAGAGTATAACCTCAACATTCCATAGCTCCAACTACAATAACCCACGTGCACTAATCCAAACTCTGTCTACTTCTCTGCAAGTCTTCGGTAAATCACTGTGTTGACGTCAATGACAATCATAGTCATGAATGTAACAAAAACTGCTACAAAATATTTCCCAAACATTTAGCATTCATTCCTAACACTTTCATATAGCTTCATCCTTCATCTCACAATCATATTGCATTCATGCATCTTTTCTCTTAGAAGGGCATTTTTTTATCCCCCCTTCCCCTCTTTCTTCATCCCTTCCCTTCCCTTCTGTGTTGTTTTCAAGAAAATTCCACAATGTTTCCTCTTTGCATTATTTTCTCAAGGGGGTACAACCCCTTATCCTTAGAGTTCTAGCCTGGGGCATCTTATTTTCTTCTCTTTGATGCCACGCCACTTGCGGCATCGCATCAAAGAGGGGCAAAATGTAGACACCTAAAAATTAATTGGTAAATAAAAGTATTTTTATTTTCCAAAACCTCTAATGACATCATAATTTGTTCACAAAGATTTTGTGAGATGTTAACATGGATAACAAGTATAGCTTGCAACTCATTTTAATAGCCTGGTTTATATAAGGTGTTGACCAAGTGAGATGTATATGTTCCTAATTACCAAATTACACATTTTTTCATGATTATGTTTCATCAATAACTCCATATGAACCAGGATTAGAAAAGGTCGTATTCCTCTATTCTGCAACATCAGAAAGCTCCTAAATTCAAAAAAAGAACTTTTCCCCTTCATATTATTTTATGTTAACTTTGTTTTAATTTCTATTTTTAGGGTTAGAATTATCAATTCTCAAGATCTCTAAAAATTTCCAAATCAAGGATATAGCCAAAATCAAAAGAGATAACATATACAAGTTTGCTTTCATATATTGAGAAAATATTTGTTATTGTGTTTAGAGAAAACCTAACCTATTTAGAATAGGTGTAGACATTCAAACATTAGTCAAATAGTATATTACTAACATACAGTAAAATCTATTTGCAAAGACATTTAGATAGAGGTTAAATAGGACCACCCTGTCACCGTTTTATTTTCTCTCGATTTAGGGATGTGGGTGTTCTCTCAAAACACATGGAGCTTGTCCCTAATGTAGATTAGGAAGGATTTGGATAGATTGGGGATCATGAGAACCCCATAGTGGCACAAAATTAGGTATAGAACAACTAATTTTCCCCTAGAGCCTCAAGGAGCCTAATGATGCTGAAATATAGATTAAGCTAAGAATGCTTATTCTAAGATTTATTTTATCCAAATGAAGATGTGATATGAGGATAAATGATTAGAAAATCTTAAAATTAAACTATGTTCAATCCATTAAGCTATTCTAGGATGATCTATGAAAGCACAAAATAGAGTTAATCTAACAATTTATGCTAAAGGCTATGATGATCTAGATGTAATTTACCATTGTAACAATGCAAGAAGATAAAAACTAAGCTAATGATTTTTTCTTGGAAGAGAAACTATTTATAGGATTTTCCTAAGGGCTTGGGTTAGGAATGGGAGTTAGGGTCAGAGTCAAGGTTTGGGGTAGAGTCTGAGGTAAGGTTAGAGGTAAGGTTAGATGGGCAAGGGTTAAGGTTTCTCACACATATGTGAGAAACACTAGGGAAGTTTTCTTAGGGAACAAGGATGAAAGAGGAGACATGGGTCTCATTTATGAGGTTTTAAGAGCCTTAATGAGTGTGTAAGAGGATATTAATGAGTCTATAAGGCTCATTAATGAGGGATGTTGACCAAAAGTCAAAGGAGACTGGATTAGGATAAGAAAGTTAGGAATCACCTCCTAAGTAGGTTTAGGAAGGTTTTAGGAAATTTTAGGAAGGTTTAGGAATTTAAATAAATATAAAATGTATTTAAGGTTTGTGACTTTATTTATCAATTAATGATTCATAAAAATGAGGAAAATCACTTAAATTTGATTTAAATGGTTTTGGCTAGGGTTTCTTAATTAAATGTCTTTAATTAAAATAGGAGGAATTAATGGCATAAAAATAAATTAATTAATTAAATAAATAATTAAAATAGTTTATATTCCCTATGATAGAAAAATCAAAAGCTAACCATACAATTAGAACACAGTACAAAACACGAAATAAAAAATTACTTAATTGATAATTTCATGAGATTTTAGAAATACACATCAAGGCAAATTAAAAATGATTAAACTTTATTTCAAGATGTTTCTCAAATTACAAATTTTTTCAAAATGTCAACTATCACCAAAACCTTGCATACAAACAAAGGAAATGGACACCTTCCATTCATGTTCTTCAAACTTACAGACAAAATATTTTTTTTATAGTGGTATACATGACCTATATGGACAACTAGAAGCCTTGGAATAGAGCCTTCAATTTTCTTTTATAAGATAAGGGAGAAACAACCTTTAGTCTCTTTACAATCTAATAAGGGTAGAAGGTGACCTCTTGACTACTAAAAGACATACAATTTTTAGACCTACTGACAAATTCAAACATTCATTCTGAGGATGATTTTTGAGATTGGATAAGGATGTAGGTTGGAGCTAGGAAGTTTGATAGGAGGGGGGGTATTTAGTGAAGCTTGAGTGCGGGGTATTCCAAAGGGGAACACCACCATGTAATTTGAGAAATTAGTTTGATATAGCAATAGAAGGCACTAACCAAAGTTACTAGAAACTTTAGGTCACATCACTAGCATTGCATAGGACTGACGCAAAAAAGACACACAAGGGTTGCCCCAGTATCATGCATGCACCTAAGATGAAGTGTGGTGAAAATGATGCAAATAACCCACAAACAAACAACATTTCCCAAGTGCACCAAGTAATCCAGAGGATCACATGTGAACCATGCAAGGGTCATGTCTGACTGACATAGGAAGAAATGAAAGAGCACAAAGATATTTCCCTAGAAGACGTCCCTCATCGTAGCACACCATGATATAAAGGGTTGTGGCGACTTTGAGGAGAGAAACCAACTGAGACCTCAAAACCAACTGATAAATCCAATCAAACACTATGAAATCAATGTGATAAGAACAAAATACGTGCTTTTCCAAAAGAGATCGACTGACTATGGATGTTGGGATTAGGTCGGACAGGAGGAAAGATGCATCCTACAAGGACCTAGTTAGTGGGTTTTGACTAAAATTGAAATTGTTTATGGGAAAATAGAGAATCACAGTGACATGGGATGCTTGCTAAGGGAGAAATTTTTGAAGTTGTGGTCATGACAAGCCATGTGTTTTGTGATCAAAAGGTGATGTGGGGAAAAATAGGATGATATGTACAAACTAGAGACACTATATACATCAGAGATTTACAGAAGCTCGGGTAATCAGGATAGGTCAAAAGATGAAAAATATGTACATAGCTTTGTGTTACAGGGATACGCCACTTCTTAGTATATAGAGGAAACTCAGGAGGCATGATAGTAGTTCTCTTCTATTGATGTGATGGTACAAACACCTTGCGAATAGGAGGAGGTGTGAGATGAAAGGATAATGTGATGACAAGCGATGGTGGAATGGGAGTTTGATAGATAATGATACGGTCCATTATGTATTGTGCATGTTTCTAGGTTTTTTCCAACATACTTTCACAAGGCACCTGATTGCCATGTTTTCACCATTGGGCGTTTATCATTTTCTTTACTTTCTTCACTTTTTGATTTTTTTTTATTTTTTATTTATTTTTTCTTTTTTTGTTGGTTTTTTTCAGGATCATATAAATGGTTCAAGCATAGAATGACTTAGGATGTGTGATTTTAATGGGATCATTGAGGGGATCCCCTTTGGGTGTGGACAATTGGTAAGCTCCAGAGCCAAAATAGGTTGTCACCACATAGGGACCCAACCAAGTGGGCTCAAACTTCCCTTTCTTCCCATGGTTAGCTTGTACCTTTTGGTTCTCTTTTAAGACTAGGTCCCCAACTTGGAATTTTTGAGGGTGCACTTTTTTGTTAAAGCTCCTCTTGAGGAGTTTTTAGTACATGATCAGGTGATCATAGACATGTTGCCTCTTTTTATCTAGCAAGTCTAGCTGAGTAAGGTGTTCCATGCGGTAGTCTTCATCTATGATGTAATTCTTCATGGACACCCGCAATGAAGGGATTTTGACCTCGATTGGTAGAACAAATTCAACACCATATACCAGGGAGTATAGGGTGGTTCTTGTAGAGGTATGGAATGAGGTGTGATAGGCCCAGAGGGAAAGATTGATTTGTAGGTGCCAGTTACGGATAGAATCATTGACAAATTTTTTGTAGGATTTTTAGGATGGTTTTATTAGTTGCCTCAACTTGACCATTTCCTTGTGGGAAATATGGGATAGAGAAATATTGGTGGATGTGGAAATGGGTACAGAGGTCTCAGACATGCTAATTCTTAAAAGGAGTGCCATCATTTGTGAAGATGGTGGAGGGGATGCCCAAGCGGAAAATTAAATGGTAGAGGATGAATTTGGATATCTAGACACCTGTAGTTAGGTTGAGTGGAATTGCTTCAAACCACTTTGTGAAATACTTGATGGTTGTGATGATATACTTGTGTCCATCAGAGGAATGGGGGGTGGTCATGCCAAAAATGTCGAAACCCCAATACAAAAAGGGCCATGGGGGTGCGATGGGTTATAGATCTTGCACTGGTGCATGGATCAAATTAGCATGCTACTGATACTATAGGAATTTCTTTACAAACTCGTAGGCATCATGCTCTATCGTCAGCCAGTAATACCCAACTCTAAGAAGCTTCTTAGAAAGGATGAAGTCACTTGTATGAGCACCACAAATACCAGTGTGAACATCTTGTAAAGCCAAGGTGGCCTCATTCGAGTCTAAACATCAGGAGAGGACGTTATGATACCCACGATGATATAGGGTGTTGGTTGCAAGGGTCTAGTAGGATGCTCTGTGAATGAGGTATTGGCATTAGGTGTTGGTGAGGGGAGGAGATATGATACCATTCTTTAGATAAGCATGAATATCATGGTACCACAAGGACTGGGGACCAACCAAGATGCATACCATTCTAGAGTTAGCATTCTTGTAAGCTAGTGTGTGTAGCTGCTCAACTAAAAACTCATATTGTGTAGTGTCGCAGGGGATTTCCAATAGTGACCTGATGGTTTCCATAGCATTAGCTACCTTGTTTTGGAGTCTTGGTACTTGTGTGAACTATAGGATGATAAATTGTTTTTTGAGCTTATCAACAAGCTCTTTGTAGGGTAATAGCTTGTCATCCTTTGTCTGAAACTCATCAAGGACCTATTTGATGATCAATTGAGAGTCCCCAAATACTTGTAACTCCATGATATTCTAGTGGATAGCTATTGTGAGGCCTGCAATGAGGGCTTCATAATCTAAAATATTATTGGTCCATTGGAATCCCAATTTGAAATAATTAGGGATATATTCACTCTGAAGGATCACAAAAAGTATCCCTACCCCTAATCCATGTGATGTGTATGATCCATCAAAATACAACTTCCACAGGCATTGTTCTTCAACCATACAAAGGTGATTATCTAGGAATTCCATTACTAGAGGGTATGCATCGACTAAGGGTGCTTCGGCAAGATGATCTATGATAACATGTCCCTTGATGGCTTTTTGATCGATGTACTAGATGTCTAATTCATTGAGAATCATTACCCACTTCACCATTCATCCAGTGAGCATGGTTTTTGAGAGGAAGTACTTGAGAGGGTTGACCTTTGAAATTAGCTTCACCATGTGGCTGAGCATATAGTGACAAAGATTTTTGGTGGAAAAGACCACCATTAAGAATGTCTTTTCCATGGGGGAGTAGTTCATCTCATAGCGTTCCAGTGTATGACTGATATAGTAAATAGCCCTCTCTTTTTTGTTATCGTCAAGTTGGGCTAGGAGTTCCCCTAGTGCTATGGTAGTTGCAAATATGTACAGAATGAGGGGCCTGCCTAGCATTGGGTGTATAAGAATATATGATTTTTCTAGGTACTCCTTGAGGTTCTCAAAGTTGCGCTAATAGATGGGATCCCATTTGAAGGTAGTATCCTTACGCAATAGATGTGTAAATAGTTGGCACTTATCTGTCAGTTGGGAAATGAACCTTCGAACTGACTATAACTTTCCTTGTAAGCTCCTCAGCTACTTGAGTGTCCTTGGAGGAGGCATTTCTATGATGGCCTTCACCTTCTTTGTGTCAATTTCTATGCCTCACCTAGATACGATGAATCCTAGCAACTTTTTGGATGTAATGCCAAAGACACATTTCTTTGGATTCAATTTTAGGCCATACTGATGTAGGCAGTCGAACGCACTCTCAAGGAAATTAAGGTCTTCATAATATGTTCTATATTTTTCCATGATGTCATTGACATAGTATTCCAGAATTTTATGGATCATATCATGAAAAATTGAATTCATTTCCCTTTGATATGTGGCTTCCGCATTTTTGAGCCCAAATGGCATCATGTTGTAATAGAATGTGCCCCATGGCGTGGTGAATGTTGTTTTGTGTTGGTTTTCCTCAGCTATTCTAATCTAATTATATTCAGAGAATCTTTCCATGAGTGATAGCATCTCGTGACCGGCTATGAGATCTATGATTATGTCAATGTTGGGAAGTGGAAAATCATCTTTAGGGAATTCTTTGTTGAGATCTCTGAAGTTAGCGCATATTCTTATTTCACCTAAAGGTTTGTTGATGGGTACCATGTTTGAGATCTAGTTGGATTAATCGATGGCTCTAATTATCTTGGCTTGTAACAACTTCTCCAACTCTTCTTTTACTAACAAGGCCACCTTTGGATGTATTTTTCTTAGCTTCTGCTTGACTGGCTTGGCATTAGGATCTACTACTAGATGATTGATAACAAGATTTGGGTCACATCTGAGCATGTGGGCATATGACCACACAAATTTTATGATTGTCTCTCGAAGGAGAGCTATGAGGTCTGACTCTTTAGCATTTGTTAAAGACACCATAATATAGGTGATTCATGGGTACTCTTCTATGCCTAAATTGACCAGTTTGGTTTCCTCGATGACGATGGATGACTGTTCTGGCCGATAATCTTGGATGGGAGGAAGATTCAAGTCTCCATCCTCTAGTGCCTTAGAGATATTTTTTTTTATGAATAGAGACCTTTCAATTAAAAGAAATTAAAGATACATATTCACAAAAAAAAGGCCGGGGGATATATTAAATCACCCCGTAGTGTTCAAACGGCAGAGCCAGAAATAGTAAGAACTATTCACCAAAAAAAACTGAAAAGGCCCTCAGGCCGCAAGAGCGGGAGTAGAGGGTGGAGGATCTTTGTCATCTGATCCCCACTTATCAGTGGGATTGGCAGGCTCATCCGGAAGCACCCAACCAGCTTCATCAGTATTTTCTTTTTCTTTTTCTTCTTCTGCCCTGGGCGGGGAGATAGCAAGCGCCAAGCGGGGGAATTTGGAGGAGGTGGCCAGAAGCCAATCTTGCCCACGGGGAGCACCGGAACCATGAGGAGCACCAGAAGGGGCTGACTGCACCTGCGCATGTGACCACCCAGACTGCCGCAGAGGTGGAGAAGTCGAACGATGCTGCCAACCATCTCCGCCACCTCTCAGAGAGTACTGGCGAGGGGCTTGGGATCATGGCGTGTGGGAGCAGAGCATAGAGGAGCTGCACCCATGGCAGTGGCCTCTAGGAGGTGTACCCTTAGCAGAGATAGCATCTGGAGGCACCCGAGCCACTGTACAGGGAGCATTGCCCCAATGAGAGATCAGCTCCTGCAGGTGAGCCACCTCTAAAGCCACTTTATTAGCTTGGACTTGAATCTACATCATACCATTATTACATATGCAAGCTTTGTTAAACATAGCAACATTAGTATCAAGAGAGCTGTGGGAAAATATAATAGCATTTCTATCTTTCCAAAGATTGAACAAAATCTCCATCCTGAAAGTATGCCAAATTTGGGTAAACTTGGAGGGGAGTCTGGGAGAGTCTCCTAAGACAATCATATGCCAAGAGAAGGGCTTAGGCCGGAAAGGTTTGAAAAAATCATGGATCCACTGCCAATACTATTGAGCTCTCCTATAGAACCAGAAAATGTGAGGAAAGGTCTCAGGGTGACCACAAAATGGACAGTGAGGGTCATGAACTCCCAAATGTTTGAGCTTAGGGCCAACTGGGAGACCCTGAAACAAAAGACACCAAGCAAAGAGAGCCATCTTGGGTTCTATAATGGTGGTCCAGATAGTATGGAAATGAGAGCTCCAGTGGGAAGTGGCCGAATGAAGATGCCATCTCTGGTTTAGAATATCCACCATCGAAAGATGCAGGGATAACCACCTATACCCAAGCCTTGGCTTGTAATTGCTGAAAGGTGTGGCAGGATACCATTTCCAATCCCTCCACCATGGCCTATTAGCCTGAATGCCAATCTTGTGGAGCAGATTGGTAGGAATGGCCGAAACCAAAAGATCAAAATTCGGGCAATCAGAACTTGCCAGCCAAAATTGCACCTGCATATCCTCCCAAGATCGGAGCCCCATAGAGACTTTGGAAAAAAGATCTTTGGGAGTCCGAATGCCATGTTTAAAAAAATGCAGAGCACTAACCCCTTGAGTTTTGGCCAAGGGTATACCCTGTATGAAGAATAAAGGAGACCACCAAAGATTCTGCTGATTGAAAGAAAGCCCATTACAAAAAGCATTACCATCCCATCGAAGCCAGGACTTTATAGCTTCCCAGGCTTTCCAAATGCTCTTGATGATGAAGGTGCCCTGGATTTGAACAGGTTCTCTCATAGTGAGCAAGGTTTGGAGACCAAGACCTTTCCAGGCGGGCTGGTGAACCGAAAACCCGATGGAGATGCAATGTCTGACAAGAATTTTCCATGCTTCATCACCAGAGAGAGCTCTAATAATCCACTTCGCACAAAGAGCAAGCCCTTGCTTCTGGGTGGAGAGAAGGCCCAAGCCTCCAGAGTCACGGGGAAGGCAGCAGTATTCCCAAGCAACCCTATGAAACCCATGACCATTCGCACCAGAAGCTCAAAGAAAATCCCTGAGCAGGCACTCAAGCTTGAGATAAGAGGCTTTAGATGGAGCCCAGCAAGAAGAATAATAAACATGAGTAGCAGCCAGCACTTTCGAACAAATCTGGAACTTCCCTGCAAGAGAGAGCAGTTTGCTAATCCAGTAGTGCAACTTTTTCTCAATTTTAGCAAGAACAGCATTCCATAAATCCACAGCAGAGCCATGGAAGGAAAAAGGGATGCCTAGGAAGTGAAAAACTTCTCCATGTTGCACCCATTTCCAGTCAAAGCTGGCAAGCCAGGGCGGAGCTGGAAGAAAGGATTGTCTGAAACAAAGCATTTTGCACCATTGAATGGCCGATCCAGAGGCTTGACAAAAGGTGTCCAAGCATTGCAAGGCATTGGAGATGTTCTCCTCATCCTCAATGAGAGTGAGAAATGAGTCATCGGCAAAATGGCCATTGACCAACTGGGAAGAAGAACCAGGAAGGGAAATGTCCCGAACCAACCCAGCAGAAACAGAGTTGGCAAGCAAATACCCAAAGCCTTCGGCAGCAAGCACATACAAGGCAGGAGCCAGAGGACAACCTTGCTAGATGGATCAAAAAAGCCCAAAAGTATCAGATTGGGCCCCATTAATGGTAATGCAAGCAGAAGCATTTCCACAGATTGAAGGAAGCGCAGCCCAAACCCCAGAGCTTGAAGCATAGCCAGAATGAAGGGCCATTCTATGCGATCATAGGCTTTAGCAAAGTCAATTTTGAGGAACAGAGTAGCCTGTTTGGACTGGCGAGCCCATTCCATCCCTTCCCAGACCGTTATGATGTTGTCAAGAATATACCTGGACTTAATAAAGCCAGTTTGCTCAGGCTGCACAATGAGGGGAAGGAGATGTCTGATCTTGAGCGCTAAAGCTTTAGCAATAATCTTATAGGAGACATTCAACAAAGTGATGGGCCTCCAATTGCAGATATCCTCCAGATCACTAGACTTAGGTATGAATTTAATATTCCCTTTATTGATAATGTTGCCTAAACTTTTGTTGTGAAAAGCTTCCAGGTAGACTCTGTGCAAATCAGGACCCACAGTATCCTAGAGGTGTTTGTAGAATTCACAGGGGAAGCCATCGCACCCTGAAGATTTATCATTGGCCATAGAGAAGACTGCCTCCTTGAGGTCTGATATGGTAAGCAGTTGCTCACAGAAGGCACGCTACTCAACCGCAAGGTGGTTTGGAGTAACAGCAATACAAGCCCTTAGAGCTTCATCCCGAGCAGCAAAATTGCCCTGGGAAGCAAAGACTTGCTCATAATGTTGGACAAAGGCCTGAAGAATGGCCGGGAGCTCGGTAAGAGTGTCAGGTCCTTGCTTAATCTTTTGAATACCAGCATTGGTATGGCAAGCTTTGAGAGCCTAAAAAAACTCCTTGGAAACTTTATCGCCAACCTCCAACCAATGGAGGTGAGCTTTGATTTGAGCACCACGAGCAGCATAGGCATCAGCAATTTGTTTCTCATGGAAAAGCTTGGCCAGCTTAAGCTAGAGCTCTGTGTCAAAAGGGTTCAACGTAAGCACTTCAGAAGCGCTACGCAGAGCCTTAGTGTTAGCTTCATAAGCACGCTTTCTGTAGCAGGCTAGCTGATGGCCATAAATGCGAAGAAATCTCACAGTGCGGGCGATGGCATCATTCCACCATTGAATCTAGCCTGTATCAGTATGGGGCCGAGGCTCAAGATTCCATATCTGCAGAATGTGTGACATAGTGGACTTGTGCGTCAGCACAGACGTGTTAAGAAAAAATTGCGTCTGAGTAGCTCTCCTGGCTTGGGACTGCTAGGTAATGGAAAAATAAATGGGGAAATAATCAGACAAGGTAACGTCTGTCAGAGGAATGACAGGTAAGCCTCGATCTTCAGAAAAAGAGAAAAAAGATTAAGCCGTTATCATAGCACAATCTAGTCTCTTGAATATGCGGTCAGAACCCGCTCAAAAATTGGACCAAGTATGCCAGACCCCACTCTGCTGACGACGGTTAACATTGGGATCAAAAAGCCTCAATTTATTGTGCATGTGATACCAGGCTTCTCTCTCCCCAACTGCCCAGCGAAAAGGCAAAATTCCCTCCTTGTCAGTGGCCAGCTCAACCATATTAAAGTCCCCACACATAACCCAAGTAGCTGGAGGCAAGTTGTCTGCCAACCAGTACCATAATTGAGATCTTTCAAGAGCATCATTGGGGGCATAAACATTAATGATACCAAAAGAATGATTGTGCAAAGAAAGCAAAATCTAGCTAACACGTTGCTTCGAGTCAGAACCATGAGCAATAACACAAGAATGCAGGCGAGGTGACAGAAAAGTAATTACTCCACCTTTGCCAGCTTCATGCTGAGAAGAAAAAACAATGCCATCCGGCCATATGACACGACAGGCAGAGTTAAGAAAAAATCCTAAAATTTTAACTTCTTGTAAACACAGCACGTCTAGAGACTAAAGTCTGCGGTGAGTATCATGAACATAGTACTTTCTGGGGAGGTCAGTTAAACCTCACACATTCTAGGACAAAAAATTCATAAAAATTCCTACATGGCTTCCTCGTCCTCAAGAGAGGAGAAGCTATTTTGCAAATAAGCTGGAACCGAACCAAAATTGGGGAGGAGTTCTCCAGAGGTCAACCGCCTTTTATCCGGTTCTACCGTGTGGCCATCAGGACTGTGGGACTGGCGCATAGTCCTGGAAGAGAGCACTGGAGCCACTGGTAGTGCAGGCACCACTTTTGGAGTAGGTGGCACTGCAGCCGAGTGCATCCCCTATGAAACAGGGTTTGACACAATAGGTGCCACTGGTGGTACATCACCTGGTGAGGAATGACCGATGAGCGCAATCGGAGATGGCACAACAGCTTCAAAAGCTGGTGGCATCTTAGGGCCTAAGGCATTCTGGCCTTTATGCATAATGATAGTCCATTCTTCTTTCTTTCCAGCCTTGGCAGTTTTAGCCGGCGCGTCTTTAGGCGCGGGTTTCACCCAAGGGGTAACCAGGGGGTAGTCCTTGATCTTGTGCTCTGCCGACTGACACCGATAGCAGGTGTTGGGTAGATTC
The DNA here is from genome assembly GCA_027943335.1 of Chamaecyparis obtusa. Lineage (NCBI taxonomy): Eukaryota > Viridiplantae > Streptophyta > Pinopsida > Cupressales > Cupressaceae > Chamaecyparis > Chamaecyparis obtusa. The sequence goes on from BSBK01001370.1 coordinate 871,017, forward strand.
AAATAGAGCACCTTCTGCAAGATGGTGAGAGCACCAATCTGAATTTCAATAGTATCCTTGAGGTCCCTAGAAAGGTCAACCTCAACACAGACCCGCTTCTGGGGATGAGCATTGAAAAATTTGTCATGTTCCATGACAATGACTTTGCCTAGGGTCTTAGCAATAGACTCAATGAATGGCCAGCATGGCAAAGGGAGACCAGGGAACTCAACCCAAACAAGAACCCTAAGTTTTTTATTGTCAAAGATAGTAAAGTCTCGAGACCACCTCTGAAAAACTAGCAGGGAAAATTGGACATTCCAGGGACCACGGTTAAAAACCACGTCCGTCTGAGAAGGGTTAGCAAACCTGAAAAGGAAAAAAATTTGGTAAGGTTTTGCACACTGTCAAGACGGACCCCATGAGGGGTCCAGCTCTTGTTGACCCAATCCTTGAGTATACTTTCAGAAGGAGTGTGACCCACAAAGTAACCAATCAGCGTATGCTTTTCTAACCATTCACAAGTAGAATCAAACTCCTAAAGATTGAGAACAATATCAGGGTTACCTCATGGAAGACCTTCAGGATGAACTTGCCGGGACGTTTGTTCGGTGAAGGTGTCATGGCAGTCTGAAGCATCAACTCGAGCACCAGCATCAATTGCTGGGCCGAAGTTGGCCGGGGCCATACTAAAGGCTAACCCTAATGAATCCCACAGTAAATGCGGTATGACAGATGGAAAACTCAGAGCTGAAACATAGAAAGTACGCCGTACGCATCCGCCTCACATCTAGAAAAGTGAACTTTCACCTTAGAGATATTTTCACTAGAGGATACACCCTTTATTTTTACTATTTCTAAATTAGGATGTGCCCCAGAGAGGTTTTCACATGAGGATTCTTTATTTTCTTTTTTATTTTTAATTTTGCAATTGGAGACTTCCTCTTCCCCAAAGTATCCTTTTGGGTTGAGTAGATACACTTCGGCTGATTCCTACCCAAATTCTAGTTTTTGATCTGTGGTGCCTATGAATCTTAGGAGTGCTTCCTCACTTCAGAACTCATTGATGAGTCCTGCGTTTCATTGATCCCAATCGATGAGGTTGGGGTGAAGGAGTGGGAGGTCAATGATGTTGATGGCGAGTTGGCAGAGAATAAAATTGCCTAGGAAAGTTTTGTTTTTAAAGTTATCATCGTAGAACCATTTTTCTTCCTCTTCCAAGATGTCTTGGACTTTTACGAGATCACCTTGGATATTCAAAAGAGTGAATTGGTTCCCCCAACCACAACATCAGGCCCTCATATGTGCAGGTGAGGGGTATTTAAAGTCAAGGCCCCAATTTTGTGGATTTTTGGATTCTTCCATGGGGTCTTTCATTCCAGCCTCATTGGGTCCTAGACCACCTCTGTGGTAATCCCATTGTTTAGTGGCCCATTTGTGTGATATGGGATATTTGTCTTTGAAGTACCCAAGGAGCTCAGTATGAGGAGGTGGGGGATCCTTGTACAAGCATTTATTGATATCGGGTGCCAATTCTTGGCCATTCAAAATTCCATTGGAGATGAAGGTGGATGAGCCCATAGTCTTGATCTTGGGGCCTTCCTGAGGGGCCTTGGTTTGATGGCATGGTCATCCCTGCATGTGTGGGTCTAGGGGGAGATCCCCTACTACAAAGGCATCAGTAAGGTTGTATTCTCCATGGTCTTTGTTATTGATCTTGATCGAGGAGAGGGTGGAGGATAAGATTTTTTCTGGATCGTAGTAGGATCAGGAGGAATTGGCAATGTCGATTCTAGGACAATGAGTGGAGTGGGGGAATGAAGTTTCAATCACATGGCAGTATGTGAAAGACTGGGGATCAGTGTGGATGCTGATTTCATAGCCTTGATATGGGAATTTTATTCACTAATGATAAGTGGAGGCAACAACTTGGATGGAGAGGATCCACGGGCGACCAAGAAGGATGTTGTAGGGGAGGTCAAGATCAACAACCTGGCATATGGTGTCCTAGGTGATGGGACCAATCTTGATAGGAAATAAAATAGTTCCTTTGGAGGTACACTCTAGGTTGTTATAAGCCTTGATGGTTATTACATCGTGAGAGCTGTATGCTTCTGTGAGGCCAACCTCCTAGACAAATTTTAGTGTACAAAGATTTAGGGCCGAACCATTATCTATCATGACCCTTTTTATGGAAAAGTCATTAATCATGATGACAATGTGGAGTGAGGGATTGTGATCTAGTTCAACAAATGGCATGTCAAATGGTTGGAAGGAGAGGGTGGAAGAAATGGATAGGTTCCCTACAAGGTTCTTGAATTGAATAGTGTTGATGTCTACCAGGAAATGGGTTTCTTGGAGGGTGTTATTGAAGACTTCTTTAAGAAGGGGGGACATGCGAAGGAGGTTGAGGATGGAAATTAGTGTGGGTGTGCTCCCAAGGTGTTCTAAGAGGTTGTACTATGCAATGGGGATGGTTGTAGTATGGGAACCAGCAATAGGTATCCAGGCTCTATGGGTAGTCACGACACATAGACTATCAACACCTTTTACATGGATTTCATTCACAGTTGGTTTGACCAGGGAGATATAACCAATGAATTTATTGTAGTTGATGTAGGTGGTAGTATAGTCTTTTCCATCACCATGGTCACCTTGTTTACCCTTACCTTGGTTCGTGGCCAGGGGAGGGTTTGCATTGGTCTAACTTTTGCCTTGATTGTGTTGAGGGAACACATTTTGGTAGATTTGCAGGTTGGCATTTGGTGATGTCTGGGAAGGGGTGTCAACCATAATCTCCTTTTTATCAATGAGGTCTTGGACATAGTGCTTGAGTTTCATGCACTTCACAGTGGTGTGTTCCTTAACACAATGATATTCACAATACTCATTGTCCTTATATCAGGCTGGCTTGGGTGTTGACTCATCAAAAGGCTGGGTTTGTGGATATACAATTAGATTTACACTAGCCATGTGGTGAAAGATAGCATCCAGGGGTTCTCCTAGGGGAGTAAATGTGCTCTTCTGGTTGTTCTGAACATGATGCTTGTTCTATTCCTAGGTGATGGATATGGTGTTGGTTTGATTCATGGGTGGTTGACAAGGTGGTTGTTGATAAGTGGGCTCTTTTTTCTGGTATACGGGTGCTTGTTGTTGGTACATTTGTGGAGGGGGATTAGGATCGACTATAACAATTTGGACATGTTTGGTGTTTGTGGCTCCGTCAATGACCACATTCTTATATTTGTTCCAATAGCAGGATCGATCATTGTTAGGTCTATCTTGGGAGCTCTGCTTGTAATTGTAAGATATGGAATTGGAAGCACAAAATGTATTGGATGTGTGTGGGGGAATGTAAGATCTACTTCTTAATCCAAATTCCCAAAGGAGAGATTTAAATTGATCAACCAAAATAGAATGGTTAATGCACAAATGAATCAATCAATGAAGAATATGAAGAAAGGAGAAAACCTTATATTCTGTTATAGAAAGTATGTATTAGAAACTTGATTGAATTAAAGACAAAGACTAACCTCAAAATAGGGTAAATCTAGAAAACACTATTTTCTAGTGTCTATGTTCAGTTTTGAGAAATTCTACAACCAGATCTGGCCTGGAAATGCAGAAACAGAGAAAACCCAAAAACCTTCTATCTTTCTGAGAAAATTCATCCTTGACCTCAGGATAGGGGTAAGATCTTAACCTGGGGTACAATATTACCCCAAAAAGTCATCCTTGACCTACACTGCTCTGACAGAAATTTTGTTCATGGATCCTGACAGCTCACCAAAAAGGGTACTCAGATCTACACTGATATTCATTGTCCCACACTTGTACCTACAAGAAAAAGGGTTTTGTTTGTTGGATGAGGGGTTTGCCTTGGTCAAACCCCAATTTGGAATCAACCTTGAAATATAATTAAAATTGTAACATATAAACAAAGTAAATGGAACTATTCACGTTGCTTATGTTGAAATTCTTGTGGAGGATTTGAATCTTTGAATTCACAAGTATGGATTCTCTAAATGAATGTAGAATTGTATCTAGGATGTCTCAAATCAATTGCATTAGGTCTTCAAAACCAATCTTGAATGGATCTTGGAAAAGGAAGAAGCTTGAATGAATGTGGATGGAGAAATCTTTAAGAAGAGGGCTCCAAAGAGATTGAATCCTTCAATGGCCATTAATGGATCTCCTTGATAAATTCTTGAATGCTTGAAGATGAATGAATGCTTCAATGCTTTCCTTCTCCTTATTTCTTGCTTGATCACTTGATAGCACTTGAGAGATTTCTTGATCATGAAAAGTGGATATATCAAAATGAAAGAGGAAGGCTTCCTTTTATTCTAGTTTAGGGCACAAAATTCTAGAGAGGCCGACATAGGATTGTCCCAATTAAGCCTTAACCCTTAGAAATAGACCTAGATTAAATACAATTTAAGAGTTTACCATTCTGAAATCTGAAACAGCCAACCCAAAAGTGGGAAATAAAAATTTTCAAAGCCCGACATCCTGAAATCTCTAGAATCTAAATTTTGGACATAGGGTCAGGGTCAAGGTTGACTCTAACCTAGGTCAAAGCTAAGGTCGACCCTAACCTAGGTTAGGGTCAAGGTCAACCTTGACCCAGAAGGTCATCCTTGACCTTGAGGTCAAAGATCTCAGTTTCTTAGGATAGAGTGCTAGAAAAAGGATGGAAACAGGTGGAGAGAGAAGCAGAATAGGGGGAAAAATCTAGATCCAATTAGAGACCCATTCAAGGTGCTACACATGATTCCAAACCATGTACTCAAAGGGATAAAGCAGTCCTAAATGGAAGTACTTTGATTTTTTGATGATACATTTAGCCCCCACTTGAGCAAGAGTATGGACTCAATGAAAACTCTTGGTAAAGGATATCATAATGAAAAGATAATCTTATTGAAATCAAAGGGACAAAGGAATCCTCAACACCCTAGGGAGTCAAGTCTTTATCAACTCCAAGCTTACAATAAGAGAGACATCTCTAGTGAGAGAGAGAGAGAGAGAGAGAGAGAGAGGGTGTGATTATCTTTTCCAATGAGAACTTATGTCCCATTGTGAACCACACAAGGAAATGGTGCCACTAGAAAGATGGAATTGAACCACCTAGTGAATGTGGCTACTCACTAGTCAACCCATCAAAGAGAGAGAGGGTGTGATTATATTTGTTAATGAGAACTTATGTCCCATTGTGAACCACACAAGGAAATGGTGCCACTAGAAAGATAGAATTGAACTACCTAGTGAATGTGGCTACTCACTAGTCAACCCATCAAAGATTCACCCTTAGTAGTATTCTATTCCACAAGAGTAAAAACAAAAGAAAAAGAAATCAAGTCTTAAGGACACCTTCGACCATAAGGGATCACAATTTTGAAACTGGAGGGATCAAGAGATCCTATAAAAAAAAAATCCATTCTTTAAGGATTAGTCACTAATCCATAAAGGGAGAGAAGTGCCTTGAAAAATATATGTATATTGAAAAGTGCATGTGTCAAACAGGTGAGTAGAACATTTTCCCCCACATTAAATTCATTGCTAACAATTTAACATGGGCAATAGCTTGAATGGAAAAATTGTTAGGAATAGTCCCAAGAGATAACTGAGAGGGGGGGTTGAATTAGTTATCTACAAGATTCAATTCTTTATCCAATTAAGTATACTTAAACATAAAGCATAAACACAATGAAAGAACACTTGAACACAACACCAATATTTTGGTTATGGGGAAACCCAAATAAGTTAAAACCCCGGTGGGACTTGATACCCACCAATATTATGTACTAGTGTACAATGATCCTTGTTAGAAGATCCTTTACCTTGTTAGGAGTAGCTTTACAATATATTAAATAAAATAGACCTGGTCAAGGGTCAGACCCTATTAGGATTCTTTTACAATTTTCCCTGTTAGGGGAGAGGACGCATTATCTGAGAGCTCATTGCTCAAATGGGAAAAGGCTACAACCTTCTGAATAATAGATACACACTATATCTAGATCTTGGTGAACTGTGCTTTGACCTGATGTTTGGATCAATTCCAATGAATAGCACAAGTACTTTACTTGGTCACATAGACCTTCTTTTGATGGCTCAACACTTCGCACACTATACTATGCTCTGCTTAATCAACCATGAACCATTTTATGATGATACATTTAGCCCCCACTTGAGCAAGAGTATGGACTTGTTGAAAACTCTTGGTAAAATATATCATAATGAAAAGATAATATTATTGAAATCAAAGGGACAAAGGAATCCTCAAGCCCCCAGGGACTCAAGTCTTCATTAACTCCAAGCTTACAATAAGAGAGACATCTCTAGAGAGAGAGAGAGAGAGGGTGTGATTATCTTTCCCAATGAGAAATTTGTTAGGAATGAATGCAAAGTATTTTGGCAGTCATTCTGTAGCAGTTGTTGTTGCATTCATGACTTGGATTGTCATTGATGTCAACACAGTGATATTTTGGATATCAGCAAGGAAGCAGGTATAGTTTTATTTTGTGCACATGTTTTATTATAGATTGGCTATTACATAGTTGATGGTATGTTCTTTGGTGTGTTATTAACCTATGGTTAACAACACAAAAAGAAATTCATTCATAATGAGAGTTATGAGCATTTTGGTGAAAGCAGTGTTTAGACAGTGTTTTTGTGAAGCAATTTTTGGAAATCGGAGGATATCTCTTAGCTGGGATGGAACCTAATTTTGTGCAGCTAAAGGGATGTTGGAGACTCATTAATGATGACATGGTTCATAGCACAAACTTTGAAGATATGTTTGGAGAAAGTTACAGTATCTGGAAGCCGATAGTTTTATGTAACATTTTGTGTGTAGCGTGTAGAATTTATTATTTTGTAATTGAGGACCGACTCATTTGTAATTATTTGAGTTTGGTATATAAGAAGGAATTTTTTCCTTGTTGCAATATGTACTGTGAAGGTTGAGATGTGAATATATGCATGAAGTGAAGAAAAGATCTAATTCAGTCATGAAGGAAGACTTGTGAGTACAGAGATCTGGAATTGTGATCTTGTGTAGCAGGGAGTGTAGTTTTGGCACAATGTGAAGGAGGTAATATATTTCATATTATTATATTGAATAATTCAAAGATCTTTTGGATAGTGGGTTCAGAGATCTTGCCTTGAAGCTGTTTGGGCAGTGGGTCCTTCTGTCTTCCATAAACTCTTAACCGGGTTAGAATCTTTTAACAGGGATTCAATGTTGGCAATTTGGCTAATGTGGATGCATAGATGTTGTCATTATGGAAACATATGATCTCTATTGAGAGTGCATAATTTGGAATGCAAGTATGGCAAGTTGAAGGAAGAAATTGTCTAAGTATGGATACAGTGATCCTGACAAAGCACCCGATGAAGATTTAGTTGGCGACATCCACTGGAGTAATATTTTTGTTTGCACAGTTAACTGAAGGTTCTACAGAGTATGAGGATACCCCATCTTAGTGCACATAAAGTTTGGAGTAGTATGGATGAAGTTATTCAAAGTTTACCGAAGATAGTTTTTGCAGACAGAATAGTTTTGGAGATAGTATTAGTGAAAGAGTTAAGGGATTATTTTTGCTTGTCAAAATAATGACTTAACATTTGTTAGGCCATTTTTTTGTCAGTAGCAAAATATTTTGAAAATGGCCTCCTCCCTGTAAATTTTTCATGGTTTGTGTCCTACCTTGTGTTCCTTGTGTTGTCACCAAGCTCTGGTCCAATTTGCGTGTGTTGAATCACCAAATCCTGAAAGTTATCCAAATTCTAAAACTTGCTGGAAATGTTTTCAAAATTTGCCACAAGGTCGAAAACCCACAATGTTTTAGAAAATCCATGATGTTTTTGACCTTTTTGGCTTGCATGAAAACCCTTAGTGTTTTTGGCTTCCTTGTTTACCTTTGTGTCATGTTGAAAATTTTGTGTGTTTTCGATCTTTCACCGAAAACCCTGTGTTTTTTCAACCTTGCATGTCTTCTTTTCTGCCAGTTCTCCTTGATCATCTATCTTAATTGCGCAAGTGCGATGATGTGGGGCCAATTTCTTCAAAGTGGCAGAGGGAGGAGATCAACGGTCAGTGTGTGATCACATGGAATATTCTTTCCCCGTACGATCATGCACCTACCATTGATTTCATTTGTTCGAGGTGTCTCTTCAGTGAAGTGGGCCCGGTGTCAGAGGGGTGATAAATAGCATGTCCTTATTGGCTGTCGCATGGCCGCATGTCAGAATTTTTTGACATGTGATCATACGACCACTTGCCATCTATCTGTATGGATCCCAGCTCTTCGCAGTTGGTGGTTGTTATTCCGTGGTCCCAGAGGTGCTGATGTGGTGGCTTTGGGTTGGCTATTGCATGATCGCATAGCCCAATTTTTGGCTATGCGATCATGCGACTGGTTGACATGTGTCCATGGCAGTGTGGTGGCATTTCATCGGTGGGCCCAAGAGATGCAGAGAAGTGGGTGATGTGGTGGTCCCATGGCCTTATCGCATGATCACAAGGGTCATTTCCATGGCTTGCGATCATGCGACAAACCCCTTGTGGTGGTAGTTGCGGTGGTGGTTATGGTGGCTGAGGTTGGCGGGTTGTCACATGTTTGCATAGCCCATTTCTAGGCTATGTGATCATACAACAGGGCACCACATGTGCTGGCGTCCATCTACAGTTGTTTGGTGGTCTCGTTGGCAAGTGAGGTCGTGGTGATCTCCGGTTGGTTCATGCTGGCAGGATGTTAAGATTTGAACATGGACCTGGTTATTTTTCTTGGTGTTTTTGGGGGTGTGGATAAATATTTGGTGGCTCGAAAAAGTCTTCTTCCTGTCACCGATTCACGTGATGTTTTAGTGGGAGTGCTATTATTTTCATGAACTGGTGAAATGTCTTCAGTCATCAATTCGCCAAATGACTTAAAGTGTTATTTTGGCACGTCCAGTCATGTGTTCACTAAATCTAACTGGGGTTTAGACTTTCATTCCGTGACTGGGATTTTCCTTTGTCATGTGTTTGCTGAAAGTAACCCAAGGTGCCTGGATGAGTTAAATACATGAACCCAGAAGATAGGAAGATCTACGACGTGGACTTAATGTTGATCTCAGTTTGATCACCGATGCGCTGTTAGTTTCTTAGTGGTGGCAGTTGCGGCAAGGTAGAGGATAGCGGGTTGTCGCATGTTCACATAACCCATTTCTAGGTTATGCGATCATGTGACCAAGCATAAATTGGAGCCTGGATTCCTGTGGTGGTGAGAGTTGTGACTGCGCAATTGCACAATTGAGGGCAAATGAAGCATAGGCCCGCGAATGCATGGTGACCGTTTATTTTCAAATTTGGATTTGTAGCGGCAGGAGGTACCCAGAATTTATGGTTCTCTGGCCATTTCTTGACCTGGTTGGTGAAGGCTATACCCTAGCTGTCTGTAGCTTGTTGCAACCCATTTTGGGTTCCTGTGGTAGCTAGTGGTATAAAGTATCAAATTTTTGACTTGTTCAGGGTTCCATTTTGTTTGGTTCCAGTGGGAAATAGAAGGCTCTGTCAAATTGCATGTAAGCTAAATAGAATTCCTGGAAGTCTTTTGCAGGTTATTGAAGTGGTTTGATCTCTATCTTACTTTGATCATGTACATGACTCATTATACTTAATGTAAGTTTTTCATGCTTTCAAGTCTCTCCTTGGTGTCATTCCTATGAATCTTGGATTTTCTAATCCATTGCATAGTTTTCCCTCTGCATATGTTCTTGTCTTTAGTTCTTGGTCTAGGATCAGGTGAAATATACTTTAGAGGGGGCATAGATTCAGTCTGAGTTTTCTACAGAAGGATCTTATAAGTAGTGGATGGGCTGGAATATTTATATTTATGGCTATGAGTCTTTGACAATAGTTAGTTCATGTTTCAATGTTTGTATGTGAGGTCTGCCCAATGGATAATGGCATTGATCAAGGGTTAGTATATTCAATGGAGTCCAATGTTTGATGGGTTTTTGGCTATTTCCTACATCTCTTTATATCAATACCATCACCAGTAATACCCTTCACAAGACCATTTTATCTTACATAGTAGAGTTGATTCAATGAATGCCTGGTTAGCATTTAGCAATCCTTTACTATGATCTACTTTATGAATCCAGAAGTATAGGGTGTGTAGTGAGTTTTAATTTTGTCTGGATTAGGTGCACCCGCCTTGGTTTTGCAGAGCCAAAAGAAGAAGAGGGCATATTAAGACCCTATAGTTGGTCTAGTTGCCTTGCAGAGCTTTCACATTTGGATTTGACCAGTCGTAATATCAGTCTCAAGGCATAGTGGTAGCCATTTGTGCATAAGATTTTTTGGACACCAACAACATTATGAAGGGATGACATCCTAGATGTTTACTCTTGGATAGAGATTTTGGAAGCCGACCATATAAATTTATTATCTCTAATAACTCATTTATTAGGCATACTTGAAATGTAATGTAACAGTGAGTGTGTGATGTGTAAAAATAAAGAAAAGGATAACTTGCGATAGTTGTATATTGTGATAGCAAAAAAGGCTATTGATGCGAAGTTGTAAGCAGTACCATACTACAGTCAAAAACATTTTGTATTACCTATTTGGGCAGTGAGCTCATCTGGTGATCAGGTTTTGTAATCTAACTTCTAACAGGGTTAAGGCTTCTAACAAGGCCTAAAGTCCTTTAACCAGGACAGATCTACTATATATTGTAAATTGACTCTTAACAGGGTCCAATATCCCTAACAAGATACTTTTGATTAGTGAGCTTTGTGGGTACCATCCCCACTGGGGTTTTCCCTTGGCTAGGGTTTCCTCGAGAACATATCATGTGTTATGAGTTCTTTCTATTTACTGCTATGTTTGTTAATCAGCTTGATAATCTTTGTATGCACTAAAGTAATCTATTATATCCATAAGTGGGCAAAAGAAAAAGTTTGTGAAATACTGATTGCCCCCCCCCTCTCAGTATTTCCTATTTCTAACAATTGGTATTAGAGCACAGTTACTTGGAGAAGGAACATTCAAGGAAAGCTTAGCAGCTTGAGTAAGATCTCCATGGATATGGATCAACTTCAGAAGAATCTTGAAGAAGCTCTTGAACAAATTGATATTTTTACTAATGAAAGAAACTCTTTAAGAAGAAAATATGAAGATGTAAAGAATGCTATTGACAAATTAAAAGGTAAGATTGAAGATCTAAAATCTGAAAAGAAATCTGATATGCTTGTTGAAGATTGTGATGAATTAGAAAAAGAAAATGAGATCCTTAAGCATGAGCTGAAGATAGTAAATCTGAAGCTTAGTATGAAAGATGGAAATTTGAGATCTGATAATGAAAAATTGAAAATTGAGAATGAAGATCTAAGATCAAGACTTGAAAAGGAAACATCCAAATCTGAAAAAGTAAAAGTGCAGTATGTGGAATTTGAGAAGTATAATAAAATTGTGAAAGGTGAATTAACTCAATCTAAACAACAACTTGAAAGGCTATATTCAAATAGTGATAAGACTGAAAAAAAAAAATTATTTTGAAGAACCATTCTTTGATAGGACTAGATTTGGATTTAGTATGTTTAGAACAAACCATGAAAGTAAGAAGCCAGATTTGAAGACATCTGAAAGTGTGGAGGTAGATGAGAACACATTGGAAGATCCACCTAAAGAACCACCTAGAGAGAAAGAAGAATCAAAGCAAGAAGAATCAAAATAGGAAGAATCATCTAAAGGTATGCAAAGAGAATTCAAAGGTAGATGTTTTGCTTGTAATACTATTGGGCACATGAAGAGAGATTGCACAGGTAAGCAATTTAAACCTCTTAATGGACATTGTTATAATTGTCATAGTTTTGGACATAGAGCTAACGAATGTAGAAGACCTAAAGTAATTTTGAATAATTATGATATAATGATTGGGAATACTAACAATGCAAATAAGAAATCTATTGAAGAAATGAATCAAAGAAAAGTGGTAGTATGTTTTAGATGCAACAAAGTAGGACATATTGCTAGAAATTGCAGGTCATAGATTAACCAGCAAGCACAGAGATTTTGAAATAATGGAATCATTTGTCAAATATGCAACAAGTTTGGACACTCAGCAAGAGTTTGCAGAATGAACAATGGAGGTTATCATCATAACCCTAACCCTAGGAACAATGCAAGAAGGAATGAAAATGTAGGAAACAAAGAGAAAGGTTGTTGTAGCAATAAAGATGAAGTAAAATTTGATAAAGGCACAGATCAAGGAGGTATATTCAGCATTGAAAGTAGTTAGGAAGGTAATGTAACTAATGGTAAGGATGAATCTTTACCTGACCCTTCTTTAAGTACTTAAATTATGTAAGTTTCTGTAGTTTAGGACTTAGGATTAGTGTAGATTAGGAATTTGAATGAGTTAAGTTTTGTGTAGTTAGATATAGGTTTTTTATGTTGTACTAATGCTATGGTTAAGTGCACAAAAGAAAATATCATGTTTTGTGATGTCGCAAAAAGTTTTATGGTTGCAAGTTTGCAGAATCATCTTTTTGAGGTTTTAGCGGCAAAATGAATGAATGTGATGTCAGATCGAGTTAATGTGAAGTGTTATAAGGTTGAAATAGAAGTTATCATGATTATAAAGTGATTGAAAAAGAGATTTGAAAGAAGAAAAAGTGAGTTGAGGATGATTTGAAGAAGTTTGGAAGTAGTTTGTAGCGACGATCATACCGAAACCCTAGATTTGCAAAGTTGAGGTATTTTTTGATCTTTAATTAGTTGATAAGATGGATATTTCTATGGTTCATAATGTTAAGGATAAGAATAGACCTAAGGATAAGAATAGACCTAAGATTAAGAAAGAACTAGTAGAACTAGATGAAATTGATGACAGACTAGCACTATCATTCATACGAGATGGAGTATTACACATTGAGAATGTTAAAGGATATTTAGGTTGCAAGTTTGAAACTTTGGGAGATGAAGATTTTAGTGATGATTATAGGAAATTGTATAATCAAGACATGTCAGTTAAACCAGCTTATGGGCACCTAGAGAACAATGAAATTATCAATTATTCCATGAAGTATGAATTTAATGATGACGAATGTACCAAGATCATTTTAAGTAGAATCCACAATGGAAAATTATGGATGGAGGATAGAGTTATTGATATAACTGCCGACCTAATTCATGATGTTACTGGATTATCAAAAGTTGGAGAGATTCCACTGAATGAAAAGAACATGAGAAAGATTGTTTTAGACAACATTGGATCTAGTTATAATGGTAGAGGAATTGCGATAAGTAAGATTAAGAAAGATGATGTTAGGTACCTTTGCAAGATCCTAACAACTAAATTATGTGGTAGTTCAAGGGAAGATGACATGACTATAGGAATGACTCATGTAGCTTATCTTATGTGTATTGAGAAGAAACAAGTAGACCTATGTGAAATTTTGAAAATTTAGCTATTTGAGAACTTAGAAAAGATTAAGAAGGCTAAGTACACATAGTTTAGGTTTTCATCTCTGATAACCTATATGTTTTTCCATATTTTGAGAAGATTTCCTTACACGGTTGATTGGAGTGACAATGTGAACACAATGGAAAGAATAAACTTAGTCTACATGAAGCACCTAATTGGTAAAGTCAATGACAGTGTGAAGCTTGTATTGAAGACTTTTTAGAATATTGTTAAGAACAAATCAAGGATTCCTCAATCCTTAGTTGAAAAGCATAAAGATGACATTTGTTTTATGGTAGACACTGATTTCACCTACATTAAAGCAGTTGAGCCTAGAATGGAATTCATAGACCCTCTTGGCTATGAAGTATCTAAAGCAAAAATAGTAGGATATGTGAATAGATTGTTAAAGTGTGAGTTGGATGGTCATGCAAATAGGTTTGGAACCTATGAAGAGAATTTCAACTCTGCAATAAGTTTGAGAGAAAAGAAGCAATCTAGTAGGAGAGTTGAATCTACTATGAAGAAAATACTGAAAGAATCAAGTATGTCAAGTCATGAGTTTGACATAGCTAAGAAGACTACAAAAGCCTTGAAGCAAAGTGAAAATCTTGTAATTCCACCTGAGGCATCTAGTGCAGACCTTGTTGATCCTATTGCAGTAAAGGTAAAAGTTGAAGTACCTAAAAATGATGAAGGAGATAAATTTTTTCTCCTATTCCTAGCAAAAGAGTAAAAGTGAGTGCAATAGGACCTGGCAAGAGACAGAAAGTGATTGTACCACCTATACCTAGAAATGTAGTAGAAATTAAAGATGATGATGAAGTTTCAATCAAGAAGAAAACTTGGAAACCAAGAATTGAAAGAGTTAATGAAGATATATTGAAGCATGGAGACTTCACTAAGATAAATAAATTCTATGATCTATATGGATCATTTGACAGATTGAATTTTGAAAATGCAATGATTACACATATGACTATGACAGATAAGAAACTTAGCACTATTCATGGTAAGATCCCAAAAGATTTGTATAACAGACTTGTGAATAGAAAATAGAGAGCACAAGAAGAGGACATAAAGATGAGAGAGCATGTAATCAGATAGTTCTGTAAAGTTGAGGATGAAGATCATTTGAAGAGATTCTTGAAGTCTCTTGGAACTTTATTGAGAACTAAGAGAAGAACAATCCTTATAATGGGAGGCAAAAAGGAGGAAGTACAGAAAGAGACTAAGCAAGCAGTAATGCAAGTTCTTGCAAATATAGTTGTAGGAAAGCATGTTGAATCAGATCCCTAGCAGAAGCAATCAGAGGAACCGCATGCAGAGGAAGTTGGTATTGAAGAAGTCCCATATTCTTCACATATCAATATTAGCAAAGAATCAATGGACATTGAAGGAACCAAAGTGACACTAGAGTCAGATGATGCAGTATTTCATGATCTAGGAAACATTGTTGATAATTTGGCTTTAGAAGAGCAAGAGAAGATTACACAATCAGAAAAGGATACAGAGGCAGTGGAAGCACCAGTTGTAACAGAATCAGTTCCAGCAGAGGAGACAATTAAAGGTAAACAAATTTTGATAGAGGTCACTACCCCTAGTGCACCTAACAGTAAGAAGAGACAAATTGGTTCAATTTTTGAAGACCTTGGAAAAGAGGTTGAAGATGATGATCAGCTTGAGTTCATCACATCTCTTAATAAAATTATTGGAAAGAATAAGAAGGTGAAGGACCTTGAAGGAAAAGTTAGAGTTTTGACAGAGAAACTTGAGAGTGTGATTAGCACTAAGGTATTTGAATCAGATCCACTTGAGAAAGCTAAAATAGTAATAAACTCTTTTGACTCTGAATTTTCTAACTTAAAGGATATTGCTAGAATAAAATTTCAGGAAGCCTTTGAAGCAGAAATGCAACAAAATTTAAGTGTAAATATTCAAAATGATATTGGTAATTTGGATGTATGCATAAAGAATTTGAGGAAACATTTTGAGACTAGAAAGAGTTTGTATATACAATGCACAAAATCAAAAATCCTAACAGCTGAAGAAGATAAGAAGATCAGAGAGAAGATAGATGCAATTACAGCTGAAACAAACACCTTGACAAGTCCAAATGTAAAGATAAGTTTTGTAGAGAAGAACATAAGGAAGTTAAATGATGAAATTAGAATGTTAGCAGAGGAGAATAATGGAAAGATGATTAGGATTAACATCTTGAGAGAGCATATCTCAATCAAGACCTCAATTGTTGAAGACCAAATTGAGCAGTGTCTTTCAGCAAAGACATCTTTTCAGAAGTTTAGCTTTAATTCCCTGCAAGCTTGTAAGACAGTAGCATATGGATTGAGTACTCTACTCAATGTTGTTGAATCCATTAGGAAGATATGGGAGAAAGATTTTGAATCATGGAAGTCAGAGTTTGGCAACTGTGTTGCAAGCCTACTAGCTTTGCAATAGCTGATAACAAGGTATCAAGTTTTTTTTTTTGAAATTTTTGTACACCCTATCTTTGTCATTGTTGTCAAAGGGGGAGAGATAGTAGAAAATTGATAATATGTTGAGGAAGGATACTCATAGGGGGAGCTATTCTATGGAGTACAATATTGTATATGTGTTGTATAACATTTGGCCACAATTTTGTGTAAATACTTTGATGTTTTTGTTTGCACACTTAGCCAATTTTCCCATATGTTGCCACCAATGACAAAGGGGGAGATTGTTGGCAATTTGACTAATGTGGATGCATAGATGTTGTCATTATGCCAACATATGATCTCTATTGAGAGTGCAGAATTTGGAATGCAAGTATGGCAAGTCGAAGGAAGAAATTGTCTAAGTATGGATACAATGATCCTGATAGAGCACTCGATGAAGATTTAGTTGGTGATATCCACTAGAGAAATATTTTCATTTGTGCAGTTAACTAAAGCTTCTACAAAGTATGAGGATACCCCATCTTAGTGCGCATAAAGTTTGCAGTAGTACAAATGAATTTATTCAAAGTTTACCAAAGATAGTTTTTACAGACATAATAGTTTTGGATACAATATTAGCAAAAGAGTTAAGGGATTATTTTTGCTTGTCAAAATAATGACTTAACATTATGAAGGATGACATCCTAGATGCTTACTCTTGGATAAATATTTTGTAAGTTGACCATATAAAGTTATTAGCTCTAATAACTCATATATTAGGCATACTTGAAATGTAATGTAACAGTGAGTGTGTGATGTGTAAAAAGAAAGAAAAGGATAACTTGCGATAGTTGTATATTGTGATAGTAGAAAAGGATATTGATGCGAAGTTGTAAGCAGTACCATACTATAGTCAAAAACATTTTGTATTATCTGTTTGGGCAGTGAGCTTAGCTGGTGATCAGATTTTGTAATCTAACTCCTAACAGGGTTAAGGCTTCTAACAAGGCCTAAAGTCCTTTAACAAGGACAGATCTACTCTATATTATAAATTGACTCTTAACAAGGTCCAATATCCCTAACAAGATACTTTTGATTAGTGATCTTTGTGGGTACCATCCCCATTGGAGTTTTCCCTTGGCCAGGGTTTCCTCGAGAACATATCATGTGTTATGAGTTCTTTCTATTTACTGCTATGTTTGTTAATTAGCTTGATAATCTTTGTATGCACTAAAGTAATCTATTATATCCATAAGTGGGAAAAAGAAAAAGTTTGTGAAATACTGATTCCCCCCCCCCCCCCTCTCAGTATTTCTTATTTCTAACATTCAAAATCTCCTAACAGGGATTTATATGTACTGAATGTATTTCATAAGACTCCTAACAGGGTCAATCCTCTAACAAGGAACTTTCATATTAGTGCATCATTTTGTGGGCATCATTCCCACTGGGGTTTACTCTTTTCAAGAGGTTCCCTAGTCAACATATCTTGTGTTATTGCGCAATTGTGTATGTTTATCTTTCTATGGTTGATTACTACATTAATTATATTGTTTAAAGCAGTTGAATGGTTAAATTATCAGATAACTAATTCACCCCCCCCCCCCTCTCAGTTATCTTGGGGATCTTTACTTTCTAACAATTGGTATCAGAGCAGTAGGTCCTTGAAAGAAAAGTTTAACAACTTAAGGAGATCCATGGCGAATTTTAGAAAATAAAGCCCTAAGTTTGATGGAGTAAATTTTGATTGCTAGAAAGAAAAGGTGAAGAAGACTCATCTATTGTGTTTAGGACCAAGTTATTGGTTGATTACAAATAATGAGAAGATTATCATTGAGGAAGAAAATCTAGAGGCAGGAACTAAATATGAACTAGATCTATTCATGTGTAACATACTTGCAAGAGAAGCACTTTTGTCAGCACTACCAGAGAATGAATATAGTCAGGTAAGATGTTTGAAAACATCTCATACAATTTAGAAAGCTTTACATTCTACTTTTGAAGGTGATGAACATGCAAAGAAGGCTAGATTACATAATTGGATTTGTGCATTTGAAGATATCAGAATGATGGAAGATGAATCTATTAGAAGCTATATTGGTAGGATGTCTAAGATTGTAATAGGAATAAAGTCTTGTGGAGGTGATAAGATAGAGAATGAAGTGATATGGAAAATTTTGAGAACTTTGACACCGGTATTCAAGCAGACAACACAGATGATTGAACAAGTGATACCTTGTACATCGAACTTTTCAAGAGAGACTCTTCTTGGAAGATTAGAAATAGTAGAGATGAACTTGAGATTATCAAGAGAGCTACCTAGAATGGAAACAGCATTTAGTGCTCTTAACATTAGACCTACAAGAAGTACTAGTGTGAATGGAGATTATGCCAGCAGTAGCAGATCTAAATCTAAGGAAGATAAGAAGATTGAAGAAGGTATTGCATCACTTGTAAAAAGAGAACCAGATGGTAAGAAAATCTTTAAATGTTGGACTTGTCAAGAATATGGTCATTTTGCATCTAAATGTCCTAAAAGAGTTAAGAAGTATAGAAGCAACTTTAAACCTAGGAGATCT
Organism: Chamaecyparis obtusa; assembly: GCA_027943335.1. NCBI lineage: Eukaryota > Viridiplantae > Streptophyta > Pinopsida > Cupressales > Cupressaceae > Chamaecyparis > Chamaecyparis obtusa. Next base: position 889,449 of record BSBK01001370.1, read on the forward strand.
AAAGAATGTTATTATGCAAATGATGAAGGTCTTGAAGTAGGAATTGAAAGACATTTAAGTGATAGTGATAATGATAACTTTGAGGAAATAGGATTTGTAGCATTTAAAGAAGAAAGTTTTGAATCTAATAAAAGGGAAGAAAAAGCATTAGTTTCTCAAGTTGAAAAGAAATCTGATTGGATTATAGACAGTGGTTGTTCACATCATATGACTAGAGATAAAAGAAAGTTTGTTAAGTTAGATAATTATGATGGAGGAATTGTTAGGGTTGGTAATAATGCACCTTGTTTGATTAAGGGTATAGGATCTACTCTTAAATGGAAAGACTAACACTGATGATGTTTACTTTGTTGATGGAAATCTGATTGGAAAAGGATCCAGAACCAGAGGTAATGTATTTCAGTTGAATCCTACTGAGATGACATGTTTGATAACTAAGATTGATGACAGTTGGTTATGGCATAAAAGGTTTTGTCATATAAACTTTGATAATATTGTCAAGGTGAGCACTACTCTTGCGGTAAGAGATTTACCTAGAATTATGACACCTACTAACATGATTTGCAAAGAATGATTGATGGCAAAGCAGAAAAGGAGTTCATTTCCCAACAAGAAGTTCACATCGAGAGAGAAGCTGGAGATTGTTCATACAGACTTGAGTGGTCCTACTAGGACTAGATGATTCTATGGAGAAAGGTATTTTATGATTCTTGTTGATGATTTTACAAGGATGATGTGGAGTGCATTTTTGAAAGAAAAATCTGAAGCATTTGATAAATTTAAGATCATGAAAAGCAAAATTGAGAATGAATCTGGAATGAAGATTAAGTGTCTAAGATCTGATAGAGGTGGTGAATTTACATCTAGAGAGTTTAACACCTTTTGTGAAATGAATGGTATTAAGAGACAACTTTTAGCCCCTAGAACACCAGAACAAAATGGTATTGCAGAAAGAAGGAACAGGTCAATAACTGAAGCAACAAGAGCTATGTTGTTTGAAAATGATTTGGCTAAGACTTTTTGGAGAGAAGCAGTGAACATAGCAGTATACACTATGAACAGAGTACAAATCAGAGCAGATACAAACAAGAAACCTTATGAATTATGGTTTGGACATGCACCCTCAGTTAAGTATTTTTAGAATTTTTGGAAGTAAATGTTATATAAAGAGAGATGATGATATAGGAAAATTTGATCCTATAAGTGAAGAAGGAATATTTCTTGGATATTCTTTAAAAAGAAAAGCATATAGATGTTATAACAAAAGAACTAAGACTATTGTTTAAAGTGCAAATGTAAAAGTTGATGAGAAGTTTAAAATTCAGGAAAGAATGCTTGATTATGAATCTGATGGAGAAGCACAACCTCAACCTAACATTGAAAATGTAGAATTATTTTTTGAAACTAACAGTGATTTGCTAAATGAAAGTCATACTGAAGAAAACAAAGAAAGAAACAGAGAAGAAAATAGAGAAGAAAATAGAGAAGAAAGCAAAGAAGAATCTACAGTTAGAACAAGATCAGTAACTATGACACCTAATAGGTATATTTCGAGACATCACCCTGTTGAGCAAGTTATTGGAAGTTTAGACAAAGGATTTTTTACTCAAAATAAGGTACATTTATGTTTGATTTCTCAAATTGAACCTAAGACTACTAATGAAGCTTGTGAAGATGAACATTGGATTAATGCTATGAAAGAAGAACTGGAGCAGATTGAAAAAAACAAGACATGGGAATTGGTCCCTAGACCTAAAGACAAGAATGTGATTGGAACAAAGTGGGTATTCAGAAACAAGATGGATGAACAAGGAGAAGTGGTAAGAAACAAAGAAAGATTGGTATGTAAAGGATATTCATAACAAGAAGGAATTGACTATGAAGTAACTTTTGCACCTGTGGCCAGACTTGAAGTAGTGAGAATGTTTCTAGCATATGCAGCTTACAATAAATTCAAAGTGTATCAGATGGATGTGAAATCAGCATTTTTGAATGGTGAATTGGAAGAAGAAGTCTACATTGAGCAGCTTGAAGGTATTCCTCTGACACAAGAAGGATATATGGTATGTAAGTTAAAGAAAGCTTTATATGGATTAAAACAAGCACCTAGAACATAGTATGCAAGATTGGATAAGTATTTATTGAAATTGGGATTTATAAAAGGAACAACAAATAGTAACTTATACACAAAAGAAATTTAGAATGGTTTTTTGGTTAT